>CM050648.1:39649949-40300574 GCA_027574665.1 Rhynochetos jubatus | reverse complement strand
GTAAAAAGCGACCTCGTCAAATGACTCGCTGAAAATTCCCGTAGCGCAGAGCGCCCTTACGCCGGGTTTGCATTTTAATCTCTTTATACTTTTTAAGACGCTTATTTAGTTTCCAGAGCGATGCAGGGAAGACCATTAAGCGTGCAGCTGGTAATCACTTTTTTGGTGGGATTTCTCTTAATTTACTCAAGGAATGAGTTTGTTTCGGGTTCGCGTCGCGAATGTGAACGTTTAAGCCTGGGAACGCGGCGGCGGCAGGGCCCGGCAGCCGCCCCGGTGCTGGTGCCGGCGGGGGGCGGTGGGGGGGTTGAGCGGCCCCGGCGGGCCGCGGGCGGGCGTTAATGGCCGCTTCCCTTTTGAAAGCCCTGACCCACGCGGGACAAAGTCCACCCGAAATCGCGGACTCGAGCGGTCCTGCCCCCGCCGGCGGCCGGGCGGAGAGCGGCGGGCGGGGGCGCGGTACCCGCCGCCCGGCCGGGCCCGGGGGCAAGCTCCCGGGGCTCCTCTCGGTTTCGCTTCGCCGCCGCCTTTGGGAAGTTGGGGTGACACTGTGACACCCGCCCTACACCCCAACCCGGGCTTCACCGGGAGTTTTCCGGGACGGGACGCGCGGCGGCGGCCGGGCCCGGCGCTGACCTGACCCCCCCACCCCGGCCCGGTCACCGGCAGCCGGGGGCGGAGCGGCGCACGGGAGGAAGACGCCGTACGCCCCGCCGGCCCCCCGCTTCCTCGCCCGGCGGCGGGAGCCCCGGGGGGCGCTGGCGGGCCGGGCGGCGGGGAGGTTAGTGACCCCCGCCCCTCCCCCGCCCGCTCCTGCGGGGCTTTTCCTCTTGTTTTTCTCCCTCTTTTCCCTTTATTCCACACATTCCCCCCCCCCCCCCGCGTTGCATAAATTATGCCGGGCGGGGCGGTGACGTCGCGGCGGGGCGGGGCGCGCGGCGGCGCTCGCCCCCGGGGAGGGGGCGGTGTCGGGGGCGCGCCTTGTGCCGGCGGAGGGAGGGGAGGGAGGAGGCGGCGGGGGCGGGCGGGCGCAGGGGGCGGCAGCCGCCTGGCTGGTGTCGCGCTCGGCTCGGCTCCGGCGGGCGCGCTCGCTCGCTCCCTCCCTCGCTCGGGAACTATCGGATTAAACTTGAATCGAGTGAAATTACACAAAGGAGCGAAGCGGAGCCGGGACCCGGCGGAGAACCCCCCGAAACTACCCGAGACCCGCGCTGACCCTTTCTCTCCCTCCCCTCCTCTCCCACCCTTCCTTCGCCCGCCCGCCCCGGTCAGGGATCCCCCTCCTCCCCTCTTAGCCCGGCCCCGGTGCGAGCGACCAACTCCGTGTGTGTGTGTGTGTGCGCGTGAGACCCGCACCCCGCCTCGTCCTTCCCCCCCCCCCCCCCTTCTCCTCCCCCCGGCCGGCGGCACCAACTCCGGAGCGTGTCCCCTCCTCCTCCCCGGCCCTTCGGCGGAGGGCAGCGAGGGAGCGAGCGGGGGACACCGGTCCCCGACGGCCACGCACCGGCCCGGTGAGTGACCCCGCACCTCGCTGGGCGCGGAGGGAGGGAAGGAGGGCGGGGGGGGAGGGGGGGGGGCGCCGGCCATGGAGCCGCGGCAGGTCTCCGGCCCCGGCGGAGCGGCGCGGAGCGGCAGTGCTCGCTGCCGGCCCGGAGGGGGGGTGGGTTGGGGGATGCTGTGGGGCTGGGGGTGGGGGGTGGGGGGGCGGTGTCTCAGCGGGGCACTTCCCTGGGTGTAAATGGCTTTTTGTTGTGCTGCGGCCGGCCGGCCGCCTGCCTCGCCTCGGGGGAGGGGAGGGCACCGGGGAGCCGGAGCGGCGGCGCCCCCATCCCCTTACCCACCCCCCCCCCCCCAGCTCCTCTCCGCAAGTTTGGAGGGGGACTGAAAATCCGGGAAAAGTTGATGGAAGCGGGGCGGCGGGGCCGGGATGGCCGCGGGAGCGCTTCCCCCCGCTGACCACGCTGACGGCTGCCGCCGGCACAACAAGCGCTAACAAAGTGAGGGCGCTTCCCCGCCGCGCACGGCCCGGCCCGGCCCGGCACCGCCACGCCCGGCACATGGGTCGGCGGGGCCGGGGCCGGGCCGCCGGCGGGGGGCACCCCCCCCCAGCGAAGGCCGGGCGGTGGGTGGCGGCGGGCGGCAGGAAGGCGGGCGGGGAGGCGAGCGGAGGAGGAGGAGGAGGGAGGCGGGAGCACGAGGTGCCGCTCCGGCCGCCGGTGCGCGCCGCGAGGGGATCGTCCTGCCCCGGCGGCGGAGGAGGGCGGGGGGGTGTGCAGGGGGCGGCCGGCGCTCCCGGGCGGCCGGAGAAGAAAGGGGAGCGGGGCGGGGAGGGGGGGGACGCTACCTACGGCAGCCGGAGCGGTGCCGGCGGACGCCGCATAATAGGGGCTTCACCCCGCCGGGCACCTCGCTCCGCCGGCGCGGGGCCGGGGGCGGGTGGCGCCGCCGCGCACATGGGGTCGGGGCCGGGGCGCTGCCCCCTCTCTCGCCCCGCTCCGGGCCGGTTTGAGGGTGAGCGGAAAAAGGTGGTTTGAGGTCAGGCCGGAGGGCGGGGGGGGGGGGGTGTTGGGGGGGTGGGGGATGTCGCGGAGCGGGGCCGGCGCTGCGTGCGGGGAGCGGGCAGCGCGCGTGTGTGCGCGCGGTGGCGGGGGGAGGGGGGCCGGGTTGTTAGTGAGTCTCAGGGAGAAGGCGCTGCAGGCAATGAGCAGCCATCATTACGTTGCCTTCGTTTTATCCCGGTAGCGTTACATCGGGGGGGGGGAGCGCTCCCACGGCCGGGGGGGAGCCCCCGCGGGCGGTCCCCCGCGCCGCCGGACCGGGCTGGGCGGGTGGGTGCGTGCGGGGAGGGTCGCGGGGGTGCCCGGGCGCGGGTGGAAAAAGGGAGCTCCGGGGCTCCGCGGCCGGCTGCCCCCGCCCGGGTTAAAGTAGTTGTTTTTAAGCAGACAATGGACAAAAGGGAAGCGGCGCTGCCCGGGGGCCGCCGGCCCATCGCCGGGGCCGCGCAAGTCCCGCACTTGCCCACTTTCCGCCTTTGTTTTCGCTGGGGAAGGGACGAGCGTGTCTCCCGACTCCACGGACCGGCGGGTTTCGGTTCATGGGCGAGAAGATTGTCCCCTCCTTTTTTTTTTTTTTTAATTATTTTTTTAATCCGCTTGCTCTGCCCTGGGTTTCCTATATATTTTTTTTCCCCTTTGGCTGGGGGAATATCGGAATATCCTCGGCGCGATAAGTTTGTTTCGGTGTCGATGCGCGCCTGGGTTTTACTCTCAGCAGAGCAGATTGCGGGCTGCGTTCAGCCTGGAAGATGGCTTGCGGGAGAACGTGTTTCCCCCCCTTTTTCCCCCCTCTTCTTTCCTTTCTCTCTTGTGGTTTTCTTTTTTTTTTTTTTTCCCGTGCTAAACGGGAGCAGCGGAGAGGTACAAACAAGCAAGTTGAACAAAAAATGTTTCTGTTCGTTTCCTCACAGATCGTCCATTCTAACGACGGCAAAAAAATCTTAATGACTCTGACCTTAGCAGCATGGGTAGCTGATTTATCCCAATTATAAACCCCGTTAGTTTGCGGTAATGTGTGAGTATCAATATATAATTCATATTAAAAAGCATGATCGGTAATTATTTTGGTGGGGTTTTTTGTGGTTTTTTTTTTTTTTTTTATAAAAGTTGAAATCCGTCGTTTTCCAGCGGAGAGTGCTGCATCTGTCGCTTGGAGTGTTTTTGTCTCGCTGTTGCACAACAGAGGCTCTCTAGTCTTTAACCTAAAATGGCAGCTTTAATTTGACTGGGGCCCATTCATTGACAATGATAATAAAAAGGCTGAAAGCTAAATGTAGCTGGATGCTTGGGGCGCGTTTGCAGAACTCTCTCTCCTTCACATTGCTAGGCGCTGCTGAGAGAGGAACTTCCAAGCTCTCTAGTTTCTGCCCTGAAAGTTTCCAAAGCTACTTTTTTTTTAAATAAAAAAAAAAAAAGAGGGGAAAAAAAATCATTTACTTCGCATAAAACGCATCCTAGGTGGCAGGGCTGCTGGCAAAGTTAATGGTGAGGAGACAAGAGAGGGCTTCTTTTAACAGCAGCGGGAAGAATTCTAGTAATGCCTTTTAAAATAAGATGCAGTCCAGGGGGAAAATTAACCATTTGTTTCTGAGGTTTGTAACAGGTGATTAGAACAATTAGGGGTTTTTTTTCCCATTTTCCTATCTCCAGCTACTGAAAGCGGGAACGTTGCTTCTTTCCTCTTGTTTGGTGGTGCGAGTGTGCTGAGGGTTTCGCAGAGATCCTTTTGATAGTGTGCTGTTTTCCTCCAGGATAAGACCACAACTGCTTGGGAAAAGTAATTTTTTTTTTTTTTTTTGTGTCTGAGACGTCATTTGAAGTTTGAAATGGTTTTACAAACCAAAATTTCCCCTGCTGCAGCATGGGGAAACGCTACAGATGCTCACATCCACTGTCCTGTGTTGCTCATAACTCAAACTCCTCATTTTCAGTCTTTTTTGAGCTTCTCTTTTTTTAATAAGACATACACAAAGACCATTATGAAAGCTGTAGAACACGCTCTCGGAAGAGCGTTAAATGCTTGCGATTGCAAGTTTCGCTGAATTAGTGATTCACTGATACTAATTGGGTAATCGTATTTGACCAAATACCTTGCTAAATATTTAACAATGAAATGATATTTCTGTTATTACTTGTAAATCCTGATTAGGTTATTTAAACAGTGGGAAAAACCTGTCTCGGGTTTGAAACCCAAAACGGTTTTATTGCCTTGTCAGTAATTAAGGGAAGTTTTGATCGTAGGTAAGGGTGACACAGTCCTTTTGGGAACCGTAACCATTCTGAAGGACACGGTGTTGCGAAAATACCGGCGAAAGCAGGGTACAGCAGAGTACTCTGTATTGCAGTCAAAGCTCGGTGCAGTGGTGGGAGATTTGAGTTGTGACCGTTTTCTCTTGAATTTGGTTGATGCGGAAACATGAAGAGTTGGGTCGAAGGAGCACCGTGAGCACTTCCCAGCCCACGCAGAGGGGTCAGTTAACCAGAGCGGAGCTTTTTTTCATTGCACAAGTTATCTGCTGTTTCACGCCGAAAAGCTTTTCGTTAACGTCTGCGGTACTTCCCGTTAACGCTCAAATAATACTAGGACTCTGTCAGACTTAAAACGAGTGAGTTGCGAGTAAAGGCGCTGCGAGCCGATGGCGAAGCTGAAAATAACAGGCCAGCGTAGGGAAGAAGGTGAGATGCCGCTCGGTGCGGGCTGGGTGCGGGCGTCCCCTCGGCGTCAGCGGGCCCGTCCTGCCCTGGCGTGGAGGGGATGTGGCCTGGGCCCTTGGCTGGAGGAGAGGTTGCAACGTGAGGATACGACACCCGTTCAAAACATTGACAGGCGAAACCCACCCGGATGTGATTATCTCCTGTAAGGGTGGAAGGCCTGAGTGGTAGGAACTTCGCAGGTTTCCCAAGAGCTGCTGAAATCCCACAGCGAGGCTCTGTGGTTGCTGTACCTGCGGCTGGGTTTTTGTTTTTAGCGTGTGGTGTGATACGTAAGGGTGGTTAAGGTAGGAGGAGGCAAAAAGGTAACCAGAAGGGAGGAGGGTGGAAATGACTGACCACGTGCATTACCTTATTCCCGTGCCTTAACTCTACTTCTTATTTCCCATTCATCTCGCTCTTGCCTTAATTTGTAGAGGGAAAGCGTTCAGAATCTGCCGGTTGGTATTTACTCTCATGAATCCAGCGTTACTTGGATGAATCTGCGGGGCTAGCAAGGATACGGGCAGCTGCGTAACGAGTTGCGTGTGTCTGAACGTCCTCCTTCCCCCGGTTCCCTGAAATCCTGACTTCCAAACCCTTTTGTATTGGTCTGCTGTGAGCAGATCACTGACTGCTCGGATTTATGAGCTGGTTAATGGATGCCCGTAAGTAACACGGGTGGTACTTTTACGTGTACACGGAACATAAAAGTAACATAAGAAAACCGCAGATTTTAGTAAATAATTAAACTGTCTTTTTTTACAAATGAGTCTTTTGTGTGTAGGTGAGGCTTGAGGTTTCCCTTTCCCGACAGGAAAGTTACTGTATTAATTGACTGCATGTGCGTGGCTTCATTAAGGCCAGCATTAACTTCGTTGCTTCTCACCATTCATGTTTCTGTGAATAGGTCGGTGGCACAAACCGCTGGGTTTTTATGGAATAAAGTCTCAGATACTGTCTATACTTTGACAGCGACAAAAAGGCAAAGGGAGACTCCAAGTATAATGCGTGTTTGGAACTCTTTCGGAGGAAGGAGTGAGGTACAGTGTGCAGAAACGTCCCATTTGGATTCTGACAGGGTACTGAAACCTGATGGAAGAGTTTTCCTCTTGATTTCTTTCTGCCTGCAGAATCCAACTGTGACTTTTAGTGGTTCGTGTCTTGCCCGAAATCGGCGCTCGTGGAAATCATGGAATCGTAGAATTCTTTAGGTTGGAAAAGACCTTTAAGACCATTAAGTCCAGCCACCGCGTTGTAGTTGCACACTGCGATTCTTGCTTGGAAAATGAGGTTGGAAGGCACGATGCAGAAAATAAAAAGGAGGCTGTGACCTAAAGGACACATTCCAAGCGCCTGAATATGACAACGGAGCTCTTCAGGATATTCTTAAGTATACAAAAGCTGATTAGCTCTTAGCTTCCAACATTGTGACTTTTCAGAGATGTAAACATGCACCTAGAAGCAGCCAAGTCAAAACCAGGGATCTTCGCCTGTTGGGTTCTCTCGTTTTGCGGATGCTGCTCAGTAGTGGCTTCTAAACTTCCGATTATTTTGTTGCTGTTGCGCTAAATCCATTCTCCTTAAAAAAACCAACAAACCAAACTAAACAAAACGAGAGATACTATTTTTTTTAGCCATTTTAATTTAAGAGTTGAAATTGAGTAAGAGACTGCTAATTATTAAATAAGCTACTGTTTCAGTAGCGCGTTGTAACACATGACTTTGGAAGCTTATTGGCATATGGGAACTAACCAGAAGCCCTCACTGGCGTGATGTAGGGCTCGCTTTGCTTCGTAGTGACCTATATAGCTATTTTGGGTGTGGTTTTGCTTGGCTTTCATGGGAGCTGCGTCCAACCTTCCTCTGACAGAGACAATTGCTGTGACGAGAGGGCCTTGAGGGGAATGGTGGGGAATAAATAACTTCGAGAATCAATTGTCTGGAAAAAGTCATTGCAGCCAAAATGTCTGCCTTCTTACTAATGGTTCCGAGAGGAAAATTAAATCCCACGTATACGGTCCTGATCCTAGAGGTTACTCTGTTCAGGCTGCATGTAAATACGGGCTGGTAATCCTAACAGGCAGCGCGGCAACTTACCTGCCTGGGAGCAGCCGGCGCGTGGAGACTCCGATGCTGAATAGTTTTGGAAGCATTTTAATTTTCATGTCCTTGAGCCGCTTTTTAAGGTGTGTAGTTGAGATTTCTGTTTGGTGCTGGAACTTTTAACAGGTAGCTGGCTTTAAAATTTCTTCTTAGTTATTTTTTTCTTTTTAAGAAATCGGCCTACCATACAGTTTATTTTGATTTCTATCTACAAAGTAAGCGTCACTTCTTAAAACATTTTATGGAGGTGTACATCAGATGTACAAAGTCTGATCCCTTTCATGCAGCAAAACCAGTCCTGCTCTGAAATCTACACCTTTTATTCCTTTCTATTTCTCTTTCCTGCCCCCTCCCCCAGCTTTCCCATAGATTTTTTTTTTTTTCTTCCTCTTCAGATTGTGCCTTTTTTTCCTATTGGGTTTTTAATCTTCTTCCCAATTTCTATTGCTCTCTGTTTGCTCAGTGGAGTTGCATTCTCTTGCCAGCCTCGGATAATTAGGATATGTTGCAAAATAAACAGGCGTTTCGACTCCTAATAATTCTGTTTTCCACCCAAAGCATGGAGGATGCTGGCATGGGAAGAGCTGGCTGGCTGCACCGTGAAGTCTCACGTTAGGCCCTGGGCCCTGCCTGGTAAGGGGAGGGCGGTGTCGGCATCGGAGAGCCAGAGCAGGGACCGTTTGGGTGCTGCTTCCTGACGGTTCTTCACAACCCTTGGAATAGGAACGTCACCTTGCCATTTCAGGTTTTGTTTTCACAAAACCGGCGTTCCCATGTGGTTTAGTAGTTAAGCAGTACAGCTGGAAGAGTTTCTCCTCTCGCTCTGTGCACAGAGAAGCCGGGGGGAGTCTAGTCCCATCACGCTTTGTGGGAAACGGGGATAGCCGCTGCGGGGTATCCCTTGCTGAACAGAGAAATGTGGGGTGTGGGGAGGAGCTCCCCTGGGGGATTGTGATGTTTCGGGAAGGAATAGGGAAGGTTTGGAGACTGAGGACTATGTGACTGGTGGTAAAGCAGATCAGAACCCTGGAGCAAGTCCAAGGAAGACTTTAATAAAGGCACTTTTGTCCTGGATTTTAAAATAGGAAGCCTGTGGATTTATTTACAGGGTAAACAGGATTTGTTAAATGGGCAGTCTTTAGGTGCGAAGGAATACCGGTCATTCTTTGAGGGAGGGTTCAGGGGAAAACTAACTCGGACTGAACGGAAAGCTGGAATTTTAGAAGTTTAGAGATCACTGATGAAGAAAAAGCCTTCCTCAGAGAAAACGGGCTAGTGCTGCTCCGTGAGAGATGTGAAACAAGCCCCTACGTGACAGGAACAGAGAAATTCAGTTAAAGTCTTCAGTGCTAACAGCTTGGGTGAGTTAGTAAGGGGGGAAATCTGAGTTGATGATAACTTACAATAAACTATCCCTTGCTTCAGAGAGGATTCATCGATGCAGCTGTTGAGATTGAAATCCAGAGCTGAAACATTGCTTGGTAAGGTGTCTTACAGAAAGGTGTGTGTCAGTCTGGACTGTGGAGAACAGTACTTCAGCACTTTTTCGAAAGAATAAGACAACCAGAAAGGAGCTACGACTGACTTTGTTTTTAAGGCTCGATAGAAGGAGGATAAAGGATGAGGCCAGCAGATGTTCAGAAATCGCTCTGATAAGGCTGAGATAAAATTGCAGGTAGGTGAGAGACTGGTAAATTTAAAGGATTCATCTTAATCAGTGGTTCAGGGTGTAACAAACACTTTCAAAATCTTACCTATTCCTGGCTGGAAGAGCCTATCTGAAGTGGAGAAATCTGTCATCCCAGGTAACTTGCTGCTTTTAGTTCTCTCTTTGAACGGGCGTTGTCAGTTCATCGGGGATCAGAAATGCCCAAACAACCGTAACTACATCTTTTAGCTTGAAATTAGTTCTAAGAAGATGGTGGGACGTTTTGGGTGGTGGGTTTTTTTTGTCTCGGCTGTCTGGTATCTATCTAGGCAAGTCCTCTGGCTTTTCGAGGTTGTGCTCTGGTTTGTGCTACTACTGGAGTGGAGTAGCTGCTTGTGGGATTTGGTGGTTTGTTGCAAGGCAAAAAGCAGGCAGATCGTCGTCTCCGGCTGTTGGTTTGAGAGGTACTTGGACCGTGTTGCTGGTTCCTGGGAAGATCTTAGCAGACTTCGCAGGGTGGCGTGGTCACGTCAGGATGGCTTAAATGAAGGCCCTGCGTCATGGCAGCCGTGGCTTATGTGCATTCAGAGATTCTTTTAAATTCCGACAAGGGTGACTCTCGCTACGAGTATAATTCTTGCCTCAAGTTGTTTTAACCGTGAAGAATTAAACTGAGAGTTTATAGTGAGCAATTTAATATCTCTCTTGATTTAGGAAGGAATCATTCAGAAAGTGAGTTAAATAGGGGCTTCTGGACTGCCTCGGGAGGTAAGTCTGGGAGAGACCTGCTAAGTAATTCACTTTATTTATCAGTACCATTATGAGGTGTCCGCTGTGCTTTGCATTCGCTCGGCTCTGTGAACGGGGTGCAGCCTTATTCATCCTTAGTTTAACTGTCGGTCTTTTATCAGCAGGGACGTGAATAAGCAGGCTTCAGCTTCACTCCCTCCCTTCTTTTGCTGTGATCTCAGTGAAGGTACATTTTCATTTTGGTGTATTGGGTTGTTTTTTTTTGTGTAGAGGAGTGAAGGCAGTTATGTGCTGCTTTAATTCCACTGTAACCATGATAAACCTTACCAGAGGTTACTGGAGAAACGGCATCGGTTCTACCTGCGTTTCTCCTTTACTACAGTTCTGCAGTGATCCCAGCCCATGCCGCCTTCCCTCGGAGGAGTGACTCTTAGCGTACGTACTTCTGTGCTTTCAACAGGGTTTGAGCTTTGTGGCAGCCGTGCAGGAGGAAGGAGTTGTTTCATAGAAATGGCATTGCTGTTGGAAGAACCAGCTTCTTAAAGGCAACTCTGGACACAGAAACAGGCTTTCCAGCTTGGGTCTGGTAATTGCTGCAGTAGGTAGTCTTAGGAGTGAAGTGTGTTAGATGTTGCCCTGCAACTAACAACAAAAAAAAAAAACCAAACTGGAAGGAGGGAATTTTTTATGTGGCTTTTCACTTATTATGGTTAGATTTAGAGAAGTGCTGTGGTTAAGGTGACTGAGTTCTTGAATGGCTGTTTCTCAAGGAAAATTTTAGCCTTGCACCCTTGTTCCCCCTTGCCCAAATGAGTGGTTACTTAATTTTGGGATGTTAGAAAACCTGGGCTACAAAACCAGATGACAGGTGAAAGGAACTGCTTCCTCAAAAGAAGTTTCCTGAAGTGGAATTACTTAAAAGGAGCATTTCCGTTCTTTATCTGTTTTTCTCCTTCCACCACCGTCCCCTTTCCCTGCTCCCTCCCCCAGAAGAAAGGAAACCGGAACGTCTGCCTCCCTGCTGGCCTCTCCGGATGAAGGATGGCCAACCTTCAGCTTGTCAGCAGTTCACGTGCAGTTCCCCTGCTGAGACTGTCACATGACCAGTGGCACAACTGGACTGAGCGGTGTGGGGATGGTTGGGCAACGCGAATGTCTGCTGCGGGAGGAACTGGACTAGTAGGGGCTCTTGGGGGCGGATATTACAGAGTCAGCTGGGATGTGGGCTACGTGCCTGATCTTATCCCTGGCAAGGGCTTCTGGGATGTCTTCTGCTGTGGCTCTGTGTCTGTGGCGCTCAGGTTCGTGGTGTGCTCTGTGGCTGCCCAACGCTAGGGTTTTGGTAGGCAGCCGGTAGAGTCGGGAAGGCTGAAAGGCCCTCGTCTGGTTTGATGAGGTGTAACGATGGGGTGCTTTTTCTCTTCGGTGCGTACTGAAATGAGTTGTTTCTGTTCCGAGGTGCCTCCAGGTAGGCAGTGAACTTTGAATGGCAAGATAAGGGCTCCAGCAGCTGAGCTGTCCCGTTGGCTGCCGTCATCGATTCGGTTTGGCGGTGGGAGTGATGCATTTGATGTGTGTTCACTTATTCCTTCTCGAGTGAAATGGCACACCCATAGTAGGCAGTCCATCGCAGAACGAGGCAGATTGACCCACGGAGAGAAATCGCTGGGCAGGAAACCTAGGGACTAGGCATCTGGAGCACATTGTCGCTTGCCTGTGGTACGCCACCTTGCAACTCTCTGGCTCGACGGCCTCCCTACAGATTCTTTCTCTTGGGCGCATCAGCCTTCCCCTAAAAGGTTTACTTGGATACAAGGCAAAGTTCTTGCTGTTTTCCGCTTATCAGAAATACTTGTAGCTTTTGTCTGTCTTGACGTTTATTGAGATTGGTGGTCATTTTCCCAAGGTGTTTTTTTCTTTAGGAAAAAAAAAAGCTGGGATGAAATCTGCAAAGCCTTCTTTACCCTCCTTTTCTAATTGAGTTATCTTTGTCTTGCTATTACGTTCGTAAGAACTTCTTTTTTTTTTTTTTTTTTTTTTTTTTGCTGCTGGAGTTGTGTACTTAGATCTGTGTAAGAATAGGTATTATTATTTTTTTTGTATGATACATTTCTGGTAGCTCTGAAGGTAGCTGCAAGCTACTGAATGTCATCTTGTGGTCCATGTAATCATTTGTAAGTCAGGGTATGGTTTGAGAAATGCAGTGAGCTAATTTAACCGGACATTGTTCTGAAAGGAGAAGTTTCCTCTCTGCCTTTGTCCCCCTGCACCCTTCCTCCCAACCGCATGGCTCTGCTACTTTGTTATAGCAGCGGTGCTTGTCAGGTCCTTCTGTGAACCACTTTAGTTCACTAAAATGGCAGAAAAATAACTCTGTAAAATGGAGAGCATTTTGCTGTTGTAATGAATCAAACTGGCTCATAAAAGGATCTGATGAACACCAGAGCTGGTACTAAGGACGAGGGGGGCCTGTGGCTTGGAGAGCAGCAAGCCCTTTTCATCTTTTCATTTTGGTGGCAGTGAGCAAGTGGATTGGATCAGTTGCCTGGGAACCTTCATGGGAGAAATAGAGATAGAGTAATCATCTGTGAAGCAAAGGACACGGAAAGAAAAATGTGCTGCCCCGAGTTCAAATTGATATTAAAGTTTGTTTATTCTAGTGATGGTATAGATCGCACGCTGTAAACCGTTTGTGAGAATTAATAATCCACTGCCCAGAAATAAGTGTTCCTCCCGAGGCAGGAGAACAAAATCCTTAAAGATTTACTCATGTATAAATGGCTTCTCTGATATTTCAGATGTCTTTAATCTTTAAAACAGTTCATTCACAAGAAAGTACATTGCTTTTGGCGGGTGCATGGTGGGTTTGATTTTTGGCAAGCTTGAAGTTATCCATTAAGTTCATCAACCTTCTGAGTCCATTTGTATGTCTTAAATTTTATCAGATCAGTGTTTAGCAGATTCAGTTATTCAGAGTTTTAGCCCAAGTATCTACATTTGCTCCTGTTAGTTGGAAATCTCATGGTCACAGCAGACAGCTCAGACTGTTACTTACTATCATGGCATAAAGCTTCCTCACAGTGAAATGAACACACTTTTATCTGTTTAAAATTGGTGAAAAAAATCACATTGCAAGTGCAATACCACACTGCCTAGTTGCTCCTGTAATGCTGTGCTCTCGCTGTTCTCCGGAGGGAGAGATGGGCAGTTTGCACTGTGTAGCTCAGCAGAGGAATGAACACCATCCAAAAAAATCAGGGATTTTGACTAGCTCATGCTCCAGCCACCTGCCAGCTTGAGGTGGCTCTTCCGGCGTAGCAGGAACGTGGCGTGAGAAACTGCTTGTGTTCCGAAGAGCTCGGGTTATTCTATAAAGTTATGTGTGTAGTCTGCCTGTGGAGCGGCAGAAAGGGGCTGCTTAGCAGGTAGAAGAGTGGAATCTCATGCTTTCCTTCCTGTTCTCCTCAAGATTTGGGCAATGGTCTGCGCCTTAATGGAAGGTAAACATTGGCCATAGTTAGAAAAAACATCAACCCCAATGTAGTGCACCATCTAGATTCCCCTTTGTGGGTTTTGCATCTAAAAATTTCCCTTTTGGGACCTACAGGGGATAGCGGGAGGAGCAGGAGAGGGGACTTACAAATTTTCCCCTAAGGTACTGAAGATCTTGCAAGCTGCTTTTGGTGAAAACGGAGAGGAGTGGTGGCCCTGCCTAGCATTGTGTGTGTTCAGAGTGGGCACTGTCCTTACTAAAAGCAGCTTGTTTACATTAGGAATTGTATGTGCTAGCTCTAATGGGCTTTAGGAAGCCCAACGCGCAGCTGTAAAACATCTGTCTCTGGGACCAGATCTTGTCTGTCTGATGAATTTTCATCCTGCATTTCATGTTCAGGTTTAAAAAAAGAAATAAAAGGTTGCGTGTGTTTTTTTAATACTAAGGTTCTTCACTGTCCTGCTTGAAGGCTGGTTTACACTTGAAAGGCTATCATGCTGTTGTCTTGCGCGCAGAACTTAAAATAGTGTTAACTCAGTATTAACTTAACTCCACTTCCTCTTTAATCCGATCATTTTGCTTGCTATATGACCTTATAACACCTTAATTTAAAGGCTGCTTATTCCAGTGGATTAAATTTGGAGGTGTCTGGAATGGTGGGCATTGGAAGGGCTTAAGAGGAACTGGGAAACAGTGTTGCCTCAACAAAAAAAAGAAAGGGGGGTGGTGAAAGGGGAGAAATAGGAGTAGCGGAGGTATCTTCCCACTTGCTGTTGGTGACACATGGCCTGTGAAAGGGCAGGAGGAGCTTGGAGCATGTAGCTCTGCTGTACCCTAAGAAAAAGTGCATTCGTTTCCAGTGAGCGAATTTGATGCTTTTTGTCTCAGTTACGTGTGGAAGCGATAGAAGGCAAAATACCTGTTTGGTGCGTGCACCTCTAAGCGCTTGGGTGGCTTTTCTGCTTTTCAGGGTGAGTGGCCTGAGCAGATGGTCGGAAGCCAGGAGCCTGTGTGCTACGCCAAACTGGTTTGCCAGGTTCATGATGCTGTATTCTGAGGTCTTCCATACTGGGATTTGTAATAATTGCTGTTTTCCTACCAGAGCTCATCAGATGATCTTGGTTCCATACCAAGGGTTAATCTTGCCTTGCTACTGTTCTTGTGGAGTAGATAAATGCTAGCCTTAAAAGCAGAGTTGGTCTGATATTTAGCACTTAAACTCCTCCCCCCCCCCCCCCATAAGCATTTAGAGTCTGTGTCGGAATAGCTTATTTTTCAGAATTTGTCGTTTTCCTATAAATATTTTGCCTGCGGGTAAATTCTAAACTGTGTTTTGTGTCTTGAGTTTAGGGGCTATAAGCTGCCCCTTTGTTCTACACAGTTTTCTGAATAAGGTTGGCCAAATAGTCTGTGATTATTATATTTTGAGCTTAGGTTTAGGAGTAGAAAGGGTTGATAGAATCGTAGAATGGTTTGGGTTGGGAGGGACCTTAAAGATCATCCAGTTACAACCCCCCTGCCATGGGCAGGGACACCCTCCACTAGACCAGGTTGCTCCAAGCCTCATCCAGCCTGGCCTGGAACACTGCCAGGGATGGGGCACCCACAGCTTCTCTGGGCAACCTGTGCCAGTGCCTCACCACCCTCTCCGTGAAGAATTTCTTCCTGATATCCAATCTAAATCTAGCTGCTTTCAGTTTAAACCCATTACCCATTGTCCTGTCACTACAGGCCCTTGTACAAAATCCCCCCCCCCAAGCTTTCTTGTAGGCCCCTTCAGGTACTGGAAGATGCTCTAAGATCTCCCTGAAGCCTTCTATTCTCCAGGCTGAACAAGCCTAATTCTGTCAGCCTTTCTTCATAGGAGAGGTGCTCCAGCCCACTGAGCATCTTTGTGGCCTCCTCTGGACTCGCTCCAACTGGTCGATATCCTTCTTATGTTGAGGGCTCCACAGCTTGATGCAGTACTGCAGGTGGGGTCTCAGGAGGACAGAGTAGAGGGGGAGAATCACGTCCCTCGACCTGCTGGCCACACTTCTCCTGATACAGTCCAGGATAGATAGCACAGAATAGAAAGTATACTATTGAAACTGGTTTTAACTATCTTACTAAACATTTTGACTCACGTTTTCCTTGAGGTTTTTTTTCCATCTCAGGCCAAGTATTTAACTTGCCTAAACCAAACTACAATTGAACAATCTCTTTGAAGAACTGTGTGGTTCTGAGCAAGGGTGTGTAACTTGTTGGGTGTGATCTGGGGGTTATGGTGAGTTTTACTGTACCTGTGAAAACTTTGATCATTATGAGACCTTGAAAACAAACCATTGGCTTGTGCTGCCTTGTGTCTGACAGAGGTTTAGCAGAGGACCTGTTCTGCACTGGGCGTACACTGCTGTGGTCAAGCTTGGGCTGTGCTCAGCATCGTGGCAGCAGAACCTTTCTTGTGTCAGAGGACCCAGGAGTAGGCTGGAAGGTGCAGCGAGGCAGAGTTCTTCCATTGTGCACAACAGCAATCGCTGCGTCTTCTGTGTTTGTTGAGGGAAAACTTTTCACCCCTAATTGAGAAGATGGGCATGGTCCCTGCTTTATAGGCAGCAGAGAGGGTTTTCAGCGGCTAAGATGTTGCACAATGACTTGTGGATTGGAGCTGAGGATTGAATTCAGTCTTTCAGTAATTCCTTTAAGTGCTTAACCTAAATATGTTGTAGTTATTTTAAGTACCTTTTTGTAACAGTAGTAAAGCTTCAGGCCAGTGCTTTAGGCTGATATTGTCCCTCAGAACTGCTATTTAAATCAAAAAAGGTACCAATATTTTCATTTTTCACCCTTGGTGTCAGTTTTAGACCTTTCTCCTTCAAACATGGGAAAAAAATACAAGTTCAGTATTCCTAAAACTTCAGCGTAGAACACAACTTTGCTTTGAGTTATTCCCAAACCAAGCTAAAAAACCCACTGCAGGTACTGAGTAGCATCCAGAGAAGTACTGCTGGTGCTGCAGTATTCAGTATTGTCATTGGTTTTATTACCTTTATCCACCTTTTTTTTTTTTTTTTTACTCCCTCAAGGGGTTAAAACCAGTTCACAAGCTCCCTTTGATTTTTCTGGTGTTGGAATGGGGTAGGCTTTTATACCAAACGGTAGAATATCAGCAGGGTCTGATACTCACTAGTTTGGGTGTGCCCTGTGTCATTCACACTGTGCTCCTCTTAAATGTTGCAATCTCACTCGCATTCTTGAAGTACTGATAACACGGACGGAAACACAGTTTCTTCATGAAAGGAAGGTGAAATCATATACTGGAAACTGTGTATTATCGAAGTAGCGTATTTGTCAAGAGCTATTAACACCATGTTATGAATATGGTCTCGCTTTCTTAGTATCAGAGAATAGCTCTGCCAGTTGAGACCAGAGGTCTGTCTTGTCCAGGATCCTGTTTCGCAGTGTCCATGGTGGAGGCTATCCGGAGACAGAGGAAACCCCTTAGCCTCCACCGCCCAGCAGCTCAGGATTACCTCAGAAAAAGCAATGGGTAACACTTAATGAATTTTTCTTGCATGAATTCATCTAGTCTTGTTCTTGGTCTGTGTAAACTCTTGGCTTCCATTGGGACCGTGGCAATGAGTTCTGCAGCTTAAGTACACATTGTATGAAGAACTGCTTCCTTTTATTTGTTTTATTTTGAACCTACCACCTGCTAGTTTTGTTTGATGTTCTCTAGTTTCCTTGTTAAAAGAAAAAAGGAACAATGCTTCACTACTTACCTGCTCCATGCCACTCCTGATTTTGTAGGCACGTTTATTCTCTCCCTGGTTGTCCTCTCTAGAGGATGGAGATTCTGAAGGGTCTTCAAATGCCTGTCACCCCTACCCCTCTCTGTCCTTCAGTAATTTTACTGTTGAAGTGAAGGTGGGCAGAGCAAACACAGCAGTAAGATATGGTGACCTCACAGACTTGTGCAGCTCATCTCTTCTACGATTCTGTGGGTGGTTTTTCTTTTTTCCTTAAATATGCTTAGCGTTCTGTGTATGCTCGTGCCAAATCTTGTCTTCCTAGTCCTGTTTGTTCTAGCTCCCAAATCTTTCGTGACGATGAGGTAATCGGGTCACAGCTCAGTAAAATATATGTAAACCAGTGGGATTATATTTTCTCAGGTGCATTTCCTTCTGTTTACCTACACTGAATCTCATTTGCATTTTATTACACCTTCACTGGGTACAATGAAGGTCTGCTGCTTCCTGCATAGCTGATTTTCATTTTGAGCAAAATGAACTTGTTAATGTTATCAGCAAACTCACCACCTGTTTCTAGACCTTTTATGTGAATGCTGAACAGCACAGGTCTGGAAAAGGATCGGGTGATGTTTCCTAGAAGCTTTTTTTCCCTGTTTTGAGCCGGTTACTTATCCACATGAAGACTTTCCCTCTTGTACCTTAGTTTCTTCAGGAACTGTTCGTGGAGGACCTTTGTTCAGCAGCTGGCATATGGTCTGGTCTTCCGAGTTAGCTCAGACTTTGACCACTTATCAATTGCTTCAGAGAACTTTCGTCTATTAGAAAGATGGGACTTTTCTATGGGAAAGCATCAGTGTCCCTTTTGTAGCCTGTACTTAGCTGTGTGCCCATAAACATTTGTTCTTACACTTACTTGCCCTGCTGAGAGATTGGACTTGCTGGTCTGTAGTTCTAGGCAGTCTAAAGGTGTGACCACCTTTCCAAATTGGTGCACCATTGACGTGAAAGCCGTGTTTGACACCAAGATGTTATGTGGTGTAGTGGACAGGTCGGCTGGTTTATCCTTCAGCTTTTCAGAACTCTTGGGCGAATACCACCTCGCTTTGCTAACTTGCTACTGTTTGCTTTGGTTTGGCTGACACTACCTCTGAGGCTTTATGCCACAGAGAAGATGAAAGCTTCCCTTAGCTTCTCCAATGATGGTAGATGCAAAAAAAAGTTAGGTTTTGTTCATTTTCTTGGAGTATTTCTTCATATCTTGGTTATAGGTTAACCCAGTGGATTCTCCAACAGTCTCCTTGTACCTGGCGTTTGTGAAAGGACCATTTATTCCTCTGCCCCTTTATGAACATATCTTTTGTTTGTGATTTTACTTGCTAGTTCTTTTTTTCCTGATTTATTCCCCTAGTTGATGAAAACTGTTCTTACTGATAGCCTCCCCAGCTTGCGGTTTCACTGCGATGAATTTCTCTCAGGTCTCTGCATTTGCAGTGTAGTATTTTTTTTGTCTGTTGTCTGCAAACGTTTTGTCCGATTGTCTCATTCTGTCTCTCTTACCAAGCTTCCTCACTTTCATGCATTTTTCCCTCTGAAAGCAAGAGTCCCAATAAAGCATTTCTGTTGCCATTGCTTTTTTAGTAATGCGAAGCTTAAATGTATTTAATGGTTTTCATTAGCAGTAGCTGTGAATCATGGTACAGTCAAGTCAAATACGACATGGACAAATCTGAACGTAATATAATTTGTTGGATGTTGAAATAGTCCGTAATCTCGTTAAAATGCAGCAGTGTTGCTCCGTGTGCTTCACCATAACTTTGGAGAAGTTGTTTGATAAATGTGGTTCATATGCTTTTGTGTAGCCTGCGTTCTTCTTGCCAGCAAGCCAGTCACCTTACCAAGTTGTACAAGTGGCATGGAGCTTGATTTTTGAATGCCACTGGTTTATTTAAGAACGAGACAAAGTATGTGACTGTGTCCTTCAGTTATAATTCCCCATCAATTGTAAATTGATGCATTTGTTCAAATATCCAGTAGAAAACGGTATTACAATCAAGCTGTAGTTGTCACGGGAACCGTAACTTTGACTTTTCTTTTTCTTGGCTTCCTATGTGAAAAACCGTTGTGTAGTGTATTATTTAATTGTTCAGCACTGAGGTCTCTCTGTTTTATCATAGTGTGTAACATGCTACAGTACCACTCTGTATAAAAACCTTTGGTGCTTGAAGCAGCGGAGGAACAGTTAAGAGTTTATTCATGGCTTCGTGTACAGATACGCGAGTACCGTATTTAGAAAAACGTTTGCGCAAATAACCACTTCATACAGGGCTTTTTGAGAACGATGTTCCTTTGCTTAGCTGAGAAATACTTGGAAAGTAGTACGTCTGTAAATGTAAAGTCGTAGCATCAATTGTTACTTCTGTGCTTCATGTAATAGAAGAGGCTGTCCTGAAGGTGCCGTAGGCTTTCAAAGTAGTCTGTGATACGCACTTAGGCAGTATTTCAGCGTAAGCCGCTGAATTTTGGGAAGTTTTACACTTCAGTAATGGAAAAAAATGTTTGCTGTATGAATATCGTGAAACATTTGAGACTCCATAGCCATGAAAGTAGGCAAACTGATTTTATAAAGAAGGAGCAGTTGCATTTTCCAAATGGATGCTCCGAAAGGTGGCAAGTAGGAGCTCAAAACACTTGGAAATAATCAGAATTTTAAGAGAGATCTTGCAAATATATTTTTTTTCCTTACCAAGAATGCGGGTGTCATGAAAGGCTTGTGCCTGTTCCAGTTGTTAATGAGCCACAGTTGTGCTTTGATAAGTTAATTTTTAAACGTTCTCATGAAACCTACTTCAGCTTCTAGCTAGCATGCCGTGTGTACCAGATAAGCTCATCAGTTGTTTTGTTTTCTTCTTAATTTGCAGTCAGTGTGCCTGCAACACTGTAAATTTGATGAGGGTAACGGGGAAAAAAACTATATAGAACTGTAGGTTTTAGGTTTAGGAAAGAACTTAAAGGAGTTCTTGAATGGTGTAATTTCTTAGTTCAAATAATACCACTAGCAGAGCACCTAAAAGAAAGTGAAGGGGTGGTTTTCCATCTGCAGAGTAAAGGTTGGTAACAAAATTCGAAGTAATAAGGGTTGAAACTAACCCAGCCTGGCCCAGTCACAGTCTGTGGATCCAGCACAGTCAAAAGCAGTGTGTTGAGGTGGTAAACTCTCTTAAGTGGTGCTCAATGAAGGGTGCTTTTGCCTTTTTTTTTTTTTGTATGTCTTCCTGAAGGAATGCATTTTGAACTGTGGAAGACTAGAGGGGAGATCTGGGTGGGTTTGTTTAAAAGCTGTGTAGTTGCTGTGCATTAGTACAGCGTATCTCTGCTATTGGAAGATGATGAGCTATCGGTCATTCAGTGCCCGTGTTTAAATGGAATAGGGGCTTTTACAGGCTGATTTATTAGAATACATTGCTTCTAGGCTTGTTTATAAGTGTCACTAGCAAATTTGATATGGAAAAATGGCATGAAGACAGTTGGGGAAGATTTCGTCATGGTCTGTGATTAGCTGATAAACAAAACGAGGTGCTGTAATGCTGTCGCTTCCTCCCTTAACCTCCTTGTCCCCCATTTCCCCCCCCCCCCCCCACATGGGATCTTGAAAGTGGCATTGGGAGGGGGAAGTAGATCTTAACCTAGTAGCTTGAACAAGGCTGTGGAGTACAGCTATCTGCTCCCCTTTCTGTGATCCTTGTCAAAGGCGTGTATCGCTTTTGTCCCGCCCTCACCCCCTCCAGCAATAAGGCAGTATCTTTTGGGTCTGGCAGCAGGTTTTTAAAAGGCTGCGCTCCATCAAGTGCGCTCTTAACAAAGACCTCTTAAGTAACTGGGTACTGCACCACAAATGACAATTGCTCATTAAATTGTAACTTTTAATTGCTGCAAATCGAGAAAACTGTGTATTAAGTTTATTTGAAACTGTGTTAGAAGCTCGGTGTTTTAAGCCTGAAATATGCAAAAGGTATCAAAGTAAAAGGTGGGACAAACAGCCTTCCTGCAGGCCAGATGTATTGGGTTGGCATGGCAGGGTTTTAGTAGTGGGGGCTACATGGGTGGCTTCTGTAAGAAGCTGCCAGAAGCCTCCCCATGTCTGACAGAGCTGATGCCAGCTGGCTCCAAGATGGACCCATCGCTGGCCAAGGCTGAGCCCACCAGCAGCAGTGGTAGCGCTGCTGGGAGAACATGTTTAAGGAGGAAAAAACCCCAAATTGCACAACTGCAGCTGGAGAGAGGAGTGAGAATATGTGAGAGAGAGAGAACTCTGCAGGCCCCAAGGTCGGTGGAGAAGGAGGGGGAGGAGGTGCTCCAGGAGCCAGAGAAGAGATTCCCTGGCAGCCCATGGTGCAGCCCATGGTGAGGCCGGCTGTGACCTGCAGCCATGGAGGGTCATGGGGGAGCAGAGACCCACCTGCAGCCTGGGGAGGAGCCCGCGCTGGAGCAGGGGGATGCCCAAGGGCGGCTGTGACCCTGTGGGAAGCCCAGGTTGGAGCAGGCTCCTGGCAGGACTTGTGGCCCTGTGGGGGACCTATGCTGGAGCAGTTCCTGAGGAACTGCAGCCCATGGGAAGGACCTCAGGCTGAATCGGGGGAAGTGTGAAGAGTCCTCCCTCTGAAAGGCAGAGACAAGGTGTGGTGGACTGACCACAACCCCCTTCCCTGTCCCCCTGTGCTGCTGGTGGGGAGGAGGTAGAGAAACTGGGAGCAAAGCTGAGCTTGGGAAGATGTTTTAAAATTCTAGTTTTAGTTCTCACAATTCTACTTTGATTTGATTGATGATAAAATTATTTTTTTCCCAAGCTGAGTCTGTTTTGTCCATGATGGTAGCTGGTGAATGATCTCTCCCTGTCCTTATCTCAACCCAGGAGCCTTTCCTTATTTTCTCTCCCCTGCCCAGCTGAGGAGGGGAGTGACGGAGCAGTTTTGGTGGGCACCTGGCCTCCCGCCAGGGTCAACTCACCACATCAAATAAGTCTTTCAGATAAGGTTGGTGTTGATGATTCAATGATCTTCATAGTATTACCGTATTTTTAATCAAAATGGCATGTGTTGATGAGTGGTATGAAATGAAATCATGTGCTTTGGGTTCCATGTCCCTGTTTCAGAGGATTTATGAGGCAGTTATGCATTAGCAGAATGGAGTCCTAATGTGGGGTTTGTTGTAGGTAAAAATCATAACTGCCCCTTTGACAGCAAGTTGTCAGTTTTTCCTTGCTTTTTCCAAGGCTTGCATACATAGTTGTTCCTTCTGGTCTACCCTGAAGTGTGGTAGGACTCATCCTGAATTAACTACAGCAGTAAGTTCTTGGAAATTTTATGTGGAAAGTACTTAAAAACGTTCATAAAGACGGATTGTCTGTAGTTCTGATGCCTCCTTTCTCCCTGTATGATTATTGATCTGAATCAGATGAATGTATGTGATCTGAGCATGAGTTTATTTCTATTTGCCCATCACAGCCTCATTTTCTTATTAATGAGACAGAGAAGGATAAATGGAAGGAAAGAAATAATTTGTTTCTGTTTAAGCACAGTTTTGCATGGTTAAGACTGATGCTGCTTCTTTCCTCTCTTCTTCCCCTTGTACCCTTCTACATGTATAAAATAAACAGTCAAACTACCAGTTGCGTGTCTTCAGCTGGAGGAGTAGAAGAATAATCTAGACATTTAATGTATCGGGTATAAAAGGAAGATGCTTATCCAAATACTCAAGTAGATACTACTGTAATACAAAGAAGATGCAAATTTGGAGTAACTTCTAAAAAGCATGCAACTACGAGGGGGGGAAAACCCCCCAAAAGGCAACAAACTGATATGGTCAATTCTTGCTTTTTGAGTGGGCAAGGAAGTTGGAGCCTTATGGTGAAGGGTCTGGATAGTTTCAGAATATGGAAATGTAATTTAAGACAGTAGTCTCGGTCACTGGGCTTGAAAGGAAAAATACAACTTCTGTGTTTAAATGGATGCGTATTTAGAATTGGTAACACTGTTGGCACCAGTGTTACAAACACTTTGCATTTTTATAGACTGAAGTCCCATCCATCATTTCCAGCCTTTCCCAAAAATCAAGAGATCTGAATTCTGCTAGCATATTCTGCCTTGTGGTAAGCCTGATTGTATCTAGTTATTCTTCAGGTCATGGACCATCATTTAACTTATGTGCTGACAAAGCTGTTGTGCATTAAGTGATGGAATTCACAATATGTTTAAATACATGCACAAGTGGTATTTTCTGCGTTAACAACTCCAAACTTTATATTGGGTTTCCTTATGTCTTGTAATTTCTCTTTAAAATCTTTGTGAAATTGTTTACTTGGTTCTTCTCTGTAATTAACAGCATCCAGAAAAATGACCTGTGAAGGAAAGATATATTTTTCTCCTCCATCCTCCAGCCCTAAGATGAGCAAAATTTAAAGTTGTATCTGTTATGTATCTTAGCCGAAGTCAAGGTTTTTATAACATGAAATGTCTTTCACTGGAATTAAACTGATATCATACTGAGGCTTCTGTTTTAAGATACAGGTATTTTCAACAGTAGAAGGTTAAAAATGATATCTTGAAATATGTTCCTGTTATCTTGAAATATGTCTTGAGTCAGCAGCTAAGTCAAGTTCTGGTTTTGAAACCTGATAGATCCCAACCTCTGGTATTCCTTCAAATAAAACTGTCTTTCGCTCAGAGATTGAACATTTGGAGTTGGTCATAGATGTGAGCTTTGCGAAGTTGTGAAAATGAAGCTTGGGTTATAGAGCCAGAAATCACTCTTTTAGAAGTTTAATTTGTTTGTTCAAGAGATTTGGCATAGTCAAGGGTAGAAGCCAGTTCTCCAGAATGGCATTCGCTTTCCCTATATCCATGTACATATTTCATTTTATGTTGGCTACCTAACTGACCAGAGCGAAGCGATTGTGTGAGGTAAAGCGGAAAAATTAGAAAAGAAAAATTATCCTCTTGCACTAATTTTTGTGTATTAATTACAGGTTATTCTTCATTTATGACCCTGAAAATCTACATTTCCTACTAGAGAACTAATAACTCTTCAGCGGATAAGATCTCTCTCTGGTCTGTCATGAATACAGCCTATGATGTAGATATTTGCTGTAAGCTTTAGAACTGGATTTTTGTCAGTCTGTACATATTCATTTTCTTAGACTATTTGTTGAGTGTAATTATGATTCAGGTGATGATCGCTGCATAGTTACACCTGACGGACTGAGTAGATTCACTGCATCTAACTTTAGGTAAAAAATCATCTATATAATGATGCCGAATGATAAAGCCCCAGATAAATTATTTGCTTTTAGCAGTAGTATTGCAGTTCTATGATAGCACAGTTGGTGTCCCCTTAAAAACACTTCTGAACTGTTGGAGAAGCATCCTGTGTGATAGCTCTGGTATTCAATGAGTTCTTAGATGTTTCTGAAAGATTTATAGTGAAGTCCAAAGCATTTCAAGGCCAAGTCTAGCAGTCTTGTCAGATACAGCTTTACAGCCTGGTGACTTATAATGAGAGTAGAATGTAATTAGAAATTGTCCGTGTCTTTACTGAGTACTGATGAAAACTATGGCTCAGAGGTTAATTCAAATAATAATTAATATTGGTTTCTGTCAGAACAGGGTGGTAATGGAATCTTTGTCGCACGATGACTCTGATTTTAAGAAGTGGCTGCATAAGAAATAGAGGCTACAGTTTACCTCTTCTGATTATATTCAGTAACCTGACAATCAGCGTGATAGCTTGATAAAGCATAATTTGAGGGCAATTTAAACATACTCAGAAATATTACAACCTACAGTGAAAATCATCTAACACGTTGCCTCTGTTTAAGGCGAGAGATTCATAGTTAGATTGCTGAAGGAGATGGATTTACTGCAAATGATCCTTAAGGACTGCGTAAGATTTTGTTGTTGTTAATAACTGAGCAATACCATGTGTTTATGGAAAGTATTCTTAATAAGATTTGCTAGCATGAGAAATGTGGGATGTTACATTGATGTTTGTTTAAATTGGACTAGTTTCAATGAAAGCGATAGACCAGGTTTTGCTGGCAACCAAAACAAATTCTGTTCAGTTTCTTTTCCTGTGTTGAAATTTTGTATTGGAAAAAAAAAAATGCTGTTAGCTTTTGCTTAAGCTAAACCCATAATTTTTTTAGCTGCAAGTAGTTAGTGAGCCACTAGACCTGTTATTTTGAGACGTATTCGCCAATACTTTGCTGTCCTCAGATTTTTCTGTATCTGCTCTGATCCTGTTCTTAAAATCTGCCTACAGAATAGCTTCTCCAGAAAGTTACAGCTATGGCTTGGTTTCATGAGCCCAAATAATTCTGTGTAATATGCCTTTCTCAAACTTCTTTCTGTTCCATCTCTTTGTCTTAAATGTTACTGGACTGCCTCCCACAATTTAAAACTTGCTGTAATTTTAAGGCTGTTTCCTCAGTTGCCGAAAAGGAAATCTAAATGCCCCTAAATTAGATCTGACAAAGATCAGGTATTTTCATTCTTACGCTTGTGAAAGTGATCACATGACTGGTTTTTTTTTCCCCACTCATCTGGATAATGCCTTCCATACAAACTGCTTCAATTCATGGGAGGCAGAGAGAGCCCGCAGTCAAGATGGGACCTCTCAGAAGTGGGGGCACCCAACGGGAAATGAGTTACATGGCGGGGGCAGGAGTTGAGGAAGGGGGGGGGGTGTGTTTGAGGGGTGTTTTAAAACTGTTGAGAGGAGAGATATGAAGCGTTCTGTTGATTTCTTAGAGTTGTTCCTGCTGTTCTTATTATTTTCTTCGTACATTTTCTTAAAAGTCTGGATGAGAGAGTCTGTGCTATGCTGAAATTTCCAGTAGATGAGGTGAAGGAAAAAAGAAAAAACCCAAATTTTAACGGTAGCCCTGGGGAAAAGCTCACTGTGCGAGTTAGATGCTTAAATTTTCCCTCCCTTCTTTTATTGTAAGCAAAGAAATACTGGCTTGGGAACTGAGCTGCACCTAAGAGTCTTACAGAGATGTCTGAAGCTACAGGGTTTGAAAATGCCAGTGACCAAACTTGATGAGGAAATAGAGACTTTTTTATCTGGAATTAAATCTGCATACAAGTTTTCAAAAGCTAACAAAAGGAAAACCTAAAGGATGGCTGAAATCTTTCGCAGTGAATGGAAGTTGCATGTTTATGCTTAATGCTTTAGTTCTTTAAGAGAACTGGTTGCCTGTGGAGTTGGTCCAGCTTCTGTAGAAGGTCTGCTGTAGTGGTAGTGGGGGGAAAAAACCCTTCCTGAATCTGAAATACTGTGAGGTTTATTGAAATGTAAACTCCTAATACAAAAATGCTCCGCTTGTAGCAAGACCTAAACATGCCAGAATTTGTGCTCAAAGGTGTTAAAGTACAGATGTGATTAGATAGAAATTTAAAGGGAGGTGCTTTGTTGGACATCCTAAAAACATTTTTTTATTCCCATATGTTTCTCCAAACAGCAATTTGACCCATACGTGAGGTCATTCGATCCCTTTCCATGACAGGTCTACATATTGCTACGGAGGTATCAGTTATCTACCCTTATTGAACTAGAGACGCATGCAGTGGTGTAAATACACCATCTCCAAATATGTGAGACTACATGGTGGGGAGGGGGAAAGGGAAAAGGAGATGGTCATCTCCGTTCATCTTTTCTTTTTAATAGTGTAATTGGCAAAGTTGCTCGGGTTAGGTCTGCTTGAAATGTGCCGTGGACTGTCCTGTAGCTTGCTTTCTCCAACCACTTGAAATTATTTGGAAAGGGAATCTTCTAGAGGATTGTATCCGTGCTGTGGAATAAACAGTTGTCGTGTGAAACTGATGTGAGCCTTAGTTTTACTCTGCCTCCACTAAAATACACTTTTACGGTAGTTTGTGCAGGATCAGCACAGAGGAGTACAAAGAGGGAGCTTTTCAGTACAAAGGCTGCCTGTTTGGCCTGCCCAAACCACCGTGAATGTGTTTAAAGGGGACTTTTATTGCCATGGAAACTCTCAGACAGGAAGGAATTTGTCCTGCCATATCTAGAAAATAGTCTGTAATGGTCAGCTCTTGGAACAAAAGTGTTTCAAATAGTGGGATATATTTAAAAATTCTTGTGGTGAATATGTTTAAAAAAAAAAAAAGAATATGCAAAGCCCAATCTTATGCTAATGGACTTTTTAGCATGGGGATTTAAGGAAGACTGCGGACAAGTACAGAGCGAGCAGAAGTGTTAGGAGAAATCTAAGAAAGTTTTACCTCTCTGCATCCAGGAGGCTTCCTGGGTGCTGAATGGATGCAGATGAAATAATCTGCCTTTAAGTAGCGTGTTTATCCATCACAGCCGTTCGTTGAGGGACTGTGCATGTGCTTGGCTTGAACTGCTGGAGGCAGTCCTCTGAGCGCCATGGATTAATTGCTTTTGGAATGTCTCAACTAAAACCTGTTCTTTACCTCTCTTGACAAATATCCTTAGTATTCACAAATGGCCTTTATTTTCCTAAATCATACCGAGATATAACATTTCTTGTCTAAAAGAAATTCTAACGCCAGATCCCAGAATATTTGCACATCCTTCACTGGCGTTGCACGTGGATATTAAAGAACTCCAAGTCAGCAATCTTCCCTTCCAGCCAGCAGGAGTAGCTAGCGGTAACAGCAAGATTTCCCATGCATGGTGTCATGTTCGGTGTTGATTGTGTGATCAGTTAGATGCCAAGGGTTTTTTTTTTCCATGTATTTGATCAAATTAGAATTACTTTTTATTCCCCCCCCCCCCCCCCCCCCCCCTTCTGGGAGTCATACCAGCAGACACTGGTTTCTTATGTTCTTTTTCTATGGCAAATGCCTGGCTTGTTTTAATGCTGTGCTGGCCAGGTTAAGGTGTTGAACCACCTGGCTGTGGCCTGAAGGCAGTGTGAATGAGGGATATAGTAATCAGCTGATCCAATGGGTTGGAATCAGCCATGCCACTCTTGCTTCTTCCCAGGCGCTGTCACTGCTGTTCAGCTGCCCCTGTGGTGACAATCTGATGGCAGCTACTGGTTAGATCATCTTCCCTCCAGTGTCAGACTGCACCCGAACACGTTCTTGAGATGTCTGGGGTAAGCAGTAGAACGAAAGCATCTTGTTTGTGGTCAGGAACGGGAATAACTAAGGAGGAAAAATTGTCATGAAAACTTTCTGCTGCCCTGTCAATTTTCCACTTGCTTACAGCTGCTGAAAATCAGTGTCCAAAGCCTAATTCTGCACGGCAGGCCAGGTAAAGAACAGTTATATATATATATATATATAATGGAGTATTCTGTCTGCCTTTTACAAGCACTGAATGACCTTGTTTGCATTATCTAGGTTAACACTGTAATCTGCTGCTCTCATACGAGGACTTCCGTCTTACACGTTGATCAGTTTAGTTTCTTGTCTTCTGACTTGAGGAGCCAAAAGGATTGCAGAAGGTAGTTCCAACCAGGATTAAAACAAACATGGGGGGGGGGGGAAATCCACCACCCTGCACTTCTTGCTTATAAAACTGTCTGCTGAATGGCTCTTCATCTGGGAACTGGGGGGCACGCTGCCCTCCATACTGTGCCAGGGAATGGACATCTTAATCATGGACAGTCATTTGCCTTTCCAAAAGTGTTGAAACTCCCATTAGATGTATTTCCCTAAACTAAGTTGAGAAAGGAAATACTGGTGACATCATGTATGACTTAATATGGTTATTAACAGTGCAGGTGTTGTAAAGCTGTGAATCTAAACTGTACTGGAATAATTGAACCATATGTCAGGGTGGGTTTTTTCAGTTTTTCATCCTTCCTCATTTAGTGTGTTTGTTTTTTCCTCTTTAAAAATGTATCTCTGCGTTTTGGTTCTGTAATACCTCTCATTTAAAAACAGAAGGAAAAAAATATCCCTCAAACATTGATCGATTTCCATCTTAATTCATCCACTGTTTCCTTACTCATTTCTCCAATGTGCATGTGTAGTTTTTATCTCCTTCCTTACCCTTCCAGTCCTAGGCTTTCTCGAGCCAACAGTTCCTCACCTGCTGTGCTTTTCATGGAGAAGGCAAAAACAAAAAAAACCTTGCTCTTCTCCGCTACCTCCCGCTCCCGAGGAGCGCACACCCAGCGCTTCCAGGACCGTGCTGCATGGCCCAGTGTTGCCCTCCTGATGGGAAGTCTGGGAAGCACTAAATCATCCGACCACGTACCGCTTCCTTCAACTTTCTCCCCAGCAGATCCGTGGGCTGAGTTTGCAGTATGGCGTGATGGCTGCGCGCAGCTTTAAAGCTCAGGAGCAGGGATGGGCTTTCTGCCCCCACCCCCTCGCCCCACGCCTGCACAGACATTTCCCTGCTCTCCAGCTGCTCTGGTTTCCATCTGTTACAGGGCCTTCTGGTGTGACTGTTTCCTCATCTGCTGAGCCGAGTGAAATGTTGAAGGACCAGACACTGCGCTGACCCGGGGAATTAAGGGGTTGTGGTTTTGGAGAAAATGGCTCGCATGCTTGTTTTTCTTTCCTCTCAGAAACTTGGCATGCAACACATGCACATCTAATATCTAGAAAAACTTTGTTAGGTGAATTTTCATGTATTTGTAGCAAATGTGTTTACTCAGTTTTGTATGCAAAGTTGTAGGCCTGTCCTACATGGCAGTTGCCCTGGGAGGAGCGCGGTGCTTCGGTCTGTGATGGGCACAGAAGTGTACGGTGATGCTAAACATTAACTTGCTGCAGACAGTGGGAGAAATAGCTGAAGCCTTATTTGTGAAGACAAAAATACGCCACTAGTGAGAAGTAGCAGGCAGCCAAGTGAGGCGTTAAGAAACCTTGGAGTGGCCATCGCTGTCTTGGCCCGGGAGCTGGGGAACTTTACCCTGCGAGGTGTCTTCCCTTTTGGCAGGCAGATGCCTGCTGCCCGTCTTCAGGCTGCTATTTTGGGCTGCTCTTGTCTTTAGCACTTCTTCCATCCTGCAGTCACTTAGATTATCCCTTTCACAGATCGCTGGGCTGTTGCTGTCTCTTCAGCGATACTGGTGAGTTACTGCCAGCAGCAGAGAGGGTGGCAATGCAGGCATGCAGCTGAGAAGTGTTCCTGTAAAGCAACATAGGTGAACAACAGAACGGAGAATTGCAACCGCTTCTCACTTGCCAGTAGTCAGAAGCCCTGCAAAACCTCATTAATTATCCCTGCCAAAGTATATAATAGTGCTAGAGTGCAGCCCCTTGCTAGTCAAGTTGTCCTAGTGAGTGAGTAGCTTCCCTCCTTCTGACTACTGCATCGCCTTCCTTTTGGAAGTATTCGTTCTTGCTTTTTTAAATCTGTTTAGACACTGTCAAATTGGTTTGGATTTCAAAATTGTATGTGTAAATGAGAAACGTACCTAGCACCCACTTTTGTAATTGAACAAAGCTTTTATTTCCAGAACCTGACTGCTACTCAGCGTGTGGGAGAAGTATGCTCTGACAACTTGGGCTGTTTTTTGAGGACTTCTGTGATCTCGCTGAAGGGTTTTAATATTCATTCATCACTAGTGTTATGGTTGTGTTTTGATGATAGTCACTTAGGAGATGGGTGTTAGGCAACCAGTTGAAAATTACTGTAAAGTGATATTTTTTTTAAGTGGTTCATATATTCAACTTGAAATCCCAGAGCACATTAAAAGTGCTAATGCTCATTCTCCTGAAAGCAAGGTTTCCATGTATTTCTCAAATTAGCCCCCCTCTGCTGCCAGATCCCAGCTAAAGTGGTAGATATAACTTAACCACTGATTTCTAACTGCAGATCATGCATTTAGTAGCTTGATGTTGGCAGAAATTGATAACGGAGAAATAAAATATTATGGGGTTGCTGATAGGAGCAACTGTTTGCCTTTTGGGAGGTGTATTGCATTATCAGAGCTGTAATATACTTCTGGACGATTTTCTCTGCAAACGCGTGACTGTCAGTGCAGCTGCCACACGTCGTTCTGTGCAGAGCGAGAAGGGAAAGCTCCATGCCGTCTTGAAAAACATGGAGTGAACAAAACAGTGACCAAAAAGGAGAGGACGCAGTGAAACAGGAATGATTCTGTTGACTGAGAACAGTTGTGCGTCTCAGCATCTCAGCTGTGGGCTCAGTCATGAGCAACCACGGCATAAGGGGCTCTGCCGTGTGTCGGAAAAAAGCTTCCCCACCACGTCTTCTGCACTTGGAGCATTAGTAGGGAAGACACATGGTCAAGGGGAAGCCAACTTGTGATTTCTGAAGTTCAGGGACACACAACAGTGGAGCGTCTACTGGTGGTGTATGGAGTTTGGTTGTTCGGTATGCTAGTCTGTCTAGCTACAAGGTTCTCAGATTAGGTAGCTGCTGTATGGAGCAGCAGAAATGAGAAATTAATTAGAATGACCGAATTAGTAGTTATCTGGGTTTGAGTTCAGTCGAAGCTGCAGATGCCTAGGTCAAAAATAAGTAGGGAAAACCAGCTGGACAGTCTCCTGGCCCCAGTGAAATGTGGGGTTTATGGTAAACACTGAAATCTTCAGTCTAGTTCTCAGAACTGCAGAAAGATTTCAGAGTCTGTTCCGTAACCCCATTTCATTTGTAACCCTTATCTTAAAGGGTGGTATGTCTTTTGTGAAATAACAGATGGATGCTGCTTTTCTAACGAAGTATAAATGGTTGGACTATATTGCTGTCATAGGTTTGAAATAGAGGTGCCACGTAGATTTCTGTCTTGTTCCTTGCATCACTGCTTTGTTGATGTAATATTTCCTCCTTGCTTCTCAGATGAAACTCTGTCTTGAAACTTGTTTTAGTTGGCTTCAGCTCTGAGCAAAAAGGCTTTTATAGTACTGCTCTGGACCATACCTGTAAATTCACCCCAGCTTCGGTGGTGTTACAGCGTTCAGTGGTTTAGAAGGTGTGAGAGGAAGCTCAGGTTTGTCCTTGTTGTGTGAGACAAAAAATGAAACTTTCATCCTCAGGTAAGGTAATACCTCATGCCATGTCAATAATCTCAAATTCCCAGATTATCAAGAAGGGCTGTTTGCAGACCAGGCTGATAGCATGGAGCGGATTCCTGGTTTAAATGACCTAAATTGAATTACATGTTTATTGTAGACAGAAAAAGTGATTTAGTCTATTTTCTTAGTAGAGCATCTTGATGTTGTGAAAAAATTTAATAATACCTCCTGCATGTGATGCTGTTTACAGTCCCTAAAGAATAGGGGAATTTTTCCTTTTAAGCAGATAGAGGTTGATGAAATGGTTTCGTGGTTTGGGTTTTTTTGTTGTTGCTGTTGTGTGGTGGGGTGTTGTGTTTTTTTTGTTCTTTTTTTTTTTACATTTAATGCTTCAATTACTATTTACTAAAAAATATATAGATACATAGAAATATAGCATTTTCCATTCCTTCTAGAGAAAATCCATTTTATGTGGACGTGTCAGGAAGAGTTACCACACCATTTAGCACTTGGTGTTACTAACACCTGTCTGCTGCTTCTATAAATGAAGGTGCCTAAAAGTGTAGGTATTGAATAATCAGAAAAATAAGTCTGGTGCCATTTATGTTTTTGGATAAGTACAGATACTTTTTTCTTATAAGAGAGTGCCAGTATCATGGGCTGCCCAGGCAGGTGGTAGAGTCACCATCCCTGGAGGTATGTGAGACGTGTAGATGTGGTGCTTAGGGACATGGTTTAGTGGTGGACTTGGCAGTGCTGGCTTAACGGTTGGACTCGATTTATCTTAAAGGTCTTTTCCAATTTAAAGATTCTGTGAAGTGTGAGGCTTAGAATTTGCTTGATAAAAACCTTCACTTAGCCTGCCCCTAGAAAGTTACTTTATAAGTAGCCACAAATCAAACCAAAATGTAGTCTTCCCCAGAGGAAAAGACACCAAAAATCTTGTGTAAATACTTTTTGGTAGCAACAGCTTTTGGATAAGTTGAGAGTGCAGCCTGTGCTGTAACCCAAGCCTGCCATGAGAGGCATGGCTGACTGGTGAGGGGTACCTTTGAAAGGGAAGGTGGCAGCTGGCTTACCTGGATGCTCAGAAGCAGGCTGGGACTCCTGACAATCCTGATGAGAAAATCTGGTTGACAGCTGTTGATACTGCCTTGCAGACATCTCTTAAGTAAGCTGGTTTCAGTATCTTTCACTTAATTCTTCTCTTTTATTTTGAGTAATTGACAGACCTGTGCAGAATGTGTTGGGCGCTATGGAGATACGATAGGTGCAGATGGTGTTGAGTCCTCCTGTAAGCATCCATTACACTGGGAAGCAAGACATGGGTTTGAGGGGAAATCTGAACAAAAAGCCTCATTAACAGTTTTCATAAAGATCAGGTGGTAGAGGATGAGTCTATCAAGCTAAGTCTTTAGTGTCTTACCAGTCTAAAATACATGAACTTTCTCAGCGGAATTTTTTTCCTCAACAACTCCTTCTGGTCCTAGCCTGGTACACCGGTATGTGGTGTCTGGGGTGGACCTGATTTGGCTGGCTGGCTGTTACTGCAGTGAAATGTTTCATTGCTTGCTTTGCTTTGAAGCTGCAGCCTCGGTTGAGGATGTAACGTATGCTTTTCTGCTCCCTTGCCTTTATTTCAGGACTGAGTTCAGGGATCGCTGTTGTGATCACGGAGGTACATGAATTTCAGGTGCTGAGCAGGGTAGGAAAGGGAAAATCAAGATCTTGCGTGTTTCAGATTTTTGGATGATGCTTTGTGATCAGATACAGTAACTTAAAAGGTGCTGTAAAAAGTTGGTCAGGAACCCTCACTGTGGAGGTTCTATTAGTGGCAGCAGGCAGTTCGTCACCCCTTTCAAATACTACTAAGTATTTTTACTTTCATAACTAGTTTCGTATAATATATCTAACTGGGGAGACAAGGAGCTATAGATTTTACTGCTTTGCAAGCATCATTAATTAAAGTTACCTGAGACTCAGCTGTAGGTCCAAATAAGATTTGCTTACACAGCATAAGCATTTCATCTGCCACTAACTCCTGTGACTCCTTAATCAATTGATCTTTAGCAGAGCCTCATCCATGCTTTTTCCTCAGTTGTGCACTGTATTACTGGGTTCAGGTGACGGAAGTCTTTTAACTCAGAAAGGTGGGCCATCAGGACAGTTCTTGATGCACTAAGGATGCTATAGTAACAACATTTACTGTTTGCTTATGCAAAACATAGCATAGAGCTTCATGTTTTTAGCCTTTTGATGGCTGTTTTGTTCTGAATGAGGGGTTTCGTAGAGATAAATTTGGAAATGATGTTTAGCACTGGAACTTTTAAGTTCTTCGTAGCTGTCCTAATTTCTCTATGTAATTTGCAAGCAAAGGAATATGTTTTTAGCTGTTTTGAGTTTGTTCACCTTTGACTAGCAGGTTTTTGATCCTTGATAGACGAAGAATTTTCCTAGCGGTGTTTCTGCATTGCAGTGCAGCGTAGGTAATACACCAGCTGTTGTACGTTGTGTTCTGACAACTGGACTCGGAATAGTAAGTGAAATAGCTCTAAACTTGGCTGGTTGTGCAAATCTGTATGGTAGCAGTCTACATGGAGTACTCGATTAAGAGTCCTGAATTCCATTGTTCTGGAGTTTTTGCTACTTGAGTGCTTTTGCTTGTTACTTTTTTTTTTTTAAATCAGCCATTTTATGGGTCAGACTTTCACTTTTCCAGGTACTTACCAATGTAAAAATGAAGAAATTGCTAGTCCAATGAAGTTTGATTTAAACTCTTCCAAAGTTATCAGAATAAACCTCCCTATTTCTCACACTTGTAAAATAGTACTGTAATCTTTCAGTTACCCCTCTGCCTCCTTTAGTTGGCTTGCTTTTCCTACTTAAACAAAAAGAACCCAAAAGACACAAAACCCCCCCTGCACTAAATTTTAACGGCTGAGGTTCTAGTGAGTAGAAATATATTTTTGATTTTCTTGAGAGACGAGCAGTGTGGGAATGTGTCCGTTTGTTTGTTCATTTAAAAGGAACTGGAAACAGCTTTTTGAGAGAAGGTGGAGCTACCTACTGTGAAATGGAACTAGTTCCCAAATTTGTTTTCAGATGAGTAAAAATTGCCTTTCACATCCTTCCATGAATGCAGTACTGCTGTTGCATGTTCATCATCAATCTCTGAAAAGCTTGTGGAGAATTGAAAGTAGCTCAAGAACTTTTCTGTTGGGCGTAAAAGACTTTGTGGCAGATGACTGTCGGCTGCTTCTGCTGCTTGCAGTAGCTTGAATGACTGGCTCTGGGTCAGTAATTATCTTTGACTTGCAAACTACTTCCAAGTTCTTAAAAATCTTGATGAGGAGGAGAATGGTGAGATTGCATAGTTCTAAAACTTCGGATGACAATTTTTTCCCTGGAAGGCACTTTTTTTTTTGTTTGAGCATAACTATGTTGGAGTTATTTTAGAAGTGCGTATCCATTAAGCAACACACTCGGAAACACCCCAGTTAGTTGTTGTCTTTGTGAAGAAGAAACTGGAGACCTGTGAAAGTTAGGTGGCAGAAAATTTGGTTCTCTTCCTTTTGAATCTCCCTTGCCTTTGTAAAATAAAAGAATTCTAGCTCAGTCCTGCGTGGAAAGAAAAGCCACACTGCACATGATACCTGATGAGGGTTGCACTCATCCAACGGTCACTGTTCCAATTTATAACTTCTGGCACTATTGCTTATACAGCGTAGGCACCCTTCTTCCCTGTCTAAGTGAAGTTGAACACAGCGGTTTGTTTACTCTTAAACATCTTAGTCTTACACACTGGGAGCTGTCGAGAGTTCCCAACCCTTTTCCTTTGGCGTTCTTCATTGTAGAGAACAGCTTGGTATAGTCATTTATGTTGTGGTCTGAATATGCTGTGGCAATCGCTGTGAGCCAGGCATTATGTTAAAAAACAGAGAAATCAAACTTAATTTGTACATGCAAAAGCCTGCTTCCATTCCATGGGCCAAGAATACATCACCTTTTTTTGGCATATCCTTCTTCAAAAAAACAATAGGAAGTTCAAGATGCCTATCTTAAGTTTGTTAAAACAAACAAAACCCCTCAAATAAGTAGTCCAATAAACAGTAGTTGCGGAAGGTTTTTTTGGTATCTGCCATGTTTCTCAGCTTTCCTCCGTATTTCGGGGGCCATCATGGGACCTACTTAATGGTCCAGCCAGTAATTGAAAGTTCTTCAAGTCTGTCTATCTATCTATTGCGTCGTGTCCTGCAGTGTACTGTCTTCCTCCACACCTTCCCTCCCCAACCCTTTTTCTTTACGCTGGACTTGAAATTAATGAAATAATTTTACACTTCTTTTAAATAGTCTATTGCATGTGATAAAATACATAGTGTGGTGCTACAGGTCTTTTGTTGTACTGAAGTTAAGATTTGTAAAATCCAGTAGATGTCATGTGTGATTTCATTTAAAATACTTTCATGAAATGTTATTTTTTTCAAAACGTTTATTTGTAATCCTTTCCCAATGTAATACGTAATTTTTTTTCTTTGCTGAAAGGTTCAAGATCATATGATTAAGTGTGTTCGGCAAAAATTATCGTCAGTACTGGTAGCTGAGTAAGGGCTGAAGTTGAGTCGTAGGATGATTCATCCTGCCACATGTAAAGAGCGTAGGGGAGAACTACCATTTTGTTCCGCAGTCCTGAAATATGTTCTCTTTAGTTCTGTGAAAACTCTGGCTTTTCACTTTGGATGTATAAGGTGTATTTATCTTCACAGAAATGAGTGTGGATATGTGGTTCCTGTACAAGTGCAGACTGTGATCTACCAGTATTTATGAAGAACACATGTACAGGAAAATGACTCTTAAGTACAAGTCATAAATTGAAATTGTTATAGAATATACATGGACAAATATACCAAGTGTGGTATTGGTAGACTGTAATTTCATCAAGTGGTTTTTCAGACTTCATAAACTATGAATGAAACATGATTGTATTGGCCTTATAACAGGTAAAGTAAAATATAGAGTCTGGCTACTTTAAAGCGCTCATAATTCTGTAGCTGGAAATAGCCTTTTGGGATACGATTAAGTCTTTAAAACCTGCCCGTGATAGAAAAAACCCCACCACGTTTCAGTGCAAATCGCACGTTCGGAAACCCTGGGAAGCATTGGAGTATCCACCTCGTGAATTTTTACAATTCCCAGCTTTCTGGGTGTAAACACTACTGGTGCTTTCAGCCAAAGGGAAGAGAAAAAGCTCCGTTTTACTTTGAGCTTCATCACTTCTCCGCTTGTTTTGTTGCTTACCACGCTTTTTTGTGACTCGGACCGTGCGGGGCTTTGTTTACCAGGGGATGTGACAAACTGGAAGGCTCCGGCCTGCTGCCGCTGCCGTGTGGAGGTTGCTGAGGCGGCCATGCGCGCCCGGCCCGGCCCTGCCGCGGCGACCTCTGCCCTTCTGTATCCTGTGACACTCAGCCTGTCTTTGTGCTCAAGTTTATTCATGATGGATACGTTTCCCTCCCAATCGCATATGCCGGGAGCCCGGCAGAGCGAAGAGATAAATTATTTTCAGCTGGAGGCCTGGCAGGCCTGGGCTGGGGGAGGAGGAGGGCGGCGGAGCCGGGAGAGGGGCCTGCTGGAGCGGGGGCCCCTCCGCACCCGGCCGGACGGGGCGCAGCCTCCCACTCCCTCCCGGGAATATGAAAGGGGGATGACTCTCGGCCTCTCAGATCCTTTTTAAATGCAAAAGAATGTAGGAAATGGCCAGATCAGTTGGTTAATCAGTGACAACTGCAGTAGGTGCACAAAAAGCGCGGCCCTTAACGAGAGTAATCAGTTGCGCGGGGTGTTTTTTCAGCGCCCCAGCGGGTCGCCGCTGGCCCCGCCCCCCGAATCCCCGGGCCGGTTTAGTGTCAGCTTTAGAAGGGAATGTAATTGCCGGGAGATTTCTTGGTGACTGATGGCAACAATATAAGTCTTCTGCCTGACACCGCCTTCCTCCCCCCCCCTCCGCCCCCCCCACCGGCCCTGCCTAGGCTTTTTGTTCGTCGTGCGGCCGCGGAGCAGGCCGGCAGCTGGCACCCAGCGAGCGAGCGGCGGGAGCGCGCTGCGCGCCCTCGGAGGCTGCGGGACGCGCCCGGCCGGCCCCAGCCCAGAGCCCGACCTCGCGTTGGGGTGACGGGGAACGTGCTACGGAGCCCCTTTATAGCGGCCGTGGTGCGATAACGCCGCTATCGAGTCCTTTACGAAGTATTCCTGAAATATCCTGGTGGCTGCTATTGTTTCTCTTTACTTATCTGGGGCTATTTTTAGATAAACCTCCTCCCCAGGTCTGTGTGCTGAACTCAGGCTGGGGGAGAGGGTGGTCGATGACCAAAAAAGGGCTCTTAAAATTCCAGGCGACATAACGCTAAAACTGAAGTGTTTCTGGCTCAGGCCTGTCCCCTCACCTCATGTTTGTCATGTACTTAAATGTAAAAACACTTTTTTTTAAAATTTAAATTCCCCTGGTTACCTCATTACAAACCTCCGAGTATGTACTTCCAGTGAACGGCGACACGCTTTCCCCTTTTTTTTCTTCTGGACTGGGAAGAGGAGGCATGCAGAGGCCTCTTATTTTCACGTTATAGGTGCTGACTTAAAATTAGCAATGCCCCGTGTTAGGAAACGAGTCGGCAGCCCGACTGGTACGGCGAACGCAGAAGTCGTTCGCAGCGGGAGCGTATGATGTAACGCCGGGGCTCGGTGGGTTTGCATCAGAGTACTCCTACGTGGGGCTGTTACGGCCTCCTATCGCAGCTCCTGTGAACTTGAATGACGTAGGATATTGTTTCCAAATGTGTGGCACAGGCTGAACTCTAGCTGGTCATTCCTGCATCAGCTGCTTGACAGCAACAAGCTGCCAAATATTTTGAAGGCTCCTGTGCCCTCAGTTGCCTCTGTAAGAGCCTGTTCTTTGCCAAAGTACGCGATGCTTAAGGGAAATAAAAATGCACTCTGGCTTCTACTTATACTACATACGTCTGCTGTATGGGAAACTTAGAATTTTGTGGATTTGTTGCCCCAAAGCTGTTCCTGAATAGCGCTCGCGGCGTTGAACTGACTGCGTGTATTCAAAAACGGTGACTTGTGAGGAAAGGCACGTGAGGTTTTCATTCCCGCCTCCCCTCCCCAGTTCTTAGTTTAACAAGAGAGAATGAGTGCCTTAAATTTGCCACTGCAAATTTCTGTAAGGATGTGTTTCTGTGAAGAACTAACTGCATTTTACTAACATAGATGTGAAATCAAACTTTTCAGGAATGCTTATACCATATTTACTGGTTCTTCCTACCGAAGGCAGAATATTTCTGAAGTGTGCGAGGTCATTCTTTTCATCCTTGCCAGTCTCATCTCCCTTTCCTGGGGATGGGGGGAATGAGATTCCTGTTATCCTTTGATCTGATAGGAAGTGTACGGACTTAATTTTTAACACAGCTGTACCGTGTGTATACTTAGGAAAACATTCTATATAAAGAAAAAAGAAATGTCTTTAGGCTTTCAGATAACCAAGTTTCTTTGGAAGTTACAGTCAGAAATCATGTTGCAATCACTTTACAGATCTGCTCTTCTATTTTGGCTAATATATAGGCAGGAGGAACCAAGAGTTGTTTGTGACAGCAATGAGAATTAAGCGTTAAACACGCAGGAGACTAGGCGTGCTTCCCACGGACGCAGTTGGGCACTTGCATAACTGTCCTGGCATCAGCTTTGCTATTCACTCAGTAGGTAAATGAGCTGAAAGGTGTCTCATCAGCCATCTTCCCCAATTTGGATGTCTTGGCGTGACCTCTCCTATGCTGTCAGGGTGTTATGTGTGTTTATGAAGGCTTTTTGGTAAATGTTTTCCTCCAACTTTGTTCATAAAATAAGAATGTGACTGTAATTGCTGTCATTTATGTCGTTTACTTCCATGTGGCAAATGCTTAAATTACTACCCCTAACAGCCAGCAGGAGCTTAGCAGTTTTGAAAAGCAGTTTAAATACGCAATGTTTAAATGCAGATTTAGTAGCCTAATGTTTAATCCTGCATTTTGAGGCTCCAGTCTCAAAAATGACCTTTGGCATGGCTTTGGTTTTTAGCATGAGAGATCTTTTTAGCCTAGTTCTTCAAAACAGCACGGTATTTACAGTGTTTACTGTATTGTGTTGTAGGTGCACAGTTCCATTATATGAATAACTGTTGGTATCTGTCAAGTATGTAAGAGTTTTGTCTGAGATATCAACTGATAGCTGTAAAAATGCCAACTCTGCGTGACACATCTCACTTCAAAGCTTGAAGCAGTCAGTATTAGCTGCCTTCTCACATTCTGTTTGCCTGCTGCGTGACCATCAAGAAATGCTGCTGAATTTCTTTTATAGAAGAATTGATATTTGAATCGAAGGACCTGTTGTTTTAGTAAAAGTTGTTCCGAATGGCTGAATGTGAGGATGGCATTGTGGAGGGCACGTGCATCTGTGCTGCCCTTGCTGAATCCCTGTCTTGAGTGCTGGGGTCTGCTGCTTTGGGAGCAAGACTAATGACGTTCAGGTTTTAGCGTTTGCAACCCTAGATCAGGTTATGCGTATGCAGCAGCCAGTTTTGTTCCACTCATAAAAGTGGGAAGCTGCCCAAGGCTACTGAGTCCATGTAGCGCTGAAATATTAAGTTGTGCAATGGTTAACTACTACTTAAATTTGAGGTATAGCTGTTTAGGACTGGAGTAAACGTAAGCTTTGTCTGTTGAGACAAACAGGGTTGTTAAGCAATTGACTGTGTCCTGGTAGTTGGGATCATACCATTATTGCTTTGAACAGAAATAAGTTGTCTAGGCAGTCTTAAGGAAATATATTGACCCTTTGAGTTCAGTCTTGTTCGTGCAATCTTTTATGTTCAAGAACAGAAAAGCTATAGAATTTTGTAGCAGAATCTCTGTAGTTTGGTTAAGATTAAAAAAAAAAAGTTAATTATCTCTTCATACATCCACACTTTCAGCAATCCACCTTTCGAAGGCCTGGAAAATAGTTACTGCTTCATGAACATCTGTCAGTTTTAACTTACAGGATAGTAGAGAAGATGCATGAATATATATTTTTAAACTACTTAATTCAAATGGACTTTTAATGGAGCTCAACATGGTCGGTCTTGCTGTTAGTTGTCTGCTTTCATGGGAAAGTAAACAGTGGCGCTTAGTGAATTCACCCTAGCTAGAATTATTGCTTGAAACAGGACCTACCTTTGTTTGTGTGGGATTTTTTTTGGACTAGCCTTGAGGATTTAAGCAGAGAAACTACATTACTTGTTGTAAAAGGAGCAAAGAAAAGATTGCAACTTAAAATAAGGCTGTGACTCTCATGACTTGTTTAACTATCTAGAAGACGTCTATCTTGTTAGCATAGGAAGGTGAGGTCTTACTAGGTAATTCCCATATTGACACTTTTCTTATTAAAAAGTTGGTTAATTCATTTTGATAGGGCTTTAGCTGCTACTGTCTTTTGTTCTTCAACATCTGCTGTTAGCCACATACCACGAGAGGTGACTTTTACTTGGGAAAGTAGAATAAGGTTTGTGAGAGCAAAACTTTCACTGTAAAGAGCCATGGTCATTCAGGCTGAGCTTAAACTACAGTTTTGAGACATCTTCTCAAACACTTTCTTATGCTGTGTTTTCAAGCCTAATAGCTTTAGCATCAACAGATCAACCGTGAAGTCAATTCACACTTCAGATAAAAATGCAGAAATAAAATCATAAATAGTGGCAAACAGTGTTTTCATTCTTAATTTAGATGATGGATTTGTTTTCGTACAAACTACATCATAAACTTAGAGGTTACTTTTCTTTTTTAATGAGCATGTGTTCAGAGAGTCAGGCAAGTGTGAGGTTCCGTAGCACGTCTCCTCCAGTTTAAGGAACAGTCCCTAGCCCAAACCTGTGTATTAGGATGGAGTCAGCCAGGCAGAATTAAAGTGTGTTTAATTAAACACAAAACCTGAAACCTTGCCTAACTTGGTTGTCTGGGTATGGTAGCAGGTCCTAACCACTGTTAGCCACTGTTGATTGTTACCAGTGTCTGATTCTCGCTTGAATTGCAGTTGGAAGCCTGTCAGCTGATGGAACAGTATGGGAAGCAATGCGATTCAGATGTGTGCTTGGTGCTTGTAACCGTGGTTCTGGAGATGCTCTGTTGGCTTGTCTCTAACAGATAGCAGAGAGAATTCTTCTGTGTAGATTTCAGTTATTTTTACTGCAGAGTTTCATTACTGCTTCAGGAGACTAGAGCATGCTTGTCTTCAAAAATGTTTCTTTTAGTAGGTGTGATTTCTATAATGAGTGAAAACCCTTACCTGTTCGTAATTCCGTGGCTGTAACTAGTTGAGCTGATGGGTGAGATCCTCTACTTGGCTCAAGTTTGATGTTGCCAAGGTCACGTCAGTGTTGGGAGGTAACAATACCTGTGCACTACGCTTTTGAGCGTTTCCAAGCAAAGAAACTGTTCCGTTAGATGGAGCCATCAGTGGTACACACTGATGTCCAGCTTTGCCGGCTCCTGATGGCAGGGTGCATCAGCAGAGGTAGCAGTGTCAGAAGCCCTCCAGCAACCTTAACTTGCTGGAGCTATCTTCACCACGGCAGGAGCAGTCTGAATCCAAAAGCTTGTTTTGGTGAAAGATGCTCCTTCTCGCCGTGTTGTTGGAACTTCCTCATGCTGTGCTTTAATAAACTGTTTGAGGTGGCAAATATTACAGATGGCTTCTGCTTAATAAAGAAAATTAAATCAAAATAAATAGATAGTAGTGGTATGAAGATGACTTATAGGAATTCACCCCCGAGTGATTTAGAAATAAGTGTTAATATTCCAGCCAAGCACTAAAGAGATTTAAGAGTGTGGTTTTAAAGGTGACATTCAAACGCTATTTTAGGAGGAGTGATAAATGCTTGTGCTTTTTGTCTTGCCCTCTGCTTCGTGCTGTAGAAGGTCCTCTTGACAATGGCTACGAGAAGCGTTAATACGTGTGCTGATATTTTCTCCCTAAAACTTGTCTGGGACAAACTGCCTTCAGTTGAAATAGTCTAGCCTGGCATTGTGCATCCAAACTGTCTGAGAGCATCCCTTCTCTGCAACAAAATGTGAGATGTGGAAGTACGAACTTGTAAATCTTCTTTTCTTTGATCACTGATTAAGGACAAGTTGGTATTTGCAGGTACAGTTGCTACTAAATTACGACAGTGGTGCAAAAATAGTTATTTGTTACATGGATAGGCTTCTCTGACTATCGTTTTATGTGTCAAAATAAACTTGTAAAATTCTGATTTTAAGAAAGATGGCATTAGGCTAGTTTTGTTCGTAATAAACAGATGCAAACAAAATCTTTCAAGTCCTGGGGAGAGGAAGGGGGACACATTCCAGAACATGCCAGTCTTCCATGTGAGAAACCTAACCGGGAACTTTTCTGAATCTACTCTGTTACCGTGTGTTCCTTTTTTCTTTTTCCCAAGTCCGTACCTTGGTAGGTTAGCATTTTGTTTTTTGGTCCCATTACTAATTCTCCTGAATGAGTTTTCAAGTTTGTAATTCTGGAGAGAACAAAACTTCGGTGTGGTTCTAAAGTGCTGTAGTTGCAGTTAGTAGCGTGATTGCCTGAAGATGAGTAATGACCTGTGATGATCATGTTCCCTGTTATCATCGTGAGAGAAATTAGGATATGGATTGAGAAATCTACCCTATCACAGAATGAAGCTTTTCAATTTACTTTTCTTACAGAGATTGAGCGTATAGTTTTGCTTAAATAAGAAAAAGTGATCTCTTTCAGTTTACAACTTCATTAAATGAAGATAAATTGTGTGTGTTAAAAAAAAATATTTTTTTTGGCTTCCTACACGTTAAGCCTTTGCATTTGGTATGTTTTAGAGGGTCACCTCCGTGTGCGTTGGAAAAATCTCTTGTCCGTATAACTGACTTCAGTCGGTCGTAGGACTTGGTGCTTCTGCTTGCTCATCTGATTACGCAGCTCAAGGGAATAAGGTTAAGGACATGCTGTTGGTAACTAGAGCATTTTCAGGGCTTTAGTTCGGCAGATGGGCTGCTTGGCTATATTCATACATCTGCCTACCTGCTGTGGCAGCTGCTGCTGCTGCATGTTGTGTTCTTTTGTTCTGTTCCACCCAAGAAAGGAGCACTAGGAAGTGTAGTGAATGGATTAATTTAAGGTTAAGGCTAGTGTTTTGCTTGCTTCCTAAGTCTCTCTCCTATTAAAGCTTCTGATAAAGCTAATGAATCCTTCGTAAAGTGAAATAGATTTTTAAAATGTGTTTCAGGGGCTGAAACTAGTTAGCAGTGTCTAAAAAAAAAAAAAAGTTATGTGTTTTCTTTATATTGCCTGGTGTTATTTATTTCAATATTTTCCTCTCTTTCTCCCCCTTCCCCCGCATTTTCTAGGAGCAGTAACCAGACTTTGCCTGACACTGCGTGGTCCAAAAGAATTAAGGAAATATGGAATGACATGAAGGAGATTAGTTGAGGATTAAAGGCTTTGAGGACAAAACACCTCGCCGAGGTGAAGCACAGACTAGCATTCTAGTGGTAGCTCCGAGGAGCTGTGTGCTGAAAAAAGATGGCAGATCCAGGAATGATGAGTCTGTTTGGAGAAGATGGGAATATTTTCAGTGAAGGGTTGGAAGGTCTTGGAGAATGTGGATATCCTGAAAATACAGTAAATGCTATGGGGCAGCAAATGCCCATGGATCAAGGATTTCCCTCTTTACAGTCATCTCTTCATCACCCCCCTGCAAATCAAAATCAAGCGAAGTTGACCCATTTTGATCACTATAATCAATACGAACAGCAGAAAATGCACCTGATGGATCAGCCGAACAGGATGATAAGCAACGCCCCTGGGAATGGTATCGCGTCTCCTCATTCACAATACCACAACCCTCCGGTTCCTCAGGTTCCTCACGGCAGTGGTGCCGGTGGTCAGATGGGAGTCTATCCCAGCATGCAGAACGAAAGACACGGCCAACCCTTCGTAGACAGTGGCTCCATGTGGGGACCGCGGGCAGTTCAAGTGCCAGACCAGATCAGAGCACCGTACCAGCAGCAACAGCAGCAGCAGCCGCAACCGACACAGCCGCCACAGGCACCCTCCGGACCCCCTGGGCAGGGCCATCCTCAGCACATGCAGCAGATGGGAAACTACATGGCTCGTGGTGATTTTTCAATGCAGCAGCACGGCCAGCCGCAACAGCAGAGGATGAACCAGTTTTCTCAAGGCCAGGAAGGCCTCAATCAGGGAAACCCTTTCATTGCCACCTCAGGACCTGGCCACTTGTCTCATGTGCCCCAGCAGAATCCCAGTATGGCACCTTCTTTGCGACACTCAGTCCAGCAATTTCACCACCATCCCCCCACTGCTCTCCATGGAGAATCAGTAGCCCACAGTCCCAGATTCTCCCCTAATCCTCCCCAGCAGGGTGCTGTTAGGCCGCAAACACTTAATTTTAGTTCTCGGAGCCAGACGGTACCCTCACCTACTATAAACAACTCAGGGCAGTATTCTCGATATCCTTACAGTAACCTTAATCAGGGATTAGTTAATAATACAGGGATGAATCAGAATTTAGGCCTTACAAATAACACTCCAATGAATCAATCTGTACCAAGATACCCAAATGCTGTCGGATTTCCATCAAACAGTGGTCAAGGACTAATGCACCAGCAACCCATCCACCCCAGTGGCTCACTTAACCAAATGAACACACAAACTATGCACCCTTCACAGCCTCAGGGAACTTATGCCTCTCCACCTCCCATGTCACCTATGAAAGCAATGAGTAATCCAGCAGGTACACCTCCTCCCCAGGTTAGACCTGGTAGTGCTGGAATACCAATGGAAGTTGGCAGTTATCCAAATATACCCCATCCTCAGCCGTCACACCAGCCCCCTGGTGCCATGGGAATTGGACAAAGGAATATGGGCCCCCGAAACATGCAGCAGAATCGTCCGTTTATGGGTATGTCTTCAACACCACGGGAGATGGGTGGGCACATGAGACCAAATGGTTGTCCAGGTGTTGGCCTTGCGGATCCACAAGCAATACAAGAGCGACTAATATCTGGCCAGCAGCTTCCTAGTCAACAGCAGTCTTTTCAACAGCAAATGCCAACCTGTCCTCCCATGCAGCCTCATCCAGGGATTCATCATCAGTCTTCACCACCCCCACATCCTCATCATCAGCCTTGGGCACAGCTTCACCAGTCACCACAAAACACACCACAGAAAGTGCCTGTCCTTCAGGTAAGCCACTTCCAATGAGTGGAAAATGTTTTAAATTAATGTAAATGCATTTCAGGATACACAAGATCTATGGTTTCAAAACAGTTGTTCCTGTTTGACTCCTCTGTTTGTTACTGGTTACGTGGCTTTCTTTGTGCACAGAAGCTGAAGGTAAAATGAGGTTCGGGTAGCTTGCTAATGTCCTGACAGTAATTTTCACAGGATAACGTTATGGATAGACTGAAATATGATACAGCAACAGGACAAGCTGAATATCTACTGTGGGTTTTTTTTTTTTCATGTTGGTTCCTCTGAGGGGAAAATGGAAAGCATGTGTGAGAATTGTCATTTAAGCTATTCATTTCTGTATTTGCAACTTGAAGAAAGAAGTGTGTGTTATAATGGGTTTGTTTTGGACAAACCGAGGGTTTTCTTTAAATCCTAAGGGGATGTTTTGTGGTTTTAAGTTAAAGCTGAGATTTTTACATGTGAAAAAGATTTCCAGGGTGAACTTCTTCAGCACTAAGTAATGCAGCTGAGAAGTGACGGGGCAACAGTTTATGCAAGGAGAAGACAGCAGATATGAATCATAGTCTGAAATCAAATCTTCTGAGGCTTAAATGAAACCACGAACAGGATAGAAGTTTTATTTTACCAAGTCTCTGATGTGCTGGGTTTCGATAAAAATGTATTACTTCGACGTCACTTTTCAATTAAAAGCTAAAAACGGTAAAACATCTTGATCCTCTGTAGCTTAGCAGGTTTGACTACGTGTTAGCATGTTAAGTTTCAGCTGAAAAAGTGCCTTTTTGGATCTTCTCGTTTGCAATTGCTTGCCTCTAGCTCTTATCGGCAGTCATTCAAGAGGTTTTGGTACTGAATGAATAGGTGGTCAAGATAGCAGAGGTTCAATTTTTTATTATTATTTTTTTAAACCCGTCAGTAATTAATGCCAAGTGTCTCTGCCCATAAATATTTGGAGACAATTGTTGGAATGTAGTCATAATGATAACGATGTTACAATAAGCTTAATAAATCATAAAAACAGCTGTCCTAGGCAGTGTCGCAGGCCCGTGCGGAAAGCAGCTGCTCAGCAGTCCCCTCCACTGCTGCCTGCCGGCTGCTTCTGTTGGCCGCTCCGCACAGCGTGAGGTGGGTCTGGGAATCAGATGTATGCACTGTGGAGAGGCAGCTGACGAGGAGTGGTAGATGGAGCAGCTCAGCAGCTGGGAGAGGCTTCCACATTCCCTGTGGAAGTGAGGAAGGGGGAGTGCTGGAAGTGCGGTAGGGTGGGGAAGCCCTGGGAGGGAGATAGGGGATTAGACTGGGCAAGGGGAAGGACACTGTCTTCCTGGGAGGGAGGAGGAAGCTCCCTTCTCGAAGGGGCAAGAAGTATCTCCAAGACCATCTTTCTCTCCCATACCCCCCTACCTACCTCAAAATTGATGTGAAATGTTATACCAGTGTTGGCCTTTCCTCTCCCTCACTGCCACATGTAGGCTTTGTTTGGAGAACCTAAATTACAGTTAGCACATGCAGGTGGAGTTCTGTGTTCCTTCTTGAGAGCGTAGATCTTGGCAATACATCTTGTGTTCAGCAGGATGAAGAAGGAGAGAACTCAAGGCTAATACAAAAAACCCCCAGGAGAATGAGCAGATATTTGGAAAGGGGGTAATGAGAACATGGAGAAATCAGTGTAGAAAGACTGGGGATCAGAAAAAGAAGTAGAAGATGTGTCAGCCTTCACCTTCAGGGTAAAAAAACTAGCATTAAAAAAACCTGAAAGAAAATTGTAGGGATGGGAACATAACACTTCTAAGGCAGTAGATGAACAAAATCCAGTGCCAGTGGGATCTTTCACAACTAGTGGTGGTGGGGGGTATGGGAAGGGAAGACTTGAGTTCGACTGTGCCCTGAAGCTGTGGTGTCCTTCACCAGCATTAATTCCTTGTTTTCATCCACTAAAAGTACTTTTTTTTGGCAGCAGGAGATGGTTTGAGAGGTGAAGGTTTACTTGTAGAATGGACAGGCTTGTTGAATGTTCTTGGGACATTAATTTCCCTTTAATCAGTGAAGAGGTAAAACGCAGGCAGTTCAACCCTGCTATGCAACCTATTACAAAGTTCTGGACTGCAGATGAATAGTTTGAACAAAGGTAAGTGCTGAAACTAAATAATTAGAGGAAAACCACATGACAACTCAAGTTATTTGATTAAAATCAGCAATTCAAACTGTTGTAGCTAGCCAAGTAACTTCTCTCTGTTTAGTTTTTATTTGGTAAAACTTACTGTTAACATACCTTCCCATTAAGTAATTAGTTTGAAACCTGACTGCAGTAATGAAACTCTTGACAGGCAGGCAATTTCCCCTCGAAAACTGTTTGGATGAAATAAATATTGTTCAAGTCAACGAAAACTCCTCCCTACCCCCTGGGGAAAAATGCAGATGTGTGAAACCCCTACTCTTAAGACAGAATTTGTAACTCTCCTGTCTGTGTCGTGGTTTTTCCCTTCACATCAGTTGGCAGAAGACTGTTCACCGAAGAACAGTTATTTAAATGACTGGTTTGGTTTTATTTGTATAAAATAAATCAACAAAATGAATACAGTCAGTGAAATGGAAATCACTGTGTACTTTTAAATCAACAGAAGCCATCTTAGTAATTATTTTTCAGTGATTTGAAGCTAGTCTTATCATGGGAAGGCTGTAATACTTGTGGTTAACCAAATTACTGTTTTGTTTTTAGATATGTTGGAAGGAAAGTGAAGTTCGTTTGCTTTTAACTTGAAAGAAATCGCCGTGTCGATTCTAGGGCTTGTTATTTCTTTTTTTTTTTTTTTGGTGTGCAAAACTGCAAATTATTTTCGCTGGGAGGTAGAGCTGGTGATTGACAATTCATCTGGTTTAGATTAATAGCTGAAAACTAGACATGGTTATTAGGACCTTGGTGAGTTGCTGGCTTCAGTGGAGTTTGATAGTCAGGAGAACCACCATAGCGTTGGGACATTCAGTCCGTGTGCTTGGATTTTCAAGCCCTCTTTTGAAATGTTCTTCACCGAAGGCTTTTGGAAGAGCTCGGTGGCTGTGGGGTGGGGTGGCAAGTTCTGTTGTGGCTGGAAAATGGGATAAGGTGCAAAGCAGAGGGCAGGAGTAGCTTGCTTGTTTTCACAGTGGAGGCAGCTGTGTTGGGCTTGCGAGCTTGTGCTCTTCAAAATACTCATAATCATGTGGGCAAGAGGGAAAAGTCAGATGGCAAAGTTTGCTGCTGCTGTTAACATAGTCAAAGCTGAGTGCCAAGTGAAGAGCCCAACAATAATGAACTAAATAATTAGAAATACAGCAGGAATGTCAATCGATCAGCTCTAAGTTGTGTGATTCAAGGGATGGTTTAGGTTGGATATTAGGAAGAATTTCTTTACCAAAAGGACTGTCAGCCATTGGAACAGGCTGCCCAGGGAGGTGGTTGAGTCACCATCCCTGGAGGTATTAAGAAGATGTGTAGCTGTGGTGTTTAGGGACATGGTTTAGTGGTGGACTTGGCAGTGTCAGGTTTATGGTTGGAGTTGATCTTAAAGGTCTTTTACAACCTAAATGATTTTATGATTCTTTGGTGCCTGGGCCATGAATTGGAAGGCAAAAACCTCCTTAGGAGCAGGGTCTTGGTGTTAGATGGCAATCTGAATATGTGCTATGACAGCCAAAGAAATAAAACTGTAGGAATTGTTATGGAAGTATTAGAGAGCAAAACAAAGGTTGTTGTCATGTTGCTACATGTATGCATGGTATGCGGATGTGACAAGTGCTGTGCAGCTCTGGGTCCCTTCCTCAAGCCTCAGAAAATAGAGTAGCATTTGATAAAGCACAGAGTGGGGATCATTTAGCCGGGGGGAGGGAGGGAGAGAGATGGTGAAAGCCTCAAATTGTGAGTGATCATAGAATGGTTTGGGTTGGAAGGGACCTTAAAGATCATCTAGTTCCAACCCCCTGCCATGGGCAGGGACACCCTCCACTAGACCAGGTTGCTCAAAGCCTCATCCAGCCTGGCCTTGAAGACAGCCAGGGATGGGGTGTTCATAAGGTGGATGATATCTTCATGATATGGATGCATGAAGGAGGTGAATGTGAAACAAGGGTGATTTGTCACCTGTTTTTGTCTCCTTGAATTTTTTTTAGGGTCTTCAGCAAATTGAGAGGTGAGCTCAGAGCTGCACATTAAGTTGCTGATCTCTGAGATGTTGTGCAGCAATATGCATCATCGTTTATTTGCTAAGCATGAAGGCACTACATTTGGCTCAGCAGATGTGTGCCATAAATGAGTGACCCAGTTTGTTACTAGGGTGCACCTACTGTGTGCATGTCCAGTTTTTTCACTCTTCCTTCCACAGACTATCAGAGACGGGATGTCAGGTTAGATGGGCCTCTGGGGGCCTGACGCTGTGCAGTTGCATTTAACATATTGCTATTTTCAAATAGTTTTATCAGTGATAGAGCAAGCGTAGGAGTTTTCTCTGCCAGGAATAGACTATCCTGGGTGTGTTGTTACACAGAACTTCTGATTTACCCACAGCTACTGTGTGGGCCGAAGTTTCGAGTCCATTAATCACGTTCCACAAACGTGATCTACATTATTTATAGTCAAACGTAGGAATACTTAAATGACACACAGCTGTGGCATAGCCACCGTGGCAGACTGAATGCTAGAGCTCAGTGGTGGGCACTGACAGTGGTGAAGGACGCTGGGTTGCGTGGCCCAGGTTCTTGAGGAGAAGGAATTCATTTTGTGTGTTAGCAGTTCACTGCCGGGTTTACTTTGCTGGCCTTACTATCTGTGGGCATGTGACCTTGCTTTAAATCACAACTCAGAGCTGTGTTTGGTATGAACACATTCTTTTGAAATTTCCTGCTCTCCCTTGCGGGGAAAGTCCTGCTGAGTCACCAGCTGGGTCATCCCTGTCCCAGGCTCTTCCTGCGTTTTCAAACCCTGTGTTGCTGCCTCAGTTTAATTTATGCTTGGATATACCTGGATCGAGAGGGATGTTAATGAAAACTACCGTCAGCTGGAGTGGCTTGGTGCAATATTCTAACCCAGCAGAGAGTGCAGGATAAGTCATTTACTGGGGGCACGTTGAAATGAAGTTGACTTTCTCCTGGGTATTTAATTGTTTTAATGCCTAAGAGTAGTAAGAGGAGATGGAATTATTACTTCCTTACTGTCTTTACATAAACAATTATCTTTCAACGTGTGTCCTATAATTTTATTTAGTAAGAAATGGTATCATTTCAGATGGCTTAGGATTTTTCCCAGAAATTAATATTCATAAGCAATGTTCCACAGCTCCAGAGAGGACTGTTAGCTTTTTCATCCCTTGAGTGTTTAGCTTTTTGTCTACTTCCCTGTCAATAAGTAGAACAACTCCAAATTGTTTTTTAATCTTATAAACACTATTGTGTACTTTTTTTTTTTTGGTACAGAGGCTATTTCATGTGACTGCTAGCTTATTTTCTGGGGTACTGTATGTGCTGCATGTTCAGCAAAATCACAGGGCTGTCCCTGGAAATTCTAGTTTCCCTTTTCAAGTGTTCATAGACCAGCAAACTAATCTATGGCAAGATTGTTGAAGGTGCTAGACAAAATGGGATTTAAAAAAGCACTAATAATTGAACCTTGATTGATTACGATTGTATGTTATTTTTATCTATAGGTTTGTGTATGTGTGCATATTTATGTAAAAACCTAGGCCAAATTTGAAGTGGAGAATGATGAAAGAGAAGCTGAGAAGAAAAGCCATAGTATTCATCTAAAAACAAAAGCTAATAATAGCATATATTTTTAAAACGTGAACAGGCTTCTGCTGTATTTTGTGGAGGCTCTGAGGAACTTCTGTGTTTTAGCAATGTACGCAGTATAATTAACTATCATTTTCCAAATAAAAGTAGACTGTTACCTTGGGTTGAAGGTATTGAAGTTCTTTCACCTTTGTGGAGTAGACTAGTCTGTTAGGCTGATAACCTGAACCATCCGTGAGCTGGTTCGCGTGCAGGTCTCTCAAAGGATATAGTAATTATGAAACGCTTTGTCTGACAAAAGTTTGTGTTGTAAAACTCCTTGGATGTATTCCACTCTAACAGTTGATATTAACATATCCAAAGGCTTATTTCTTCCTCACCCCTGAGAAGGCTATACGTACTTTTGTCAATAAGGCGGTTGCAGTGCCAGACTTGGAAGTTTTGAGGTGGTTTTACTATGGGTTTTGGGGTCTTTTTTACTGTTGAAGAGGTACAGCAACTTCAAGAATACTTATTCCCTCGGGTGCCATGATTTGACTGTGTGAGAAGTATTTGTGCCATTAAATTATCTGCTCTGGAGTTGTGGGTAAAGCCAGTTTGCAGCATTAGCATAAAAACACAAATCTGCATCAGCATACTGATTTTGCAGACTTAGGAGTTACCAGACTTCTTCAGCGTGAATATGTTGAAAGTTTCTGTGATATGTTGGTGACCTGACTGTGGTTTGTTTTTTTTTTTTTTTCTTGAAATCATTAACATGATCTAAGGAATCGCTTAACTAGAAATATTTTCATATTTATGCTGCTCTTCAGTATTTCAGTGCAGTGTTCTTACCTGCTGATGGTCACTTCCAGTGGGATTTGGCCATCATCGTATTTTTTCATGGCTGAATACATTCTCCTATTTTATATTTCTTTGAACAAATTTAATTCTATAGTTTAGGAGAAGCTTTTTTTATGACTGAAGGCTGACAGTCTAATACAAACCTTCATGGCTGTATCATCATCAGTCTGCGTAATTTACAAGGGTGGAAAATTGGGGCAAATGGAAGAAGAAATGATTGGTTGTCTTTTTGCCATTTTGGGTGTTGGCTTTTTTTTTAATTTCTTTAAATACAGTGGCAGTCTTAATAAGGAACTAGTTGCAGGTGAAGTAATAATTTCCTGCCTTTTTATTATGGATCCTCCTCCTGGTCATCCTGCTGTTTCATGTGGAATTTGAAGCAATCATTTGTTTTAAACTAATCTGCCTTTGCTTGTGTCTTGAATACAAGTGTCACAAACTTGCATAAGTGTCCTCTCTTTATTTATTTTCCTCTGGGGAGAGTGAAAGGCCTCAGTTCCCAGTAGATGAGCCACAGTCACTTTGAAATTTGTTTAACTTTAGTCTGTGGAGGTTGTTTTCTCCCTCTGTTCAACGAGCCAGTGCTTTTCACTTACGAATTTTCAAATGTGAGTTCTAATGAAAGAACTGGTAACCAAACAATTATGAAGCTAAAATACTGGAATGGTATTTTTAGAAAGGGACGGTCTCACTTGAGCAATGTGTTGGAATGGATGTATGTACTCCTGTTCCTTTCTTTATTTGTTCTCTGAGAGCTTTCCTGTCTAGATATCGGTGTCCTTTTAACTGTATGGATATATATTATACAGGTGGTAATGTAGTCTGGATTTTGGGAACAAACAGCTTGTTTTTAAACTTAAAGATGCCACCTGTAAATATTTGGTACCTTCTTTAGTCGAGTTGTAAAGTTCAGTAGTTCAGGAGCGAGAGTAACACCCTTGGATTTTTCATGGTGATTAAAGCATCTGTTTGTACAGATCGATCTTTTGGAAAATTCCCAAATTTGCAGGTGTTGCTTAAAGATGGTGAAGCAGCTCCTTGAGAGCTGGTAGGATCAGAGTAGGAAGCCTGGGCAAGGAAGTGCTCACCTGGGAGAGGGCAGTGAAAGGCTGAGCTGATGGAGCAGTGCTGAGCCATCAGAACAAGAGAGGAAATGATCAATGTTAAAATGGGGACAAAGGAGTGCAGGGAGTCACCACACCTCTCCTGCACCACCTGCTTGAGTCACCACCTCGAGCCCTTGCCAGAGTAGCTGCTTGGCACCGTGGTGCCTGTTGTCATTCTGGGCACTGATTCAGGGTGCACCTTCGTGTCACTGCGCTGTCTCTTGCCCTTCTCTGGGCAGACAGGCCTCTGACAGCTTCCCAGTATAGTTGTGTGAACCCAATAACTCTCAGTATCTAATCTGCTTAAAAAAAATAATCGGTGCAAATAAAGGTGGCTGAGGTCTGGGATACAGTAGCTCCTTCCTTGCATCAGCACACCTGTTCGGTTGGTGAACTGGCCTGTCTGGCCAGGTCGTGGTCTTGGCGTCTCTTCACTGTGTGGCCACAAGATCGCCTAAGCTGGTGGTGTGGGAATGCTTGGTGGGAGAAGAGAGGGACTACCTCTCCCTCTGGCAAGGAGGTTTCAGACCCTTTAATACCCTTACACAGCTCAAGTTTCTGTAGCACTTGCCTTCAGTAACCAGCCCTAGAGTCCTTCCTCAAATTTTGATAAATGAAAACTTCCATTAGAAGTCAAAGCTTTGTCTTGTTTTATTGAATTAGTGGCCAACAGGTCACATTTCAACTTCTCTCAGATATTTTTTTTTAACTCTAACCTTTTGTTCCTTTTCTCACACAAATATAAACGACCAGCTTGATTTCAGAGGTGTGTTTCATTTTTAGAAAAGAAGGACTTTTTTTCTTCTTCCAACTGAAGTATTTGCAGCTATTTTGTTATTGAAGAGATGAAAGAACATCCCCTTTCTAGAGCTTGGCACAATTTCATTAGATGTGTGTCATGTGCACTGAAATGAGGGAAGATGTCTCCAGTACTTGTTGATGAATTGTTTTCCTTGAACACCAAATGGGACTTTTTGCTTCAACATAGAGAATCATGTAAAATCACGAAAAGTTAGAAATAAAACTCAGATTAATTTCTTAGTCATCTTTATGAGGAAACAGAACTGAGAGATAGGAATGTTTGGTGATCCAAGTGTGGGTTTGACCTATGAACTCTGGAATCAGTGTTCTTTCTGATTTTACAGACCTTGATATACCAGCTACTTACTTAGAATTTTCTCAGTTACTGGGTGAGATTGGTAGTAGTGTTGCCCCCATTTATGAAGAGGAACATGTAGGTGATGGGCATAAAGATTGTTATTTATTCAAAACCCAAATTCATAAAACTCCCGATCCTAGTTCTTACTCGGATGACTGTTACTCTAAAACATGCCATCTCCCTGCTCTCCATGTCACTTCTTCCAGCGCTGCTCTTGCCTAAGAGTGCAGCTCAAGAAGATGACAGTCCAAAGCAGGACATCCTACTTGACTAGGTATTTGGTAATTGTAGAGGTTAACCTGAGAGTAGTGCGGTTATACAAGATGCGGGAGAAAACAAGTGGACCTCTCTCTGATCTTCTACTGTTGGTTTGGGAGGAATCTTTGTTCCTTTGCTTCTGTTGTTCCATCATCTCTTCATCCTTGAATCAGTATTGATGGTTTGGATGTAACTCTTTCCTGTACTCCTCAGTGGTTTTATTGTGTTAGCTGCTGTCTCCTAAGCTTGGCTCAAGTATTGCACTGAACAACCACAGCAATTAAGGACTTCGGGGTGTGTGTTCATGTTGCATGGGTTGCTGCTGAAGAAATGTTAACTTCTAGAGAATATTATTAACCTTTTAATTTTGGAAGATTGCAAGTATTTGTCTTCAAGAGCAGAACACTTGTTCTTCAGTATACAGCAGCAAATATATGTTTGCTATGTTGATACAACATGTTGTAGAGGAGTGCTAAGCACTTAAGTTTCAGCTTTCACTTTTTTCCATTTTGTTAGATCAAACTCTTACTATTCTGATCAGAAAGGAAATTTTCATATGTAATACAGGATTTTCCAAAAGGAATGTATACCCACCTGCAATAGACTTCTTTCTTAAAACAGACTAAATTTGATCAGTTGAATTAAAAAAAAAAAGTAAATTTTAATTGTTCTGATTAAATTGTGTTTTATTATGTCTAACTCCCACAACCAAAAGACCACAATAACTGAGAAATTAACACTTCTGTAGATTGTTGGATTTAGTGTTCCCGTAAGAAAAGAGAGAGGGAGGACTCGCAACAAGCTTCGTAACAGACTTCCCAATATCTAGTAGTCAATATGAGCTCTGGTTTTTTCCACTCTCCTTTCTCTCCAAATGGCCCTCCATCCACTTGCATTCTGGTACTTCCTATCTTTTTTGGCCCTGCAAGACTCTGATAATACTGTGATTTTCCTTACACGTGAGCGCTGAATGATACGAAGTGCTTTCTTTTGTTTTTGGAAGAAATCTTTCTGTACCAGCCAATTGTTGCTAAATATAGTGGGAAGCTTATAATATACAGAGCAGGTTTGCATTTAAAGTGACACCTTGCCTTAAAAAGTTGACCTCACAGTTTACTTGTGCAACTCTATATGAAATACGTAGTTGTTAAAACTACTCTAAAAATTTGGGCTTTATCGTTGTTTGTATCTCACCCGGTTTGTTAATGGGATGTTTATTGCAAATGTTTACAGGGGTGAGCATCATCAGTTGTGGAAACAGGGGTAAATGCCTACAATATTGGAAGACAACTTAGTTCTTAAGTCTTTCCTTCCTTTGAAATACTTCAGGAAAACTTGGTGAAAACCAGATGATCCTGTAACTGAGGCATTGGGTAGGGATTTGGGGAATTCTTGCTCTGACAGAGGTTGCTTATTAACCATTTGGTTTGTGTTTGTATTGCTGTCGGGTGTGCTTTGAGAGGTGCTCTGCAGCAGTGGTGTGCGAGGGACAGCTGAGTGGGTCCTGTGGTTCCTGTCGGCACCGTACAGCAACACGTAGAAATGTAGCTTAGAAACTTGCTGCCAAAGAGGGGTTAGTTATAAAGGGTTGCTTTAGATACAGCTCTCTGGCTATAAATATAATATTACTATATAAAACAAAGTTTAAACCTGAAATTGCTGTAGAGACATCTGATTTAAGACGTGTGTAGGGATTTTTACGTTTTACTATAGGTTGTGTAAAGAACGGCTGGAGCTAGAATACTAAAGGTGTTTCATGTTTCATAGAACAGTGTTAATCAGACTGGTTGGAGAACTGAAGTATGATTTTAAACATTATAATTAAGAGTTATCTTAATTGGTACTGTTAAATGAGGTGTTTGTCCACAGAAAAGGAAGTGTGGGGTTTTCGGTTGAGTTTTTTCTTTCTTTTATTTTCCCTTCCCCTCCAGTTGTAATGACACTTTCTGAATTAATTCTTAGTTCAGCTCAATTACTGGAGGAGCTGGGGAAAGTCTTGCCTGTAACATGTCATAAATACATATTAGATAGCCTGCTCAAAGGCTTTTTTCATTTGATGCTGTGACTAAAGAACTAGAGCTTGAGAAGTATCTTGAGCTCTTTGACATAAATGGATCTTGAGCAGCATATACAGTGTCCAAGGGTTTTTAACAACTTTGTGATTTCAAGCCCACTTTGTCATGCTGAAGTTAGTAACATACTGCAGTGGAAAGGCCGCTTGGAGATCTGCTGGCTTTGTACCCTAAGACAAAAATAGAGTTTATTACTGATGGTCTCTTTGAGTTTTGTATCTCATGTGTATCCATGAAGATTTCTTTGAGTTGGTGGCTTCAACCTGTGGTCTGTATAACCCCCCTGCGGAGTACTCCCCTGTGTAAGTCCCCTGTGGACCACTTTTAAGTGGCCTGGGAAAGGTGATTAAGGAGACCAGGTTTATATGCTAAGCAACAATATGTATATGGGAAGTTTTTAAAGAGAATTGTGTCTCCACTACTAGAGGCTTACCGATTAAAACATAGAAAAATGGAAAATAAACAATTAACAGAACATAGTTCTGTGTTGTAATGTAAGGCTCACTTCAGCTGGGATCTGCTCAGGTTGGTGTCTGACATGACAGGGGTTACACTTCAGTGTAAAGCAAAATGTAGTGACCCCCTGTCCCAGTGAAGTGTATTGGGACCAGTACTGTGGTGGGATTGTGTGCACCCTCTGCAGATTTACAGATGACACCAAGCTGAGTGGTGCGTTCGACACGCCTGAGGGACGGGATGCCATCCAGGGGGATCTGGACAATGGACAAGGCCAGATGCGGGGTCGTGCACCTGAGTCAGGGCAGCTCCCAGTGTCAACGTAGGCTGGGGGATGAAGGGATTGACAGCAACCCTGAGGAGGAGGACTTGGGGGTACTGGCAGATGAAAAGCTGGACATGAGCTGGCAGTGTGTGCTGGCAGCCCAGAAAGCCAACCGTATCCTGGGCTGTATCAGGAGAAGTGTGGCCAGCAGGTCGAGGGAGGGGATTCTCCCCCTCTACTCTGCTCTTATGAGACCCCACCTGCAGTTCTGCGTCCAGCTCTGGGGCCCCAACATAAGAAGGATATAGACGGGTTGGAGAGAGTTCAGAGGAGGCCACGAAGATGCTCAGAGGCTGGACACTCTCTCTCATGGGGACAGGGTGAGAGAGTTGGGCTTGTTGAGCCTGGAGAAGAGAAGGCTCCAGGGAAAGCTTATAGCAGCCTCTCAGTACTCTCCCAAGCCCCCCCCTCCCCTCCCAGGGTACCTGTAAGAAAGATGGGGACAGATGTTTTAGCAGGGCCTGTTGCGATAAGGGTAATGGCTTTAAGCTAAAAGAGGATAGATGTAGACTAGATATAAGGAAAACACTTTATGATCAGGATAGTGACGCACTGGAACAGGTTTCCCAGAAAGGTGGTAGATGCCACATCTCTGGAAACATTCAAGGCCAGGTTGGATGGGGCTGTGAGCAACCTGGTCTAGTTGAACATGTGATAGGTGTATAGTGACAGGGCAAGGGGTAACGGGCTTAAATTGAAAGCAGGGAGATTTAGATTAGATATCAGGAAGAAATTCTTCCTGGAGAGAGTGGTGAGGCACTGGCAGAGGTTGCCCAGAGAAGCTGTGGATGCCCCATCCCTGGCGGTGTTCAAGGCCAGGCTGGATGAGGCTTGGAGCAACCTGGTCTAGTGGAGGGTGTCCCTGCCCATGATAGGGGGGTTGGAACTAAATGATCTTTAAGGTCCCTTCCAACCCAAACCATTCCACGATTCTATGTCCTTGCTTTTTGCTGGGGGGTTGGTCGAGGTGACCTTTAAAGGTCCCTTCTGACCCAAGCCATTCTATGATCTCTTCAGGGGAGAGTGCTGAAGGTGACTTCTGTGTTGGCTGATCAAGAGCATGTATCCTCACGTTACCTGGAAGTAATGGATTGTACAGTGACACCTTTTTAAGAAAAGGACATGGAAAAACTGAAGAGAATATATACTGAAAATGTTGTATTTGCTTTTGGATTTGAAGAGAATTAGGCATAACTGAACCTTTCTGTGGGGCTGCAAATTTGGTAGTGGAAAGTTGACAGCATGAAACCACAGCTACCTGAGTTGTTGACAGGTTAGTATTAGTAAGCCAGCGTGAAAAAAGATGGCTTTAGCCTGTGATATGTGCCCTCCATGTCTGTTAACTTCTTCCATCAGAGAACCTTTGAGTAATTTGAGTCAGTGGGAATAGGCTGGCGGGGCAGGCAAACGCGATCACTGTTTCCATTTCACAGGGTGGAAATGCGCAGCCGGGTAACACGCCTGGGGTTACGCAAGCGGCCACAAACCTCTTCCCTCTTCCGCTGCCCTGAGCCAGCTTCTGCTCGGCTGCCTGGTGCTCTGAGTCAGGAGCCTCCCTGGAAAGGGGTTAACACCGCTTGTTCCTCCACTCCTGCGTGGTTTTGTGGATGTCAGGTTGTCTTCTTCTCCTGGGTGTTTTTATGTCCTCAGAAAGGCAAAATGCCTTTGGGTGTAGTCTTCTCTTCTGCTTTGTCTTTTAGTATATCTAAAATATAACCACTGCAGTTTCAGAAAGTAACTTTTCTGTGTTTAAAGGGCTTTTACTAATTATGTCTATTTGGATAATAAAAAGTTCTCATGCAGAACTGTGAGCACTGATACACGAAAGGAATATTTGCTGTGCACATGAAAATAGCTACCTTACTTCAATACCAGAAAACCAGCAATTTATTTTTTTCAAGTCACAAACAGAGTTATTGAAGTCTTGATCAGTGTATTGTCTTTTTAACTCAGGAACATATTCTCTGAGTTGTAGATGCTGAAGAAGTAGATGCTTGTGTATTCGTAAGTAAAACACTGTGGGGAAATTCATATTACACACCAAAACCTGGACTGCAAGTAGTTGAAGTATGATCTCCAGGTTGTCTAGCTCTTTCAGTGATGAACTGCTTAAGCCTGCTATACTTACTAGTAGGTGTGAAAGATAACTCTTGCTCCTCTCAGTCTCTTCTAACTCTCTCTACACCAACTTGTAGGAACACGCCTCAAAACAAAGCACTCCTGAAACCACTTCATTGCCTCAATGGGTGGGGATGGGAGAAGGGGATTACGTTATAAACTAACTGGTGTGGAGAGCTGTCACAGCAGGTCGGGGGCTTCTGGTCTGGGAGCTCTGGGGTAATTTTTATGGAAAACAATTCTGTTACTTGAAGGAAGAATTTGTTCTACCTTCATTTACTCTCATTGATTCAGATCCATTGTGTTAGGGATGTTGTGTGGAGGAAGCTTTTGAGGAAGAACAAGTTTTCCAACACACCAGAAGTGAAACTCTTGGGAGCTTTTTTAGTTGCAATATTCCTGTTGCAAAGTTAAGACACAGGCACGGCAGTTAGATACCAGCATCTCCTGGATCTAACCCACTCCTGACAAGTATATCACTAATAATGTAACTGTGTAAATGAGCAGCCGATGACCAATAATTGAATAAATTGCCTACTTCTAACTTTCTCAAATATGTATCATCTAGGGTACCTAAAATTAAAAATGAATTCTGCATTGTTTTGGGAAAATTGTCCAAACCAGGGAATAGAAAAGCTATTGCAAAGACCACTGGGACTGTGGCATCTTCATTTAAAAAGTAGCCCTTTCAGTCTCAAACAGCACTGTTGCATTTTGTGTGACAGTCATGATAGGTACGAAGACTGTTTCTAGTCAAAGATGTTACAAATACAAACATTTCAAATCACAGAGGTTTTCCTTAGGGTATCTGAGTAGCCATTTATATAGCTGTGATGGTTTGAGGATGTGAGTGATGAAAGGGTTATAAAAGAGGTGATACCGAACAGTTTTTTCCTGACTGGATTGGCTAGTTTAATCATAAAAACCTTTTGGGTAACCAACCCCTTTTTTCAGGTTTGGAGGTAAAATTTCTGTGACCTGAAGCTTGTCTCACCAGCCCTATTAGTCTGCTTAATAGAGATTTCCTTCCCCTAGAAAATTAAAAATAAATGGTTGTTCTAAGCATATTTAACTCCATTTTTGAATGAGTATTTTCAGTGTTTGTCATATTTCAAATTGCACTTGTTAAAATACATTTATTTTTTAATCTACACAGGATTTTGCTGTTGACTTTTACTGTCGCCGGTCATTAGGAACAAAGTACTTGTGAAGATTGCTGGGGCGGTTGAGTTGAGGTTCCAGCGGTCACATGTACCATCCTGTGAACTACTTGCCATAAGCTTACCAAACTTCCATTTAAAGAGCACTTGGCTCTTGCTCCCAGTACTCCTTTTTGAAATCCTGTTCCAAATCAGATTACTTAAATGTTGGAAGAGGCACCTGATGTTCTGTCCTAAATTTATTAGTCACTGGTTTTACACCCGATTTGGGCACGTGCCAATTTTACCCATTTTAATTCTTTTTATTTCCTGTATGAGGATCTGCTGATGTTTTCATAAGTAACCCTCTATCTGAAGTTAAATTCCCTTTAACCTCCTTCAAGATAATCCGTACCTGTGTCTGATGTCTGATTGGCGTGGACGATCAGAACGGTGTACAGTGTTGTGCTGTGGCATGAATACTTCCCTGGGTTTACCAGTAGCCACCTCGAGAGGCACTTTAACGTTTTAACTTTCTTTTCCTAGTTGTACATCACACCAATTGATAATAGACATCCTATGCTTAAGTACAAACTACTTTTCATCTGCAGTCTCATACCTTGTTTTGTGTAAACACAAATGAATAGCAAAATGGGGAGTAATGATAATGCACAAAATTTACAAATACCAAAGTATTTCAAGTTTGGAAATGCATATGAAATGCTAGTTTAATTTGCGAGGGCTTTACTCTGACGGGCTTAATTGTTTTGATAGCACTTTGAATTTGTGAGGTGTCCACAAGCTTTCAAGCATCTCATTTAAAACTTGGATTCTGAGTAAGCATGAGCTGCCCTACTGCTGCTAGAGTCGCAGCTGCGTACTGCTTAAAGGACACTCTCCTTTGCAATAACATTTAAAAATACTAATTCCTCTTACTCAGCGGCAATCCTCTTCCCACAGCTTGAGCTCAGGGCTATAATGGAACCTATTACAGGCAAAAGGTCTGTGACTCAGCCGTTGAGCCACGCAAACTCTTGGCTTCTTTAATTGGCCCCATTAAATCTTTAGTAGTTTTTCTCTCATAAAATAGGTATCGTTGGTGTAAAATGCATCACTGCTGAAGATATATTGTACCTTTTGCCCTTTGATTTCCAGAAGTTGATCAACTATGGGTCTTGAAAAGCTGGTTAATTGGAGAGACTTTTCTAGAATTACTGCTTTTCCTTTACTCTTTAGGAGTGCTAATAAAACAAAATGTAAGAAAGCCGTCTCACAAGTTGTTAGTTTTCAGGTTATTTTTGATTTAGAGACAGGAGACGAAAAAGGGAAACCTGCCTTTCCATCATGTTTTGTTTTGTATTCATAGAACTTAGATAACTTGAGGACTGGCTATCTTCTATGTGACAGTATGGAAAATGTTAATTCTTGAGTATGTAACCAGCAAAGAACCCACATAATTTAGCTGGATATTTTTTTTTTCTCTTGCAGGATTTTTTGGTTTGGGGTTTTTTTGTTTATATGTATTAGAAAGTGAACATGGAAGCACCTGTAGTTTGGGAAGGGGGTCAGATATCAGTAGAGGAAATTTAAAGAACACTGTGGAAGTTAAATGTTTGAATACAGATGTATATATTTGTAAATATGTAAGTAAGTAAAAAAAAATAGTTTTTTAACTCTTTGTCTCCTCACATACTTAATATGTGACAGCATAGAGCTTTTAAGTACTTTGATTTCTGTAAGCATCAATGCCTCTGAAAGAGGGGTGTGATGAAGACATCCAGAAAACCAAAATTGTTTGTTACCATCTGCAGAGTCTGCCTTGTTTTTACTGTACAGTTGGCAAGAAGTCTTTGGTGGTTATGTTTGTATATACTTTGTCTGCTGAAAGTAAGTATCAGGAAACAACAAAGTCACAGAAAATGTTAAACTATGTAATTTAACACACATCTTTAAAGTTATTGTGTTTATTAGAATGACAGCAAGTGGCAAAGCTGGAAGTTAAGAGGGATCTGTAGCAGGACTGTCACTACATGTTCCTTTTGACTATGAAATAGGATTTGATCTGTGTATGTAACCATGTTTCCTCAGTTCTGGTTCATCTACCTGCAGAAGATCATCTGTGATATAAGTAGTTGATTAGTTTGGTTTTATTATTTGAGGTATGGCATGATAATTTATTTACTGTATATTAGCCAGTAAACCCAATCCTGGGATTTAGAGCCACTTAGCATGAGTTATGCTGGGCTGTATTGCCCTAATGCAGAAGCCAGTAGTTACCCAACTAGGTACTCTCTTGCAGTTATGGTTGGGCACCTCTCAAGAGGAGGGTCCATGGCAAGTCCTTTGCTGGAGATCCATGTCAGAAATGAGTATGTAATTTAAAAGAAAAGGGGGGAAAAAAACCCAGAAAAGTATCATAGTGAGTTGTGGCTGGTGGAAAAAAGGACAGTAAAATACTTTGCCTGACATTTGCTGCTTTCCTCACAGACCATCTCCTTGCAGTCTGTCCTGAAGGTTTCAAGGTAACATGAGTCTTCTCTTCATGATATTATATTAGTCATTCAGATCTGCTTTAATCTAGGAGTCTCATCCATCCTGTATGCTGAAAGAGTCAGCAATTCTGGAAGTAACAAGGGAGGAGTCAGCCTGCATGTTAGAGATGTTAATGTAAAAAGTTAAGTACCAGGAAGTAGAATTTGTTTCCTAAGTGATACTAATGACTTTTTCCCAAATACTTGAAATACTTCATAATTTAGACTGCCATTAAAAGACAAAAATAGGTTTATAATTTATAATAGGTTTTCTTAGGGTTACAGTGAACTTTAAATGCTCTTTTCCCTAGACTGCAACAGTATATGTTTGCTATTTCGCTTGCAGGGTAACTCATTTAGCCAATGTCTGGAGAAAGCTTTTGAATTTCTGCTGGACAAAACCAGTTTAACATCAGTTAAAAATGGGTTAGAAAAGTCACTCCATCTTATTAGGGCCAGCTAATATAAATAAAGGTGGCAGTGGGGTTTTGGAGTTTCTTTTTCTCTTATGATGTGGAACTTTTTGTAACTAAGGAAATGGTATTTAGAATGTCAAAACAAAATGTTAACTTTTAGATTGTTTTAAGTTGTGAATCTCCTAGTACTAAGCATACTTACCTGGACTGTGAAGATTGAAACAGCAACAAGTAAAAACACTTGGAGATTTGAAGTAGACATAAACAGTAGAGACAGGATGATTGAGCTACTGTGGATATAATCTGATCATATTGGAAAACACTTACCAAATATGGCTTTTTTGGGGGAAGTTCTGAAATGAGACCCTTTTTATCAGAATAAGTCTGCAAACTTAGGTCTTAAATAATTTTAAAAAGTCGTTTTAGACTAGGTTTAACTTTCATCGCGTTGGTGGTGCTGTATGTATTTTACAGTATTAGAAGTCCATGGGATTGGAGAACTCTTTTAAAAAATTTGTAGCAGAAAAATCTTCAATACAAGTTGTAGCTTAAAAAAAGGACACTAGCTCAAGTAACAAATCAAAAAGATTTCATCTTTTGACGGTGAATACAGCACAACTTGGAGTTGAGAGGAGAGATGGTGAGGTAAGAGAGAGAGTAGTGTATCACTTGTGTAGTGAGGTCTGTTGCAAGTCATCCAAATAAAATATTGATAAACTAAAAGTTCCAGAATTGCTGACTCTTTCAGCATACAGGATGGATGAGACTCCTAGATTTCAGTCTGAAACCAAAGTGTAGCATCTGCTGGTAGTGTTTCTTCTAATGCTTTAAGCTCGTTTTTCTTAAGCTGGTATGCTCTCTTTGCAAGATATCCTGGTGAAACTGAAAAAAAACACTGCTGGATACTGTGGAAAACTTCAGAATGTTTTATTATTTAATAAAAATACTTACAGATGGTATTGTGGGCAAGTACCGTGGAACTTCACTGGGAATCCCTTTCTAGGGACTCAGTTGTTTGGGTCCTTTGTCACATCTGTTGAAACCTTAAACATCTAAGGCCATTCCCCTTTTCTGGAGGTATTAGAACGTGATATATATTTATGCCTTTGGGGAGAACTTGCTCTTTTTTAATGAAGGCTTACAGGTAGGAGAAGTGATAAAGTTCTTCATAAAGGCTCCCTATGAATTGCATCCTCTTTTCACCAGCCTTGTAATCTGATGGACATTTATCATTAAACTGTCAATTAATATGTTGTGTGCTGGTTTATTAAACATCCATGTGTAGCACATCTGGAATCTGGTGGGGGAACTTTTGACACAAAAATGCTGAGCTTTTATTTTCCTAGGTATACAAGGAAGGTGTTAGGAAAATGATAGAGGAGTTGTATCTTCCTTAAATTCTTCCTAATGTATTGGAACAAACACCATACGCTAATAAGCGTAACTGCCTAAAGATGCATTTGAAAGCATTTTGCAGGTGGTTGCCATATCTTACTGTTTTATGAATGTACGAAGTGAAGCCCTCAGTTGCTGCCCCCATTGGTTTCTGTGAGAGGGCTTGGTGGGCAGCTGAGCATCCTCCTGACAGCCAGCTTTCCCTGAAGGTGGGCTAGACCCGTTGCAGCCCCATGCATTAGAGTGCCCTCGGAAGAGAGGAGAGAGGTTGCGCCGGGGCAGGTGTGCGTGGCAAAGCAGAGCGTGGCTTGCCACCAGCAGGCCGAAAGAACTGGCTTTGACTCCTGTCTTCCTAAGGCTTCCTGAGGCTGGTAGAGAGAGACTGGAAGAAACCCAAGTCCAGAAGAAAGGATGCGATGGTGCATTTACACAAGTGTGGCACCTAGTCACTGACATGAAGCGTGTAAAGCTGAGTTTGAGGACTTTCTGACACAGGCATGATGTAAAAAAAAAAAAACCCAAATACACGCATGCAGTGATGCCAAGTAAATAGATTGGGGCAGTATGCTCCCATCCATGCTCATGTCTGCTCCTAGTATGCTTCCTCGCAGTCTTTATTGCAGTTTGGCCCTTTGGGTTCATTGCTGAAGTTGTAAAGCGTTTCATGCTGTCCTTACAAACAATGGACTAGGGCTCGCAGGATGTCAGTGAAACAGGTGGTATTTCTGAAGCTTGCATTTACTTGACCCTTAGGCGCTACAGATGAGGCAGAAGTAAAAAATTTCTGACCTTCTAGTCTTCAGTTTCATCTAGTGGAAAAAATCATAATGCTGCTATTCTCTCTATTGTTGTTCTCCCTTCCTTAAAGTGCACTTCACTTGATGTAAAGTGTAAGAAGAAAGATAGTGTACTTTATCTGAAATTAGATAACGCATACTTCATTAGAAATTTTGCAAATGAAAAAACCAGGTATCGCTTCTGAATTTACACGTACAACTTTGGTTTTTAACAGTATATGTATCTGTAAACTTACAAGTCACGTGTGTGTCTTATTACCTCACTATTTACATATTTACATATATAACCTCTTAAATAAGTTTTCTTGTAACAGTTTGGGGTTGAAAGGGAGTGAGGGGAAAAAAAGTACCAGAGGAGAAATGCTTTTCTGTTGTGGCGTGTAAAGCTTTTGCTGTTGCTGCTGCTTGCAGCAGTGAAAGCACAGGCAGAACTTTTTGGGTTGTCTGTGATCAGAAGAAGCAGCGTGTGTACCATGTATCGTGGTCTTTGATTTCCTCCTTGGTCATAAACCTGCTGTTGTTTGCTCTGTGTTACTGTGATTTACATTTGATAAGGATAGAGAAATGTGTCGACAGAAGTACGTGAGCTAATTAAGGTCTCTTAAAATGGTTCTCTGAGTGACTGAAGTCTTCTGTGGAAAACCGCAAAATTTTAGGGGACATTTACCTCTTTAATTACTGTGGGCAGGCTGTGAGTGCTCAATACACCAAGTCAGTCAAGACTGTGTTGTTGTATTTTCTTTTTCTGGGTAGCAGACAGGGTGTTCAGAGGAAACCAGAGCGTCATAATCTGTGGCAATAGCAATACAGGGTGATGTAGGAATGGGTTACCCTTCAGAGAGGGTGGATCTCTGTGTATTTGGTGTTCTGTAACAGAGTGGAGGGAGTTCTGCTGGCAGAGGGAGGAGGCTGCATGTGCAGGGCAGTACACTTCTCTTCCCCCATGACTTTGGATTTCAAAGTGTGGCTGTGAAACGTGCCCAAGAGAGTGAGGATGTTCGTATTTTACTGTTTTTTCCTTTCGTGGTGGAGCAGAAGGGCTGTGGGGAAGGTAGAGGCAAGCCCAAGAGCAACAACTCAGCCTGTATATATGCTAAAAGGTTAGTTACTCTTTATAAGGCTTATTTATTTAATAACAGTAGTTTCAGTATTAGTGTTCTGGTTTACTGTGTGAAGGTGTTTCCTCCCCTATTCCCCTTTTCCTGAAGAAGTTGAAATACTGTAGTAGGTCCTCTGGAAACCATTTCATCCTGATGTTCTCTTACTTTACTGTGTGACTTCCCAAGCTTGCCTGGAGATGTGCAGCCAGCACCTTGTTTTAGAGGGGCTGGAAAAGATGGGTTGTAAACCTCCTGATATTCTGTAATCCAAGGAATTCTGTAGTAAGCACTGGGCATCTTGATAGCTGTGCTTGGGCGTAACTTCACAGATGTAACTTCACAGAGAAAATGTCCACATTTTTTAATACAGCTCCTGCTTGGCAGAAGTAAGGTATTAAGATGACGATGCTTACGGGCCATTTTACATTTTGCTGGTCTGCCTGTCATTTCCCCACACGTGGTATATAAACTCTGCAAAGCTGTGGTAAAACTCACATTGGTGTGTTTGTGGCATGTCTGCTGCTTTTGATAATGGAGCATACAGAGAAGTGAGGTTTCCTTCGACCATGACTGTGCAGGGAAGGCAGGTGTGAGGTAGAGCTGTCAACATAAGCAATAGTGGTTTTGTCCATGGAATTTGGTGCTTAATTGTCCCACCCTTTCTGTGTGTCTCAACAGCTCGAGTTAGTAAAAATTTTGCCAAAATTGTGACTGCAGGGTGGCCGTAGGGAGTGGAGAGTCAGGCTTGTGCTAACTACTGGTGTGTAATATTTAGGACCTGCCCTGCTTGCATGAGGAGCAGTCTCACACTGCTGTCCGTGCCAGTATATATTACGAAGTACCCATAGCAAAAAAGCATTAATAAAACACTTGTCATGTGGACCATCACGTCAGCAGTTGTATACAATCTGTGTGGTAGCTGTTGCAGTTCCTGATGTGGAAAGCTAATCTGGAGCATACGCACGTCATTACTGAAGGAGTGGCAGTTCGCTGAGATTCTGATCAACACCCATGTCGATTCTGATCGATGAACAGCGACCTAAGAGCTCTCTTATGGGACAAGCCGGTGGTTCTTGAGCTGTGAACAAACCATGAGTGCTCATTGCACTGGCTGATACTCCATAGGTTTAGTATTAGCTCTTTATGTGAGCACGAAACGGTGTTGTTACGTACGATTACTGTGAAATATAATGGGATATTTGCTTCTTGGATGGCCACATTAGTATCATTCATCTTCTGTAATCTGCACTACTCCACAGTGTACATGACCAGAAAATAAATAATTCTAATACTGTATCTGTGCTGAGACTCAATTAAGAAACTCTGTATTTTGTATAGCATGTTTTTCTTCCTCAGCTACAGTAATTGGGTGATATTTTCAGCTCTACCAAATCAGCAATGAGTGTACTTTTGCAGTGGTGGCTGAGGGTATTAAGATTGGTTTTAATCACTTCCACTCCACTGTTAGGATGCTGCTGGCATCAGAATCCTGGTTGTTTTGATTCAGAGTTTTTCTGAAAACTTTAGATCAGCCAGTTTTAACTTTTTAGTAGTTGCACCTGTTTTTCAAAAGCAATCTCCACTAGTAGTAACCGTGCAGGAAGACTTGTGTATGAAATAAAATGGTATTGCAGCAGCACTTCACTAAAACATGAACTTTTTTTCATGCAGAGTGATTTTTTTAATTGTCGAGTTATGTCTTGCTAAGAAGATACTAATAGAACTTTTGTTTTCCGTACATTCTCATCTGTGTTTTGTAGAAGTATGGCAAGAGATTTAGTAAACTACAAGATTCCTGTGGAGTCTTTTTGTAAAATAGACTTCTTTCATTCTCATCTGGTGTGATGCCTTTCCCTTTATTGCAGAAAAGATCAGTGACAACGCCTGTCAGTTTATAAATGCAAGTTGTCACTTTGAAACTACAGTTTTTTTTAGAGGGGTTTCTGAAGTGCTGAGATAGCAGTTGTTTCTGAACAGCATCTTATTGGCCAAAATACTTTAAGGTAATAGAGTACAAAAGACATACACATCTTCAAGGCAGTAGTTTCATAGAAAAGGAAAGGGACCATCATTCACAATAAAGGCAGAGAAACTAGTAAAACAGATTTTGGAAAGAATTCTGGTTGTGACCATAGTCTTGAGGATGTTTCTGGACTCTAGCTGCTATAGGAAAATACCCCAACTGTACAGCCGTACTGTTGTTAAATGCAGGTTCTGGTATTTGGTAGTGGTTTTGGAGGTGGTGTTGATTCCTGTTCACTCTGGAGTTTTTACTGATCCATGAGCTTTGCAGATGGACAATGTCTGAGAAGTATTTACTTTGGTCTAGAAAAGCCGGAGCATGCTTCAGATGGAGGGAGCATGAAGGCAGGCCCAACGCTGAAAGGGTTGAGGCAAGTTGAGAATTGCAGGGACAAAGCAACGTATAGAGATGTGATGGTGGAAACTTTCCAAATGCTTTGTTTGGTGGATAGTCAAGATGAGTAGTTCCTTCTAAATAATCCAGAGGGATGATGAATCCTTTCATTAACCTTTTAAAGGAAGACTGGTGGAGCAATTTCTGCATGTGATGGCTCTTAACACCTTGGGGACTGTGCTATCAGGAAGGGAACAAATTCAAACTGAGTGGCACTAGGTAGGGCTGCTGCCAGAAGCCATGCTGTAGTCTGTGTTCTCTTTTAAAAGAACTTTCTTTGGTGGCAGGTTGCTGTTTTAGCTTTTCCAAAGTGACGGTGATAAGTTAACGGCACTCCAGTTGCTGCAGATGAGAATGTTCAGTAATGACTTAGCTAATGTGAAACTCATAGAATCATAGGATGGTTTGGGTTGGAAGGGACCTTAAAGATCATCTAGTTCCAACCCCCCTGCCATGGGCAGGGACACCCTCCACTAGACCAGGTTGCTCCAAGCCTCATCCAGCCTGGCCTTGAGCACTTCCAGGGATGGGGCATCCACAGCTTCTCTGGGCAACCTGTTCCAGTGCCTCACCACCCTCTGGGAAGAACTTCTTCCTGATATCCAACCTAAATCTCCTCACTTTCAATTTAAACCCATTATCCCTTGTCCTGTCACTACAGGCCCTTGTAAAAAGCACCCCCCCCCCCCCCCCCCCCCCCCCTCCAGCTTCCTTGTAGTCCCCTTCAGGTACTGGAAGGTGCTCTAAGGTCTCCCCAGAGCCTTCTCTTCTCCAGGCTGGACAAGCCCAACTCTCTCAACCTGTCCGCATAGCAGAGGTGCTCCGGCCTTCTATTTAGATATCATTTATCCTTTGTATAGATATCATACTGGGGGGGGGGGGGGGGGGGGGGGGGGTGTTGTATTTTGGAGCCAGTGGGAACTGACTGAACACCTGCTCTCCTGTTACACAACTTAGTTAATAAACCAAAGTTCAGGAAAATTTAAAGAAAGTCTGGTGGGTACAATAGATCTTTTTCAAAATTTGGAAAGGACCAGGGAGTTTGGAAATAATCTGGTAGGTCCTGGTAAAAATGAAATTATTTTTCTTTGTTTGTTTTGAGTGGTGCTGATGTTTAAACTTCACAAAGTTAGCTGTGTCACGGCACATACTTTGCTGCTCTTGCTTCGTACTTCTTAAAGCTCAATATTGGCTCAAGTTGCTGCTCTGCTAGGGAGCTGACACTCAGCTATTTCCCGGGCTTAAGTACAGTTGATTGTGGTTCAATCCTTGTTCAAGCAACAGAAAGATTCTCCTCCTTAACCTCCCTCCCTGCCACTAACCCTCACTGGATTAATCCTACATGCTGTCCATCTTGCTACTTTATGTAACAGGCCCGGTTTGAGACATCTATCCGTGCACTGGGCTGCCGAGAATGAGCTTGGCTCTGAACGTGTAAGCAGCTGCGAAACGCGGGCAGCTTCATTTGTAATTTTTCATATCTTGCTGACACATGTTTGGAAGTTGGAAAATAAGCTTGTATTCCAGAAAAAAAAAGGGGTTTTTTTTGCACTCCAGAAACAATTTATCAAAGAATATTTTCATTTACAATTTGCTCGGATATTGTTGGCAAAAGCGTGTTACCGTCCTGGGTGACCTGTTGAGGTGCAAATTATTTTAACTCCTCGGAGTTCATGAAGAATCTCTGTTTTGCTGTAATAAGCTGTAATCTTGAGGAGTGTCCTGCATTGTGATATTGTATGTTAATAGCATTGATTAACTGTCAAGCAGTGGGAATTGATGAGAAAATGTCCATTGTAAAATTAAATGGTATTACTGAAGACTGTACGGTGCTGCTGGTTAGGGAGGTGACTAGCCCCAGTAGTCGGTGGTAGGAGTATTAATGTGAGCTCCAGGTTTTTTCGCATGATTAAAACAGGCCATCTGTTCTTTGTTAAATGTTTACCAAAACAGCTTTTCTCTAAAAGATTTAAAGAGATGTGGGTCTAGTAAACACACCAGTATTTTTTTGAGCACCTTTTTCACCTTATTTCAAATAATACCAAAAATAATTCTGCTGCAGTATCAAATAGGGTGAATACCTATTTGTGTTTAATCTTCACTGGTTTCTTTCCTGTGGAAGATTAAATTCTGTACTAAAATCTGGCTTTGTTTTTACTAAAAGCAGCAGGAGAAGCGATTCCTGTTAATTATGCAGATAAATTTTTCATCTTTTGGTAAAAACGTGTAATATACATATTTCTTAATTTTGTAAATGGAAAATGAGGTCCTTTCATTAGAAATTGTGACCCTGTAACTAGAGTTAATCCTTTGTAGATTTAAAGAAGTAGAACTATTTGAAATAATTCCCTGTGGTAGGTTTAATCTAATATTTACTAGTGAAAGCCTGTTCTTCCTTTTCCCCCTCCTTAAGAAAGGGCAGACAACTGGTTTGGGGTAAGAAAACGCATCTTTCAAGCTGCTTCCGATCTCCTCACTAGGTCTGTGCTGCTCCTACACAGCTTCACACTAGGGAGCAATGTGGGGTTGTCAGTTAGGGATAAACCGTTTTAGCATATTGCAAACGTGTAGGCACAGACTTCCTAGAAAAATAAAGTTAATCACACCCATTTCTTTGAAAGAGTGCTACAATTGAAAAGATCAGTGTAAGTGATTTGCAGAACGTGCTTCACTGCAAAGGGAGTGGTGTGTGGCAGAAATAATGTATTTTCAAGTAATAGGAAATATAACCAAGCCTGATCAGGGCAGAGTTGGCTCTTTGTAGCGTAACGTTTTGGGGATTGTGAATGGTATGAAATAAAACCGTAGTGTGTCAATGTGTGTGCTTGGTAATCACATAACGGGGAAATAAAAGGCTGTAAGGTTGGTTTGGTTTTTGGTGTTTTTTTTTGTTTTACTTTTAAAATATTTTTTCATGCACAAAGTTGTGGTCTAAGCTGTTTTAGAGCCTGAGAATGACTCTTGTGGATAGGCTTTTTGAGGCAGTAAGAATCCGTATTTTCACAGGATGACGTTTTCGAGAGTGAGTTACTGAGTACTGCAGTGTGGTAACAGTTGCTGCCATTCTCAGTGCTTTACCTTCTGGCCAGACCTTACGTTAAAGCTACAAATGTCAAATCATGAAGGGCTGACGTTGCTGTTGTGGAGACCTGGAAGGCTGTTCGCCTTAACTTCAGATTTACTTATGACTGTGCTGAAAGCTGTTGTTCGGACTTATAAAACAAGCAAGGAAACAAAAAACAACCCACAAGAATTGGAAAGGAGACAAGGATTAATTTTTTTGAGTTAGATTATAAAGGTAATGAGGATACTCAAGCATGTATAAAACTTCATATTGGTTTCAGTGACATGGTCATTATCAGTAATGAAGGTGCAACCTTGAAAATTCATAGGATTACATTTACATGGCATTACTGGATTTCTTGTGGTCTTTAATATTCATTGGCTTGGCTGCTTCACATACTTAGGAAGAAGAAAAATAAATTGAACTACAATTTTGATTTATTCTAGGAAGTTGCACCTTATACATAAGCTTTTAGATAGCTGTAAAAGTCTGTCAATATGGCAAACAAATACCGTAGTGCCAAACACAAGGTACTTACTTGCTCAATACCAATGTTGCCAATAATAGAAAGAAAAACTTAGATTTCTTATGTTAGACACAAGTGATCAGTGTTTCAAGAGAGGACTCAGTATTGCGGTGGACAGCTGGGTGAAGGCATTGATGAAACTTGCACTTGAGGTCCCTGAAAAACGTAGGAAGCGTGAGAGATGAAATGGCAGAAAATATAGAAATATATTGACTACCTTGGGAAAATATAGGTTACAAATACTGTTCTGAAAACCCATAGATAAGAAGCACTTACAGATGATCTGTGTAATATTCCTTCTTTTCCTACTAAGTGTTAGACAGTACAAGTACATAATATGTGAGATACAGAGTTTCATTCTGTGTCACAGACCGATCTGAGGAGACATTCAATTCAGTCAACCAAATTCCAAGCCAATGAGAAGATTAAAAATTATCTTCATTTTATGTAACACATAATCAGACTGCAGAACTCATTGGCACCACTGACCAACTGGGATCAGCATCTTCTATAGAGATACCCAGTCTTTGTGAACTTCCCAGCCCGAAGATATATGTCTTAGGGTGACCACAGATTTCTAGAAGAGGTGTTGGTTCATACTTCAGGATGCCAAACATGAGATTGCCTTGGGGTGGGGCTGATCGATGTGGTGCTAATGCAAGGTGTGCATCAGGTTTGCATTAGAGCTGAGGTTCCACTGTAACTAGGGCCCTATTGCACTGAAAAGTGTCTTAGTGAGAAGGTAGAGGACAGAAATGTGCAGTCGCCCTGAGAGTTCTTGGTGAAGCCTAGCAGAGCCAGATTCAATCTGTTACTTAGGTGTTCCCTCTTGTCACAGATTCACACAGATTCACAGAGTGGTAGGGGTTGGAAGGGACCTCTAGAGATCATCTAGGCCAACCCTCCTGCCAGAGCAGGATCACCTAGAGCAGATCACACAGGAACAAGGCCAGGCAGCTTTGGAAAGTCTCCAGGGAATGAGACTCCCCCACCTCTCTGGGCAGCCTGTCCCAGTGCTCTGTCACCCTCGCAGAGAAGAAGGGTTTCCTCATGTTCAGGCTGAACCTTCTCTTTTCCAGTTTATGGCCATTGCCCCTAGTCCTGTCACTGGACACCACTGAGAAGAGCCTGGCCCCATCCTCCTGACACCCACCCTTTAGATATTGATAAGCATTGATAAGATCCCCCCCTCAGCCCCCTCTTCTCCAAGCTAAACAGCCCCAGCTCTCTCAGCCTTTCCTCATATGGAAGGTGCTCCAGGTCCTTCATCATCTCAGTGGCCCTGCACTGGACCCTCTCCAGTAGCTCCTTGTCCTTCTGGAGCTGAGGAGCCCAGGACTGGACACAGTGCTCCAGGTGAGGCCTCACCAGCGCAGAGTAGAGGGGGAGGATAACTTCCCTCAACCTGCTGGCCACGCTTTTCTTAATGCATCCCAGGATGCCATTGGCTGCCTTGGCCATGAGGGAGTCTCTCCCATAAAGAACTGTAGTGTCCAGCTTGTGCCATTCAAACCTCTCCCAAACAGCAATAAAAAGCTGTCTTCACTTCTTGACAGCCTTGCCCCTTCTGCTGCTCGGGTAGCTGCTGAGTATGAGTGCATTTGGGGCACAGTTTTGCTACTGTGGAGAAATGCTGAAAGTAGTTAGGACTGCACTGACTTGGGTTGTTTACTTTTAGAAAACTATTAATGTATTTGGAAAAACAAAAATACACTTTCTCATGTAATGATGTTAAGAATTTTATATCCTAAATCCTTAGCCTGTTTTTGTACATCTAGGTGGCTGAAGTATATGCCCATCAGTTCTCCTTATACTCAGGGCCTGGGTCTGTAGTCATTTGTTTGCGTGCTTCCCACCCCTCAGTGCGGGCGAGAAACACAAATAACATTACAAGCAGTTACACAGGCACTGCTATTCCTGGAAATTAAATTCTGATTTGCTCTAAACCTTTTTTCTTCCCAGTTCAGTGGCTCAAACTTGTCAAATGGCTAGACTTCATGACCATGGCTAATGGGGAACTCTTGCATCTAGAATCATGCCAACTTCATTTTTAGGGAGAGACAATGAGGTGAAACAGAGAGGAAGAGGGTTGGAAAATGGTCTGATGATATATGTGTAAGAAAGGCATCAGTACGATGTCAGGCTATTACTTTTCTTCTCGAAAAGCACTGCCGTCCTGAATTTGTAACCATGGGCAGGCAGTGAGGAGAAGCAGGTTAGAGCTCTGATGTGCTGCAGAGTCATGGTAGAGCTTAGGCATCTTTTCCATTGCTGAACTGATGGATCTTTGTGTAGAACAGAAGCATTCAGAGGAAGAGAGTTGCAAATACATCCAAATATATCAAGTTGCAAATATGTCCAGGCACTTGATACATACGTTTTCCTGTACTTTAAGTCTGGTGTAAACCTGATACACCATACAGACTTTGAAATGGGACGCTTTTGCAGGTTCATAAACATGTAAGGTAGTTCTCTGTCCAATGTGTAGCAGGAACAATCTGTTTCAATTACAAGTAGGGAGCTGTGGATCTTTGACATAAAGCGTAACAGTATATTACGTTTTGAAGTGGCTTAATCCTTCACATGCTGATCAAAATACCTGCTGTCACAGCTGAACCAGTGTAAATTGCCCTGATTAATTTTATATAAATACAGCCTGTGAATATACTTTATTTTCCTTTCATATGTCTAGAAACAAATTTTTAACAATTTCTTTTTCCCAGAGGACAGAATTTCAGTGCAACCGAATCATTTGTAACAAGTTATTCATTCTGCTAACAACTATTTTGTAATACCTGAAATAACAATTGCTTTCCTTTTGCATTGAAATGATGAAGACCCAAAATATTTTCTATGCTTCCAATTTATATACAAGCTTTAGAATAATTTTATCCTTGCTATATCAAGAATTTCTGGTCATTTTGCTACCGTTTTAACTGCAGAAAGCTTTGGGTTTTACTGTTTTACTGTACAATATTTCAGATATGCTACTAGGTTAATCTTCTGCTTAGTATTTTCTCCCTCTGTAACCTCTTGCTCCAAAAGAACAAAGTTATAGAAATCCAAGTTGCAAATCTACAATTTTATTTCTATTTGTCTCTCTCAGCATTCTCCGTCGGAACCCTTTTTAGAGAAACCAGTGCCGGATATGACTCAGGTTAGTGGACCGAATGCCCAGCTAGTGAAAAGTGATGATTATCTGCCATCAATTGAGCCGCAGCCACAGCAAAAGAAAAAGAAAAAGAAAAACAATCACATTGCTGCAGAAGGTCCCAGTAAAGGTTTTGGTAAGGAAGACTTTCCTGGGGGACTTGACAGCCAGAATCTAAGCAGGAACTCAGTGGATTGCTCCCAAGAAGAGAAGAAGAAAAAGAAAAAGCCCAAGGCAAAAAAAGAACCGAAGGATCCTAAAGAACCCAAGGAAAAGAAGGAACCCAAGACCCCCAAAGTCCCTAAGACCCCTAAAGAGCCAAAGGAAAAGAAAGCAAAAAATACCACGCCAAAACCCAAGACCAGCAAGAAGGCTAGGTAAGTCAGGAAACTTCTATAAGTGATCAGAGAAAAACAAGTCTGTTTGTGGAATTGCAAGAGCATCTGTGCTAAATGGCGTGGGTGGAGAGGAAATCTCGTTTTGTCGTTTGCCATCTACCTCATGTTTTTGAGGAACTCTGGCACGTTTCTCTTGTTTGGCTTTCCTGTTTATGGCTTCACAGTTATTTTAAACAAGCTGGAAAGGCAAGTTAGTTTTTCTTTTCAAGGCATAAAAATTTCTAGATGTGTTAGTTTTGAAAGCTCTCTTTGCTGCTGCTGATCTGTCCTCCTGTGTGGTTTGTGTATTCAGAAATTAAATTGCTTCAACATTAATGTAGGTTTGACCAAATCCAGAGATGAAGGCTTAGAGAAAAAAGGTTTGACCTTTTTTTCTAAATAAAGTAAGTTGGGTACTTAATGATTGTTGCAAGTTGCACAGCCCTTACAAGACACTCTTATACTGACAGAACCCATGGGCTGTAAGCTCTGCTGTTAAGAAGGCATTTCTGTATGGATATTGATGTATCCACACTGTAGGGATTATATTAATTTTGCTGTTTCATATAAATACGTTTTTCCTAGCAGAAAATCTTTGTGGATAGACCAGATGCTTCAACCTTGTTTCTTAACTGTTTTCACTCAGCATTGTGTCCTTTTATCAGGATAGGCTTAAAATGCTTCAGTGTAGTACGAGAAAGAACAAACTGCCGTTACACATGAGCAAATACGTCATAGATAATAACACAGATTCTTTCCTTACCCCACAACTCCCTAAACACCATGATTATAAATGCCTACTTGAAAGAAAACGGAGAGGAAAAAGGCATTAAAGCTCAATTTTTTTTTCATTTGTACCTAGAATTTCTTACAACTGTTCTGAATTTGTTCCAAACATCTGAATCTGTTTTTCAAGATGTGGCTAGCGTTATAAAATATAACTTCCAGATGGAAGCACAGCCAGACTTGGTTAATCCAAATCAGTTTGCAAAATCCATTTGTATTAGGGTTTAAAAATTGCAGTTAATGAATCAGCTTTGCATATATTCTACAAGACTGACTGTTGGTTAGGTTTGATACAGCTATATGGCTAAATGAGGCATGGATAGTAAGATGTTACTGTTCCTTCTGGCAAGAAATAGAAGTTTCTGTGTTAGCAGAGATGATGTTTCCTGAAGAATTTATACATGCTGGCTTGTAAAATCAAATGCTATCCTGAGCAGGTTGTATTAACTGTTCAGTAAATTACAGTTGATTAGCCTGTCCTACTGCAGAAGTTACTTAGGCTGTGTTCCAGATGGTCCTGAGGATGGGGTTTGCAATACACAGCAATTCACAGCTTAGAAACTCTTTTAAGTTATCTATCTCCCAGTATGTGTTTTTGAAAGCAAAACACTGTATCAGGTAAAATAACCTTTGTTCCATTTCCCTATACTCAGGGGTTTAAAGGCTGACCGGGCCATATTGCATGGTATTGAGCACCTCTCAGCAATTTTTTGCACCAAGAAGTAAGAAAACTTTTACTGCAGGACTTCTCAATTAGCGCGGTTTTACAAGGTCTTGACTACAACGGAGCCTTGTTTAATAAGCAGTGGGTTAGGAGGAGTCTGCCTCAAAAACACGCACGAGTTCCTGTGGCTGTGCTGGACATCAGACCTCAGAGCTGCTCCGTCCCATCCACTCAATCCTAACACCTGTGTGTGCCTCATCTCTAAATCTTGGGGCATGCCATGCAGATTAAAGGAGCAGTGTTTCCTTTGAAGGAACAAATCACTGCTTTCTAGTTGTACTGGTAGGACAGTCTTCATCTTCTGTCCCATGCAAAGACTCTTGTCCCTGGGTGGCTAGATGACTTAGATGATTCTAGTAAGTACTAAGCCCTGTTGTTTTACCTGGGAGAAACGTGTTTGGAGCAGCATTAAGAGCATTTCCTGTTGCTTATGCTTATTCAGGGGTGTGGAGAAAGTCCTACTTTTCCCGTAATGGACTTGTCGCCCTGTTACCAAATGCTTTCTTGAAAGCAAGGTTGTTCTCGCTTTGTGGTCTTGTCAGCTTCAGCATCAGACTTCTTTGAAGAACTCTTGAGACTATGCTGGGATGCTGTGCTGCCGAAGAATTTTAAATCGGTGAAAGAAATTTGCTTGCTTTGGCAGTATCACAGACTGGGGAACTCGCCCAGTGACAGATCGTTGAATCAAGTTTTTAAATAAATCAACAGTCCAAACATTTAATTGTCTGAGCCACAGTGTTTCAGCAGCACTGACTCCAGAAATGAAGCATTACAGTAGCTGAATGAGATTAATGTAAATTAGTACAGAATATGGGGAAGTAAAATATTTTTATAAAGTTAGTGTCTGGCATGTGTTTACGACTAGTGCTTATATTGCTCAGTATTTTGCTTGTAAGCATTGAAACAAGTAATGTGGCTTTTAGATTTCTAAATGCGGTGCAAAACTTAGTGGTTTTCATTCCTGAATAAGCTGATCAGCTTTAATAGATGAGTTTTGCACTCACGTAAAATTCAGGTAAATAAAGTCAGGCATGGGAAATGTATTTATTGAAGAGCATCAGTTTGTTGGATAGAGCATAACAAGTCCTTGATAGGTAATTTTGATACAGGCTGTGTTAGAGTATACACATTGATTAAACCCCTCCCCAGGTATTTAAGTATTTTAACCATTTTGTGATTTAACATAGCTCATGATTTAACTCTCTTATTTCAGTTCCAATTTTGACTAACAGTATTTAATAAACAACCAAAAAAACCCAGAAACTTTATCCTTCACACCTCTTCTATCTTTGGTGTAAGTTGTGACAAGATGAGCAGCCAGCCTCACTGACCACCTGAGGGACAGCAGTCAGCCTGGAGAATGGAAAAAGCTGATTAATTTCATGCTTGTTTGCATTGTGTGTCCAATGGCATCTTAAAAAGAAAGAAAACACCCAAATGGGCTTGCTAGTATGTGGCACTGCATACTTGGTGATTTTGAAAGAGAGATCACACGCTAATACTGTACCATTACACTCATAATGGATATTAGCCTAATCCTGCCAGTACAGAAAGACAATTACAATGGTGGCTGGGAAAAAAACCAAAACATTTGCAAAACAAATTTGTTTTGGGTTTGAAAGCAAAACGTAGGTATACCTAGGATCACAAATTGAGGATTTTCATTAAATTGTTTGGGTGCTGACTATTACATGAGCTCTTAATGTTACGGGTCCAGCTTCAGACACACGCAGAGCAGGCAGTTTTTTCCAAAAGTAGATGGATAGGGAAAGGCAAGTAGTCCTACTGAATTGCAAAGTCATGACTCAGATGTCTGTCCCTCCTGTGCCTGTCCCTGGAGGAGATGAAGACCACCTGTTTGAGAAGATCAACGTTGCAGCACAGCTGATATCTCTCCTGCTGCTTCCTATGAAACCCTAGAGAGTGGCCACCAATTACGGTGGGAGAAGCAGTAACTCTTTGCCAGGGCCAAAAGGCAGCTTTTTGCAGGAGCTCGTCCTTCCTCAGTGGTGTGCTGTGCTTTGTAAGGCTGATCTTATCTGCTTCCTCCCCTCCCTGTGGCAGGGGAAACTTTGTCCTTCCCACACGTACAGTCAGGGATGCAGGGTAGGGCAAGTGGGTAGCTGCTTGCAAGGGGAGTGCTAAGCACCGGCGTAATTACCTCTCTTAGATGGAGGTGGAGACGGACTTTTTGGCACACATACTCGCTGTTGTATCAGAAAGGGGATGGCTCTTGGCCACAGAAGTGGGAAGAGGCCACTACGCAGGGAAGCGGCACGGACAGCAGGACACAGCACCCTGGGGAGCTGGAGGACAGGAAGATAGGTCCCGAGGCGGTGGTGGTAGTTTCCACTGCCAAGCTCGGATCATCCTGAGCAAAGCAGGAAGGAGGTGCCTATGGGAGAGAACAGGAAAGCATGTGAGATTTCCATGTGCATGTCCACTGAGGCTGTTCCTGTTCACACCTGTCTCCATCTCCCTTTTGAACCAGCCCAGCTGCCAGATATTTACCTTTGCTTTTGCTGCAGGCAGGCCTTGTGGGCTTTGCTGTTACCAAAGTGTATTTATTACACTAGGAGCTTTAAAAACAATTGCTTTCCTCAGGTAAGGCACTACAGAAAGTCTGACAACTCTAACATTTTGAGAGGGTGGGATTTTTTTAAATGGTAAAACAGGAATCAGCAGTTTGTCTGACTTATTTTAAATGTTTAAATTACAGAAAAAAGCATCATCCAAATTGTGATAGCCATCATAAATTATGCTAATAAACAGAACTTTCAGCTACCTAGATCAGATGAAGTAGTTGCACATTGTAAACATACAGGCTAATTACTTCCCCTGTTAATCCTGCGAAGCATGCCATGCTTTTTTAGGGTATTTTTGAGTCAGATGGTTTGGCCCTGGTACGTTCCTGGAGTTTAAGCTAGCTCTGTAGGTGACTGCTTGACTGACACAGCACTTTGTCAAAGTCTGGATAGTTGTTCTCAAATTTTAATTCAAGCTTTCTTTTCAGTTGTCCTGTTTGTTGTCATCTTCTTCAGCCCTTGCTTTCCTTCACATTGTTGCTTGCCTGAGCTTCTGCAGGTTGTCTTCTTACTGATCCCCTTTGGTCAGGATGCTATGGAGTCCTCTGGGATAAGAGGATGAAACCAGAAGGTGGTATTGGACAGCTAGATTGTAAGACATCTAATCTTGAAATGTCTGTGTTTGTATCACATGAGCAGAGAGACTAGCTTTAACTGACTGCTTTGAAATATTTCAGTGTTTTGTGTGGTAAACACTACTTCAGTTTCTCCCAGATTTCGAGTTCCTGTTTTGAGACTGGACCTTATCTTGTCTCTAGCAGGACTTGGCTAAGTTTTGTAGTCAAGCATGTGTAAAAAGAAACGTGAGAGTTGTCTAAATGTGTATATTACAGTTTGCCTGCCTTGTTGCCAGATTTGGGAAGCACTATCAGATGTGCTTCCAGAGTTAACCACTGACACACAGACCCTAATGGTAATGGCACAGTGTCTAAAAACAGGTTCTTACCTGCCTGTACTTACATGTGGAAAGGTAATTCTCGTCCAGGCCAACACCATTCTGGAACGGCATGCATATGATCTGCTGGAAAGTGGAAAGGCTGAGTCAAAAGTGGGTGCACTTAATTGTCAGGATCAAATCACACTGTCTCTGTGGGAGGATGGAGAGAACAAGTTGCTGACAATACGAGGAAGCCGGTGTTCCCGCTGGCCAGGTGAAGCTCCTGGGTGCGTGTGTGCTGGGAAGCAAAGCCTTGCCTCGCTCGGGGGGACAGTGCCGTTCTTCTGTGGTTTGTTCTTTGCCTTGAAAGAAACCGTAGCTGTGCATTTAAAAAGAGCAATTCTGCTGAGTTTAGAACTTAAAATTCCTGATGGAGCTGCGCGTGGGCTTTGTTCAACCCAAGTTGGTGGCTCTTCTTCACGTGCCTGTTTTCAACTGGCCCGACACCCGGGGGGAGGATGCGAAACACTGTCCGAGCGGCTTCACCCCGGTCCGTTACCGAGAGTGACTCAGTACGCCGAGGCGCGGCTCGGGGGTGTATCCAGAGGTCATTAAATACCCTTAGTGCTGAGTCCCTGCCGCTGCGAGCGGGGAAGAGCCCTGCGGAGGCTAGCAAGGAACCTTTGCCGGGGCGGACCTGCCGCCAGCGCTGGAGTGGCGGTGGGGTCTTTGTCTGGGCCTGGCCGGGCGGCGGTCGGTGGGCCCGGGGCGGGCGGGCCCTCGTTAGCGCTTCCCGGCCTGTCGGCAAATGGATATTTTATCCAACCTCGGCTATTCTTCCCCGGCTTTAAGCCTGTTATTCACGGGCGGCGGTGCACCCGGGGCCAGGGTAACGACTACTGAACTTAATTGCGGGCCTTGCTCTGATTTACGGGGGTCAGGGGCCGCCATCCGCTGGCTTCACCTGGCCGCCGTCCAGCGCCCCCGACGGGGCCTACCTTTGGTTTCAAGAGATCCAGGAAACGTGTAAAGTTGGGGGTTTTTTGGAAGCGGTTTCGCGGTGATTTGATAAAAGGCGGCGGTGCGTGTGTGTGGGGGGGGGTTGGTTATGTGGGGGGAGGGCACAGGACGCGGCCGCGCAGGTGCCGGCAGCGCCCGGGCGCTGATTGAGGGAAGCAGATGGCTGCAGTCGGTGGCCGCCAGCCAGCGGAGCAGGTGCTGGTCACGTGGCCGCGGGTTGCCGGGGCGACGCGAGCGCTCTCGGCGCGCGGATGAAAGGCAAGGGGGCCCCGCTTCAGCTGCGGCTTTGTGCCATTGGTGGCAGCTAGAGCGGAAACAAACGCTGGAAGGGGAGCCCGGCCGGCGGGGAGGGAGAGAAGGAGGGAGAGAGGGAGGGGAGGGCTGCGCGCCCTCCGCCCCTCCGCCGGGCACGGCCCTGCCCTGCCCGCGCTCCTTCCGCCGGGTCAGGCTCACACCCCTCCCCCCTCCCGCCCCCGATATTTTTTAATTGTCACAGTTCGAGGTGTTTTTTTTCCTGAAAGCTGTGTCACCCAGTAATTTCACAATAATAAAAATCCATTTCCAAAACTCCCAGTTTTTCCACTTGTGTTATTTTCAACCTTAGTTTAAACGCAGGCGGGCAAAAAAGAGTTGTAATACTGCAACCGAGTTATCCCGGTCCCGAAGCGACGCGGCACTGCGTTCGGCAATTTCAACTTCCAGAGCCGAAATACGCCTTCGGTGGGCCGATGACCTGATGAGAATGAACAAGCTTGAAGCTGATGTTTGTTGGAGAAATTACGAGGCTGGGGGTTGTGAAGGGAAAAAAAAAAAAGCCCAGGCAGCTTTCTGTGTGGGAAATTAAAACGTTGAGAGTGCTGAATTGGCCGGTACTGGTTCATAACTCTGCTCTTAGGCGTCTCAGCACCTTTCCGCAGCCGGCCTGTCAACTCTGTAACGGGCCTGGAGGGGGCTGGCCCTCTAACTCAACCCCATCTGAGACTTAAAGGCTTAATTTGCTTAACATCACTAACTTTTAGCATCCATTCTTCTTCATTGTCATTTAAAAGTTTCACCTTCATGATGCTGAAGGTTGTCTTGGCGTGCGATTTGATGACGGTGTTATTGAAAGATGTGTTTTGATATCTGCATCCTCACCTGCTTCCAGACCTCTGAGAGCAGTTGGAGGGATTGGTCCCAGCTCCTCAGGTGGCAAATGTTTTCATGGGGGAGTAACTCCCCAAAACCATTCTCTACCATCAGAGGGTACAGCGTTCTATGGCTTTCTATCATGTAGACACTGAGGTAACAAACTTGAGTGTTTTTTCTCCCCTATACAAGATGTGAATGTATGCATTGAGGCTACATGGTTGCCCTTAGAGCTGACACAAAAGTGCCTTTCCTGCTTGGAAATAGCCAGGATGGTAGAAGAAAATAAAGACATTTCTCATTTAGTCCTGTGGTTGGTCTTCTTTTAGTAGTGCTTCCTCTGGTTCTGCACACCTGGTCAGCACAGTTAATATCAACACAAATGCACTTGTAATCTTTTTTTGTCTTCACATGTGTTAAGTTGTCCAAACTCTGCTTTCAGAAAGCACAGTTTTTGGAGAGCAGCTCTTCCTTTCCAGTCTCTAGCTTCATGTTGAATACATATCCACTGCTGCTGTCCAAGATCTTGAAGGAAAGAAATGAGGTGTCTGTTTTAAGGAATGGGAAATATACAGTGATGTCCCATGCATCAGTAATTTTACAGTTAAATAAGGAAGGCAGTTGAAAATAATGAATTCACTGATTCATCTCACGGGTTAACTACTTTGTTAAGCACTTTTTGCGTTACGTTTTTGTACAAATACTGATCAAATGTATCTCTGTTTCAGTAACAAGAAACAAGATTCAGAAAATAGTGCTGCGAAGAAAAAAGTTAACAAGGGAAAGGAAGGTTCTGAAAACTCAGATTTGGAAAAAACTCCCCCACCGTCGCCTCATCCTGAAGATGAAGATGACCCAGGGGTTCAGGTAATGCTGTCCTCCAAGTTCAGTGTAGCCTTTGACGATTTAGATGCATAATATGGTCGTTCTCACAGTCTTTGTTACAGAGATACAGGTATTTGGGTATTTTGTGCATTGTTTAAAATAACGTATCAAGAAGGTGAGAACTGGAAATCACTGTGGTGAATATTTTGCCAAGAAAAGTGTTTCTCACCGTAATTTTGCTTTGCAGGCTTGTTACCTGCAGGTATGTGCACAGTGCTGCTGAATTTTCGTGTATTCTCTTCCATCACTGTTGCACATACCATACTTGAATTTTCTGCTCTACGGAAATGTACTTAATGAGCCATTATGTAGTTTTGCTTATAAGACTCATGCTTCTTGCATTGGCTTGGCAAACCTTCTGAAATCAAGAATAAGCCATGACAAGGATGTCGGAAACGTGCACGTTAGGGACTTGTAACTACACCGCTGTAATGGATGAAGAGCCTTTTTGCAGGACTGCCAGTCATTAACGTTGGTAGTTTCTCTTGACCATGGTACACCTATCACATTCTGTCCAAACTTTATTTCATGTGAAGAAAGTGTGGAAGTAGAAACAGTGTACATGACAACTTTTGTGTGCTCTGTCATTATCTGAGTTAAGAAGCGGTCAGCTCCTGGCTTGCTTCTGCTGGCAGTGGTCAGAGTGGGCAATGAAATTCAGAATTCCCTCATGAAGTAGTAGAGGCAACTTGTGATGGATAAAGAATAAAACTCCTAAATAGTCATGCTGGTATCACTGAACTCCTCTGCATTCATCTGTTGCATATCAGGTCGTGGATGTGTTCCATATAGTTACAAGAGATGTCAAGACTGATGGTTGCTTGAGAATAGTCGAAGCAGCCTGGTTGGCAAACAGTGTCCTAACACAAACATCGTCTATGCTTTTCCCAGTTGCTATTTTCCAGAAGGATGTAGAGTATGGTGAAATGTGAGCAATCTAACCTATCTGGGTTAAAAATGGCAGCAACAAGAAGGAGGGTTATTTCTGATCATGCCAGCCATGGATTCTGAATTAGAGAAGTTGACATACACCATAAGGAGGTTAAAATATTTGAAGAATATGTTTTCTGTACTGTGCCACAAGACTCTCTTAACTTGATTAATGGTGTCAACAAGACATGGAAGAAACTTTTGGGGCTGGTGGGTTTTGCCTTAATTTGCAGATGAATCTGTCTACAGTTAAATATGCATGCATATTTTGCTTGTTTTCAGTTTAGTGGGACAAAACTTTGTGAAACTCAGCTGGCTGATAAATTTTACATTTGAAATATTTCTTTTTGTTATGGTATTGGCATCACTTCTTAATTAAAAATGTAATACACTGTTTCAGGTACTTTTTGTTTTCTTAATGCTTTCTTCAACTGCACGTGTTATTCTGCACTCACATTTCTTTGCATAAACTTGGGAAAGGATGACAACCCTATATGCTAGAACAGCTAGAATTAATGAACTTGTTACGCCTTTCCAAACTGAGTTTGATATTATGCAGTTGCCTAAAATCGTCGCGTTCTTAGTGTTAAATACTGAGTCTTCTATTATGTAGTAATGCACAGCGTGATGCATTGTTATCTTCAGAGGGGAAAAATATTTAGTTCTGTGTGTTACCATACAGATTTTTTTTATATTCTATTATCAAGCCTATTACATTTCCACCTATAGCTCAGTTAATGAGTAAAAGATAGTCTGATGCAGGTAAATGTATGCACAGTGGACGTTAGAGGAAACAGGAAGCTAACCAGGTCAATGAAAAATCAGATAGAGGATTACCATTGAGTTTTAGGCATCATTTCTATTAAGGAAATAAAAGAATGGATTTTTTTGGCACCAAAAATAATGGTAAGACCTATCGAGCCAAAAGAAAATCAATGTTTTCCCATCACTGATTATGGGAATGAGGGTGTAAATTTGCCAGGTGGTATCTATTTTCAAGTATAGAAGTATTTAAAGTTTTGTGAGAAGCCCCATAAGTTACTACATTAAAAGTAGAAGCCACATCACCTTTATTTAAAAGGGTAGTGTAAACTTAACCTTTGCTCAAAAATTTCATTTTCAGTTAAAAAAAGAATTTCTAATTTTGTGACGTGCATCAGAGATTTGTGCTTTAAAAAGTATCATTAACTATCTAAAAGTAAACGTTTGACTTTGTCTACATGCACTGAGAGACCCGAGTGCATAGATCTGTTAAAGAAGTGTTTGCATGTACCAGTGAAGATGTGTGTTAAGCTGAGAAAGATGTAAAAATAACTATTATATCAATTCATAAAGGTGTGGGGTCTTTAACAGTTGATATTCAATGTAATTTTTTAAAATATATACACATGAGTCTATTGAGATATTGGATGCTCAGTTGACAGTTTCCTTCATTAGCATATGCATTCAACTCTTCAAAATATATAACCTGATGCAGAGTATCTGAGTTTGAATTTTTTGGTTGCAGAAAATGGTGTTTGGCACTGGGCATCAAGTTGCAAATTTTGTCAGGTGTATTTTACAGATACCCTCATCTCCAGGATGAGAGACAGCTTCAGAGAAACTGCAGGAAGCTATGGGGACTGTACAGAAACCACGTTTTCGGTTCAGGGTGGTTCAAATTTTTTATTCTCCTGTATTAGTTTGGGGTCTTTTCCCAAGCTGTGCTGCAGGATGCCTTTCTGAACAGTTCTGGGTCAGTGGAGGGAAGAAATTGTATTTAATTCTATTTCCCCTACAAGATAATCTGGGTACAACTGGGCGGATGAGGAGAGCAAGAGAGTGTGTTGTCACTGCTTAGCAACACTGCGGGCCACGCTGCGGATAGGTGGTGTTTGGTTCCGGCATTTGCCATCTGTCAAAGTTTGTCGTAGATGCGAATTGAGAGGTGCAACTTCTTGGTTTTAATTGCTTTCTGAGATGTGCTTTCTGATTGTCTATCGTGGTTTTAGTAACGCTAAAACAAACAAAATACCACTTTCCAACTCAGAGCAAGCATGAAGTCGGTTTTGGTGGTGGTTGTTTTGTTTTGTGTTTTACAAAATTTGGCAGGTAACAGGCAGGAATTTAGAATAGTATTGTTTTGATTACTCTATCAGGGCACTGCAAAAACAATAGCATTCACTACTCACTGGAGTGTGTGAGAAACACAAAGAAGTATTCTTAGTTATTCTGCTGCTTACCAGTTTTGTTTCTCCTGAAAAATATCAATGCTTTCTATTTAGAAGCGACGCTCCAGCAGGCAAGTGAAGAGGAAGCGTTATACAGAAGACCTGGAGTTCAAGATTTCAGATGAGGAGGCCGATGATGCTGATGCTGCTGGAAGAGACTCTCCTTCAAATACTTCTCAGTCAGAGCAACAGGTCAGATATGAATGGGCTGGAAAGGTGGCTGTACCTGCAGCATTCAAAGTTCAAATATAGGCCTTTTTCCTGAGTGATACTCATCTCTGGTTGGCACAGTGGGCCAGAAGGCATCAGCTTTTTACCTTCTTAAAGGATATATTAATTAATGACTTTGTTTACAAGCTGATGATACACAGTTTGACACAGTTCTTGGAAATTTTTGGCATCTATCTAAAGGAAATGTGAGCTGGACTGCTAGGATTTTTGAATTTACTTCTCTGAAGTCACTTCTCTGAATTCAGTGGTCTGGCTTCTGTGACTTTAATAAACCACTCAAGCTTGTCCCCTGCTGCTAGGCACCATAAGAACCCCTTTATGAAATTACTGCCTTGTAGTACCCAGCAGGGTACGCTTTATTCTCTGTGCAATGTAAATGATGGATAAAATAGTTTGAATAAGATGAGGGGTAATAATGTAGGAATGACTGTTGTAACAATCTCATTGTTTTGTAGTGCTTTTTCAAAGAACTACTTCACTTAACTAACTGATGACCTATTGGAGAATATATACGTGTTCTTTGGTATTTCATTTGGTAATTTGTTAAGCCCTGTGAAATATTGTATATGATCTCCATTGTTAATTGTGTCTTATCAGAAGGAGAATTTGGTAGCTTTGCCTGCAGTTGTAATAGTGAATTAATGTAATAGAGAATCGCAGGCAGTTTTGATAGCTATCGTGTGAACACTTACACAGGCAGCTGGAGTTTTTGAATATCATCTGATATTTAGACTGTACGGTACTGAAAACGTGTATTTATTTTAGGAGAGGTGATCTGCCCATGTGGTTATATCTGTGTATATGTGTGTGTCAGCCTTACGGAGAGAGCTAGGGTTGCGTTAGCTCTTAAAAATGGGCTTGAACAAGTATCCTTCAACCCTTTATTATGGTATTAAATCTCTCTGAATCCTGTCACTTCTCATGCCTGGGGGAAAAAGTCCTCCTGTGTATTGAACTCCTGGTGCAAAAATATTTTAAGTTTTTCTAGTGAAGGAAGACTTTAAGTGATGAAGATGCGCTCTTCTAACTCTTGTTTGTTATTTATGATGTAGGAATCTGCTGATGCTGAAGGTCCTGTTGTGGAGAAAATCATGAGTAGCCGTTCAGTCAAGAAAAAGGTAAATCAAAAGAAAACCCCTTACCCCCATATTTTCAAACAGGCTAAGCGCATTTCTGCTTGAAACCCCGCTTAATTTGTCCAGATACCTTGCATATTCCAAAATCTAAACCTGTTTTATTGAATAGAGGAGGTTCCCTGAAAGCATCTTTAGATGATATTTAACAGGCTTTTGCATAGACATACACAAAACTGATTATTTGTTTAGTCTGCTCTTAGTTTCTTTTTTTTTTTTCTGTGGGAGAATTTTGATTTTTGCAAATATACATACCTGTGCGAAATCTATGGTGTTCTTCTCTTCAAGGTGATGTTTCATGGGAGTTTGAGGAGTGAGAGAATTTTCCTACATCCTAAGTTTCTGCCTGTTCTAGTAAACAGAAATCCTTGCTCATAATTTTTGCATCTGTTGACAGTGGTTGCACTTAGCACCTAAAGCAACTTCACATGCGATCAAAAAACTTACGTTCATAGGGGGTGAATATGTTTCTTTCACCATTTTAGCACAGTGACAAGGAACACTCTAGTTGAGTGTGGTTCTCTTTTAATTCTGCCCTGGTTGCTAATTATGTTCTTATTTTGCTTACAGATTCTTCTAATCTGCTTCACAACTTGATTGGCCTTTGCACTTCTAAACTATTGAACTCTGAGTAGGAAGTAGAAAAGAGCTTGTTCCAAAAAGGGCATGGTTATGTCTTACAGGCTGTCTTGTAGCTAATTCTGACTTGTGCTGCAGTTGGGCACGGAACTCTCTGATTAATTTAGATAGGGTACTCATGTTGACATTAGTTAACCAGACATATTTCTCTTCCTCAAAGTGTTAATTTCCACATTGGAGGAGGGAAAGTTGCCTTTATTCATGGATTTATTTATTATTTTAATATTGTGATGGGGTGTTTTTGTTTAGTTGTTTTTTTTTTTGTTTGGGGGTGTGGGGGGTGTTGTGTTGATTTGATTACTACTGTCATAACATCATTAGCAGCTTGGTAAACCTAAATTCATGCAATGTCGTGACTGGCTGTGATTGTACTTGACCTGTTTCTGCAGCTTTCACAGCACAAAACCACTAGGGCTTGTTTTGAAGTCTAGAGCTATATTTTGTATTTCAAACCACGGGCTTATTTTTTGGATAAACTTCATGTAATATAAACTCAGTAATTAGTTGTCCTGATGCTCTACTAGGCAGGAGAGGAGAATGTGGTCTTTTCATGAATGTCTTTACATTGGAAGCTGTTTTTCACCAATTATTCTTCTCTTCTTCCTCTCCCCTGCAAACAAAGGTGTGATTACTCACGGGGAGTGTGTATTTTGCTGCAGTTTGTGGGAAGTGGTTGGTCTGCTGCCTACATGTCTTTGATTGCAAGCTCTGCTGGAGGCAAGCTCTATTTTGAGCTCTTTCTTTAATGTTTTTTATGGATTGTATTTGCAGGTTTGAGGGGTGTCTCTTCTTTCCCTGCTCTTCTCCCCAATCCTCCTCTCAAAAAATCCCCCCCAAAAAATGGATTTCAGGATGTTAATATTTAACATCTGAAGTCTCCAACTGTGCTTTTATTAAAGGTCTTTTACACTCCTACTAACGTCATCAAAACCCTGGTTGTTAGATTACTAATCAAAGTAAAATTGCTGTGATCAGGACCAGTGCATAAAATAAACATGAGGAAAGGCTTCACTAGGAAACCTTTCAGTGGATTAGGTTGTAACAAAGATGTTACGTTTAAGTAAAGGACATTAGATAATGAATACGCTTTTGGAGCAGTATTCTTATCATAAAATTATACTACTTGTCTCAAAAATAGCCAGAGTCCAGTTTTGGAGTTACAAGATAGGATACAGCACTGTACTTGCAACAATTTCTGAAACGTACAGAATAAAAGGTAGAAATTTCCTGCAGTTCATGCTTGAAGTATAAAAGACAGTGTTTTTCCCTGTTGTTCTTAACATGGAATTTTGAATTCTGTTGAATACTCTTCCCTCTTGAAAAAAGCGTTAAGTATGTGTTTTGCTTTCTTTTCAAACCATCATGGCCCTGACGTCTTCAGTTTGTATGTGGAAATTTCTCATTTTTCTAATTATTTTCTTGGCCAGCTTCAGTCCCCTTTGAATTTCTGCTCCTTAACTTTGAAAAGGAACGGCTAGACCTAAATAGGCTATTCGGTGCAGACAGCGCATCTCATGGAAAGGTGTAGAGTCTGTAGAACATTATACCTGCATGTTACACGTCTGAATTTCTCTTTTTGCCCACCGATACAGGGTGAGAATTAGATCTAATTGAACTGTGTACAAATGCCTGTATCTGCCACAACCCGATTAGTTTACACTGCACTGCTGTGTGTCAGTTGAGGTGATTGGGTTTTGCGTGTTACTTTGTATCTGTTATTAATGTGTTCTCTCTGCTATTTTTTTTTTTTAAGCAGTTGATATTTCTGGGGGTTTTTTGGGTGGGTTTTTTGTGTGATTTTTTGTTGAAGCTCTTATTTGCCTCTACACCCAAGTGGCTTCCTCAAATAACTTTTGCATTAGCAGGTATTCACTTCAGTGGCAATGGCAGTGCAAGATTGTGTGCTCTTAAGTATTTGCTCGAAGGAAGGAATCATTTATTTCTTCAGTTATCTGCAGAGAGTGTAGATCAGATTTTCGGTTATGGTCACACCTGGGAAATGATAATTTGAAGTGTCCTGCGTTGCCCAAGTCTGCCATGCGCTATTTTAGGATGTCTGCATAATCGGTTTTGTGAGAATTTTGCATGAACGTTCTGTCTCAGCTTTTGACCTGGTTAATGTAAACGTATGTGTAGTGAGGGTTGTGCAGTGACGTCCAAAGCATAAGCTTCTCACTCTCATATATCCTAAAGTGATGTGTCATTAAACCCTTCTTGAGTGCTGGTGACTGTAACTTGATCAGATTTTATTTTTGGCCATAAATGTGAATGCCAGAGTAATATTTTAAAAATAATTAATTTTTTCCCCCCAAAATACTTCTTATTTAAGTGAATCTTTGATGCACACTCATAGAACATATAATAACATAGGCCAGTTGTTAACCTATTAGTTAACACAAAAGTACATTTTACTCAAGGAGAGTTACAGGATTTATCAAGATTTATATTGTAAATTATTGTTATTAAGTTGGCAGTTGACAGAAAATACACTTGACTGAAATGCTGTTAAAGGGGAGTGTGCTGGGTTCAGTCTGGGTAACTGGGTAACATGAAACCTTTATATAAAGGTGTTTAACCATGTTGTCCCCGTAAGATTGATGGATCTCAAAGGATTCTGATTCAGAACTGATCAAAGACTTGGCCATAATACATTTCAAAAAATAAAAGTTAGTGTCTTAAAATTAGGGATGACTTTTTACAAGATCAGTTTTGCCTCGGAGTAGCAAATAGATTCAGATAAAGGGAACTCTATTTTTTTAATACTTCTTTTTTTAACACAGTTCTGACCTCTAAATACGAATACCTTCTTGAGAAATACTTCCTTTTAAATCCTTTTTTTTTTTTTTTGGTTGTTGTTTTTTTAAAAAAATAAATCTTGATGGTCTTCAAATTCCTTTCTTTGACAGTATCTTTGTAAGTGAAGGAAAAGCTGCTTCCTGGTGTTTAGAGTTAGGGGATTGTTTATCTTCTTCAACAGAGGATTCAGAGGGATCAAGAAGTAGCACCCAGAAATATTTAGCTTCTGTTTCTTCAGGGAGAGCTAGGTGGAAGGTGACGTTTCTCCTGTAGAAAGGAACACAAGCAGACTGTACTGGAGTTGATAGGAACGCTAAAATGATAACATCCCTTGCTAGTGCGGAAGAGAAGGAATACTGTGTGCATCGGGGATTAGGAATTAACTTTACTGTGCTGGAACAGGAGTTCAGTGCAGCGGCCGCTGTTCTTTAATTGCACTACTGTGGAAGTAATTCTAGCCAGCAACTTTTCTTTTGAGAGAGAATTTGGAAGATGACAATTCATCCTCTAGCATTAGAGTTGTCTCTTTTTTATATATATTGTTTTCTCTATACACATCTATAAAAAAGATGGAGGATGTTGACTTACCCAGAGGTCAACAGTTCTGTCTGTTTAGCGTTCTGTACAATATTTATTGCAGATGTTGTTGTCCCTGATGAAATATGTAAACCAAAAAAAACCCCTCTTCTATTTAAAATTGTTCCAAAGTTCATTAAGTAAACACAAACCGTTAATGTTGTGACATAAACTGAATTCTAAGCGTGTGCCTGGTGCACTGTCCTTAGTTTGTCCTATGGCTGGGTTCAGGATTAATTCAACAAAGTATTACATGCCATATGTTATGCAATACTGTGGCACTAGGGATGAGTTAAGGGTAGTCTCAACCCTTAGCACTGAATGCCCTTGGTTTTGCTGGTTTATATCACAACTTTAACCTTGCTTTAAATGTAGTTTTTGGGTGTTAATTTAATTTGGCTGCTCTGTATGTGAGACATCTTGCCTGAGTGAATTTAATTGCACCATTGAGTAAAACTAAAGCCATGAACACCGATGCACTAAAATTCTAGCAGAGGTATAAGGTTTAGTTTTATATGGCTTCTTGTTTGGAGTTATTAACTATATGGAGGAATAAACCCCCTTTAAAACTTTTTTTTAAAACATTACAAAACCCACAATGTAAAGTTGCCATGAGCCAGCCAAAAATAATACATATGGCATTCAGGAGTGCAGTTGCTAATTGGCTGCTGCCTGAGAAAATGGTACACTTGGCTTCTGCTTAACACTGTGGGTTTGGCAGAAAGCCAGATTTGGGGTGAGGTTGTGAATGAAGCTGCATGTGGTTAGGGAGGAGTTCAAAATGATTCATGTCTTGGAAGTTGTAGTAAGCAATGCAGTATGTACTTGGGTAAGCTGCTGGAGGAAACTCCTCACCCCCCCAAACGCTTTCCTACCCCTCCACTTGCCTCTACGCAGGGACTGTGTTCTGTATTTCAGTTAGTTTTAATCGTTAACTAAATTGGGCTGCTCAGTGGTTTAATTCACATTTCAACAATTCTTTTCTTACAGATGGAGAATGGAGAGGAGGTAGAAATAGAGGAATTCTATGTCAAGTACAAAAACTTGTAAGTAAAGTTACAGGTTTGGTTGCTGTCTCTAAGTTCATGTAATTTCAAAATAGTTTTCAAAAATTTGAGGTTTTTTTTAAAGTGATATAACTGTTATTATCCAGCTTTAAAAGTTTCTAATGTTTAATCCAAAACAGTGGCAAGTAAACAGGGTATTGGTGGTAGTGGGTTTGATTGTATTGTCTTAATTTGTCCTCTCCAAAATGAAATCCATAGGTAAAGTTGCTCTGCTTATTAAAACCTTTAAGGGTCGTTACGTATGCAGATTCATGAGCACATGCCTGTATAGCTTGTAGATCTAACTGCAGCCATAGAGTAATGTGCCTGCAAACCACTGAAACAACAAAATGACCAAGATGAGGTGGCTTCTGATATCCTGGCAGGTAGCTGCCCCTCCGTAAGGGGGATGCAATACTGGTAAGAGCAACGTGCTGTTTCACTTCTGGGATCTGAAACTGCAGTGCAATCAGTATCCAAAATAAGATACTTCACAGCTGGATAAACTCATTTTTCTTTTAGAAAAATAGCATATCATGTTTAATTTTTGCAATTTTCCCATCTGAGACAGAAATTCACTTAAAGTGAGTTTCTTGCAGGTAACTGCAGATAGTTTACTCCACTTTAAATATGCTGCCATCTTTGTGCCCTTTGCACTGTGTTGGTTATTGCATAATGTTTAATAGCTTAGTTATGCTTTGTTTAGTTATATTACATTGGCACATAATTTTTTTATTAACTATTTGTATCCTAGACTACTTAGCAATGTAACTTTTGACAGACTCCAAATCTATAAAGTGGGACTGGTCATTGTGACAGAGATGCTGTTCCTTACTTTGTGGGTTTTTTTAAGATTAATTACTACCATAGAACTGTGTTTATAAAGGTTTTTCTTTTTGTCGGTGTTAAAACATCAGTTGACTTGTGACTTTTTTTACAACACTGTTCTCACAGAAAACAGTATATGGCATGTTAGTATTTGAAGTGCTTGTGTGTTTTTATTAACTTCTAAAAACCCTACTCCTTGCTAGAATATGATGTTAAATTGTGACATTTAGGATAAATGTCTTCTATAGTAATGACATTTTAACTATGCCCAGTACAAATTCTTACCTTTATGTAAATGCTGAATGTATGAGGTATGTATTTAAATTTTGAGTGTGAGTTTTAGTGACAAGTTTCTCCGTTAGTAATTATATTTACTTCCAGTAAAGACAATTTGTCAGTAACTTGTGTGAAGAAGATAGTATCCAGTTTTCCAAGCGTGACACTACAGTGTGCTGGAATGACAGCTATACTAGTGGGGTACGTAGGGGTATGAAATGGAAGCATACTTTTGAGTAAGATTTTCTTGTTTCATTTTCTAGTTCTTACCTTCATTGTCAGTGGGCATCTGTGGAAGAGCTGGACAAAGACAAGAGAATTCAGCAGAAGATTAAGCGGTTTAAGGCAAAACAGGGCCAGAACAAGTTCCTTTCAGAAGTACGATTTGTTTGTTTGTTTATTCTGGGTATTTGAGGAATATACTTATGAAATCTTGTTCTGTATGCAGTTAGAAGATTTTGAACAACTGTGTGATGTATCAGTAGCATTTATTCTGGTATAAAGTATAACCACGCTTGATACAAGTCTTGCAAGTATATGAAACTCAAGTGATCTATCCTGACTTCATACTTTTAACTATGATTTTTGTTTTTCTTAAAGTGAGTGGCTAGTTGTTTGCATTGTAAAGCATGACTCTTAGTGAATCAGTACCAGGTTTCTCTTCTCGGGAGCTGATTATGCCAGAAAAATGCACCACATTTTTCTGTGTTATGGACTGCTGCTCACTAGGGATTCTAAGCTTTTTATCATCAATTTAATTTCACTTAGAGCCATAAGCAGTAGTGTGGCAGGGGTCCTGTCAATAAAAGACCATATCTGCTGATTTGTGTCCCTGAAAGCTTACTTTTCAGTAAAATGCTGTCTTTTGAAAAAAAAAAAAACCAGGTTTGTGTGCTACTGCATTTATTTTCTTATTTTTCCTATATAGTTCAAGCCAAACAAAACCCGTGGCAAATTGAAAACTTCCATAAAGTCTATGGGTTTCTCATGAAGTCCATCCAATTGGCATAATCTGATAAAATGTACAGGAATTTGGGGGAGGAGGAATCAATGTGTTGGTCTTCTAGGAGAGTGTGGAATATCTAGGAACACTCTGTCAGAGCATCCAAAGATGCTTTGAAATGATTATAAAATAGGGTGGCAACTATAAAGAATATGCTCCGTCATACAATACTAACGGAACTAGATTAAATTTAACTTTCAAGACTCCTGATTTATGTTTTTTGCAAAGTTAATAAATACATGAAAATTTGGAATAACAGTCTGTACAGTATATCATACCATTAAGCAGCAGCATTGTAAAATTTAACATCTGTTCTCAGTGAAGATTCCTGGAGTGGCTTTTTTTGAAGTGGTTTTTCTTTTTTCTTTTTTTTAAATCTGTTTCCAAGGTGGGTTACAAGTTATTGTGAATACTTGGAATTTGTTCTTTTTTTAGAAAAAAGCTATCAAAATTTACATAGTCTGTAGTCTTTTTGTCTGCCTTTTCTGTTGGAGGGGATCTTAAAAGTATAAAACGAAACACAGCACTTCAGTGTGCAAGAGAATCCCGTAAGTTGTTGAAGGGATAAAAAAGAACATAACAAATTGTGGTTTTTGGAGAAACTGTGTATGCATGCAGCATTTTTTCTCTCTTTTTGAAATAATAATCTTTGAATCTTGGTTATAAAGCAGTTAGACAATTCCTATAGTTAAAATAATCCAAAGGCACTTAGTGTATGAGGCTCTAATTTCTTTATTGCAAGCTGTAGTTTTCAAGAATGCTAAATGCATTGCATGCCATAAGCCTTTTCGATTGCTCATTAGTGAATTGTAATTTCACACTTCATTTAAAATATTCTTAAACATTCTCTCACAGTAAAAGGTTTCACACAGTAATTAAGAGGCCCAGTTAACAAAGTCTGAGAAGTCTGATTCCCTCACGGGGAATGATCTTGCTGAATTGTAGCATTTCAATTAACATGTTGAAGTTTGCCAAATATAAATTCTGTGTCACCGTGACCCAAAATATTACTGCCTGGTGAAATATATAATCATTTTTCCTCTCAGGAAGGGATAATAGAGATATCTCTTATACTTTTGCCTCTCTCCTTGAACAGATTGATGATGAGCTTTTTAATCCAGATTATGTGGAAGTTGATCGAATCATGGATTTTTCACGTAGCACAGATGATAATGGAGAGGTAAACAAAACTTCTTCTGCGTTTGTAGTCATACAGACATTGCGCTTATTGTTTAGAAATGTGAATATATTAAACGCTTCAGAAACTACCAGGGCATGTATGTGTTGAAAATAGGAACGTATTTGAGAAAATGTTGCCTAATACGGCAGTTTCCCTAAAATAAAGAAGTTTAAGCGAGAATTCTCGCTTATACTTAACAACTACTTATAAGTTACCTATATTAAAAAAACCAAACAAACCAAAAAAACCCGACCAAAACAACCGCTGATATGTAGATCTAAGGTACTACTCAATCCTGTAGAAATATCCATGCAGGTAATACAGAGTTTCAATGAAAATTGCAGGAGTCTTAGCTAAATGTTGTAATAGACTATCTGTGGCAGAAGAGACTCTGAATTCACTGTTTCTTACTTTTTAGTGACTTGTTCTGCAGAACGAGATCACTTTATCTTCCAGGAGACTCCTTTTTGGTCCTGGAAGAACAGAAGGCTTCACTGACTGTCGTTGTTTCCATATTGCTCTATCAGTGAATGGTGGTGGTTGGGTTGCCTGCTGGGAAGTTTCTGATGACACTGATAAGAAAAAACACTTGACTGTTTAAACATGTGGTAAAGCACAGAAATTGTGACAGATGGAGAACGAATACTGGTTTAATTCTAAATTTTAGCCTAACCGCAGTGACATCAGGTGTAGTGTTGCGCTCATTTTGGTGGTAAGCCTGCATTCCCTGTGCTCTAATCTTACTTCGTTAGGTTGTCAAGGTGTCAGCCTGTTGTTTTCTTATCCTTTTAGTTGATTCAGACATTGAGGTCTGGTAAAGCTTTTTGAATTGTATCTAGCCTGCAAATCTCCTGTAAAAATGGTTACGCTTCTATTCTTTCTAATTTGTAGTGTAATCTTATTTTTGTCTTATCAAAGCCTGTAACACATTATCTGGTGAAATGGTGTTCGCTTCCTTATGAAGACAGCACTTGGGAGCTCAAGCAAGACATCGACCAAGCTAAGATCGAAGAATTCGAGAAACTGATGTCTAGGGAGCCAGAAATGGAGCGTGTGGTAAGAATTGGCTCTGTATAGAGGATTTTATTTGAAAATAGTGAAGTAATGTGGTCTTGCAGAAACCACTAATGGGATTTGCTGTATTTGAAACAGGAGCGACCTCCTGCCGATGACTGGAAGAAATCGGAGAGTTCCAGGGAGTATAAAAACAATAACAAACTCAGGGAATACCAGTTGGAGGGAGTAAACTGGCTTCTTTTCAATTGGTACAACACGTACGTAAAATACTGCTTACTGCTGAATCCTGCTTTGGAAAAGCTTTTCTAGTTTATTTGAAACAATAACCTTTTAAAGTAATCTTCTAAAGCGAGGTTTTGGAATTATGTACATGCCTCAACTTTTTGCTGCAGGAGTCATATACAAATTAATTTTGGGTAAATAACATAACGTTACATAAAACATGAGTATTTCAGATTCTTGTGGCAAATGCTTTTGTAGGTATGTGTGTTCCTGCACATCCCTGCTGCCCCTTCCTCCCCCATGTGAACTCGAGAGGTTCATCAGATGGATATATCCATGCATATTGCGTCAAAAATCATCACGTTTATTTAAAATGCAAAAAGATTATGATGTCTTTCATTGTAAATTTGCCATTCTAGAAATGTCTGGTTTATTCAGTTTAGCTCCTTACTGATTTGCTATGTTTTAAGTCAGGGATCAATCATTCAGACTGCTCTTATCATTGTTTTCAGACGAAACTGCATTTTAGCAGATGAAATGGGGTTGGGAAAGACTATCCAGTCCATTACGTTTCTCTATGAGATATATTTGAAAGGAATCCATGGTCCTTTCTTGGTTATTGCACCGTTGTCCACAATTCCCAACTGGGAAAGGGAGTTCCGCACCTGGACAGAGTTGAATGTGGTTGTGTATCATGGGAGTCAAGCAAGCCGGCGGACCATTCAGTTGTATGAAATGTATTTCAAAGATCCACAGGTAAAAGCTCTTCATGAACTTTTCTTTCTCCTGTTTTTTGTATATGCTTTACTGTTTTTAATTAATCTAAGCATCGATTAGGTTTTTAGTACTGATAATAGTGGGTTTTAGCTAATAATGAAGGCATATGTATTAATAGAGAGAGTGCTTTTTAATGGTAGCTAAGAGATGAGCTGGAAGTAGAGGGGAGACCAGGAGTTACTGAGATGGTGCAAGTCTTGTTCAGAGTTTCATTGTTTCGTGGAAGGATTTAATTATTTTGTGTTCCTGAGGAGAGCTGGCAGAAAAGATTCTTAATGGAGAAACTACTTTAATTGGAACTAAGCTTAAAAATCAATCTTTGCCTGCCATTCCAGGAAAAGATGAGCTTGCAGAAATTATACTTGTGGATGCTTCTTTATCAAATTTTATAAATCAGATATTTTTTGTATCTGTGTTGCTGCACTCATGTTCACTAATTATTATGAGAGAAGGAAAGAAAGTATGGAAAAGATTTGAGTTAGAAACAAAACTATTTGGAAACCTGAATGTGTAAAGAGCAACAGATCTCTACACTTAAATGTGCGGCTTCGCTCAGAACAAGTGAGCAGGACAGGGGAAAAATAATGTGCATACATCTGATGTTACTGCAAAACAACATAATCGTCCTCACTTGAGAAAAAAGAAGAGCGCAAGTCCAACCTGATGTGATATATCATGTAGTATTATTTCCAGCTGAGCTTAAAGACATGATAGTGGTGAATTCATATATTTAGATTTTCTGTAAAGCATTTGATTTTATGCCACTGGGTATTTTGATTAATAAACTAGAATGATACAAAATCAATGTGGCACACATTAAGTGGATTTAAAACTGGCTAACTGATATTTCTCAATGTAATTGTAAATGAGAAATGATTTGCATTTCCAGCGTAGTTCTTCAGGGATTGGTTTGTGTCCATGAGCTATATAACGCTTTTATCAATGACCTGAAAGAAAACATAAAATCATTACTGAGGAAGTTTTCAAATGACACAAAGGTGGGGAGAGTGGTAAATAATTAAGACAGTTCATGGATACAGAGCAAGCTGTATTACTTAATAAACTGGATCCAAGCCAACAATACTCAGAATAGCTAAATATAGGGCTACATTTAGGACAAGGATTGGAGATGATTCTTACAGTAGGGAGAGCTTGGTTCTGGGAAGGCTGTAAGACAAATGCAGGTCCTTTTGTGTCATGACACACGAGTTCATGCTGTGAGACTGTGGTTAGAAGAGCTGGTGTAGTGCAGGTGTGTAGGAGGAAAGACAGCCTTATTAAAGAGTAGAAAAGTTACGGCATCCTTCTTTTTCTCATTAATGTGGTGGGTAGTCCACTTCTGCCTAGGTCCTACTTCCTGTCCTCAAAAGAGTGTTGGAAAACTGGAGTTGTTAGAGCAAAGCTATAATGATGGTTGTGAGATGGAAAACATGCTTTTCCTGGGAAAGACCGGAGTAAAAACTATGTTGGAGGCGATGACTGTGGTACAACCTGACATGCCATTAGGGCAAACAGAAATAGATTCACGAACTTACATTAGTATGTGTTTTTCCACTGCGTTTATAGTAGTTAGAAGTTGCATCTATTTGGCCTAGAAAATCACCATTTTCTCAGCAATTTGTCAAAGGAACTTTCAAATAAAAATCAGACATGCTGTTGTTAAAGAAGATTGATTTGAATAACAGTTGCTACAGTGAGGTCTAATGGCTTATATTCCTTACGATAATAATCCCATTTAGCTTCTTACCTAGATGGATAATGCACAAATGAACTAGAATTGATTTGTATTTTTTTCTGGTTTTAAAATAATTTCTTACCAGAGACAGATATTTTGTATCAAATTTAAAAGTCCATGTTTATATACATACTGTCTGTACTGAAGTGTTTCCTGTGTTTGGAAATCGTTTGTTTGTTATTTAAGTGGTGCTTGTTCTTGGCTGTTCTTCTCCATAGGATGCAGCAGTTATATATACCATGAAACCTGAGGAAATGTCACGAGATAAACTTACTATGCAAATTCTTAGTATTATTTCACAATATCATTTTGCTGATCTAAAGACAACTAAATGGATCTAAAGCCAACATACTGCAGAAAATTTTGTTCCTCCTGTTGCTATATTCTTAACTTGCCTTTTGCAATGGCCATGGCAGTCATTTGACCCCATAGCAAGTAATGACAAAGCACTTATGGCACAGAAAAATGAATTGTGTTCTGCTAGCTTTGCTCCCTGAACTGGCTTAAGAGGAGAATCAGACAATTGCCATGGTTGGAGATAAAGAAGAAATGGAGTGAACGTGTCCTTTTGGTGGCAGCTAGCTTAGATGTGTCAGGAAATCACCTTCTGTGTTCCATTCATTGTAAGACCGTGTTACCTGTAAAACACGTGGTAGAGACTGTGAATTATAGGGGAAAAAAAAAATCTGTTCACGTTCTGTCAGAAAGAATACCTGTGTAGTGTTCAGTCTGGCATCCTCTAAAATACCATCAGTGGGCATACGATGGGGATGAGAAGGGAGAGAAAGATGGAAGGCTTTGGCAGCATTCTTTCTAGTCCCCTTGCCAAACACATCAACCCAGACAATCGGCATCTTTGCCTTTTTAGGTCTTAACATGAAAAGAGGCCTTTCAAGCTGAGCTGTTTCTCAGAGACAACTGAACGTTGAGGAAGTCGGAGTGGCTTTGAAGGACAGTAATAAGAGGCAGCATGCATAAGAAGCACCTACCCCATCTGCAGTAGTGTCATCACCAGAGTCAATACCAGTAACCAGAGTCAAGTTGTTTTGGAAACCTAGAGTAGTCAATCACAAAATGCATTCCTGCAGTGGTTTGACTTCAGCACTGAGGACCCATGCTACCAGAGACATTCCCCTAAAGTCTCTTGCCTTACTGCTTGTGAGGGTCACGTAGGGAAGCCTGCTCTCCTCTTTTTGAGCAGTGTAACTGAAATGTACTTCTGGAGGCCTTCCCTGGTTGGAGTATTGAATAAACTAGTTGCTTTTCTCTAGTATTCGACATCTGAGCAAGACTTCTGTTGTAAGATCAGGAAAACTGTATATGCCTAATAAAATTAGTGACAGAGCCCTGCAAAAGAGGTGACTTGTTTGTGAGGGAAATTTGCTTTGCAATGTCATGAGGACTAAAAGGAGGGAAACACTTGGATCATGCATAGAAATGGAATACCTTGTACTTGGTTGATTTTTAGCTCAAAATTATGCTTTTGATGTTCAGGACTTTTTCTGGCTTACCTAATTCATTCCTTTTGGGCTCAGTTGAGTGTTGGCTTAAGAGAGTATTGTCTTGCCTGCATGGTTTTCTTACTTGCTCAGAAGCTACTGAGCTATGAATCTGTCATCAGCATAGGATTACCTCAGATTTCTGCAAAGAATGGTTAGCGTGCAGCAGTTCAAGGCAGTATTTCACCAACAGGGACTCTGTATTTCACTGAAGATGATGTCAAATTGCATTTTACGAACTGGCTGCAACTTCTGGCTAGAAGTGGTTAATGTGCATGTTTCTTGTATCTGTTCTCATGTTCCTCAAAGTGGAGTCTGAGCTTAGTGGGAAAAGACCATAATAATCTTTCACTCTTTCCATTGGTGGAATGTGCATCACTTTAGAAGTCCACTTCTTACACACATCCAGTTGATCTCAGTTTGTTTCTGCTAGGAGGTAACAACCCAAAACATAACCCAACTTTTGTATTCGTACCCAATTGTTGTACCTTGTGGCTAGCTCTGTTCCTTGAGTTACTTCCAGGATAATTTCCCAAACAGAACAGGAAACTGCTACCTGCTAGGAAGATGGATTTCCCCAAGTGTGTTGGAAGCCTGAAACTGTTGAACAACCAACCTCATTCACCCTCTAAAGCTCTTGGAGAGCTCTTGGGACTTTCTGCTTGACTTGCTCCTGTGTTCTTCAGTGCAGTGTTTGACTGTCTTTCAAATAACGTCAGCTCTTGTGGCAAGACCACTGTGCATGTTTTATTGTGAGATCTAGACAGCTCTAATACATAATCAAGGGTCCTTCTTAGGGTTTTTTGCTTCACCTGGATGCGCTGTTCTATGCAGCGATGATTTTTGAAGAGCACTGCTTGCCATACAGTTGTGAAGTTGCTCATGGAAGTGTTTTCTACTACTGGGAAAGAATCTCCTGGGCCGCGTTCTCATATTTTCATGGTTACATATAAAGAGGTTACAGCATTTCAATTTGCTGGCTTTCCAAGTATCTTCATCTGCTGCTTGCTAGGTAACAACGCTCTCCCTAAGAAGATAAATTTTTCTGGGCTGTGCCACGAGAAAGCACTGTTGAACAGGTCATTACTTCCTCTGAAATACTCTTGATGTGCATAGTCAGATTTAATGCTGAGTTCAGGATATCATGTGTCCAATTATTTTACTGAGTCAGTAGCCAGTTCTGATCCCCACAGTTTGGAGCAGATTATATGCAGGTCACTTCTAAAAGGATTCAGGCTTGCACATGTTTGAAAGAAGAAATGGTCACCTTATTGTAAGATACCTGTTTTGTTTGAAATGTATTCAGTATACAAACCACAGCATAGTCCTGCTTTGAAAGCTAGAACAGCCTTGAACTTGTGTGATGCTCATCCTTAGACAAACTGTTTCTGTGCAGACCCAGTGGCACTGGAGTTACCAAGTTACATTTTGCTGTGAACAACATTGAAAAGAAATGAAGCATAATGTCAGAAAGATGTTAATTTCATAATCTTCTGTAAAGTTTATTCAGGGTCTTTTTTGAAACAAAGTCGTATCAGCCCTGAAAATAAGACCCTCAAGAAACCAAATAAGTAATTAATATGGTGCCAGACATAAAGTACATCATCTGTTGAATTTTATTTAACACATACTTACAAAAATATCAAGGAAATTATACATTCTCTATTTAAGAGTTCAGAGATTTCCTTCTTTTCATAGTTGTTTACTAGAATTGTAGATGTTTTGGATACTCGATATCCACCTAGAAAAATTGACTGTTTATCGGGAGCAAAATATTCTAATAGTCGTAAAAAAGAAGCTTTCATGTACTTCTGGCTTATTTGGATTGTTCAGGAGGACTGTCACATACCTTTGATATACAAGAAAACCAAAAATTCTCTTTACAAAGTCTGAAAACACTGTTTGAATATTGCAGCAATTCATAGAATCATAGAATTGCAGAATGGTTTGGGTTGGAAGGGACCTTAAAGACCATCTAGTTCCAACCCCCCTGCCATGGGCAGGGACACCCTCCACTAGACCAGGTTGCTCCAAGCCTCATCCAGCCTGGCCTTGAACACTTCGAGGGATGGGGCACCCACAGCTTCCCTGGACAACCTATTCCAGTGCCTCCCCACCCTCTTCATGAAAATGTATTCCTGATATCCAATCTAAATCTATCCACTTTCAGTTTAAACCTGTTACCCCTTGTTCTGTCACTACATTACACATGCAGTGCTTCAAGGCATTAGTATAATCCATATGAGTTACAACTGAAGTACTTGTATAACATCTTTGTAATGAATATGCAGTGATTGTCAGCCTTTTTACAGGATTAAAAACATAGCAAGCACGAAGCCAGTAGTAAACTTAAACATTGGTATTCCCTCATTGAGTCAACGATAATGACTTTATTTACTTAAAATATCTTGCCCATTGTGTTATTCTGTGTTTTTAAAGATTGAGTGTTGAACATTAAACAAATGTATGTCCTTTCTAGGCTAGTGAGTTTAACTTTTGTTGTTCTTTTTAGGGTCGTGTGATAAAGGGGTCCTACAAGTTCCATGCCATTATCACAACATTTGAAATGATCTTGACTGACTGCCCGGAGCTGCGTAACATTCCATGGCGTTGCGTGGTCATTGATGAGGCCCACAGGCTGAAAAACAGGAACTGTAAGCTTCTGGAAGGACTCAAGATGATGGACCTGGTCAGTGTGTACATCCCTTATATTTGTGCCTTCTGTATTTTTATTATTCCTGATGTACAGTTTCATCCAAATGTGAAGTAAGATGTTTTCTTCTCAAGTAAATGCGTCAAGTGCAAAGAACGATGGAATGCAGCTGAGAAGATCTTTTAAATACTTGGAAGCATATGAATCCTTGAATTTTTGAGTGCTGATGTTTCCTAAGTCTCTTCATTGATTTAGACCTAGAATTATGTGGATTCTGTTAAGAGAGTCAAAATAAATTTGTTCTTTCTCTTTTCATGTGACTTACTCCATCGTCTCTTCCACACATAGATATTTATTTCAAGGTACGATGTGGTCAGGTGGCCAAGTACCAGTGTGAGAGTTAAACTACTCTGCATTAATGTTGGCTCTATGTGTTATGTGTACGAAACACGTGTATTAAGCAGGCAGAAAAAGGATGGGTTTTAAAGGTGTTTACCGTTTAAAAGGCGCTTTTTTTTTTGTCAGAAGAGTCTTTAAAATGCGAGAGGAATGCAGTCGTGCTAAGTTAGTACCTGGAACTCAAAACCTCTTATTTCTGATAAGAATAAAGAGACATAAGCATTATCTTACACAAGCGCTGGTGACCTATAGGTCACTTTTTGTTTCTCTTCCCTCTGTGTTAAACAATACTTTTTTCTTGAAGGAGTCTTGAGGCTTAACGAATGAAAGTTTGTAAAGATGAATCATAGAGCTTATTTTCCTTATTATGGCTGCTATTAGAGGAAAGCTGAGCCTACAGGCGTGGCTGTAGATGGAGATATGGGACTTACCACTTCGGTTCTTGCCCTATTACTCAATTCATGTTTGACCTTGAGTTAGTTGCTTAACCTCTTTGGGCTCCTCCTCTAAAGCAATACACAGCTTTTCCTGTCGCCTCTGCCAGTCTCCTGCGCTGTCGTGTGTAGATGGAATGTTGTGTATAGATGGAAAGTAGGGCTCTGCTTCAGGTTCCCTATCTTAGAAACTTACAGCTGCGCCGAAGAGATTCATGCACTGAGATCTACTGGAGGTGTAGTAAACCAGTGGATTTATACTGGCAGTGATGGGATAAGTTCAGCTGTTATTTTGCTGTTTAAAGTTCGTTATATTTGGGAAAGGTCTAGAACTTTGTGGATCAGTAAAATCTCTTCTATCTGAAGGACTTCTGAAAGTGCTTAGGCAGTGAAGTGTTTGTCTGTGCTATTGCTGAGGGAAGGCCAGAATACTATTTAGAGATGTCTTGAAAAGAGCTAGATGTAAGTAACTGGGGGAGGGGAGAGGAAGCAAAAATGAGCAATACCTACAGGGAAGAAAAAAAAAAAGATAATTTTATGTATTTCACCATTGAAAATTAATTTAGATGGATACCTAGGCAACTGCTTCTTCACCTTTCAGGAACATAAAGTGCTGCTTACTGGAACCCCTTTGCAAAATACAGTAGAAGAGCTATTTAGCTTGCTTCACTTCTTGGAACCAGGTCGCTTCCCATCAGAAACCACGTTCATGCAAGAATTTGGTGATCTGAAAACTGAAGAACAGGTAAACATCTCCTGCACACTTACTTTTCTGTTTAGTTATTGTGGACTTACCCATTTGATTATCTCTGAACTTTATTACCTTTTTTCTTTTACAAGTAATGCCTATTTACATTTTGGAAGTCCACAGTAGTTTAATCCTTTTTTCCTTTGGTCTCTTTTTTTTTTTTTTTTTTTTTTGACTTTTGGTCAGAAGCAAACAGCTCAATTCTGCCTTATCACTGTTCTTTTTAATCCTTTGTTCATTGGTCATGCAGAAATGGGGGAATGGGGGAAGTTTCCCCTTGCTAAAATATGGTGTTTAGAAGTGGGGATAGGGTGACTGGTAAGAAATGCTGGGTGAAAATACCTGCAGAACTGCTTGTTCTAAAAGAATTAACTTGTCATTTGACATTTTTAAAGTATCAGTACCAGAATGGGGGGGACTGTCCTCTAAAACTTTGTGGAGTTAATATCTGGGAGTTGTATCAATGACTTCTGTGCAAACAAGAACATAGTTTAAACCTGGTTTAGCAAGTGACAACCAAATGGAGGAAGATTTTTTTTTTGACTGACTGAAACAGATTTCTCAAGCTGTCCTGAAAGAAATCTGTAAACGGATGGAAAATGAAAGACCCTATATGCAGCTTGTTTGAGATCTAAAATGTAAAATCTTCTGGTGATCGTATGTAAAGCTTAAATGTTGTCTTACATGTGTGAAAATGTATTAAAAAGTCAATAGGTAACAGTCAAATCTCCTAAACATTAGGATTTAACTGAAGCGTGGCATCTCAATTTAGGCACTTCAGTTTGACCCTTTATACCCTGTGATAATCTAATTTCATGATTGTATGCATTTTTGTGTGCAAATTTATGTTGGTTTTGCCTGAAAATACAATTTCTGGTATTTCTAAGTTTTGAGTACTTAAATTTTGTTAAGTTTGAGAGGAACTCTTACATAAGTAATAGTCTAAATTACGAAACAGCTCTCCCTCCCAGCCCTTTACCTCCTGGAAAAATCATAGCGTGTCCTGAGGGAATCATAGGATATGTTTCCACAGATTGTGCAGGCAGTTGCATGCTGGTCAGGCTGGACTCTGACCTGATTGGAAGTGAGCCAGCTCTGATCCAGAAGCCATGTAGTCTTGTTAATAGAGTGTGTGAGCTGGAGTTAATATATCCTATCTCAACATAGCTTTTGTCTGGCCAGCTCAAAATGTCAGCAGGAGAGAACTGGAAATTTTTGAAGCAATAGATAAAAATAGTGCCATGAGCAGAATTGGAGCCGGGCTTGCTCGGGCCAACAAGTTTTGGAAGAGGTGGCTTCTCTGCTGACACACCATTAGATGTTGTGGAATTTGATTTATCTTTCAGGTGATGAGAGAGATTATGTGTTAGTGACTTAGGTTTTCTCCTCCATTCCTTGCAATCTTGTTCCGTGTGTTTTTTGTTCATCCCCCTGTACTACTTTATCTTCTTTCTCTTGAAGTCACTTTATTACTAAGGGAATTACGTGAATTTGTGCTTTGAGAGACAACCTAAAATGTCCTAAATGCCAGGCTTTTTCTATATGGAATGTTTTTGAGATTTTATGTAAGGGAGCTTTAGCTAAATTATGTCAAGTTTTTGTAATTTTTTTGAGGAAAATGGACATTCCTCCCCCATTCTGCAACGTGTTTTCAGTGTGTGAAAAATTTACTGAAATAAAGTGTTCTCATTTTGAGACAGACCTGACATCAACTGACGCAGTAAGCTCTTTAGGACTAAGGAAATAAGAAAAGAACCAAAAGCAGATACGTGAAGGGAAAAAATAGCATTAAACACTGTGTTTAGCAGTTAAAGGTTGACAGCAAAATTCAATCTTACAGCCAGTTTTGCTTATATAGCTGTGCTTATTGAGGATTAGGTTTGCGTGACTGGTGTGCAGGACTACCCTTGTCTGGAAGGGCACTTCTGAGTGAGGTCTGCTTAATAACATTCACTAAACAGAAGCAATGCACACTAAAAATGACTTCGGAAGAGTGTAACCCACTGATTTAACAAGGAGAACTTGGTTTCTAGGTCATTAAGGAAAGATATTTTTACAAATACTCTCTACTTGTGATCCAAGGTCGGAAACAGGGATTTTAGAATTAAGGGAATATTAAAAAAGAAAAAAAAAATTAAAAAGATTTAAAGCCTTGTAGTTTTAATTCAGGTATTTATTAAACATATATGTTTCCTAGGTGCAAAAACTCCAGGCTATTTTGAAGCCGATGATGCTGAGACGTCTCAAGGAGGATGTAGAAAAGAACCTGGCCCCCAAAGAGGAAACCATCATTGAAGTTGAGCTCACAAACATTCAGAAGAAATACTATCGGGCTATTCTTGAAAAGAATTTCACATTTCTTTCCAAGGGTGGAGGTCAGGCAAATGTACCTAATCTGTTAAACACTATGATGGAACTAAGAAAATGCTGCAATCATCCGTACCTTATTAATGGTAAGCCTCCTGGTTTTCTCCTCACTTGAAAAATGATTGTAAGGAAATTCGGTAAAGGAGAAATTTTACTGTAGTATGTATTTTTGTTTATTCATTTCAAGTAGAAAAATGGGATAACCTTTTAGGTTCTGTTAGATGTGGGTATCTGCTACTCAGGACAGCATTGCTTTGGAAGACATCTCTACTACTTTTCTCCAAGGCTTCCTAGCCCTGACAGAGTTTGTGTTGGCATTATCAAGTTTTCCTTTCTGTTATTTCTGACAAACAAGGCTTCAGTTATCATGCCGGTTGTTGGATGCTGGCATGAATACCACAGTTTTTTCTTCTGAGTTATAGGTAATGCTCTGTGGAAAGAAAATAAACAGCAGCTGTGAGATAGTAACTTAAAATGTCTGAATAAAAGTTGTGGGGTAAGAAATGATGGTCAGGCATGCTTTCATGGCCCCATGTTGTCAGTTCATTTGATTTTTTTTAATTTAACTACTCGGATTTGTTTGAACGTCATATTAGACTTAATGACGAATACTCTTTCAGTGTGATGCTGTTGGTTTGAGATCGGGATTATCTATGGCAGGCGCTGTATGATGTGCCAGCTAGCCATAGCTGTCTGAAGTATGCTAAACTGTATGTGTTGATCAAATCAAATCTCTTTGAGGATGTAACACAAGCCTTTATACAGGGATGCATTCTACTAGTTTCTTGTTTCCCAACTCCTGCTCTTCACTGTACCTGATTTATGCTATAGTTGGCCTAATTCTGGTTATGAACGAAACCGTCTTTCACCATGAAGCTTAAGATTCATATGTGATTTCAGTTTTATATTGTATCGCTGCCTTATTGCAGTGGTCATGGTTCTTTTCCTGACATTTTTGTATAACTGGGGGAAAAATGGTTTGTGAGATGACACGTAGTTATATTCATGCACAAGCAATCATTCCAAAGACTTGATAGAGGGCTACTCCAAAGGGCTTCAACCCAACCGTGCTGGTGGGCTGCTCGGTTTCTACAGATGAGCATTACAGTAAACTAGCTTTGTGGTTCTGGTAGAGGGTTTTTTGTTGTTTGGTTCTTTGTTTTAAGTTAACCCATTATATAAGTCAGCTTACCAGAAAATAGTTCAGGATATTCAGGTTATAAGCTCCTGAACTTGATGCTTTTTTCATTTCTTGGTTTTCTGCTAGTTTTAACCTTGCTGCTATTTTTCCTAATTTCATGTTTGCTAAAAGAAATAAAATTAATATTTTGCAACTACTTTGCCTTCTCAAATAGAGTTCATGAGTAGTGCTTGGAGTGTTGCCTACAGCAGAGTTGTTTTTTTTTTCCTCATGAGTCTTGTATAATTTCATGTTTGTTAGTGACTGCTGAAGTCCAGGTGGCTGTACAGAAAATGTCATCTTTTTTGATGACTGTTTCTTAACCCTAATAAAGGGAGGTGGGGTTGCCTATTGAGTCCTTTGGCCTTATAAGGTTTTTGTGACTTTGGAACGTGTGGACTTGCTTGCTGTCATGCAGCAACATGGCAGCTGGATCAAGCTTTCAATCCTATTATTACTGTGGAGGATGGAACTAAACAGATATGTCCTGTATTGTTCTTGGACAGAAAATATTCTTACATCCTGTATGTGTCTGAGCCCAAGGTTTTGTTTTGTTGATCGATAATTAACATCTTTGTACTGAGAGTGGTGGCACAAGTTTATAGTAGCTCTACTGAGAGGTCTTACAGTACTAATAACCACAATAACATTGCATAGTGTTCTCCAGATGAATGATTCGTTGAAGTAGCAAGTTCTCGAGACTGACCTGCTTTGATAAATGTGTTTCTGAATCCTCCTCATTTTCTTCCAAGTTCACAGGTTTTGTGAGCAAGCAGTATGTTCACAGGTTTTGTGAGCACTGTGTGTGTATTTGAATATCCAAGTAGAACACTCTGTTTTGTTTTGCAGAAAAGGTGCAAACAAGTCTTGTAGATAGCCTTCTATGACTCTTAACTGAAGGTTATGTGATGGAAGTAGTATGGCAGGAGTTGAATGTGGAGTGGGTTTTTTGTTTGTTTCTGGATTGGTAGATCTGTTCATTGGAGAGGAGAACGTTGGTCTGCTGAAACTATCTTTGAGTAGACTTTCAGGGGGAATGGCTGCATTTTGTGTATTCTCCAACCAAGTGGGGCAAAGCATTGTCTGTCATTTTTCTTAGAGCTGGACTCGTTGTTTTCTCCTTAGCAACCATCCTCAAGTATTCATACATCATTCCTCTTTCTCTGTCTCCAAGAGCCAGCAGTGGGGAGTGCCTCTGTACTTACACATCCTATGGTGTTGAACGTTGGAAAGGTTTCTTACTCTGTTCCTTACACCATCTTGAGCCCCAGAAGCCTCTCCTAATTAGGAGTGGAAGTGAGGGTTTCCCTGATGGACCAAGCACATGTTCACATACCTTCCTTTCATCTCTACTAAAATCAGCTGGGGTAGGGTAGGTGTTATAGACCTACAAGTAACTTTCAGGTAACAGGCTACTCAGTATTTATCACTTAATTGCAACTGAAGTAGAAATGCAACAGACAAAACAGTCTTTTACAGGGTTTAGCTAGGCTAGGCTAGTGAAAGAGCAGATTTTTAGAGGTCATGGTCTGTTATGGAAGCGGGTCTTGCTGAGACCAATCTCTGGTACCGGAAATTCACCATTCGTTAGACCTCTGTTGATTTGTTGTGATGAGCTAAGCTGAGGTGGTTTGCTTTAGCAGATGCTGACTTTGCATATTGGTTTACTTCATAATAGTGAAACTTAAATTTGGGTATCACAGTTGAGTAAGAAATAAATGGTGTAACCAGGAAAGATCACTGAAGTTACCGTGTATGTACTACTTGACAGCCTACTATATCCTGAAATTGTCTAAGCTCAGTACAAAATACGAGACTTAGTACCTAAATTCTGCCCATTTTACAAGATGGGGAATGATACGTTTGAAGGGAACTTGGAATGTCCGATTGTGCTATTTTCACATGGGTTTATTTTTCTTACGTGCAAACCATTAGCATCGGTAATGCCTGGAGTACGGAATACAGATAAGGAAAACTCAGGGATGTAAAACTACCTTCAAGTGTGGTCACATCTTGAGTCAATTAAGTTCTATAAAACTAGCAGTGCGAGTGTATTTATTGAGTAATATGAAGCTGTCAGACAGCCTGCTTAGGGTAGGATCTGGTTAAGACACCACATTACAGTAGGCACGGAACCAGCCATCACACAGAGGGTGCATTTGCATGTTTGTTTACTGGCATCTACTTAGAACTGAGATAGAAGAGAGATGCTCAGCAGAAGCCTGGCAGTAAGCTATCCTTCCCCCCTCCCCCAACCCTCCCACCTTTCCTTGTCTTACTCAAAGTAGTATTGAAGCTGAATATTATACAAACCACAAATACTTTATAAACTACATTTCGTTTATAAACTACATTTTATTTAAAAAAACAAACCAAACAAACAAAAAAACCCATCCCCAAACCCACCACCCACAAAAAACCTCAGAGGGACTAAAAAAGATGGCTCCAAAAAAGGGTTTATTTGGATATGAAATACACTTAGAATGAAGATTCCTAACACTTTACCTAGCCAAGAATAGTAATCTGATAATTCTTGGAATACTGCTGTTTGTAGAAGTGACGTAAACAATGGAATAAAAGCACAGACAAAGTTGGACAGAAAATTTGAACTTGGTGTTCAGGTAATGAGCAGTACAAGGAAATATTTGCTGCTGTGCATATCATTCATAGGCAAAGGGAGTGGCAAGAAAGAACCTTTGACTAATTCTGGAAAGAATACATACACTGGATAGCTTCATCAAACTGAATGAAAATATACATTCAGTGAGGGGGAAAAAAAGCTAAATAGAAGGTAAAATAATAATTACACAGCTGCTTATTTCCCCCTTCCCCCTGATTATTTTTTTCATTGTGTGGATTTTGATCCTATAATTAATAGTGGGAGCAGCAGGTCCAGGTCGTGCAGGTGTTTAAGGCTGGCTTTGGTTTTGGAGGCAGAGACATCAAATATGATTCGTATTCCTTGTATTTTCCTGTGGAAAACAAGAGATCTTGTTCCTTTCCTCTTACATTTAAAAAAGGCCAGAAAATTCATTTGATTAGTTGGAACCTGGTTTACTTTCTCATCTCTCTTGCCTCATTTTTTCATTAAATTGTATGCATCGAATAGTGGTGTAAATTTATGTAGGAAAGGGTTTACTCCTGCATAAAAGAGGGGAAAAACCTCCAAACAATGAATGCTCACAGTTACTTTTTCTTTATGCTGTATATGGTTGCGTTAAATTTAAGCTTCATATTTTTTGATAAATGTTTATTCACATAATGCTTAAAACATTCCTGCGGTTTCTAGAGGGTATTGCAGGCGAGCTCAGTGTTTATCACCAAACCCCTTTGCAGCGTTCATGTATTGCTGTCCAATCTTTGCAGGTGCTGAAGAGAAAATTTTGGAAGAGTTTAAAGAAACACACAATGCCGACTCTCCAGATTTTCAGCTCCAGGCAATGATCCAGGCTGCTGGCAAGCTAGTACTGATTGACAAGCTGCTGCCAAAACTGAAGGCTGGTGGCCACAGGGTGCTTATCTTTTCCCAGATGGTGCGCTGCTTGGACATACTGGAAGACTACCTCATTCAAAGACGGTGAGAGCAACAATATAATACAATTCTAAATAAACTGTGCTTTCCTCAGTGGCCACAGTATTTAACCTGTGAGTTAATCCATATTGAAAAGGGATGAAATGCAAACACTTTACAGTATTTTCTGGAGCGATCTGACTAAAGGGAATAGCATACCTGTAAGTTGCGAGTACTGGGATTTCTGTGGGTGAATACAAAATGACCTCACATGGAGAGCTTTAAACCTCTTAGTTTACTACTCAGTTAAATGTTTTGGTGGCTCTAGAGTTTTTTAGCATAAGCCTGAAAGTTTATTTCATTCATCGGAGTGGAAGTCTGTTCTTTGCCAAAAGGTGCAGAGCAGGAGAAAAGTAGTGTCTTCCACTGATGAAATTAGTGAATACAGGAGCAGTCACCCAGTTTGCTGTAGTTCTTTTGACCCTATAGTAGCACATTTTCCTTTTTTATTTTTTTTTTTTAATTGCATATTCTTGCAAAGAAACCATGCTATTGTAGTAAAGTTCTCCTTACAATGCATCTTTATTTCAGGTACCCCTATGAACGAATTGATGGCCGAGTAAGAGGCAACTTGCGTCAGGCAGCTATTGACAGGTTTTCAAGGCCTGATTCTGATAGGTTTGTTTTCCTGCTGTGTACAAGGGCAGGAGGTCTGGGCATTAATCTTACTGCTGCTGATACCTGCATCATTTTTGATTCAGACTGGAACCCCCAAAATGACCTCCAGGTAATATTACAGGAGATTATTTTATTGAAAATTTTTCTTTACCTTTTTGCTGTGAAAGTTTCTTCACCTACGAGAGAAATTATCCATTGTCCCTCTCTTAAAAGCATAAAGATTATTAATTATATTGAAAGCAGTAACTTCTAAAGTAAATTCTCTGTACTGATTATTTTAAATTTCTTTCTTTTGCCACCTGTAACTGAGTATCTGTCTTTGTTTCGTCAGGCTCAAGCACGATGTCACAGAATAGGACAGAGCAAATCGGTGAAAATTTACAGGTTGATAACAAGAAATTCTTATGAAAGGGAAATGTTTGACAAAGCTAGCTTGAAGCTTGGCCTTGATAAGGCTGTGCTACAGTCTATGAGCGGAAGAGAGAACGCTACAAATGGGGTGAGAATTAATATACTAAGGTGCATGATCAACAAATGCTATGAATGTGTAACACTTTCTGTGCTTGTTTACGTTTTAGCTGGAGGACGGTGGTTTTCAGATGGAGTATGGCATACATTTTAAAGTAGGGTTAATTAAGGGCAAGGCTGCATTAACTGGCTCAGCCTACCTAATGGCTCAGTTATTGCCAAAAGGGGGCAGGTGGAGTCATGTTCCCTCAATCCTCATCCATTCTCAGCATTCCACCCTTGATATTATGTTGATCCTGGCACCTTTTGGAGTTCTTCTAGTTAGCTTTTTCTGGTGTAGCTTTTTTGCTTTGGACTGTGTTTTTTCTTTAGCTTTGTGTCAGGTTAGGAAGCTAAATCTGCTCCCAGGAGGAGCTGAGCAGTCATCAGAGCTAAAGTAAAGGGATTCAGTGACAATGAATTATTAAACTGTTTAAACCACTCATGTAACTTCACCCTAAGAATTTTGTTGTTCATATTCTTCTTTTTAAAGGTGACTTCAGCATGAATGTTTAATTGACCGACACCACATCTTAGAGTTTCACTTCTTAAAATGCTAAATAAGAGGGCAGTGAGTGTGATTATGCTGTCGGGTGTACACATTGGCTGTTGTCAAAAAAAAAAAAACCCAACAAAAACCAACACAACCCCAAAACCCTCTCTTACATGTTACAGGTGCAACAGCTTTCTAAGAAAGAAATAGAAGATCTTCTTCGAAAGGGAGCATATGGTGCTCTGATGGATGAAGAAGACGAAGGGTCTAAGTTTTGTGAAGAGGATATTGATCAGATTCTCTTAAGGCGGACACACACAATTACTATTGAATCTGAAGGAAAAGGCTCAACATTTGCAAAGGTGTGCATTGACATTCAGAGGAAAACTAGAAAAATGTGACCAGGATATATGGAATTAGTATTAAATTGCCTTCTCTGTCAATTAAATTTTCAATGTACTTTTCTCGGATACTTTCTTCACAAATGTTGGTTTATCTGTATTTCTGGTCATGGTAGTTTCCAGGCTTACTTTTTTTTCTTTCTTGAAACTACCACTTTGTAAGTCCTGAGTGTTATGTTTACCAGTGAAAATAGATTTTTCTCTGTAGCATGCAGTTAAGAAACCAATGAATATGTTTTCACATTTACTAGGCTAGTTTTGTTGCATCTGGGAACAGGACAGACATTTCCTTGGATGACCCTAATTTTTGGCAGAAGTGGGCAAAGAAAGCGGAGCTGGATATTGATGCTTTAAATGGAAGGGTAAGAGCTTTACAATAGTTTCTAGCACAATTAAATGGATGATTTTCCCCTCCCTCCTGAATTTCTATATTTTTCACTTTTATTTTAGAATAACCTAGTTATTGATACACCAAGAGTAAGAAAGCAAACCAGACTCTACAGTGCAGTCAAAGAGGATGAACTGATGGAGTTTTCAGACCTGGAAAGTGATTCTGAAGAAAAGCCAAGCACAAAGCCCCGTAGACCTCAGGACAAATCACAGGGTTACGCAAGAAGTGAATGTTTCAGAGTGGAGAAGAACTTGCTGGTTTATGGGTAAGGACATACAGATTAAATATGCTGGTTGTGGCTAAAGAACTGAAAATACGGAAATGTGATGCACAGTAAATAACATTATTCTCTTGGACACATTCACATAATCTCTTATTGTGTAACCTTTACCTCATTGAGCTGTATACGTACCAGTGAGATTTTAAGTTGCTATATATATAGGTTGCTTATATAGGTGTTATTTAACTTAAAGTCTGAGTGTCTCGCAGATGGCTGTGAGCTCACTGGTAAAATACATAGTTTTGTGATGATAGAATATTTGGTTTTGGCTTCTCATAGTGTAAAGAACTCCTGAGTTATAGAGGTCTAATCTCTGTTTTCTAAGTGCAAGGGAGAAAAACAAAGTGTGTTTGTAAAGAACAATGTGGTTGTGAAATCAACAGTCAGTCTAGAGGTTTTAAACATAGATTCTGGTATTTTGGCACCACTTAAATTCAGCTATTTGCCACTTTATGTTTTTCCTCACTGGGTTTACCAATTCGAATTTTATCTCTTTGCAAGTAAGTAACTATATTTGACTGCTAACGAGGTGGGCTTCAGAATGACTGTCTTCCGTTTAGGAAGTGCATACAACAATCGCTAACAAAGGATTTCAGGATCAAAATAAGAATGATTCCCCAAATCCCAAGATTGTAGGAATTGGTTGAATTTCCTATTTGTAGCTTACTGAGACCATTAGAGTTAAACATATGTACTTTATTATTTTGAGTGTAGTTCAAGTGCAGCTTTACGAGCAGTGAACTTATTGCCTGTTCAGTAAAACAAACATTCTTAACTCTTTGGTGCTGGAGATTGGATTCCCTGATGTAATCTGCAAATGCAAAACACATTAGTGCTATTGCAGGAGCTCCCAACTTGCTCAGTACCAGGAGTTAAATTGAAAGTCACAAATTAAAATACCAATACCCTGGCTGTTGTATTGAACATATTTTTCTTATAGCTGGGGTCGGTGGACTGACATCCTCTCACATGGGCGCTATAAACGTCAGCTAACAGAGCAAGATGTGGAAACCATCTGCCGGACTATCCTGGTATATTGTCTAAATCATTACAAAGGGGATGAAAATATCAAAAGTTTCATCTGGGATCTGATCACTCCAACTGCAGATGGGCAAACTCGAGCTTTGGTTAATCATTCCGGTATGTCTACCACAATCAAATAACGATGCTAGTAAATAGGAAAGAATTGCTTCAGTCATGCTATGTACTTAGTTTAAACTACAGCCATTCTGACAAGTCGTAGGATCTTGTCAGATTTTATGAGTAAGGTGGGCTCTGACTTGGTCCGTACTTAAAGGGGAAGTCTCCTTCAGACACTTTGTAGGATGCAGTGCTCTTTCCCTTAAATCAGCTTTGAACAAATATTCTATCATAATTTTTAAGTGGCATCTACTGCTGGAGTTAATCTCTTTCAATTTGCCATAAATCAGAAAGCTTGTTTCCTTATGTCCATTCAAATTCATGAGAGTTTTTACAAGAAATATTTATATAACACCATTTTCTGGCTAACGCTCTGAATTTCTGAAATCTTCACACCTAAATTTGCATGAAAGTTTTGTTTGATTTTGTTATTTGCAATTTTCTGTACTGAATTACGTTGCTGTTCAGTTTTTGCTGTTGGTGTTGCCCACAAAGGAATTGATACAGCAGTGACTCTTAGCTTTAAATGTATGCTTGGAATGCAGTTTGAGGTGAGAGCTTTGCTATTCAGCTTGCATGAGAAATATTGGGGTTTTATGTAGGTCTGTCTGCACCGGTGCCTAGAGGGAGGAAAGGCAAGAAAGTAAAAGCCCAGAGTTCACAGCCAATGCTGCAAGACGCCGATTGGCTCACAACCTGTAATCCAGATGTATTGTTTCAAGAAGATAGCTATAGGAAACATCTCAAACATCACTGTAATAAGTAAGTATTAATATTTATGTAAATATTAAGTGTTTGGTTTTTTTAATTTACTGTATGCTTTTGAAAAGTCCACAACTTATTTTGGATTTTTTTAATAAAACAGAGGGCCCTTATTACTTTTTAATTTGGGGATAATCATCTTAACAGATATCTGGATAAGGCTGTAAGCTTTTTATGACTGATCAGAGCTTAAATCACAGTTCCGAAGAAAATTGTTTTCTGCTTATTAAAGAATGAAATCAGATGCGGTTGTTCCTTCTACCATATAAAGGAAAGGCTATATCCCTACACTAAGTTTATTTCTCTCTTAAAGATTGGCTATCTTTAAACAAAAGCTATTTGTCTCTTACCCTTCTTGTGGGGTCTGTCAGGCGGGTGTCCTCAGGACTTCTGTTCCTTCAGTTGTTAAACTCAGATACCCAGTTCTTAGTTTCCTGAGTTTCATGTAGAAGTTCACCTACGTGTGGGTGTGTCTCTGAGTGTCTTTTCTCCCTTCCTCTTCTGCTCTCCGCATCATACACAGTGTTTCTTCTTTTCTCTATTGCTTGAGGTAAAATTTCTCACCAAACTCTCTCACCTGAATCAATGCCCTGATTTGATCTTTGCAATTCTAAACACGTTACTAAACTGAAAGCCTTTGGGGATAAAGATCGTTGTATTTTGATTTGGGTGTTACTAGGTTTTATTGTTGCATGAATGTCTCTTAAGAGCCTCTTTTATGTTCTTGTAGCTTTTGGTTTGTAGTATCTTAGTTATGTTTATGTCATCTTCTTTCCACAGTGTTCTGGTTCTTCATCTCAGTTTTGCTTACTGTAGCCCTCATTTACAGGCACTGAACTTAACTCTGGTCCCCAAAATATCTTGCTTTGGGGTTTGGTGGAGGTGGTTTGCTTTTTGGTTTGAGGAAGGGGAGGGGTGTGTGGTTTGTTCTGGTTTTTAAATTTACTCTCTTCATCGTATATATACCATAGGGATGCAGTGTTACTGAAAGGTCGTCATTACTTTGTGCGTGTAATATATTTTGTGTCTTACTAATACCGCTTATTGGAAATCAATAATTTGATTTGAAAAGTACCTGTGGCCTGTCAATAGGGGGTGTGATGTGAAGGAGGAAAGGCATTTAGGGGGTTTGTTAGCTTGTTTGCAGATGCTAACCAAGCTTAATTCTCAGCTGATGAAAACAGATTCTTACAGAATTACGTTAGCAAATGTGCAACCAAACAAACTGCTTTCTGATTTTTTTTTTTCAAACTGTTACTCAAATCTGTTATTAGATTTCATTTGCTCTTAAAGTAATCAAATTCTCTTTCCTGTAACATTATTTTAATCTCTCAGGTAACATGTCTTTGTTCCTCGTTAGATCAGTTTGCAGATCAGACTTAAACTCATCTTTAAAATAGAGTAATAATGCAGGAGAACAATTACAAGGATCAGGAAGACTGATAAATCGCTGTGTGAGAATGTTTTCAGTTGCTATCTCTTTCCTTCACTTCCTAGATCCACCAGGACTAAGTGAGTTGTAGAAGCAACATGTTTAGCCCAGGTAAAATCGAAGAGAGGTAGAAGGCAATGAGTAGTCTGAGTAATTTCCTTCAGAAGGTAGCAGTAGTAACTGAGTTGGTAAGAACTGGTGTCCTGTCCTTATGTAAAAGATGCAAAGATACTCTGGTTTTTGGTTAGGACTCCTGAAAGGTGCAAAAATACTCTGTTTCTTGGTTGATGTTGGTTTTTTTTTTTTTTTTTTCTCCTGTTCCTTTCCTTTGGCTTGATGTAACAGCTGTTACTGCTTAATACTAAGATGATAGAGACCCTCAACAGCTTATTTACATAGCCACACAAGGAGCAGGGACACCTTACTGGTCCCAGTTATCATGCTTTCAAAAAGAAGCATGTCTGACATGTTTTGAATTGCAGACATGACCTTCACTCAATCCCCTGCTCATCCGAGGCTTGCTTGAATAACACGTGTAAAACCAGCTATTGCTCCGGTTGCACCACATCTCTAATGAGGAGCTCTCGAAACTGGTGGTGGTCTAAATTTTTCATGCGAGTGGGTGATCAGATTACTGCCTCCCTGGTCACCCTTGCTGTTCCAGGGGCAGCAGCAATTCAACAGTTGCCGTGATGGATTTGGGTACAGTGAGAGGGCAGGCTGAATAATCTCCAGTTTAGCTGGTACTGATTCTACTTCATGAACTAGGCAGCAGGGGGTGCCCTGAATTGGGTAAACATAGGAGAGCAGGATTATTTTCAGGTAGATATTTTTTTCTACAGAGATGACCTCCTTTCTAGTCTCCTTGAAAAGCCAGCCTGCCATTCTCTCTCCTGCCAGCTTCAAGTGTGACCACGACACCTGACAGCGCTTCCAAAAACGGCTGTAGTATTGCAGAGATGGGGGAAAATAAACACGGGCAATGAAGATTTTTCACTTCCTTGTAGCAGTTAGGTTGTGCACAGGTAAAACTAAAAGGCAGTTTGAACTATAAAGAGTAAAAATAGTTAATATCTCCCAAGGGAAATGGGGGATTATTATTTTTTTTTTCCCTCCCTCATTCTCGGAAGCAAAAAGTTGTATAATCTGAAAAACCTGACATTCCATATTGAGGGTTTATTGTAAGGTAGTAAAACCAGATTTTATATCTCGTTTATTCCTACAACTTCTGATGTGCTTCCAAAAATGGTATTAAGGCAGCAGCTGAGGAAATTTTATGAGATAATGAAGCAGAACAGTTACTGAAAGCCATCTGCTCAGTTGTTTACAAACTTGCTTCAATACTTCAGAGGCAGTGGTAGAGTACGTGTCTAAACTTCACAAGCTGCGCTAGGTAGAACTAAATGAAATGCGCCGGGGCCGGGCTGAGCCGGGTCCCTCTCTGCGCAGTGTAAGCGGTTGCCAGGCAGGCCTGTTGGAAGCCAGCAGAAAGCACCACACAGAGGTGATTATGTGCCACCATCTGTCACGCTTCAAGCCTACCATACAGCATGGCTAATCAGCCTTGGCAGGATGATGGATGAACAGCAGCAGCTGCCAAAAGCCACTGTTGGCAAACAGTCCTGAAGTTAAGAACTTTTTCCCCCCTCTGCCTTCCTCTCCAGGGTCCTGCTGCGTGTCCGCATGCTCTACTATCTACGACAAGAAGTTATAGGGGACCAAGCAGACAAGATCTTAGAGGGTGCTGACTCAAGGTTAGTGCAAGTGCAGGTTTATTTTTTGCTTTATGACGCTGGCTTTTATTAAGTACACGTACTATGATAATACGGCGTTTAAAGGTTGTCATGCTTTATCTCTTAAATGTCTGTTCTCAAGCAGCCTTATTATTTTATCAACCGCAGTGGGTAATTTTCTTGGGGGAGGAAATGATGTGAGGAATGACAGAAGTGGATTTTCAGTTCTAATATTGAAGGATTATTCTATCTCAATTTTAAAAACAATTAAAAATAGACTAAAACCTGAAATGAATCCTATTTGGATTACCATTGACATTCCACTTTTGAAATAAATAGCCTAATGTTATGGGGGCTTGGTGTGGGGTTTTTGTGGTGCTTTTTAGTTTTGCTGGTCCATTTGTTGTTGTTGTTGGGTTTTTTTTCGTTGTTGTTGTTTGTGGGTTTTTTTTAAGCATTGTAATTATTTTTCATGATATTTCAATTTCGGGGGGGTGGGAGGGGGAGGATTTGGCGGTTGTGCCCCCACCCCCTTTCAAAATTCATATTCACAAAACAGCATGAACCACTTCTTTTAAAAAAAAAATTAAAAAATCTTTGTCCAGTAGTACCTTTTGAGAGAATGTATGTAATGCTGTCTTCACAGTGAAGTAGATATATGGATACCTGAGCCATTCCATGCTGAAGTTCCTGCAGACTGGTGGGATAAGGAGGCGGATAAATCCCTTTTAATTGGAGTATTCAAACATGGTAAGTGATGTCTCACTCTGAACAAAACTCAGTTGTAAAGCTTTCTGTGTGTAGGACTGTTCAGTCATAATATTAACAAGTATTGTTCCAAAGAACTGTTGGCTTGTATCTCCCTTTTTTTTCTTGCCTGCATTAAAAACCTAATATGAGCTGTAAATATCAGATGCTGTTTTTAAATGTTTGCAGAACATTTGAGAAGAAAACATTAGTTTCTTGGCTGTAAATAAAACAAAACCATATTTGTTTAAATAATAGCCAAATAGTAAGATAGATCTCCATAAACTTTGCTTCCAGCACTGCTTCACTTGCTAACTCTGCCAACCAGTGTCAAAGTGGACGGTGGGCTTAACCTCTGCTATTAATCTGTACAAGTGCCTCCTGGGCTTTGTTCCAAGCAATATTTCACAAATGTCAGTGTTGAGAACTCCCGGCTCCCTTGAGTGGGATGCAGCCTTGTTAACTTTGAAAGGCTGGGGATGCAGAGCTGGCATGATATATACAGTGAGCGATTCCTGATTATAATCCCAATTCTCTGGAGGTCGCAGAGGTATTCTCAGCAGCCCAGCCTGACTAAAGGGGAGAATGATGGCTTATAAAACCTTTCATGATTACAGTTTGGCTTGAGGCTCTACAGCAGTTAGGAGCAGTGTGTTGTAGTACAAATCCTAATTGAATTGTGCTGTTCTGCCTATGTACAGCAGCTCTGTTTTGTGGGCTCAGCTGAGGCAAGTCTAGTCTAAAAATCATTTTCCTGCAGTGCACTGTTGGGATCTGCCATTTTCCATCTAGTCAACTTGGGCAGTAAAAAAGCAAACAGCAGTTTGAAAACCATAGAGGGAACAGTGTCATCTTACTGACATGCATCATCCTAAACCTAATAAGACAGGTTCGTTGGCCTTACGTATAACCCGTGTATACAGCATTTTTGCAGCCTGCACTGAGGGTTCCAGCAGGGCTGGAGCTATAGAAAATGCACATGTGTGTTTCCATTCGCATCTGCACGTTTCCAATAGGGAGTGTTGAAGGTGGAGAACCACTGGGAAAGTCATATAGGCAACTTAAAGAAGTTTTGCACTTGTGAAAGATTTTTGCTTTACCTTATAAAGACATTAAATTGAAGGCTTTTTTTCCCAGTATCTACCATTTGTTAATGTTGTTGATGTGAAAATGTTTCTGTGCTGATGGAATTTACCAACATGAAAAATTTTGTTACATGAATGAAATGATTGTTTCCAGCATGGTGGCAGCTCCTTTGTTTTATTTAAAAATAAATAAATTAATCCTGAAAATTATACTTCTACTGCCTAAGCATCTTCTATTCACAGTTGGTCATAGCTTTTTTGTTTTGGTTTGGTTTTTGTTTGTTTGTTTGTTTGTTTGTTTGTTTTAATAAAATTGTCTCCCGCTCTCCATGTAGGTTATGAGAAGTACAATTCTATGAGAGCTGATCCAGCACTGTGCTTTCTGGAACGGGTTGGCATGCCTGATGCAAAGGCCATAGCTGCTGAACAGAGAGGGACAGACATGTTAGCAGATGGCGGTGATGGGTAAGGAGGACATGAAAAAATTAATAAACTTTATCAGCATTGTATATGTTGACATGAGTTCATATGTCATAGTTTGCTTCCATCTCGCCTGAGGATCTGAAGTGATCATATGATGTAAAAAGTACATAGAATTGTTTACACAGTTGAGCATGAAATATAAATGTGTAACTCAGTACACCATATCCATGGCTTTTGTAGCTTTTTTTGGTTTTGTCCAGAAAATCAGCCCCCTCTCAAAACCAACATATTTCTTGAAAATATTTCTTTTAAATATTTTACAGGGGTGAATTTGATAGAGAGGATGAAGATCCAGAATACAAGCCAACCAGAACTCCTTTCAAGGATGAAATTGATGTAAGAACTTCAACTCTCTGTAATTACAAATATAAATAATTATAACTGATTCTCCATGCTTATCTTAATGTGCAGTTCTTAAGTTTGAGAGCTACCAGATAAACACACCTTACAAAGATTGTTTGCTTCTGTGTTTGAGAGGTGGCATATTTTTCTCCTGTAATGATAACATATGGCCAAAACTGAAAACTAAAATAGCTGCTTTCTTCTCTCTAAGGAATTTGCCAACTCACCTCCAGAAGACAAAGAGGAGTCCGTAGAAATACACCCAAGTAAGACTATAGCAAAGAAATTAAAAGGCAAGAATGGACCATGTAGTGAAAGGTGGACTGTTTATATTACCACATGAGGGGATAGGTTGTGTTTTGGGAGAACCCCACAGTAAACTTTTTTTTTTACTGCCGAATCTTTTCATGCTTCACGTCTTTCAAAACAGTTATTTACTGTCTTTGAATAATCCACATTATGGCTTTCTGGGTTTCTAATTACGTAGTAGAAATTGTGATGATAAAGACCGGATGTTTCATAATGCAGCCGTTGATGTGTTTGCTGAGATAATCTTGGAAGTTACAGATATGTTGTTTCCTCAGTGTGGAGGAAAATTGCCAAGTCTAAGTGAGAATAATAAAGTGGGGAAGCGTAAGCATAGGTGTTTCCTCAGAGGCAGAATGATCATCTCAGTAAGATATTTAAAGTTGCATTAATTTAAATACTTAGGGTATTTGTAATATGTTTGTATTTATAAAATTGAATAATAACGCTTGATGGTTATCTCTAAACGCTTCACAAGCATGTCTGAGTTCTTAGAGTTGGCTGGTTTGATTCTATTTTTTATTTTCTGCCAGTGTAGTTATCCTCCCTCTAATTTGTTATGCACCAGTATTAATGAGGCATATGTTCTTATCTGATAAAACAGCAATCCAGTTCTAGCCGTAGAAACTTTGAAATGTTTAGTGGTGGTTTTGCAGCACACAAATACTTCTCTATTCTCTAGACAAGCACAGTGAAAGCAACGCTGAGTTAGGCCAACTCTACTGGCCCAACACTTCAACCCTGACTACCCGTCTGCGTCGCCTCATTACTGCCTATCAGCGCAGCTATAAAAGGCAACAAATGAGGCAAGAGGCACTAATGAAGACTGACCGCAGGAGACGTCGGCCTCGGGAAGAAGTGAGGGCACTGGAAGCAGAAAGGGAAGCTATAATAACTGAAAAACGACAAAAGTGAGTTTCTCAGTGATGTCTTTCCTTAAATCTCGTTTGAGCTTCTGTCACCAGTACTGCTTTTCTGTTTTGAAAGAATAAACTTAAGGGGGTTTTGGGGCATCCAACCTATGTTTGGACTCCTACTCAGTGGCCTCACAATCTTGCTTCTTCCTTGACTAGATGGACAAGAAGAGAAGAAGCTGATTTTTATCGTGTGGTGTCTACTTTTGGAGTCATTTTCGATCCTGTAAAACATCAGTTTGACTGGAATCAATTCAGAGCATTTGCCAGGCTCGATAAAAAGTCCGATGAAAGCTTGGAAAAGTATTTTAACGGCTTTGTGAATATGTGTAGACGAGTGTGCCGAATGCCCGTCAAACCAGATGATGGTAAGTTTTGATGGACTGTGAAAATCAACACTGAGACCGTGAGACTGTTGAAACTTTGTGCCCAGGTGTAACGGTTTTGAAACGGGTGTACGTTTAATCGATGTTAAACAGCACAAATTGGTGTCATTGCAGAGCCGCCTGATCTTTCCACTATGATCGAGCCGATCACAGAAGAGCGTGCTTCTAGAACTTTATATCGCATAGAGCTGTTGCGGAAAATACGTGAACAGGTTCTCCATCATCCGCAGTTGGGGGAGAGGCTAAAGCTTTGCCAACCAAGCTTGGACCTGCCAGAGTGGTGGGAGTGTGGTAAACATGACAAAGACTTACTGATTGGTGCTGCTAAACATGGAGTCAGTAGGACAGATTATCACATTCTGAATGATCCTGAACTCTCTTTTCTTGAGGCTCACAAAAACTTTGCTCAAAACAGAGGGACAGGTAATGCAAACGCTGTCTCTTCTGTACACCCTATGGGTGCTGGCTGCAGTCAAACACCACCTATTGTCCCATCCACACCAGTACAAGAAGAAAAGACAACAGAACAAACGGAGTCTAAAGTTGAAGGGTCTGAAAATCCAGCAGCCAAAGAAAAGTCTGACGTCAAAGAGGAGACAGATAATGCAGATAAGGACACTAAACCGGACTGCGATGCTGAGGCTGAGCCTGGCTCTGTTAAATGTGAATTGAAAGATATAGAAATGAGTACAGACGTAGACCCAAAATCTATTTCTGAGAAAGGTTCGGAAGAAGATGAAGAGGAGAAACTGGATGATGATGATAAATCAGAGGAATCCTCCCAACCTGAAGGTAATGCATTGGTCAGATCAATTCTGTGTGCTTGGCCCCACAGCTGTTGTAACTTGTGCCAGCTGGTAAGTGGCACACGGAGCCGTTATGGAGCTCAGAATGGGCTACATGTAGCAGTTCTTCTACCTTTCTGAGTATCAGGTGGCTAGATAAGCTTTCGTAGAAACCACCCAGCATCAGTGGGGGTATTCCCCCACAAGGGATGATTTCCAGGATAGCTCACTGAGCCAGTAAGCACAGTCTGCGTGCCAAATGCAGAAGGCTAAGTCTCCACTGTAGCAATGGCTGAACAAAAGCCTGAGTGAGAAATGTGTCAAGCATGGTTTTCTTAACCAATCTAGTTAGGGCGACACTGGGTGGTTGGAAACTTCTGTAGTTAATGCCTGGTCATGGTTGTTATTCAGCAGGAGCAGTTTCTCAGGGTAAGAATTTTGATGAAGAAAGCAACGCCTCGATGAGTACCGCGAGGGATGAAACACGTGATGGATTCTACATGGAAGATGGGGATCCCTCTGTGGTTCAGCTGCTTCATGAGAGAACGTTTGCCTTCTCTTTCTGGCCTAAGGTTGGTTGGGATAGAGTTGCATGTGTGTCTTTCAATACAGATAAAATACAGGATTGTGTTTGCAGAATAACAGTGATCTTTGTATGATCCTGCACTTCTAGTAGGCAAGGGACTTTTTTCTATGAATGATCGGTGGAATAGCATTTAATTTTTTTACAAATTATCAGAGGAAATGAAAGGAATTGCCTGACTGTAAAAGGTGTCATTTAGTAAAAAACCAAACTACTGATAGGCATGAGTTCCTCATGGGCTCGTAACTGTATGTCTGCAGAATCACACCTCTTGCACCAGTACTGATGGAAGCAAACGTGATTCTGAATTATGGATTTCATCTGCAGAGCAATCTGCAGTGTTGAGAGGAGAGATTTTGTAAGATCACCTTTTTATTTTGGGGTGAGGAGATTGTAGAGAAGAGTATTGGTGACCTACATGATCTAAGCCATTACGTAATGTTGACAGATGTAATTGTATTAAGGTATCCTGCAAACATAAGCAGCAGTTTTAGATAGGATAAAGCTATATCTTATTTTGGTAACGATGCAGAAAACTATCTAATATAAAATGTTTTTTAAACATATCTAAACATCACCTCGTAATAAATGCATACATAATTTAGTACTCCCCTTTGCAGTAAGGATAGAAAGAGAAGTAAAGTAGTAATAGTCTTAAGCTTACTAATCACCATAACAGGGCCATCTGGTTTGGGACGGGGGGGGCAGGGTGGGAGGACCTTGCTCTTAATAGGCTTATTCCTGGGGAAAGCAAGCAGTCTGTTGCAGCTGCTGAGATTTGCTAGTGGCTTTTGCACTGTTTTGCTGTTCAGGAAGCTAGCTGATGCTCTTACTCCCTAACCAGCAGTATTTCTCATAGTTCTGAAGTTTCTGCTACTTCGGGGCAGACTAGTACAGAATGTGCTTTTGAACACTGAAATGGGAAAAATCAAACGATAACTCGTGTTCTTCGCTTTCAGCATGTGTTTTGGAAACATAAACTAAAATCTTATTCCAGTCATAGCGTAAAAGTAAAACAAAAAATCCTTCATCTGTATAGGTTCGGCGTAAGTAGACTAATAAACATAATTAGAGATTTTTAGTGTACACGCTTCAGTGAAATTTGAAGTGATAATGGGCGTGGAATGAAAATTGACATTCATTAGATGTCCCTAGGTTGGTGCCCGTTTCATAATGTTGAACTTTATTAATAGTGACGCTAATGAGGATCCACTTCCTAGGACAGAATTGCAGATCCAGCCTCTTGGATGTGGAGAAGTGCAGCTTTAAGATACTGATTGCAGATGTTTGGGTTTTCCCTTCCTAACTGTTGATTTTGGTAACTACTGAAGTTTTGCAGTGTAAAACAATAGCAAGTTTCTGTTAAATTTGTCAATCGGTACATTGTGCTGCAGAAAACTTGGTCTGTCTTCCTCCTTCCCCTCCCAACACAAATGCAGGTTTTAAATGCCAGTGATGCTGTATTCTACAAAATTGTCTGTATGTTAACTTCTTGTGAGGAATCAGTTTATCCTGACCTGCGAGCAGGGTTGCTTTTGAATGTATTTCTTAAGCTGTGGAAGCTGGACTGTGTCTCTCACTCAAATGAGTTTAAAAGGCGGCTTTCAGACCGAAGGTTGACATCGTACTTTTCCTTTATGCAGGACCGAGTAATGATCAACCGATTAGACAACATCTGTGAAGCAGTGCTGAAAGGGAAGTGGCCAGTAAATAGGCGCCAGATGTTTGATTTCCAGGGGCTCATACCTGGGTATACTCCGACAGCTGTGGACAGCCCACTACAAAAAAGGAGCTTTGCAGAGCTCTCCATGGTTGGTCAGGCCAGCGTCAGCGGCAGTGAAGATATCACTGCTTCTCCCCAGTTATCAAAGGCAAGGCTGCATCTCTCCCTCACCTAAAATTTTATCTTGTGTTTTATTTTAAGTTCAGCATCAGAGTTTTGCTAATATCTGGGAATGCTCATTTTTCATTAGGAAGATGCACTCAATTTATCGGTTCCACGTCAGAGAAGGAGGAGACGAAGAAAGATTGAAATTGAGGCTGAGAGAGCTGCCAAGAGAAGAAATCTTATGGAAATGGTTGCCCAGTTACGTGAGTCTCAGGTGGTCTCAGAAAATGGACAAGAAAAGGTTGTAGATTTATCAAAGGCCTCACGAGAGGCAACAAGTTCTACCTCAAATTTTTCATCTGTTACTTCAAAATTTATCTTGCCTAATGTCTCCACACCTGTGTCTGATGCCTTTAAAACTCAAATGGAACTGCTGCAAGCAGGTCTTTCACGCACACCCACAAGGCATCTACTAAATGGCTCTTTAATAGATGGAGAACCGCCCATGAAGAGGAGGAGAGGAAGAAGGAAAAATGTAGAAGGGCTTGATCTGTTATTTATGAGCAACAAGCGGACATCATTGACTGCAGTAAGGCAGCAACCTTTTTGTCTCCTATTTGTTCTTCTGTGTCTAGTACTTTCTGAATGTGAGTTTAAAGTGGTGTTGCACTCTCCCTGATAGTAATGTAGTTTTTACACAACTATCTTTTTCTTTGTGTTGAGAGATGTTACATCTTGTGGACCAAACAAAATACAGCATTCATATCAGGTTTTTACTGTAGCAAATTGTGGCCGAGTTTTAAGTAACTTTTACTTCCAAAAAGACAAGATGATTATTTGGTTTGGGTGTGTGTGGGTGTGGGTGTACAAAACAATCTACTTATAACTACATACATTTTGAGGCTTAAGTATGTCTTTCTTGCAGTGTAGGAAGGGGAAAGTCTTGGGGGTCATTGACTGGAAATGCACGGAAACTGCTGTGTCTTTCGCTGTGTGTTCAAGGCTGCTAAACGTACAAAATTCCCTGATGTAACAGTATTGCTTTATATTGTATGAATATTTAAACCCCATTAACTCTTGCATATGCAAAATCACCTTGAGCATTTAGCTTCAGTCCCTGAAATTATTTTTCCCAGGTAACTGTTCCCTTGAAGTGAGAATTAATACAGATGTTAATGTTTTCAGGAGGATGCAGAAGTGACCAAAGCTTTTGAAGAAGATATGGAAGCCTTACCAGCAAGGAACATTCCATCTCCTGGTCAACTGGACCCAGACACTCGCATCCCTGTAATCAATCTAGAGGATGGGACCAGGCTGGTGGGAGAGGATGCTCCTAAAAACAAGGATTTAGTTGAATGGCTTAAATTGCATCCTACTTACACTGTAGATATGCCAAGTTATGTACCAGTAAGTATGTGATTCTGAAATCATTGTTGGTATTAAAGTAATGTAGAAGCCAGTTTTACAGGCATTAAAACGAATTTCCTCACGTTGAAGAGTGTCATTGGATTTTTACCTGTTGGTTTTCTCTTTAGCCACACTTAATATAATACCTAAACCCCCAAATGGCACCAGAGTGTATGGGTTGCTTTTCCTTTCCTAGTACTTGTATATAACAAGGTGTTAAAACAGTGTATGTGTCAGGGTCTGCAGTTTGTCAGATAAAAGAGTTTTCTGAGATAATCTGAGGGTAAAGCAATTAACCCCTTCTTAAAACTGCTGTAAGAATATGTTTGTTTCACAATTGGTGATTTTTGTCAAGAAAATGAAAAACTAAAAAGCAATACCTTTCTCTTTTTTCCAGAAGAGTGCAGATGTGCTGTTTTCCCCATTTCAGAAGCCGAAACAAAAACGACACAGATGTCGAAACCCTAATAAACTGGATATAAACACCTTGACAGGAGAAGAAAGGGTACCTGTTGTAAATAAGCGAAATGGAAAGAAGGTAAAATATAAGTTAATTCAGTGGAGGTCTTTCATAACATCTTTGCGTGTGGAAGGCAGGGCTTGCTATTCCAAGCTTTCTTTTTAAAAGTTTAATGATCTGGCACTGACAGGTACTCTTACTGGAATGTACCACCCAGTTCCTTTAATTCCTCCTTTGTTCTTCTGATATTAACATATTAATGAGTAAATAAGTCTTGCCTTTTGAAATTATATAGCATGTTTTTTATCCGATACAGATTTCATTACTGGCCTTGCCTAAGCTGCAGCCTTTCACTAGATATTTTTTTCCTTAATATGGTCTTTCTCAAGTCTAGTATCATTAGCTGGTTTCCATGTGGTTTTCCACAATCTGAACTGAAAGTCTTTATTGCCATCCTTCAGAGATGAAAGCGCACAGATGGAAAATGTTCATATAAATAGTTATTTTGGGTTTGGTGGGTTTTTTTTAAGTACTGACATTGTCTTTTGCATAAGATGGGTGGAGCTATGGCCCCTCCAATGAAGGACTTGCCAAGATGGTTGGAAGAAAATCCTGAATTTGCTGTTGCTCCAGATTGGACTGACATTGTTAAACAGTCTGTAAGTGAAACTTTTGTTTGTGCTTCACTGTAGATTATGGAATGGAAAAGTTGAAGGCTGTGTAAATTGATTATTAAGTCTTTATCTCATAGCTGCTTTTGAGCTGAGGAAATTGTACTCTGCTGCATTTCTGCCAGTAAGGCAGCCTTCAGCATTTTGTGTTGCATTATTTCTTTCTTATAAGCAACAATCCCTAATAAACACAGGTATTCATACATTAGGAACAATTAAGAAAATGTTTGTCATACTCAGAAATAGAATTTGTCATCTTTGTAACAGGCAGCATCAACTATTAGACTTCCTGCCTGTTATTTTACAACCGTTGTTAGAAAATAAAGGGTACAATTCTACAAATACTCATTTTAATAATGGTATTAGTACACTGAAGTTCAGTCTGAAGTACAATAATATAAATTCATAACTGCAGTGTATCAGAGGGGGCTTTTTAACGAAGCTACAGAGTTTCGGCCTGTTTTGTTTTACTGCTGTGTTTAAATATACAACATCTGTGACTTTGCTTTGTTCAGTTTTTCTTACGTGTTCTACTGCTGTTCGCTTTGGTAGCTAGCTAGTCACGATTTGCCGGGGCTGAAAAACAAGTCGCTTCGGAGTGTGCTAAAATCCCTTCTGTTTCTTCTGTCGTATCGTCATCAGTTAACTGCCGAAAGCTATGAAAGCTACTCGAGAATAAAGCTTGTTTTTCGCATCCCCTTTTCAGGGTTTTGTGCCAGAGTCCATGTTTGACCGTCTTCTCACTGGACCTGTTGTGAGGGAGGAAGGAGCAAGCAGAAGAGGAAGAAGGCCAAAAAGTGAAATTGCCAAAGCAGCTGCAGCAGCTGCTGCTGTAGCATCAACTTCGGGAATCAACCCACTACTAATGAACAGTCTGTTTGCTGGAATGGACCTCACAAGCCTACAGAACCTGCAGAACCTGCAGTCTCTCCAGCTCGCAGGCCTCATGGGCTTCCCGTCAGGGCTAGCAACAGCTGCTGCTGCTGGGGGGGATGCTAAAAATCCGGCTGCCATGTTGCCTCTGATGTTGCCAGGGATGGCAGGATTGCCCAATATGTTTGGACTAAGCGGATTGTTGAATAACCCGATAACGGCTACTACTGGAAATGCCACTACTGCTTCCGGCCAAGGAGAGACTGAGGATGGCGCTTCAAAAGCTGAAGAGAAGAAAAATGAGAACGAAGAGGAGAACAAAGACTCCGAGAAAAGCACAGACACTGTTTCTGCTACTGACTCTGCGAATGGATCTGTCAGTGCTGCTACTGCGGCGACTACCGCCACTGCCACCACTACCGCCACCACCAACACTGGATTGCCCACAAACCCTCTGGCCTTCAATCCTTTCCTGCTGTCTACCATGGCTCCTGGCCTCTTCTATCCATCTATGTTTCTACCTCCAGGACTGGGAGGATTGACTCTGCCCGGTTTCCCAGCACTAGCAGGACTTCAGAACACAGTGGGCTCCAACGAAGAGAAGGCTACTGACAAAACTGAAGGAACTGCCTTTAAAGATGAAGAAAATCTCGAAGGCAGTGATGCAGAGGAGAGCCTTGATAAAACTGCAGATTCCTCCGTTTTAGAAGATGAAATAGCACAGGGTGAAGAATTAGACTCACTTGATGGGGGGGAAGAAATAGAAAACAATGAAAATGATGAATAACCAGTACCAGTTACAGTTAAAGTGTTTTAAACTTTTGACAAGTGGTAGTCCTACTGTTTACACTCACAGTTAATGTCCATACTTAGTTTTTATAAGCTGTTCTGTAACATAGTGTAGCAAAAAAAGAAAAAAAAAGTTCAAGTCATGTTATACAGATGTGTCAAAAGGTATCTTGGTCATTAAGTATTGTGCAGTGCATTATTTATTATCCCTAGGAGAGATGAAATTTGAGAGGTGATCATGTCTTTTTAAGGAAATTGACATAATGCTCTGCTTTTTTTTTTTCCTTTTGGTACCATTGGTATTATGAATTAAGCAGCAATTTGTTATCAAGTGGCACTAATAGAAGGAAGTGCTGCTTAAAGGAAGGATGAAGTTATCTATTTAATTTTTTTATTTTTATTTCTTCTTTTTTTTTTTTTTGCTGTGAAGGGCAAGATGAAATTTACCATACATATCGTACTCGTGCTTCATTTTGACTGTATGGGAGTTCACCCGCTCACATGCGTGCACACACCCCCACACACACACTCTCTCTCTGACAATCTTCATGATAGTGTGAATGTCTCTGTCTTGAGACGCAGCAATAATAAGGCAGCTGTTGAATGTGAAGAGTACCTTTTGGAAATTAACCCGCGGAGAAGGTTCTTACAGGATAAAGCTACAGTTTAATCGTCTCGTGATCTTGTAATGCACTGGTATAAACAAAAAGAAAAAAAAATCAGGTACCTTTTTTAAATTAAAGGACTTTGTTACTTTAGCCACAAAGCTAAACAGCATTACCTCAACTCTAAACTAGCCTTGAAGTTTACAGACATGACTTTGTAAATGTATTGTTTTTCTTTGTTGTGATGTCTTTTTATTTTTTTTTTTTCCTTTGGAAACTGCTATCATGTAAGATAAGATGTAAATTGCTGCCAACTGTAGTAATGATGCTTTTAATAAAAGTGACCCATGATATGCAGAGATGTAATTACAGAATGTAGTGTTTAGGGACGTCAAAACTGGCGTTCGCTTTCTGTGTTTGCATTGTGGTGTTTTTAATAGCGTTTTTCTGCTATATTCTTTATAGATTAGAGGCTGTAAGTGCTGAACCGATGGTCTTCGAGGGACTAGGCAGGAAGATAAACCTCGAATTACCTTCGTATTTTCCACTCTAAGTAACTCTACAGAAATGCGCACTAAAAACCCTACTTTACCCCTTCAAAGGGGCATGAGAGACTGAGAATACTTTAAAATGTGTTCAGCGTGTGATAATGTGGTACACTAAAGAACAAAAGGGCAAAAGAAAAATGAGGCTTTAATAGGCACAATATCTAGGTCATTTATCCTTGTTTAATGGGTAGAAAAACACAATGCTGTAGTGACAGCAAGGGATACAAAGGCTCTGTGGTATCCTGTAGACCAGAGCTTGTGATGCCAGAAACCACTGTGTCAAACAACCTACATGAAACTAAAACTGACCCACTTTTCATAAAAACCAGTGTCTCTTCTGGAGAGCTACCGATTTGTACCCTTTTGTGACCTTTTGATATTCGAGATAATGTACCATTTGAGGAACTTCTGTTTTCACACAGTTGTCACCTTGACACACGCATACACAACCATCTTGAGAGTGAGGATAAAAGGTTAGATTTTCAGTGGAGTACATGAAAAAATTAGCTATTTGAGTAGCCGGTGGTGGGTGGACCCCCATCTTAGCCCTAATGCTGTCTGTGCTTTTGGAATGCTGGGAGAGCTGCGAACCTCGCTCTCATGGCCACTGTCGGTTTGCACAAGAGCTCGATCGGGCAAGTATCGCAAGGCCAAAATTTGATCCTGAGGGGGACGTATGAAAAGGGGTGAACTTGACCTGAAAAGAATGTTTCATGAGCGATGAAAGTAGGTGAGAAATGAAGGGTTTAGGAAGTCAGTTTTGTGTGAATGAATCGCAGGTGCGCACCGTTGTAATGAATAGTTGTCAGGATGGCTGGTGCCGCCGTTTAAATAGATCGTACGGAGTTAATGACGGTCGGGAAGGATTCCCCCTGCCATGCACATCGCTGAACGGCTGACGAGGTGCGTTATTCCTGCCTCTTTCTAAAACATCACATGGAGACCACGACAAAAAGTGGGAGGCTGAAAGCCCAGGTGCATTAACTTGATCAGGTGTGTTAGACTACTGAAATTGTTTGAGCTGTTATTTAAGTTGTTTAAATGCTTTGTGTCTTATTTTTTTATTCTGTCTATAGAATTCCCACTGCAAAGCTTGGTAGGCGCTTCCTATTGCGTGTATTCCACATACCAGTACCAAGAGCCGCTTTATTTTTTTTTTTTTAATTCAGTTTTATAATTCCCAGCAAAGATTTACACAGACTAATGATATCCCTTGGGAGGGCCCTTTTTAATTGGCAAGACTAGAAATTACCTTGTTAAATGCCATGCTAACCCCTTTTCTTCTCCTAACCCCCTTCCTCTGCTGAAATGAGGGGGAAATTCCGGTAACCGCCTGTGTCTGCCTATGGGTTTTCGGCACGGGAACATCCAAGTCGTGGCTTAGGGTGTCCAAGCGCCAAAGAAGTTAAACTTCCCCCTATCCTAAGGGTTCCTCCGTAATGATACAACTCTTCTGCCTTTCCTAATCTAAGGAAAAACAGAACTGGAGAACTGTTGCAGCCAAACAAATGCCACGGTGGTGAGGGAGCCTCTGCCTTCTGAACAGCCTGGCTTCCCACAAGCCAAGCAGACTGCTCACCTGTTGAAAAGAAGGTGACATCCCCTTTTTTGGAAGAGATATGGGCCCCTGGTATAAAAAAATAAAGTGGGGGGATTGCCATCTAATGTCCGAGAAATGTATTACATGAAAATATGAAGGTTTTTCTTTGATTTGACAGAGTTTTTACATGTTAATTACTGCAGAGATCCTTACAGCGTTTTAAAGCATGTCTAAACGAATAAAAGCTTGCATAAGATGCTCAGATCAGGTACTATTCTGCACTTGATTCACATCTGGAGGACACGTTTTGTCCATCTCTGTGAGAAACCATTTTCCCCACCAACCACTTTTTGCCGGACCTCCTAATGGTCGTGGAAGCATGAATGGGGTTATCGAGGAATACAGATGGCTGGTTTTGGTTGTTTTCAAGAAGGAAGTACCTGTGTCAAAGCGCAGCGGTGTTCTGTACGCTAACGCAGCCTCATCTGCGTGCAGCCCTGCCAAGGGAAATGACAGCGAATCTGCTCAGGCTGTTAAAAGACATAGTTTTAAAGAACTGGACTGTGAAGGAGAACTGGTTCGAGTGTTGAAAACCGCCACTGATGAAATAGCAGGCAAATTCCTAAACTAGTCCCAGGTATTTTCTGTCAGTTTCGGTCTCTTCTGGTTTTTTGGAATAACACACCCTTCTGTAGAGGGCCTTTGCCATTTAGGGCAGCAAAGTAAGTGCTTTTTCATTTAAGAGGCTTAAGATTTGGGGGTGGAGTGGGCAATCGATTGTATTTCTAACACTAAGCTTCCCAATGAATTTAGTACTGCGTACAAAACTGCTTGGGACTTTGAAGATGCCTGTTGCTCTGCACCGCGCGTTGTCGGCTACCTCAGGCTTTAATGCCATGGCTAGATGTCCGGGAATGTCGGGGCATGTGAAGGCCCTGCTGCCTCCAAATTCTTCCCAAGGGGCCTGAAAGGTGCTGGTGTGCTTCCTGGCTCCGCTCCGTGGGAGAGCGAGCTGCCCGCAGGTTTTGCTGCACGTGCTGGGTACGTAACCTGCTGCACCCCTCTTAGACTTAGGTGGTGGATGCCTTGCAGAGACCTGAAGCTGGCCTCTGCCACAGGTGATGTTTCAGGCATCCCTTCTAATCACTAGCTTGGGTCGGCTGTTCTGAGGAAAGTGAAGTTTTAAGGATTGGCAGTTGCTATGATCGAAGTTGGATGGGAGTTTTGGAAGCAATCAAAAAACCTCCTTCCGAATGCAAGGTGAATGTCCCAGCTCGGCCTGCGTGCAGCTTTAGGTGATGGATTTGATGCAAAATAGCAAATAATTAGGATAACGTGAGCTGGAGTGCAAAAATACATTCTCTAAAGGGGGATAAATCTGCATCGCTGAATGGTTTTGTTTTTCCAGCTTTTATAGGTTGCTATCAGCACTGGTAAAACCATCATACCCTAATCGTTTGAGCTACTTGTGTGGCAGTAGCTCTGTGCTGTAGTTTCCAATCTGTTGCTGGTACTCCCTTAGTCTTTGCTTTTAAAATCTGAGGTATTGTTGATAGCTGCACGTCAGAGACCTCGTTAAATCCTGGTAACTGTCGTCTAGGTTAAAAACAAAACCCCAGCCTACCCGTTCGGAAAGTTCGTGCGGAGTATGCAGATGCAAGCGTTGTTAATGTTATCACTGCAGAAGCTCCTGATTTTTTCTTTCAGTTCCAACTTTTTGTACGTGAGCCCCGTTAACGCAAAGGGCAATATACAGGCTTTGAACCCAGGATTCATCAGACTTTCAGGCAGTTGCATCCGTAAACCCAATAGCAGGCAAACTGGGAGCTTCCAAACGTCCGGTATCGGTGCGCTGGGCAGGCGATGAGCGCTCTGCTCTGACACCAGGGCTTTTGCAGCTCTCCTTGGAGGGTGCTTTGACCTTCCAGTTTTTGGGAAGTCCTAGGAACCTGTGGACCTTGCATAGGCATAGGAGTTGGGAGCAGCAGCCGCCCGGTCTGTGCTATCGTGTCTCCTCCCACAGGGTTTCCGCTATTGTTGGGCCTGGGGTGGGATTTGCATATCTGTGAGCGCAGAGCTAATGTTGCTCCCTCTGCTCAGAGGCCCTGCAAGGAAACTCCATGATCCTTCCTTTTTTCCACCCCCCCCTCCTTTTTTTTTTTCCCCCCCCTTTCTAAGGGCTAGTGGAAAATAAGAGACGGCCATTGTATTTCACTGCGGCGGCATTGTTCTGCACCAGACAAAGATGGCATATTTCTCCGATCCATAGTTTCTGCTCCTTCAGCCATGGCTGGCTACTGATGAGCAGCTGTGCAGAATCTGAATAGCCTAAGGCATTTCCTAAAACCATTAAAAATATGATTTCCCGCCCCCCCCCCCCCCCCCCCCCCCCCCCACTGACATATGCCAAACCCCTCCCAAAATTATGTGGCAGGAGGAGGGAAGCAAAGCCCTCTGCTCTCTGTCCGGAACATGTTTTCCTAAAAATCAAACTTTCAAGACATGGCCACTTTCAGAGAAAGCACTTAAGTTCTCTCAAACTTATCAGTTGGCTGCTGAATGACTTGTCTGAGCCCTGCTTAGAAGAATATTTTAAAATAAATGGTTTTTGATGTTTTCTTTTTTTGTGAAGGAAAGAGGTGAAAGGTTTAAACTGAGCTATATAACTTTGTTTTACGAGCTGGACAGGTGCTCGTAAATAAGCAGCTGAAGAAAATGTTAAAAATCAGTCCCGTTCCTCATCTGCCGTGCAACTGACATTTCCCAAATAGCATTTTGGGCTGTCACTGTGAGGACGTGCTTTTTCTTCCCAGTCATCTTCAAGTTCTTCTCAACCAGACTGGCCATCTTCTGCTGTCTCAGTCTGCAGCAGGCTTGCCATCTGCTATATGGCTAATCAATTCACAAAGGTGCTGCTGGGCAGTGCAGACTCCCTGTCCTCTGCCAATATTTTCTGGAAGTTGTCAAACATAGCTGAATTTGTTCTCAGCTGTCACAATCATCGCATTGATTCCAGCTTGTAGCACTCTAGTGACCAGTGGGGTATGCGCTTTGTTTTGCAAGCAGCGTTTGCTCTTTTGTGCCCGTTGGATTAGGCTGGAGCGAGCGCTGGAGTCCCGGGGGAGCGCGGCCCTTGGGCTGCAGGTAAAAGTGTGTGTCCTTCTGAGCGTTTTAAGTTACCCGCTCGCAAGTTTGAAGGGTGAGCCCATGGGCGAATCGGCAGACCGGGACTCCAGATTCAATTTCTAATTCTGTCTGCTTCCCCGAGGCGGTCGCTTTAATTGCGGTTTCCAATCTTCAGAATGGAGGATGACACTTCGCCTTCCTCACAGAGATGTTGTGAGGCTAACGTTAGCAACAATCACACGGCACTCAAACCACCCTGATTAGGACTGCCTGGGTAAGAGACTTCAGCTCATCCTTGAACATGACAGTCTTCATTACATCTTGGGCTGGCCCCCCCCCCCCCCCCCCCAATCAATTGCTGCCACTGTACGATGGCAAACCTGCTACCCCACTGTGAGACACCAAATCTGTCAGCATCTCTCTGCTGTCTCCTGCTTCCACATAAAACCGCATGCCAAGCTTTGGGTCTCGCTTCTCGTCGTCCCGTTGAGTCACGCTTTCAGGGCAGGACTGGCTATGGCTTCCGCTGTGCAACTTGCTGCCACTCAACCTTGGGACCACTTGCTGTTTTGGCTGCGTAGTACATCATAAAAATGTGAACATAAATCAGTACATGGACTTCTTTGGGAGGAGAGCTGTTTGTCCTTTGTGTTTCCTTAACATCCCGCTGGCCGTGCCTGGATCTGATGGTGGAGCTGCTTCACTCCCCAAGGCAGGGGGATTGCAACTGGATGGTCTTTAAGGTCCCTTCCAACCCAAACCATTCTATGATTCTATGATTCACCTGACTGTCACGGTTACCCAAGCCGCAGGCACTGGGTTTAAGTGTCAAGATGTGTGCCATTACAGCTTCATGTTCTCCTAAAAAGGCTTCTGCTGTGCATGTTGCACTGCTGGTGGGGCAAATCTGACGTTAAGAGGGCAGATTGCTGAAGCTTTAGTGTACTCGAAGGTGACAGCTTCTCTTTCTCCCTGGTCATGCAGGAGTGAAAAGCCCTCCTCTGTTTCTTCCCTGGCTTTATTTGCAGCTGCCTCAACAAGGGAGCTTGTGGATCCATCGGGGATGGGCAGAGGGAAGATATTATTCCTGTTTTTTTCCAGCCTTGTCTGCTTTCTGTCAGATAGCAGGAAGTGGTTAGCTGATGTTCCCAGTGTCCACTGGTCTTTCAGCAGAAATTGGCAGTTTTTAAAAGGTCCTTAGGTTCAGCTTTCCAAGTACCAGTTCCTACCAAGGAACACCTTCTGTCATTGGCGCTGTACAACTGCACTAAAAAGGAGCATTCAGGAAAAGAAAAAGGCATCTGCTGGCTTTAAACACTCAGTGTTTCACTTGAGCAAGCTTTTTCATTGCCCTATTAGTTTCCCTTGCCACATGAAGGGCTGCCATTATTTCTTATCTACTGTATATTTATATTTAATCCAAAGGAAAAAAGCAATTTTCTAGAAGCCACGAGAGCCGAACTCCAAAAGATCTTTCAGCCTGTTTTCAGTCCGTGCTGCTAAATACCTCGTGTTTGTCAGCTCCTCTTGGCACCCTTTCTCTGTGACAGCCTCTAATGAATTTGGATCAGCTTCTCCGCTGATGGCTACGAGGGATCACGGCATGCAGTAACAGCGCTCGAGTATGTGTAGCGTTTGACTACAACCGTTTTGGAGGTGGGTGTTTTTAGCCTGGATTTGGAATAGGGGTTGTGAAACGGTTTTGATCAGGAGATTTCGTTGTATACAAGCTAAACGATGAGGTGGGCTTTCTTGCACACTAATGAAGTCTTTCTAAGGCAGTTGCAAGTTGGTGTGCCAAAAGGATCTTAACTAAATTGGTACAAATTACGCTTCTCTGCCATGTGCTTCGTTTATTCCTCATGGAGAGGTAGCGTTTTAGATCTCTTCTTACGCCACATGCCTGTGGTGACCCAAGCAACGTTTGCGTGCAGTGATACGGGGTTTTCTTGCTGAGCCTCCACTGTTTGCACTGCAGAAATAATCTGCAAGCAATTGTGGAGCTGGTGTTTTTGTTTGTCTTCGCTCCTTCTGATAGGAAAGGGAGAATATGCTGTGAGCAGGCACAAGCAAATTAAATTTGCACTGATCTCTCTGATGACCAGTGTGCCAGGCGGTTGCACGCAAATGTCTGAGTGTCTGCTGCTTTCAGCAAGCAAGAATTGTCACGGGGAGTCGGAACCAAGAGTTCTGGGAGGAACATGGAGATTTCTGTGGGAATACGGTGATTTCCCTCCCTGGTTCAAGATGGCAGTGATGCCCTTCCAGCGCAAGGGGAAGACTGAAGGGCCGTGTGGCTGACGCAGTAAAGGGGAATCCTTCATGGAGTCGTCCTTGTGTCGGTGTGCTTTGTCAGTGGAGACCACAGCAAGAGCAGGGAGAGCTGCCCTCATTGACTCTGTTATCCTGCGGAAAATGAAGGCGGCTCTTCCCCCATCCCATACTAGGGACAGAGGAACCTCAGGAGGGAGCAGAGGTGACAAAAGCCTCTTGTAACCTATCGGAAAAGAATGGTTTTGTCTCAAGATGATAAATTGCTGGTATGAATCAGTAGCAAAATGCAGGGCCTTTTCCTCATGATTCCCTTCACCTGCCAACAACCACTCAACCTTGGACACGAGCAGCAAGAGCTGCCCTGCAAAACGTGTGTAGGATGGGAACGTGTGGAACAGGGTTGTCGGTGCTGGGTGGCTTTAAATCACGAAGCATGTTTTTATGTGGTGTGGGCTCTATGTATGTGCTTGGCTGTGGGGAGGATGGAAAAGGTGAGGGACACCGTCCTGAAGACCATAATGCCACCAGGTGACCTACTCCCTCCCTTCATGTTCCTTGAGGTCCTGGGCAGTAGATTTAGTGGATTTTACAAGCTCATTTTCAAGTTTTGGTTTTATGTCCTCGTTTAGGGTATGTTTATTCCCTTTGCTTTTAGGACTGATTTGCAGTTGCACAATCCTTGTGTTGGCTGGCACTGAACCTCATGCGAATGTAGAGCTATCATCCCCACAGCTAAAATGCCAACGGCAGCTAGTGAAATCCCCATAGCAATGGATGTAACACCGAGTGTTGCAGAGGAATCTCCAGCTGGGAAAAATGTGTAATCCTTTTGATGCTTTTGTGAGTTTGAGTCTTGGTCCCCGTAGAAATAAAAGCATAAAGCTAAAAATGAAAATCTCACCCTGAAGTGCAGGCTAACTGACCACTCTGAATTTGTTTAGGAATCACATTTGACTCTAAGAAATCAGCCAAGCTATGCACAAGTGATTCAGGAAGATACAAATGGCTACATTATAATGAGCAGACACCTATTTTAAGCATGATCTATGTTTTTAAGAAAATTCATTACAATAAGTCTTACAATACCAAGCTCTTCAATGAATTTTTCATGTCTGCATACGAAGATATATATAAAATGATCGTAATCATACACCTTTGGGGCAATGCTGAGCACCAGCTGTTTCACTGATGATTTATAGGTTGCCATGTTCAAGGTTAATAATCAGGAGAAACAGGTTACAGTATGCAATGTATTTATGTCAGGTTAGAAGTTCAGTACTGAGGATATGATGTTAGGATGATATGTGCTGTTTTAATTAGCTACATCCCAGCTTTCTGGAAAATCAAACGTAACCGCTTTCCAAAGGTAAAAATCTGTGGAGAGTTACCGGTGCTAATTTTTATTTTCAACTCAGTAGAAATTAAACCAGTAAAATAGCCTCTTCATCTTGTCTGAAATCCGCATGCAAACTGCCGAAGCGGTCACTTCATAATAAAGCTGCAGTGCTAAGGTGGATAGAGCTTTCCTCAGGACAGAGAGCAGGGTGGTTTAAACTGCAGATGCAGCCCAACCCATCAAGACAAGCCATTACTGTCTGTCAGCCTGCCAGCCTCGCAGCAGCAGTGGTGAGCACGGTGCATCGGTCCAGCCACTGGTAGGGCATCGCTGGTGGTTGTTCCCTCCCTGGTTCCAGCTACATCCCCATGTACCCCTGCAAGAGGACCATTATAACCGTGTGATTGCCAGGATCTGCTCTTCTGTGGAAGATGTTTAAGTTACACAACCAAAGAGGAAGGCTTGGAGTCAACAACTGATGCCACAGGCCTTTTTTTCAGTTTCTGGAACAGTTACCTCCTGGTTTAACTAGGGAACTGCCTGCAAACTGACAAGCCTAGTCAGTGGAAAAACCTTTGCCTCCACCTCAACAGGGAAGTTTTCAGCCCTGGAGTTCTCTGACACAACCACAAGGTGCAAACTTCTGAACTAAGGCCTGGGGAGCTTTATCTGCTCTCAAACACCGGATTCCCCGAGCAGGGCCTCGGAGCACTGCCTTCGCGTTGCATTGCTTTGCAAAAACCTTCGCTGCTTCTGATCGGCTTTCCTGAGCTCCCTTGAAGCTGAGCGCTCATTCCCAGAAGTCAGCAGCTTTCTCCACGCACTGCTGTGATTATATTCACAACAGGGAACTCTAAATAAGAGGGGGAAAGGGGCTAATTCGTTTCACAAGGATGGTTTTAAATCTCACCAGATTCAGCAGCAGCAGACTCCTCTTTGGATAATAATGGTTGACCCATCACATCTTTGCCCTTCCAGCTGTGTTGCCCACCAAACTGGGGTGATGGGAGGTGTGCTGGGGCCAGGGTACCAGTCCTGGGTCAGGTCAGGCTCCATGCCCACAACTTGCTGCGTCGAGCTCTTCCTCCAGGGCTGATCTGTGGCTTAGTGGGATCTGAGTCTTGGATGACCGTGAGCCTTTGTCAAGGATTCCCTTGGTTCCGAGATGCTACGTGCAGCCACATCCCTCGCCCACAGACCCCAACTGCATGCTTTGACTGTTGGATGTTGTGCGCTGAAGGCCTGTCTCCGCTTCCCGCTGTGCACTGATGTATGCTGAACAACCTGTTGAACTCATAACAACGGAGGCAGCCTGCCCGCTAAACAAATGGGAAGAGGCACCCTGGCATAATAACATCACCAGAGAGAGGGCAAGGAATAGGACACACGTGAGATTTCATTCTCATAAATTGCCTCTCTATTACACTTGGAGTATATTCACAATAGGGAACTCCAAATAAGATGAGAAAACGGGCTAATTCATTTCACGACGATGGCTTTAAATCTCAGCCTATACCCATGCTAGAAAATTAATTATGGCTATGATGAATGAAAGGGGAAGTTATAGCAATAATGAACATCACCATATCCTGCTTTCTTAGCCCAATAAAATTTTCTTTTACTGAGCAGTGGCATTCATAAATGTCAGCAAAGCAAAACATGAGGATAATAGGACACGTTGACCTGGGTGCAGGCGGTCGTGCCTACGCGTACGGGAAAAGCTGTTGGAGCCCTTATGTGTTTGTGTGTAATTTTAAAAGGCCAGGCTGTTAAAGTCATTTCACAGAAGGACTGTTCAGGCAGCAGAGGAATAAAAATGGGTGATATAAACATTATTACTGGGAGTTGTGGTTGGTGGTGGAGGGAGCTGGAATCCCAGGGTGAAAAGTTGGCTGTATTGAAGGCAGTAGCAACACTCATCCCCCATCCGGTCTTACAACATCCAGTCCTAAACAAAACAACCTAAATGGTCTTATTAAGTTATTAAGTTGTGTACCCTGAGTTATTGCAGACGGGCTAGTGCTCAAGCACTTAATTCCACTAGTGTTTCAGTGTATATTTTCTTCTCGTTGACCTGGCAGGGGCCTTTGAAGGTCTAACAAATCGATTGCCCTAAGAGATGACTAACCACCCTTCAGGCTCTTCTGGTCATATCTGCTTACTCTGTTCTTACAGACCTTGAGAGATGGAGATCCCACAAACCATGATGTGCATTGCACACATTTTGACTTACTCTCCTCGGTGTAGTTTATACCTATGACTGTTGCTCCCATTCTCCGTGAACAAGGAGAACCAAAGGATCCCTTTTCCATGGCAGCAGTGTTTTCTACCTTGGAAACCAGTTATTGTGTTCCTCGTCAGTCATTCTGTCTTCAGACTGACCCATGGTTGGCCCAGCCTTTCCCTGTCTGTTGTGCCTTCCAGACCACTCCCTCCAGTCGGTCTTCGAGCAGTTCCTAGCGCTAGCCGCCCTGTTTGGGCTGGGACAGTCCATGCGGCTGGCTTGCTTCACCTGGGCCTTCAGCTCTTCCCCTCCACACCTCCCGGTACCAAGCTTCCCTCATGTGCCGCAGGGTGATGTTGGTTCGTGGTCAGTTCATGATCCTCCCCAGAGGCGCCCTTGGTGATGCCCTGGCCAGTCATCCCTCCGTGCGTCATTTCTGCAGCACTGTAGTACTGTGCAGCTTCTCGTCAGACTGTATGAACAGTTCTCCACTTTGTCATTTTGAATGAAGACCTTTTTTTAAGTGTGAACATGGGGATGTTCAAAATATTTCAAGTCTTTCTGTGAAGGCGTGATCTCTGTTCCCTACTAAACCCTGTTTGCGCTAGGTCCTGGGACGCCTCGCAGAATCCGCTTTTAAACATAAACTAAATCCTTCTGTACAGTTCCCAATTTGATTTTCAGTTGGGTTGCAGGAGTTTGAGCTTGAGCGTGCTTCCCCAGTTTACTTAGGAGGATGTTTGGAAGACTGTGTCAGAAGCCTTGCTAACCTCAAGTATACCCATGAAGCCTATTACTTTACCACACGAGGAAGTTAATTTGATTTGATGCAGTATGTTCTTGACAAACCCGTCTTGGCTGAATCTCATCTCCTTGTTCTCATCCGTGTGCCTACAAATAGTTTTTTTTTTATTTTCCTGGGAAATGAAATTAGGCTGACAGTGGTTTATAATCCCCAGCCCTCCTTGCCCCCACTCCCCCACCCCTGTGCATCCTCTTCCTTTCTCCAGCCACACTAGAGCCTCTCTCTGTTGCTGCTGTGGCAGTCTTGGGCCTTCTGCTGAAATTTCCGTCCGTGCTTTCCTGTCCTGGGTTGGCTGTTTTCTTGTTTGGTTTGTGTTTTGTGTTCCTCCAGTGCGGTCACCCTCCCTCCCCATCCAAACCCCTCACGCCGGGGCTCCCACAGGGGCTGGAAAGCTGCTGTTTTCCCTCACGTGTCATGACATTTGACCACTTCACCCTCGGTCAAACAGCGAGCGGCTCGCTGCTGAATTTCAGGATCCAAAATACAATCGCTTTTTAAACTCCCTATGGACTCTTTCCAGGCTACTGCACAAATTAAGCCTGTTCCTACTCCTTTCCCCACCACTTCCTTTCCTTACAGAGCAGCGGCCTCTTCCTTCTTTTTAAACTTTTATATAGCGCTATAAATGTACGTGGAGATTTACGGGTGTGAGGTAAGACCCCCCTCCGGCTTCCCAGAAGCGTTCGCCTGCTGCTGCTTGGCTCTGGTGAGAGAGGGTCTCCTCCGCAGCCTCTGCCCTCCCTCTTCCTGCAACAGCGCGGAAGGCGAACGGGACCAAGGCATGTCCCTCTTGCCAAGGTATCGTCAGCGAACGGTGCTGCCTCATCAAAAATTACTGCAGCCTGCTGCTTCTCTGCGAGGGTCTGAGATGCACCGGGATCTCCATGTCCTCCGCATGGCTTTATGGTCTCCCGGTTTGTGCCGAAAGCAGACTGGGAGCTGCAGTTCCCTTTCCTTTACATGCCAATGAGCTCAGCTGTTCTGACAGCAGCAAAGCTGGGCGGGGGGCTCAGCTGTGGGCTGCGTGCAACCCCCAAAACACTAGGAATGGCCTTTCTGACAGGATAGAGGGAAGCCCCTTGATGGAAACCAGCCCTTCCTCGTTTAGCCTCCGGGAGCTGTACCCACCTCCGGCAAGTGTGATGCCGCCCTGCAAACGTGGTTCTTGACGGGCTGAGGGCACCCGATGGCCACCCTGTCTTTTCCCCTCTGCCGATGGGGGAGGCTCCATGAACCCCCGGGAACAACTGCCGCCACGGCAAAGGACGGAGAGCAGCCGTTCAAAGCTCAGCCCTGAGTCATGCACGTGAATTCGGTTCCCATCTACGTTTTGTTTTGAAGTCTACATGAACCATTTTATCTCTGCGCCTAAATACGCCTGCTAACCAAGCTGAGTTTCATGTGGTTTTGTCCTTTATGCCTGAAGACGTTGCTCTGCCATCTTGCTCAGCATCTAGTGATGCTGGTTTCTGCAACGGAAATAAACCTGTGAAGACCCTCTGGTTATCGAATATTAAAGGCCCTCTGTAAATACTGTTTGCTGTGAATATTATAGCAAAAAAAAGAAAAATCCCCACAATTAGTAGTGAGTGAAAATCAACCGCTGATATGCTTCTGCTTGATATTTCCTGCCCAAATGCTTATAGAAATACCAGCACTGAGGATGCACGGTAATAGAGATTTCTCGTTTTTACAGTGGTCTGGTTATCTCGTTAAAGCTAAAGTTGCTGGACTGTAAAACTTGTCTGGTGAGTTAACACATCTCCAGCAAGCAGAAGTCAGAGGGGACATCCGCTATTTTGATTTTTAATCATTTTTGTCTTTGAAAAAAATTACTCCGCTTCTCCAGCGTACTGTAAAACCATCTTTGTGTAGGTACTTTGTATGCTGTGCCATTCGCACCACCAGCTCAGCTCCGCAGCCCCGTTACTGGGTGTTACATGCTTATTTAAAACAAACAACAAACCCACAACCCACCCACCAAACAGCTCTGTGTGGGGGCACAGCCACGAATCCCCCAGGGTGGGCGCAGCCACGTCGCGGGTGCTGTGGCCGCGCTCGGCCCTGTACCTGCGCCGTGCTGCCCCTGCCACGCTGTGTGAACCTGAACTTTGGTGTGAACCTGAACTTGTGCATTTCCTGCCTTTGTGTTGTTTTGGTTTGCTCCATTGTTGGCCTGCCCGGCCTCCCCCCTCGCCTCGCCAGCGGATGCGCCCTGAATTCAACGTCTTCCTATTCTCAGAATCCCTCCCTTATTTTCCCCTCTTCGGGCTGCAAACAAAGTTTTGTGCCTTTTCCATGTTTTGCTTGATTTTTCCAGCCGCTGAGTCAGCATCTCCCTTTCTCTGGGAGACAGCAGCCCTTTAAAGCCTCCGTTATCTTGCGAGCGTGCCGTTTGCTACAGCCACCACCTAGAGCAGCCGAGATAAGTAAAGCAGTTGAGGGAGTAACCATCTCCTTGCAGCCCATGAATGCTTCCAGTCAGGCTGGGAAATAATAGAAATATTTATTCTCTGGAAAAGCTTCTCACAGCTGCTCCTGTTCCCTCTTTGTTTCACCCGGTGCTGCCTATCTCGGTGGCAAACAGAGATGGAGCTGGGAAGGGCCTGAGCTTGTTGCAAAGTCCAGCTCTCCTCCTCATTAGCAGGAGTTTTAGTGAGTGCCCGATGGAGCAGATACTGGCTTTGCTCCCTCAGCTCCCAGTGCATGTCCTAAGAACCCTTCCTGCTGTTCCCAGTGCTGCCGCAGGGACCCAGCAAGAGCTGCCCTCAGTCCCCCTTTTACCGCGGTGGTGCTGATCACAGCCATTGTCCCCTCTTTTCTGCTTTTCACAAGAAAATGTATGGATATAATCACTTTTCAAGCATTTGCCTATTTGGTTGGAATGGGGGTGGCGATACCAAAATCTCCTGGGCAAAAGTCCTGTGTGACGAACCCGGTGTTTTGGGGAGCAGCAGAGCAGCAGCCGCCAGCAGCCTGGGGCCATGTCGGGGGTGGGGAACACCTTCACTTTCCTTGCACTGCCTGCCGAGCCCCACTTGCCACCCTTTTTCCAGGAAGACATAACAGAGAAGAGGCTGTGGCACAGGTGTGGGGGCCATTTTGGCCTGGGGGAAGGTTTCATGCTGAAGATGGTGCTGGAATGCCACAGTTTTTGGCCAGACTGGCTGAGCCAAGCTGTGCCAAGACCAAGTGGAAACAACGGGCGAGGGCCAGGCTGCTGTGTGTACCCAAAGACATATGTGCCCAAGGGGTGGACAGGCATATATTATGTATTTATAAACTTTCCAGCATCCCATTTGACCTCTCAGGGTGTAACTCTCAGGGTAGAAACTCCAACTTTGGCTTAGCTGGAAAAATCACGTGGCAAGTATTATACATACCCGCTAGACCTGCGGGCTCATTCTGTGGCCCCTTCCTTGGTATCGCCACCCAGCCCGGGCCCGGGTTAGATGGAAAACTACTTCAATCTGCTCTTCTCTCTGGAAACAGCTGTCACCCAGCCAGTTCCTGCAGCAGGGAGGCAGGTGCTTTCTGGTGAATGCTCCTGCTCCGGGAAGTAGGTGGTTGTAGGGGAACCTGCCATCTTTACATCAGACCAGTGACTTCTACGTCATCTATTTGTGATTAACTACCTTCTTCTTTCTCTCTTCACAAACCAGCTGAAGATTGGAGGCTCAAAGCCGAAGCACCAGGTTTATTTCCATATGTTGTGCCTGAGCCGTGGTTTTTGACTGCCTGGAAGTGGTTATAGGAGATGTGGGCAACAGTGGCTGCCTGTCCTGGTTTTGCACCCCTTTCTGTAAGGGGTAACTGGGGAGCAGCCAGCGGCACGTCGAGAGTCCAGGCACTAGGGTTGCTAATGACGTTTGCGCGGGTTAAATGTGATGCTCCGTATGTCAGACGTAGCAGGCCACAGGTGCTATCAGAGAAAGGTCTCTTGTGCTGATGTCTTTGTATAAATATGCATTTATTTTTTGTACTGAAAAGTACAGGGAGTTACTAAAAGATAGAGCTGTCCTTCCCCAGTGCTGTATCACCCTAAGGTCAGCCAAAATCATCCCCAAGACTTTTTGCTACTGCCTACGTGCCTGCCCGTGTCCCGCTACACTCCACACCATGTCCTGCTGTGGTGCAGCCCCCAGCATGCATTTTTTGGGGGTTCGTTTACGCGCCACAAGAGACAGGCTGCGGTAGGTCTGAGCTGTGCGCAGCCTCCACGGGGCTCCGACTGCCTTCATGGGCAGAGCAGCGCCTGCGAGCAGCTGGCTGTGCCTCGGCACCCCTCCATCCCTCTCATCCAGACACTTTCTCCCAACGTATCAGGTGGAAGCGGCTGGACCTTGACCAATTTTTAATTACCAGCGCAGTGATTGAAACGGTGGCAGTGGCAGCTACCTGGAGTCAGTAGGAATTGACTCCTGTCATGCGGTGGGTATAATCTGCTCTCGCTGTGACCCTGCTGTGGGACCGATGCCAGGGACCACGAGCAGAAACCTCATTTTCCGAGGTGGTGAAAGCCTGCAGCTTCTGCCGACGGAGCAGGGAGCGACGACTCCTCCACGCCGCTGCAAATATCAGGCCGCGGTCCCCAGCCAGCCCTTGTGTGTGTGGGACCTCAATGAGATAGCATCGTGGCATGCCATACTGTGTTCTCAAATAAAGAGAGGAAGGAAAAGTATTTTAAGTAAATAAGAATGGAGCAGTTCACAGAGCCGGCCGCTGCTGCCGGGCAGCCTCGTCAATAGCTTGCATACTTGCCTCGGACGGCAGATTATTTCAGTGTCAGCACAGATGCCATTTCTGGAAACTCCCTGCAGACCAAGGACATCAGAGGAGCCATTTTATCGTACTCGATGGGCGAGTGCAGGAGGCAGAGGTTAATAAGATCGGTATCATGCACAGGGTATGCAGAATAAAAGAGGCAGCGTGAAAAGTTCGTGTGAAAAACGTTCCGTTTTCTCTACTCGTGCAGAAGAAAGAAAAGAGCATCATTTCCTCCAGTTCCTGTTTTCAAATGCACATTCATGATTTTTGCAGCTGCTAATGTGTGTAACGCAGCGCCGTAACGCTCTCCTGAGCATAAGACTTCTCACCTAATATGCACATACTTAACTGCCTCTGAAACTCATTTATCTACACCAGCTACTTCCAGACTCCCTGGCATAAAATAGTTTTGCACCAAAGCTGTGTTTGTATTCTCATATGTGACAACACCACATGAGGTGTTTTGGTGTTATTTTGTAAAGTCTCTCTGTTCCTACACACGAGCCACATTTATCCGTGGATGTAAGGGAGCCCTCCCACCCGCTTTGGCTGTAGAGAGAGATTTGAGAAAAGCAATAGTTTAGAAAAAAAGCATTTTTTTCTGTGCACTCTAAAACATACTTGGAAGCATAGAAAGGTTTGGGATCATATTTTCAGATACTCTCACCAGAAGTCACTGTGGGTTTTATGGCTGTGTAAGCTTTCCAAAACCCTGCATGTGTCCAGCGCAGGTGGTGTGCCACTTTCAGGGCACCTTGTGAGTGCCATGACACTCAAATGTCCAAAACTACCGTAAAGACAGTCACTGAACGCGCCCGAGGGCTGCCAACATAACCCCTGTTCGTAAAGGTGACCTTTATGTCATGGGGAAACCTCCTTCCACAGTGGGCTGTGAAGAAGGTGTGCCTGGCATTCCTAAATAATTCCTGAGAGAGTCTTCCCAAACCTTTTGGGAAGCAGTGCAGACAGGAGAAGGAGAGGAAAATGGTTTCCTGTTGCTAATTGGGCCATCTTTGCGACACCACGAAGGCAAAGCATAGGGAGACACTGGGAAGTGAAGGGTCTCAGGTCACTAATTAGCACTAATCAGCGGTTTTGTAGGGCTGAACAGGGACCCTGGCACAGCAAAGACGAAGGTGTGAACCTCAGGTGATGACCTGGGGATGGGATGGGATGGGATGGGATGGGATGGGATGGTCCCACGGGCAAGTAGGTGGCTCAGCTTCTCTGGGCGTGAAACATCCATTTGTCCGTGCTTTGAGAGAAGGGAAGAGGGTGCCCTGATGTCCCAGGCCTTATCGACTCTTGACCACATTCATAGCAGCCATGAGTGCTTACGAAGACAAAATACTAATGCGTCGGCTGGGTGAATACTCAGGCTCAGTGAATGCTGAGAGAGCAAAGGGGCTTCAGCTATTTCGAAGACAACAAACCCAGACAAAAGATGCAGCAAAGCCGACTGTAACAGCATATGCCACAAAAAGTTAGCTCCTCATCCTTTGTAGCCAGGATGGGCTGCAGCTGCAACGTTGAGGGGGAGGCGAGGGGGGCCGAGCAGGAGTGCAGCTGCTCCCCGTCACGTGGGGAGAGCCCATGTGGCACCTCCTGGGGATGGCTCGAAAAAAGGAGGGGGGGGGGGGGGGGTGGGGGCGGCAGCCCCGGCATCCGCTGTGATACTGCTGCTGATGGGAAGCAGATAGCTTGCATGAAGGACAGCGAGCGCTAGGCTACACATCAAGGTGCTCCGTGCAAATGGGCACCCGTGTGAAAAAACAATGGGAAGGGTTGAAGGTGATGAAGTTGATGCTTGTTGTACAGAGCTGTAGAAAGATATGTGTGCTGTCCTCCAGGAGTCCTGATGTGGGTTTTGTTCATTTGGAAAATGCAACACTTCGTTAAGGCTGTTGATTTACCACCAGTTGAGCTGGAAGAATAACGGATGGATAAACTGGGCTTTATTTATCCCTCAGATACTTAATAAATGTATTCCCAAACAGACAAGCATGTATATTACAAATTCAGATGGGACAGTTGGGAACCAGTGAGTAAATGTGGGTGGAGAATCCTCCGTATTACATCCTTGGAGCTATTTTGCAGATTTCATAGATTATCCATCAGGGTTCAACACGCAGCGGTGCTATAGGCCAGGAGTGATATTCGTGAAGAATTTAAGCACATAAAGTTAATGATGTGAGAACAGGTGTTCTCTGCTGTAGTTGATGGGGAGGAGTTTGGTACGGCATCTATATAAGGACAATATGAGCAGCGAGAGATTAAAATGCGTATGGGTAGCAACAGCGAGAAAGAATGCCAAATAGCAGAGATGTCATGTCTGAGCCATGGGGTGATTCTGAAAAGGGTTAAAAAGATGCTACAAAGGCTAAAGCTAGAACTCAGATGCAGATATTAAAAAAGAAGAGTTCAAAATCAAGTGATGGATGCTGTATATCTAGTACCTAGATGGTCATATATCGCCAGCATGGAGGAAAACATATACCCTCCTGAGACAAGTACAGCGCAAAGCGGATGGGGTTGAGGTGATGATAGGGCAGACCTGGCACTATCCAGCCAAAACATTTGCTACCACAGCTGTCCCCTTGCTGGGAGCGACCCCCCCACCCATCAGTGGGTATTGCTGAGAGCACCGTAGCACCCAATGGTGGCTTCTTAACACTGGGATTGCGGTAATAGTGGATTTGAGCACTCAGGTTAATGCAATTTCTATTACTAGACCTTTTTCTCATTCCCCATAATTTTCTCAAATTAATTCTAGGTTTCCTTGCTCAAGCTTTCCTCATGAATGACTTCTTGCTGTTGTTTAAAGGAGTGGGGAAGGGGAAAAAAGCAGGGATAGAATCAGAAATCTGGTCTCCTTTTTTGACTCCTATGGATGGATTTAACCAAATACAACCGTTTGGCCTGAATATTCCAAACAAACCCAAACAGATTTTGTTCAGCCATAGCACAGCCTCAGAGATCTCTGTGGAACAATCCAAGTTCTAAAGAAACTGAAGTAATTCTTTCTGTATAGGCACGGTAAGACTGGATTAATAGCCTGGGGAGTAGCTAGTGTACAGCTATGCACATATGCAGCTCCTGACCACCTTTCTTATTTTTTTTCCCCGATCATCTTCTCCTGGAGTGTCTCCAAGCACAATGAGCTCCAGCAAAACACATAAGCATAAGCTCCATTGAGATGTCCAGGGCAAGTGGTTTGGAGGATGCAAAACCTCTCAATAGCACGGAGAAGACACTTGCTGTGGACACAACCAAAGGAACTAAACAGAGGATAAGGAGCACAGGCTGCTGGAATCTTAGGTCCTTTTCTGTCACTGGTGGGCCTTAATAACTGGTGTTTATCAAATGTTGCTTTGTCGTATTATTATTGGAATTTGCTGATAGGGAAACTGAAGTTTCTAACCTGCCTTACCAGCACAGGGCTGGGATAGGAATGTCAATAGGAGATTGTCTTGAAAAAATGGAAGCAAAACCAATGGGGAAAAACGTAGTGTGGAAAGGGAACTGAGGCCGTTGAGAAGTTGAGGCCAGAGACACAGGGAGAAAAGGAGCTTGAATCTGCTGCCTAATAGGACTGCAGCATCTCAGAAAAGTGTGTTTCTCCTCAAGGAATGCTAAGTATTTTTATTGGAGCCTACCTATAGCTCCTGCCGGCACAGCCTGGTGCCAAGCAAAGCCTAGAAAAAGTACACATTGCCTGAAGCACAACAGGATGCGATGGTGGGTTGAGAATTTTCAGAAAGCACAAAAGATCAAACCAAATTCTGCAACTTGCTGTTCATTTTAGCTGAGAGATTAAAACACTAGCAAAAAAAGAAAAAGATGGAGCAGATGCAGCATCTCCATGGGGCTTCTTCTTGCAGCCGCCTTCCTGTTCCTGCTTTGTGCTTTCTCGTCCTCTGGAGTGCCACGGCAGCCCCAGTTACTAAAAAGGCACATGGCAGCACTGTGGAGTGCCTGAGCGAGTGCCCGCGGGGGGCAGCAGGAGGATGGATACTACCCGAGGCAATTCGGAGAGACACTTGTGTCTTCCTTGGAGGACACGGGACCGCCCCACTTTGGAGCAAGGAGCCATCTGCTCTTGGAGACAGAAAATCCCGGCTTTCTGGTGCAAGATGACCTCCAGGCTCTTCCTGGAGAGGCAGAGGTGGGGTTCCCATCCAGGCTGGGTACCAGGCAGAGGAGGAGGGAGAGGTTTGGTGGCTCTCCTGGGCCCAGCACTGTGCTCATCCCACTTCCATGGCCTGCAGTTTCGCAGGGATCCCTAGCTGCATCCCGATGAACAGAGAGTTATTGTCACAGGGTGGGCAATTACCTTCCCCAGCAATTACACATCCTTCTGCGCCAGGAGAGAGAGCCAGGCAGGCCGGGGACACCCAGCTCTTCCTCTTACATAAATTCAACAACAGGAAAAAAAAGGTTTCAGTGAACTGGAAAAAAAATGCTCAGCAACACAAGAAATAATTAAAGATGAATTTCACTCCAAAGAAGAGCATTTCATTTGGGTTTACCTTTTAAAGGTCTTAAACATAAAAAATTTCCAAAATGAAACATCAATTTAAAATACAGAATTGAGTGTTTTCATTCTGAAAGTTGTAGATAATAGAAAACCCCAAATGAAACACCAGAGTATTTGTTTTTAATTGTCAAAAACATGTTATTAAGTCACCAAAACCATGGTGAGCTTGGCCAATAGTTTCAACTGACCTACAGTTGCATTTTTTTTCCCAAATCAATTACTCCCTTATAAAAAACCTGTCCCGCCACTAACTGAGAGCACAGCCTCGGCCCTTCAGCATGCAGAAAGCTTTTATTTCTATTCAGCACTCCCTAATGTGCATTAAAAATTGCACATAAGATATAATTACTGAGCTGTGTAAACCGTGCATAGCGGGAAAGAGAAGAGTGATGAGGTGTATCCGCCAGGCTCGGTCCACATCAGTCACTGGCTTCCTGCGCAAATTCCTTACCCAGCTGAGATCAACAGCAAAACTCTCAGCAGCATCAAGAGTTTCAGGGGGTTGGTTTTATTTTTTTCCCCTCCCCCATCCCTAAATTTGCTTTTTAACCTGAAAAGTTGGATCCATTGTGTAAAAAAAACCCACAACACCCTGATGTTCCTTAGTAAGCAAATGTGTGTTGGAGGCCGCGGTGCGGCATCCCGATGCTGCCGCGGTGCACTCATGGTCTTTCATCAGTGAACAGGTACCAGCTGCTGCGGTGCTGAGCAGCCGACGGTGCTGCGCTGGCTCTGGCACACGCACACGCGTGTGCACACTCATGCACAAGCATGCACACGCACCCTGCCTTTCCCAGCACGCACACAACTAAGACACTCCCTGTGCCCTCTCCGGCCTCCGCAGCATCACCCTGTTCCTGCTGCACGGCTCCCACACGGAACTCCGATATATCTTAAAATAATTCTGCTGTGGCTTTTTTAATTCCAGGTCAATGATTCACTTCTCTGTCCATGCAATGGCTAATCTCTTATCAGTGTTGTTTTTCTCTCTCACCCATTCCTCCTCTTTCTCCTTCCTCTTTTTTTTCGGGGGGGAGAGGGGCAGGATTGGAAGCTGCTAATTAACCCTTCACCTAGCAAAGTCCCTGGCACACATCGTGGGGCTAGGAGGAGGCGGAGGAGGAGGGAGGGGAGCGAGGAAGATGACACAACAAACACAAGGCCGCGCAGCAGCCGGTTCCAGACACAACATCTGCAGAATGAGGCCATTTTTCTGTAACTCTAATCTCATAATTCATTGTTTGTGCGGTGTTGGTTACAGTAGCTGAAAGGGGGGGGATAACAGCAGGTCAATTTGGCACAGAAGAGCATTTGAATCTGCAATGAGGGACTAGCCCACCTTCTGACGAGCTGCTGAACTGTGGCCAGAAACAGAGAAAATAAGCAGGGAAGTGGCTTAAAAGGAAAAACGACCCCCCCTTACAATTAAATAAACCCACTAGAAAGACTTATTTCTTGCAATCCAAGGGGGCACCCTGCGTTTGGCATGTGCTGGGGCAACGCTACAGCCTTTTTCCTCATCGCCACCACTGCTGTTCATTTACTTTTTGGGTACCCGCGGAAGCGGGCTGCTGGCTTGGCTCCTGTGGCCGCCGCAACCGGGTGCCGCCACGCTATCCGCCTCCTCGGTGTTTTGCCTTTTTGGATTTTTTTTTTTCCCCTTTCTGCAAGAGAAAAAACCCCCAAAAATCTTTTTTTCTTCTTTTTTTTTTCCCCAGCCCATAACGATGAAGGACGCCCGAGCCCAGTGCACGGGTGGCTGAGCGAGAGGTGTGTTGGTTAACGTTGGCGGCTCATTGCTAAACTTCTCGTTTCGAACCGCGAAAGCCGAGCATGTCAGCCTAAATTAGCTAACAGCAAGGGAGTGTCCTTCTCGGTTTGCAGGCCACAGCACATCTGCGCTTTGAAGAAAGAGAATGAGCGAAATAGGGTTGGGTGGTTGGTGGTGGGTTGGTTGTGGGTTTTTTTTTTTTGCCTCCCCACAGCCTCCCATTTGTGCGTGTGTTCATAAATATCCTGATGAGAAGCTGCCTCTGTGGTTGGTGTGTGGGAAGGGGGGGAAGGAGGGTGGATAAAGAGCGATTCTCCGCCCGCGTGGGGGGACACCCTTCCTCCCTCCCTGCCACCTCCTCTTCCTCCCCCTCCCCTCGCCGTTTGACCTTGAGTTCGTTCTCTGCTCCTGCTCCTGTTCCCCTCCTCCCCCTGCCCGCCTGCATCTGGTATCCCAGGCAGGCTGGTGCAGCTGGGGGGCTGAAAATCCCCCTCCCCACATGCCTTAACCCCTGCTTCTCCACGCAGGGTGTACCATGGGTGCTCGGGCTGGGGGCTCCCCAGGGTGTGCCTGGACTGGGTGCTCCCTGTCCCCTCTCAGCACAGCCCCCTAGGTCCTGGGGGCTGAAGGCTTGGAGCAGCATCCCCCTTGGCTCTCCAGCACGGGTGTCCCATGCCGCAGCACTACCGCTCAATAACCTTAATCCGGTTGTGTCTTCCAGCAGCGTACTGGGGAACAATGGGCGGCCTTGTGCCGGCCGAGGCTGCCCGTCCCCGTCCTTGCAGCTGGCGCGTCCGCCGGTGCTAAGCTCCAGCGAGCAGGATCAGCTGAAGCCCTCATTCCCCTTCACCCTTGCCAAGGGCTTGCCTATCCACTGGGGCCGCTATCGCTTACACGAAACATTTGGTTCGCAATGGGCTGTTTGTGCTGGAAGGCAGAGGGCTCATCCAGCAGCGGGCAGTGATCCTTGGCAGAAAAAAGCTTACCCTGTGTTAGTTTACAACAGTTTCACCCACACAGAAAAGTACAATGGAGACAGATCATGCACAATGACAGGCTGCCGGCGGCTCCAGGGGATCCATAATTTATGATGTTTTTCTTACCGATCCGGTTTTGGATTTCACAAGAAGGCCTGTTTCCTTCCCATTTGTTGCTTCCTTCCGTCCTCGTTTCGAGAAATTGAACTCTGGGCTCAAAACGAGCCAGAGTGGCAGTGGTCACCCAGCTCTCCTGGGCAGCTGTATTTGCAGGGGGCAGGTGGGGGTTCCCCAGCCTCCTCTCTGTCCTGACTGCGTGACAGAGAAAGGAGAATGCCCTGACACACACCTCACCGTATCTCAGCTTCCTGATGCGCGGTGGCAGCAGCCCTGAACCGCATTTGGGTTCACTGGGTCACCCGGTAAAAGCAGGGCTACCGGGACTCCCAGCAATTGGCTGATTAAGGGTAAGGAGGTTAATAATGGCTTTCAAGGATTGTTCTTACTCAAATAAAGAAGAATCAAAACTTAATCTGCTCTATCATCCATAATCTAGCTGGCACTCCTTTGCCAGAAATAGATGCACCACGGCAAGACGCAGGCAGTCGGATGCCACCTCCACAGCGAGCGTGGGTGCATAGGTCACATCCAGACATGGAGATACGTGCGTTTGTCCAACGGGTCAAGCTTGAAATGTGTCTCTGGGGAATGCCCCAATTTCAGGTGTGGAGCCGGATTTTTAGCTGAAGCTCATCCCTGCCATGAGCCACTGGTCCTGCCTGCTCTGTGGCCACGCTCCCAACCTCCCTGCGCCCATGTGGGAGCCCACCCGCACCGGGATGGGGAGAGGACCGGCACCGAGGGCCCATCACCCCCTACCCCATGCGCGGTGAGGGGCTGCATGCTCCGCGGTCCGGGACGTGGCCGCCCACCCTGCTGCAGATGGCTGGGTCATCTGGGTGGTTTGCAAATGACCAAGTAAGGTTAAAACCACAGTCACTGTGGTTACCGGCGGCTGTGATTAGTCACACAGTAAGTGATCCAATTATAGCAACACCCCCCCCCCCCCCCGCCCCGCAACCCCCCCACTTCATCTGTTTAAAAGGAAAAGCCCAGGCTTTCCTTAACTCAATTTCAGCATGGGTTTATATCCAAAAGAAAAGGGAGAAGTGGGGGGGCTGGGGGGCACCAGTGAGGTTTTGCTTTCGAAACCTGCCATGGCTCGCAGCGATGGGAAGCCCTGCTTCCCTTTGGCACAACACTGGCTGAAGTGAGGCAGCTTTTGGGGAGGTGGCGGCCCCCACTGCTGCCAGGGAGGGGGGCAGAGGGTACAGTCTGCTGGGGTAGTGTCCACCACGCAGCCTTGGGAGGTCAGCCCATCTTTTGCCACTGCGGTTCACTTATCCTGAGGCTCCTCTCCCGCTGCTTCCCACCTGGACCGCTGTGCAGCTCAGCTTCTTTTCACGTATTTTTTTCTTTTTTTGTTTTAGAAAAGGATTTTAAGCAATTTGAAGCTTTGCAAACGGCTGTGGTTTTTAGAAATGTATTTCCCCTCTTGCCAGGCCCAGGCCCTCCCACAGGCAGACAGGGGAAGGGGATGAGGGGGATACAGCCACGGGCCCCATCCTTCTCTTCCCCAGCTGGCACTGGGAGCAGGTGACAGGCACCTGTGTCCCCACACCACCGGGTTCCCTCCCGGGCCCCCTGCCCGGCGGCTACCGAGGTGCTGGGAGGGACGGGTGGGATGCAGGGGGGGAGAGAAGGCATTAATTTGCCACCGTGGCAGGCGGTAGCGCCTGCCTGCAGAGCGCAGAGCTGGGTACCACCCAGGCACCCCTAACTGCCATCCTGTGCCCTGTGAATCCCGCTGGCATCGTCCAGCAGAGCCCTCTGCAGCAGGGCATACTGCTGCCATCATGTCACTGTTATTTATTGTCTTCTTTCAGTGCAGAGCCATCCCTGGGGCACACGAAGGTTTGGTAATGCTGATCCTCTACTGGATGCTTCTCCACCTCTGCTTGCGTGCATGAGTTTTTTGGCCACACGATGCTTAAACGTAATCACCTCAGCTGAGAGCACGTCTACTCTTCTTTAGCAGGGTGAGGGTTGAGAACCAGCTAAGGCAAATTTGCCAAAGAACAATAAAGCCACAACTTTGCTCCCTTGCTGCCGAGTTTCGCTGCAGCGCTCAGTTTTATGGCTGAGCTGTAAATCCTTGGGAAACGATGTAATGGAGAGCCTGATCCCCCAGTGCAGTGTTTGCCACGGCATTCATGGGGTGAACTGTTGCAGCCCCAGCCTTCTTACTTCTCATGGATGGAGCTGCTTTGCTCCCAGCAACTGGTTTCACAGCCCCATCTCATGTGCACTGTGGGTTTTATCTCGCCAGCTAAAGAAACACCCCCAAAAGCTGAGGGCTCAGTCCTGAAGGAGGACGAGTGAGGGATGGGAGGCTGCAGACTGACCTGGACACAGTGGTGTGCTGTGGGGCAGCTTGGGGGGCCCATCCAGACATTCCCCTGGGAAAAATCTTCCCTCTTGCATTAGGGGGAGCCTGTGGTTTCTGTTAGGGCCATTCACTGTCTGCATGGTGATAAATCATTCCTGGCTGAAGACATTGCTGTCCTGGGGCTCATACAGCAATTTGCAGTGAGTTTCTTGGCCTTTCAGGGCAACCACTATGAGACACTTTCTAAAGTATTTCCGAGGGCAAGCTAGATGCAGGCACCTCCTACCCTGCCCACCAGATTTATTTCCTAGTACACTTTGACTCAACACATTCTTGACTCCCTGAATAACTGGGAACTCTCCTGGAGCTTTTCCAACAGGTGCCCTCTGTTATGTTTCTTCCCTGATGATGTTACCCTCCTCCTTGAACTTTCCTTGCTGCCTGTTGGGAGGGTTTCTGCCCACTGCTGACTCCAGCCTTCCCCAGCCAAGCCACAGAAAATGTCCTCCACACCCCCACAGTGATGTGTTCCCCACCCCCATGCAGCCACTTGTCAAGCACAAGCAAAGTGTCCTTCTTGCTGGGGACTGGTTCTTCGGCTGCAACACCTGCTGGAGTGGAGCCCCCCAGGCCCATCTACCTCTTCCCGATTTGCCCATCCTCCTGGCCTCTGGGTCAGTGTTCAGCCAAACAGCACCAGCACAATAAAATATTGTAGTCCCTGCTTGAACGGGTGCCAGCTCTGATACCAGCATCACAGCCTGGGTAAGCAGCAGCAGATGTCCGGGGCCTCGGAGAGCCATTTCCCAGCGGAGGAGAAATGAATGACATATAAAGTCTAAGTGAAGGCGGTCCAGCCCCAGCCGCTGGAGGTTGGGCTGTGCAACAACCTTCCTGCCTCTGTGAGTGTGAGGGTGAAGGAGTTGGATGGACGGCTGGGTGGAGCCCACCTGCCTCTTGCAGGTCCCCTCAGCCCAGGGCGCTTGCTCGCAATGGCACTGCTTTTCCTGCAGACAGAGCGCGATGTTCTCATGAGGGTCAGGAGTATCCACAGCCAGACTCCCAAAATGACACCTAAGCAGGTTAAAACATATTCTGAGTGAGTTATTTTCTAGTTGCCAACACGTGGCAGTCCACCAGCAAGGCTAACCGGGCTACATGAACTCTTTTCCCCAGTGTGACTGGCCCCTGATCTGGGAACTGCTTGTGACCGGGACAAAGAGCAGTTGAAAAATTCCACTGGCCCTTCGCACAGCATCCTCTTCAAGTTGTACCACCTCTGCACAGATCAGCACTTGGCAAAAATGCAGGGTGCATCTTCACAAGACCAAACATTTCTAATTGCACATGAAACAACAGGACTGGGATGGCAACCTGCAACGGGCACCCAGCGTAAGTCCTGCCCGTGGGGCTACAAGGACTGTCAGAAACATCGCTGTCAGTGTTGTCTATTGTTTGCACAACAATGAGATATAGGAGCAACTCCCAAGGATAAGGATTACATTTTTTCCACGTCTTGGCAGAGCTGATTCTTGCCAGTAAGGAGTCCAACTTTTAAAGTCTCGTGCAAAAACCAACAGAGTCCTGCAAACCTAGATAGGCTGTGGTTGAAGTTTTTCATGAGTAAAGAAGTGGAAAGAGAAAATAATAAAAATCCTTTAATGAAGAGAAGGGAGGGAAGAAATTCCCAAATAATTATTAAGTGTGTTTACAGTGACTCCCACTGTTTTATGCCTGTGACCTTGGGTCAGATGTGGGGTTTTGTATAGATCCATCCATAAGTACATAATACACTTGTCATAGATGAGATCAGCTCTGATGTATTTTTCTGGCAGCTTCAGAGTCGTCATATTTTCAATGTTTTGTCCAGTCAATCACATCTCAAATGGTGGGGTTTCCATCACGTCCCTCCACCGTCTCGTATGAGCTCTTTGTTAGGACAGTTTCTCAGGGTTGGCAGTAACTCTCCCTGTAGAGAAAGATGAGCCTTGTTTGCAATACACCTAAAGATGACCTGCTTTATTTGTACTAACTGGATGTAAAGTGTAATCCCTTGCAGTTCTCCCTGGCTCTTATCAGCCTGACTTGCATGGATCAAGGAGCACATACCTACGTGGCCGAGGGCGATGCTGTACAGAGCTACCCCAGGCAGGCCTGAGCATCTGTCCTCGCTGACTGGAGGCAATAACCTTCTGCTTGCTCCCCAGTCCTGCTGGGAACATCAGCCTGGGGTGAGCAAGGCATCCACACTTCATCCTGCACCAGATGTAGCTCCCTGGGAGCCAGCCATCTATGCTGTGCTGTCGCACACCCACTTCATGGCACCGTGAAGGTGGTGTCAAGCTCAGCCACTGTCCCCTGAAGCGCTGAGGGGCAGGTGGCACAGCTGTGAGAAGCGTGTAGCCCTGAGGTCTCGCTAATGGGCAGCTCTGGGCTCACTAGCTCCTTTTCTTCCTTGCAGGAAATCCGCAGGGGTATGCCCAGGCTTGGAAACCAAGCTGCTTTTAACATGGCTTTGCAGGTGTTGCTGGACACGGTCAGGTTCTGCCCTGTGGTTTTCATGCTCACTGGTCTCTCACTTCCCTTGAGGCTGTTGCTGCAGGTGGGGTGTGAGTGAACAGCCCATCTCCCCCTTCCTGTGCCTTCTCCTTCATCACAAAACCCTAACACAAAGTGTACACCCTCCGTAGGATCCTCTCCTGGTGTAAATTTGCCAAGACGTGTGCAGATACTTTGCTGATGGGTTTGTGCTGTGGGACCCCAGGCCCTAGATGTGGATCTCAGTGAGCCCTAACTGAGAAGCTGCTTAGGTTAGTGCTTGCCTGCTACCCTACCAGAGGCATCAAATGTCTTCACCCCTTTTTGTGGCACTAGCCTATGCTGAAGTATAGAGTCATGGAATCACAGAATGGTTTGGGTTGGAAGGGACCTTAAAGACCATCCAGTTCCAAACCCCTGCCATGGGCAGGGACACCCTCCACGAGACCAGGTTGCTCAAAGCCTCATCCAGCCTGGCCTTGAACACTTCCAGGGATGGGGCATCCACAGCTTCTCTAGGCAACCTGTTCCTGTGCTTCAACACCCTCTTTGTGAAGAATTTCTTCCTGATGTCCAATCTAAATCTCCCCACTTTCAGTTTAAATCCATTGCCCCTTGTCCTGTCACTACAGGCCCTTGTAAAAAGTCCCCACCCAGCATTCAGATCACTGTAGCAAAGTAGGATCATTGCAGCAAAGGGAGTAGCTTCTGGTCTGCAGTATCACACACGTTTAAATATTTTTCATGCCAGTGCCATTCTCGCTGCCTTTGTGTGTCCATCTGTCTGTCCATCCCAGCCTCAAGCAACTGGACTTCTCCCTGCTCCCATTCTCTGTTGGATGTGACTGCAGCAGCTGGGGGTCAGTTATCTCCCCAGGCACCAACAACAGCGCAGGACTGTCGGGAAAGTGATGTTGTCCTCTGGCCGTGCTGAGGCTCGGCATAATTGTGTCATCGGGTTAGGGGAGGGTGTGTGTGACATATGGCGAGTGGGGAGGATGTTTATGGCTACCACAAAAGAGCAGTGGGCAGGGATGCTGGCCTTCCCCTGCATGCTCCCCAGCAGCAGTCCTTCTCCATTTGTTTTTTTATTCTCTTGCAGTATTGGGCTAACTTGAAATAAGTTAGCGTTTGAACGTGTGACTTTGAGGCACACCTGACCACCAAGTTTTGAAGAGTGAAGCATGCATCCCCACACACACCTTTCCCCAAGATCCCACGTTTTGTAAAGCAGCTGCATTGGAGAGGGGAGCCTGCACCTCCATCCTTCCTTCCCTTACCTTCTGCTTCCCTCCCAGAGCCACCATGCAAGGCAAGGCTGGGCAGGGCAGAGTGGAGCTCGGGGAGCTGATCACCCCCTGCTCTCAGCCTGCTGACATGAAGGCAGAGCTTGAAGAGCCTTCTCTTCATCATGGTTTTGACAAGGAGACAAGGTAATGCTCCTGCCAGTGCCAGCCTCGGCTGTGAGCTCACTCATATTTCCTCCCACATATGCACTCCCACCATGGCCCCGGCAGCTGCTCTCATTTATTCCCTCTGTTTTCGGCTACTGGGTGTTGCCCATCACAACTGTGTCTGTGGGGGAGGCTTTCAGAGGTGCTCCTCCATGCAAGGATGCCGGCAGGTGCTGAGTGGGGCTTGCAAAAGCACCGCATCTCCCACAACTTAAACGGGAGCGAGGCACGCTGGCACCTTTTCTACCCTGACCTGCATCTTTTGTGCTGAAAACTGTGTTTAGCTAGGATTATTTTGGTGTCCTCACCCTGCTTGTCTTCTGAATCACCGATGTGCAAGCTGGCTCCTATCTGCGGTGAAGCCACATAATGGTGTTAGCCGTTAACACAGAGCCTGGGTAAATAACACCCTGACCCGTAGTTGGGCTGGCTTGCTGGGCTTGGCTCTGGGCTGACCACGGCTGCTTGGTCTCTGGTGAGGTTGGCGTGTAAGCAGGGCAGGCTCATATCTGCTCCTAATGCCTTACTGGAACTCGGGCAACATGTATTAGCCTCAGATATGTCCTCGCTGGTCTCAGTGGCACGCACTGTACAGAGCAAATGTTTGTCCTGTGATTCATGATTTGGGAAAGTGCGAAGGCTATGCTCAAAAAAAGCCCCACCCCCCGATTAGTTTCCCTGTCTTATTTTTAATATTTCTTTTTTTTTTTTCCAGTGGTTTCAAGTTTATTAGGAGTCTCATAATATCTAGGCTTACGATTTAAAACCTCAGGTCTTGGAGTTTTGTGAATGCCCAGGAACTGTTGCTTTCAGTGTGAAAATAAACAAAGCAAGGAGGAGTTTCTGCTTTCTGTAGGCACCAAGACATGCTATAGCACTAAACACCCCACAGTCACCCAAAATGTCAGCAGGTCTGTTTTACACTGAGGCGGATTTAAAAGCGCGTGCCCTCCTTTTCACTTCACTTGGAGGGCAGGGGGTTGAGGATGTAGTTTCTGCACCATGATGCTACATTTGCCCCGTTTTTGGAGTGGGATGAGGAAATGGCCAGGAGCATCAAGGAGGTGGCCATGAGGCAGTGATATGATGGCCCTAGAGCAATGAGGAGGTGGCCATGGTGCAGCGAGGAGATGTTCCTGGAGCAGTGCAAAGGCAGGATCTGCTCCCTGGGCAGGGAGGAAGGACCCCCTCCCTTCTTAATGGATTCCTTCAGATAAAAGGGCCCCAGCTACCTTTCTTCCCTGTAATGGCCCCTGAGGCTAATGTCTTAAAGAGGAAACAAAAGGATTGCTTTACATCACACAAGTGGGGCAGGAGCTCAGTGGGGAAAGGAGCACTTGAGTGATGCAGCACTGCCCGGGCTCCTTCAGCAGGATGGAGGCCAGGGGGAGGGGTGCAGCTAGCCCTAACTTGGGATTTGCTGTGTGGCCTCTTGGTATTAAACCTTTTGTTAACCCCTTCTCTGCTGCTGTAGTGTTCTGGAAGGGCTCTTCTGTCCTGGGACACTCAAAAAAGTGGGGACATCAAGACGGGCCACATGTTTGCTTTTCATGGGCATAGCCAGCAATGAAGACCTACAGTCTGTGGCAGCTAAACCAGCCATTAATAGTGCTAATAATACCAAAAAAACCAATGGAATTCTGCAGTAATGCCTTAAAAATGATGGCAAGCAATAAACACAAGGGAGCTTGAAAAGCTGAACTCACAGGGTGGCAGGAAAGACGTTTCCTACGGAAGAGAGGCGTTGGGCAAGCCCAACAACAATCCCGGGTAACATGCAGCTTCCAGTGGCTCTAGCTGTGCTGCTCTTCCTTTGTCTGCTCTGGCAGCTCTCAGAGGGATGGGCAGGGCAGGTCCCTGCACAGCACCTTCCGCGTATTCATTTTTGGCAGGGTGTCGTGTAGGAGAGGTTGCCATAGGGAGAATAAACTGGCAAACAAAGTAAAAGAGACACCTTTGATTAGCAGCTAATAGAAGAAAATCGACTCTTTTGGACCATCATCATCCTTGCCACATTGGATCAGAGTGATGCTCTGTCAGTGCCCTGGTTTTGACCCTGCCTTACACTAGTTTCTTTGCAGGAAGATAGAGGCAAGTGGTCTGATCAGCACCTCCTCCAAGAGCATCCTTCTCACCCCTAGGATCCCAACTTTGTCAAGGCCCTGATACATGACCCCCATATGCCTGTCCCAAACTCATTTTGCGAGGTGTGTGAGTCATTTGTGCTTGAATTTAACACACTTAAAGAAGAGCAGATGATGTTTGAAACTTGTCCTGATACGGTTCCCATTGCTGACAAATCTTTTTCTTGGTTAAATATGAAGGAGCTGAATGAAAGACCCTGTGGCTGGCTGATGCGGTCTGCTAGGACATTCAGCCTTGTAGGGCAGGTCTGTCCCCTCTGTGACGTTATGGAGCACGTAACCCTCCTTTAGGCCTGAGAGCTACACCAGCTGCTCTTAGAAAAGCTTATCCAAAGGAGGTTCTCATCCTGTCATTGAAATCTACATGAACCGCAGATAAAGTGAAAAATAATTAAAAATTAATAAAGAAAAGAAATAAAACCCTGTCTTGTTTTAACAATAAGGCCAAGGGAGAATATTGGGCACTGAAAATGGCATATCCTCAAGGAACAAACACCATCTTTTCAAAGGTGCAGTTATCCCAGAAGCAGTAGGAGCAGCATCTGTACATATAGCTTTTAAGTTTATAATTTGCCTGTAATTTCTCTGCAACCACCAATATTCTGTGGGGATTCTAGGGTGTTGTGGGTTTTTTTTGCCTTTTTTTTTTTTTAATGTGTGTTTTCTTTTCCATTGCAAAGGCCCAACTCCCTCTCTGAAAGCCCATATGCTCCTGTCCTGTTTGACTTTAGCGTGCAGGAAATGGCCTCTGTCCAATTAGCAGCATGGGAATTAGCACTGCTCGAAATTCGCTACTCCCTACTGTATTCCCCTCTGAGAGTGCTGAACTTCAGTGCTCAATTTTCTCTCTTTCACTCTGTTTTTTAAAAAGCACGAGGAGGATTGAGTGCATAGAAAGCTATTAGAAAAGCACTGTTAATACTGAAGTCAAGAGATGCAGCTGTTAAATTCCTATTAGCACAGAGGTGTTTCAGGTGAGTTGTGTTTTCAAGTTGCCCTTTTTTTTTTTTTTTGGTTTAGCATGTATAATTTATCTCGTAAGATGCTAATGGTGTTGGCAGTCCTTGCAGTTCATTGTGAACTCATAACAGTTGATACCTCACTGAAGCCCGAGCCTCTGGAGTCCTGTGAATAAAAGAAGAATCTCAGAATCAGCACCCTCATGTTTGTGAAAAACAGGTTGAGCACCATCAAAGTGCAAGTGGAAAACATAAACAACCAACCACAATTCCCTACATACACCTTTCCATACCTACACCTATATGCATATTTATACTTAAATCATTATTTTTAAAACCAACATCATGATGTTTTAATGGGGTGCAGAGAAAGCAACACATGCTTTTTGTATGCTTGGGATTGACATTTCTGTGTGAACACCATGAGCCATAAAAAGGAGGAATTCATCTGAGATAACATAATTACAATACCTCATTTTTAACATCCTGTGCTCGAGCTTTTACCAGTGTGACTTTAGTGTGATACGTTTCTGTGACGGTGCATATTTACTGTACGAAAGAGATAGATAGTGCTCTTTTACGATGAATACAAAGCATGCAAAGGAAACTTTTTATTTAGGCTGCTGGACACAGACCAAAGCTGTGGTTTTTCCTAGCTGTCTAGCTCCCAGACTGACTCTCACAGTGGGTGCCTAGTGTCACAGTAATGGGTTTCTTGAAGTCCTGGCCTGGATTAGCCAGTTACAGATCAGAGTGAAATGCTGTCTACCTTACACGTAGCTTACCTTGTTTCACAGCAATTTTGAAAAAAACTCACTTCTTTAAAGCATGCTTTAAAAAAGTTGCAATGGAAAGCATGTCTCATGGGTGAGGCAGTAAGTCCCTGCTATGTCTATTATTATTTGCCCACAGTCACAGTCATGATTAAACGTCATTGTTGTCATTATTTAATTACCTTGTGCCAAGCAACATCTGCTAAGGCTGGGCTCCAGTTGCACTGAATAGTCTACAAAGTGTTTTTCAGGTGTGGGGCCTAATATTTAAGTTATAAACCACACGAAGTAACCGGGTGAAACGGATGGAAAGGCAGAAAAGCATTTGTTTAGCCTGAGAACATATTGGGTGAAGGGAATTGAGCTTCCCTCTTCTCTGCCAGGAAGCCGTTGAAGGTGTCTGATATATCAGGACATGTTTAGGGAGTCAAACTCCTTTCTCATATTCACTGGTCCAGAAACAAGTAATGTTCTGTGCATTTGTGTTACCCAACGCCAATAACTGGTTGTTTCTTACCTCTCGATGGAAAGCTGGGCAGGGCCTACACAGACACAAAGCAAGGGAGGCACACCTGGACCCTGCAAGAGAAGACAAGTTTTCCAAATGTCTTTTCATTCTGAGCTTGGACGAAGTGGTAAAGTTCTGCCCAAACAGGGGAGAGCTCATTGGTGAGCAAGCTCGCTTTGAACTGTGTTGCCGGAGGTTCATGTAGCCCTCTTGGGACTAGCGTGACCCATCAGTAAGGTTTAAACCGTGTTGAATTGGGAAGAGTTTGGTCACATGAGAGCACAAGGTAGTGTGACTAGGAGATGGTAGCTGGATGGCAAAAGTAAGTGGATAATATTTATGGCAGTCTGGAGGTAGCCCAGAGGCCCATTTTCCATGATGGGGAACTCATGCTCTGTCATCCAGTGTTGGGAAATTAGGTAAGAGAGCCCTAGGAAAGAATCTGGACAACAGTCCAGTGACACAGGTGTGAAAGACACAAGCAGCCTTTAGAATAACCCTGTTTTCCATGATTTTTAAGAGTGATTTATTTCTGTTTTTATTTGCAGAAGAAACTGACTTTTCTTCGTATACTATTTAGCCGAACCAAAACTGTGGGCATGTATTATCCAAATGTGTAAAACAGGACATACTGATATTTATAGGTGTCCCTGGCAATGTAGGGCTTCATCTCAGTGTTTGAAAGCAAATATTTCTTTGGTCAGTGTGATTGTGTCATGATTTGAGCTGCTAATTTATACAAGTAGCATGGACCCCTTCCCACAGTGTCCTTTTCTAAGAAGACCTTGGCATGTTTGTTAAGTACTGCACAGTGCCAACCCCATACTGTCCCAGGAATTAGTTATTATAACACAACAGTCATATTGAGACATTTTTATAAAAGGATTTTCTTGAATTCTAAAGCTGACTTATAGGTCATTGTTCCTTAAATGTGAACCTGACTGTGTTGTAAGGAGCTTGTTGTCAACTGTCCTTCCCCTTTCAAGGACCCATGACCTAGCTAGACACCAGGGCCATCCCCAGGTGCCCAGGATGCTACTCATGATCTGTGAGAAGAGGTGACACTGTTGCTCTGGTGTGACTGACAGCAGTGGGGGTAGCGGGTGGCCCTCAGTGAGGGCCCAGCAGTGAGGAAAGCGGTATGTCCTCCCCATGTGCGAGGGTGCCGGGGGCAGGATTGCTCCCTCAGCTCCCTTTAGGGCAGGTGGCTCAGCATCAGCCCTGACTGCCCACCCGCGCAGGGGCGTTGAGTCCTCCCTTAATTGGCCGTGGCCTGTGGTCACTGACAGGCTCTCGGCCATTTTAATGAAAAGATGTGTTCTAACAGTGACCTTGATCTAACCGGGAGGTGCCAATCACAGCAAGAATGACTGTCATAACAATCATCACTGGCACACTGGGGACCACAGGACCAGCGCAAAGGCAGGCAGCACCATTCAAAGCCTCCGCGGCTTCATCCTGGGGCAGGTTAGAGGAAACCCCCAAGCCCGGAGCAAGGGCATTTAGATTTTCCTTCCCACCACGTGCTCGGGTCCTGGTCTGAGGAATTACCTCTTTTGTGGGGTCTTACTGAGCCTCATCCCTTAGGAACCGCACAAATGTGTTCTCTGTCCCTCCTCTGCTCACGCTGACCCTGTCTGTCAGCTGCCTCGGCCGGCTGTGCCCGACCTCCAGTGCAGCCTTGCCCACTGCGGCAGCACGCTGGGGCACTGCGCCCGGACGCCCTGGCTCTGGGCGTCCCACGCGGGGGCTCCCGCTCCCTCTCCCCGAAACTCCTTCTTTGTTCTGCGCCTTCATTCCCTATTCATGTGATCACCTCGGTGCGATGCTGTCTCTCTCCTTCCCTGACTCTGCAGGAATCAGCGGTAGCTTCCCTCTCCATCTGCCGCTGCAGAAGGCTCCTGGGCTGTGCTCTGCCCTTCCCCCAGTATTTGCAGGTCTCTCCCTCCCTCCTCGCCCTCTCTCCCTCCCCCTCCCCCTCCTGCAAAAGTCCTCAAGAGTCAGCTGTCACTTGTTTTTATTTTCTCCTGGCTCCTGTAGCACGGTCACATCTGACTTGCCTGCGCTATTCCTCCGTGGCTGGGGGAAAACCTGGCCAACTTTTGCCTGGTGTCAGTTCAGCAGCCTGGGCCACCTCCTCCTCCTCCTCCCTTGGGGTCGTGGAAGCCGTTGCCACACTGTCTCCCCTCCTTTCTCATCATGGCTGGGCTGCAGCTGGCGTGACTGGTTTGAGCAAATCTGGGGCCCCCCGCGAAGCTTCTCAATTGAGTTTGCCTCCCCCACCCCTCCCCCTGCCCCTGCCAGGCTCACGAGGGTCTGTGTGACTTTTCCCCCCTTCCCCCCTCCCCTTGGCGACGGAGGAAGGCCAGTCGGAGCTAGAGATGGAGATGGGAACGCTGGTGGTGGTGGAGGACAGGGGACTCACGGCAATTGCGGGGGGCAGGCAACGCCCCCTGCGATAAAGCCAAGGTTTTCCACGGTCCCCTCGCTACAGCCAGGGAGGTGCCTGCTACCTTCCAGGGCTCAGCCAGCACAAAGCATGGGTGGCTCCACCGCCATGCCACGGGCAAGTGGACATCCCTGCCGCTGGGCTCCCGCACACCCTGGCCATCCCAGGGGCCATCCCAGGGCCCCAGTCCTGAACTGCCCGTCTGCCGGGGTCCCCCAGTCCTTAATGAATTGACCCTTTCCTGCTTTCCTGCCTATCCTTTTACGATTGCCCTGGGGCATAGTTCATTTTACTCCCTCCTTTAATGAGTCAAAGGGGTCCAGTTGGAGGCTTTCCAAGACTAAGCTTCCTGTGTTTCCTTACCCTTTCTACAAGCTTAATGAATATGCCACCAAAAAGCTCATTAGATGTAATGTCAGTTCTATTTCTGGTGCTCCCTCTTGGAGAAACGGCGTCCTGCACTGGCAGGGAGACGAACCCAATGAGAGCTACAAATAAACACCAACCCCCCCCTCCCCCCGCCCCCGTCCCTTCTTTCCTGTCCTTCCCTTTTTCATGCTTAAACAGGAACGAGTGAAGATTCACAAGCCCTCCTGCCTTCTCCTCTTGCTGTTCATTTAACCGAGGCCGTCTTTCCTCTCAGCCCTCCGGCCCAAAACCAATACCCTGGGCTTTTTGCTCCTTGTTGCTGCTCGTGCTGCCACGGTGGCCCGAGGGGCAGAGGCGGTGATGGGGAGGTGAGAAGCGCAGGGCTGTGCGGAGGAAGTGGAGCCTCCGAAGGGTGATGCAAACCACGGTGCTTCTGGGAAGCAATCAGCCCTGTTTACTGCAGGTGAATCAGAGCTCCATGACTGGTGAATCACTGGAGTATTTGACATGTCAGAGCGGTGGAAAATGATTCACTGAAGGTTTGATCTCTGGAGAATTGGGTTTTTTCCCTCTACTAAGGAAATTGGGGATTGTTTCAGGGTTTGTTTGGGCCACCCCCTCCTTCAAGGGAAACAGGCGTTCACAGAGACAGACAGGCAGAATGGAGGGGGTGAGGGGGGGAAGAAATTTAAAGATGCAGTTAGTTGGTTGGGAACAGTTGCCTCCCGCTGCCTGTCCTTGGCTATTGCTGGTCACATGCATGTGAGTTGCAACTAATCACCAGGAAGGTACCAGCAGCAGAAGGGAGAGGATGTGGTTACTCCTTAATGTTACCGAACCTCTGCTAGAGAGTTGCAAAATGCATCCTACTTACCTTGTGAGAGTCTTGAACCCTAGCGAAAGGTGTAGGAGGGAAGTTCCTCTTCTGCTTTTTCATTTCATTTTCTACAAATGTATTTTTCAATGTAACATTATTTTGTTGCCTGTGTTACCATCATCTAGCTAGGTATTTTGGGGATGAGTATTCTCAGCTCTAGGAATCGTAAAATGTAATAGGGCTTTTGTTGCAGCAGGAGCACTAATGCCCTGATAAAAAATCCTATTCATGTTTGAATTTGAACAAAGTATTACAACGATTTGAAGGGCACAATTCAGAAGTATGCCAAGATTAGTGGCCTCCTATTGGTCTTAATCTTGTTCCCTTACCGTTTTCCAAGATATATTAATACCTTCAATTTTTAATTTGAATTTTCCTTCCCTGTAAGGTATCATTAAGTTGAAAGGTGCAAATGAATGACACTGGTAATTTGATCTGCATGAATGTCTGTGCCTAATATTAGAGGGTCAGGTGTTTGCAAGTTGGTTCCCCATGTGGACATTAGTTATAGGGTACGTTGTGTCCTGTACCTCCAGGGGCATGGAGAAGGTGATGGTAGCTGGTCACCCTTAACTTCCTAGACTTTCTTTTTCCAGGCTGCTTCAGGGCTGGAACAGCCCCCTGTTAATTACTTGTGTCCACTTTCTTTAGAGCACATCCCAGGACACAGTAACACACTTGCTGGGTACGGCCTGTTGGTGTGAGTGCAGGTCATGGGATGGTCCCTGGTTTGCAGAACGAGGCTGTCCATCATGAGCACATGCAGACAGCACGTCTTGGCCAATACTCTTTTGCAAAGTACCTGCTCTAAAAGTAGTGCTACCTAGATACTAATAACAATTTCTTTTTATATTTTGCATTATTATTATTTTATTCTAATTAATACCATGATACAGAAAAGCTTCTTGCACAATTAAAATTATGAAGTAATAATAAAGAAGATGGGAATCTCTAGAGCTAAGGGACAAAGGGAAGTAACAATCAGCAGAGCTATCTTTAGCTCTTTGGCCCTTTGCAAGGACAACAGACAGCTATTTAATATGGGAGTTGGGAAAGTGCTGTTTCAAAAAAAAAATCTACTAGGAGAATACTCCTGTGCTAAGTAAGTTGCTGAGTTCTCCCTTGTTTACCCTAGCATCTATCTGCTTATAAAATAGCTCTGTGCTTCTTATTTTTTAAAGATGAAACTCCCTTAACCTTGTATCCTCCGAGAGAGATAGAAATTCTGCCAGGAAGCCCCACAAGAGATTAGCACTACTGATACACTCACCAGCGTAGCTACCACCTCCTTATTTGTCTAGGAGCATGCTGTGTCTGGCAGCTGGTAAGAAAATAAATAAATAAACCCCAGGAATCAAATTCCTGAGGAATCTGGTCATTTCAAGGTTCCTCTATAGATTCACAGGTTTTAAAGGCCAGAAGGGACAATCATATTCTGACCTCTGGTGCAATATAATCCATTGAATTTCTCCTAGTGTTGCCAGCACTCAGCCATATGAAATGAGTTTGTGCTCTTTAAAATCCTCTCCTCAGTTCTAGCCTCTCAGACAATCCCCTCTTACCCCTCATGCTCTCCTGTTCAGTGCTGCATGTGTGGGCGAGGGTGCTTTCAGGTTTTCCAACAGGAGCAGGATGTGTTTTACGTTGAAGCAGCACAGTGCGATCCCTTTAACCTGTGCTCGCTGCTTCACCTCCCAGCCTTCACATGGCGTTTCAGCCTGGCTGGCGATAACCTTCACAGATACATCACAGACATCTCCTGCCTGGGTCCCCTCCACGGAGAGGTTTTAGGGCAATGTTTTTGCCCCAGCAGGGAGGAGGGGTGGTACCTCTGCCAAATGGCTGGAGAGTAGTACCACCTCAGTGGGAGGCTGGCTGAGCTAGAGCCATCATAATGTGTCTCAATACAGCCTTGGAGCAGGACAGTACATGTATTTTCCCTCTATTTATTCCTGTGAAGGCTGCGGTCTGGAGCTGGCCTGCCTCTCACAGGCACAGTGGCAGCCAGTGGCCAGCCCAGCTCATGGACCTGCCCTGCATGGGTTGGGGAGCACACTGGTGTCAGTGGGAAACCTGAAAAGGCTGGGAAGGGGATCCAGCTCAAAACCACTGGTGTGGGTAGAGCTGGAACAGATCTCCCTTGGCCCTGAGTCAGAGCCGCCCTCCCAGCACACCTGGGCGGAAGAGATGACTGATTCATGTAAAGGGACCCAGTAACTCATTAGTTTAGTCAGAGGATTATTATCTCCCCAGGAGGGTGGTCAAAGCCTGACAGCTGCCTGCAGCCTGGCAGAAGGCTGTGAGAGAAAGGAGAGCTGAAGCCCCAGCACGTCTCGGAGGTGGGCAACCGGCAGCGGCTGCTTTCTGCTCACAGCCCTGCGCTTGCCATGGCACGGCGTTGTATTGACCTCAGTGCAGATGAGGGCCGGGTCTGGTCCGTTTCTGCACCTGTTAAGCCAGTTCTTTCCCTTTCGGTTCTATGATGAAAGCCACTTCCACATGGGCTTCATAGGTTTAGCTGGGAAGTCTGAACTGACATTCTGTCTGCATCCTCGAATGCTTCAGCGGTGAAACATGTATCCTGCACACCGAATCAGCAGGTGCCTATGCTTTACATCTGCACTAAATCATGTGGTTTTTTGGAAAGCAGCATAGTTGGGCATACAGCAAGCGCAGATTTGCCCCTCTGCCATTCTGAGTGTGACAGAGCTCCTGTGACTTTACCTGACGTCTTCAAATACGCGTTGTCTCTGAGTTAAAGCCTCGCTTCTTAGAGCTGAGTGATCACAAGGGACTGCTCTTCCTTTTTTTTGGTCTGTTTATTTACTTATCTAGTTGTTCAGGGCAGATGTCTGGCTATTCTAGCTGGGCAGCAAAGCTTGAACGCTCAGGCCAGGGAGCACATAAAAATAACCCCAACTGTATTATTTAAAAAAAATTCTCATGATCTCTTAAGCGTGTGTCCTTGTCTGTGGAGGGCCTGATTGGTGCTTTTGGGCTGATTGGTTGGCAGGACTGCCATTTCCAATGGTTTTCCAGCCTTCCCACAGGAGCGGTGATGTGGTTCATATATTTCAGTCAGCATTTCAGCCTGCTGCTGTCTTGAAAATGGCTGAAAGTCCTTAGCGTAGGGAGCAGGTGTGCCTAAAAAATCCCTTTGTGCGGTGCCCTCCTGTCCACAACTGTGATTCACTTACCATTATAAACAACGTGATAACTTCATTCTGATGGGCTGCTGTAACGTGCTATAAAATATAAATTTAGGCGGCACGTAAAATAAGCTTTTCCTGCCGTATGACAGAAACCACAACTGTCTGGCATGGACACACAAGCCAGAACCTGAAAGGAAGGAAAGCACAAAGCCAGACATGATCTTTGATCATATGTTGTTTAAAATTAACAGCACAGATCATAACCACACTTAAATAACACATCTGTCTGGGGGTTAGACAGTAACACACAATATGCTTTTTTAATTCATTATGTATTTGAATCTCTCCCAAGTAACAGGTGGTTTTCTGACAACGCAGCCTGCCAAAAAAGCGCTTGAGAAAGGGCTGGCTGATGGTTATCCTGGGAGGTGAGGTAGCCTGGGTTCCTGGATAGCAACAAGCCCTGGCTCTCTTAACTCTTTTCCTGCTGGTTCTCCATCAGCTCCTGCTGTAATTAATGCCCTGCCTGCATTATGGCACCTGTATTTGAGCTGTCAGAGGGGAAGCCATTTCCTGAGGCAGGGCAGCAGAGTTTTGGGGTCTCTGTCCCATGGCTGAGGACTTGTGGCACCCAGGTGGTGCTGTGGGTACCAGTGGGTTCAAAGGGTGGGACTAACCTGACCGAAACACATGCTTCTTCAGATGATGGGTCCAAGCTGATGATCTTAGAGACCTGTTGTGGCCACCAGAGAGAAAATGGCACCTTTGGAGCACCATCTCAAACAGACGAGGTGGCTGTGCCCACAGAAGGCCTGCTTGTCGCTCCACAATGTGAAAGGAGGTGACAAGCTTGGATGGCGATGTTTACACTGCAGGCAAGGGTTGGAGCTGTGAATCCCACATGAGGTGCTCGCACACTGCTCAGTGAGGGTGCCAGCCACTCATACCACATTGACATGGCCATGTTGCCCTCTACCCAGAACAAGTCTAAACAGGCTGACGTATTGTGTCAAGCAGACCCAAGGCCCTTGCCAGCTGTTGTTCACAGATCCCTTCAAGGTCATTGCTCTGCTAGGCTCAGGGTCTCACTGCACGGTGACCAGCAGCTGGTCCAAGGGAAGGAAGTCTAAGACCCTCTGCACCTTGCTTTTCCCTGCAAGAGAGGCTGCACAGGTGATCCAGCTACAGCATGAGGCAGAGATATGATTAACTGTACCTCATTACGCATGACAGCAACCACTAACGCTTGTAAAATTAGCCACATATTTTAAAAATCTAGCTGTGATGTCTGGAGTCCAATGCACATCCCGCTGCACGGCTCCCCGGCGCCCTGCTGTGGGGTTTCTGGTGCGGAGCCTGATGGCTCTCCAAGCCAGTAGGGAGGGAGGGGAAGAGATGTGGTGCCACTTCTCCCCTTGTTTCTTTGAATCCCCTCTGGGTGGCCCTTAGGAGATCTGTCTGTCCCTCTGGCAGTCCTTCAAGCTCATGGTAGGGGGAAGAGTCCTGGACTCAGCCCTTGCGTCGTGAGGTGACCTCAACCCTAGCAGTAATGGATTTGTGTCCCTTCATATACTGAAATTATGACAGTCATTTGTTTTGACCTGTTCCTTGTAGAAGCTGCTCTGGGAGGTGGGGGAAGGAGACACATGACCTCCTCCCGGGCTTGCTCATAGTAGTTCTCATTTTGGGCCAAATAAACTCACAAAAGTGTGATAGAAAGTCTTTCCCTCTTGCTGGGAGCCCTTTGATCCTTGTATCCCCAAGGGCCAAGGGGAATGGCTTCCTTCCAGGTGTGCCTTACCACTGGTGCTTGGTTAGACCTCCTCCAGACTGGCCAGGCCAAGGGAGCTGAGCTGAGTAACCTGGGAATGAAGCGAAGGATGTTCAGCCTAGCCAAGTGGCATCCTAGCCCTCAGGGTCCTCCTGGGTCACTTGTCACATGCAGTTCAGGTAGAGGTCTGCCCAGAACAGACTTCCAGATCAGCAGCTACCACTGCTGAGTTGAAGTCTGTTAAAATGAACTTCTCAAACACACTGTGTGAGGTTAAGCGGAGTCCATGGAGGCACAGGTAGTTGCTGGGAGCTGTGGTATGGTTTGATCTCAGCCGTTTTGTCAATCACAAGGAGGCTTTGAGAAATCCTGGCACTGAGCAGGCTGCAGATGAGCTTGGGGAGTTGACAAGCCTGTGTCTCTCTCTTTCTTGTTGCTGTGGATTCCTCCTCCATCTCACACATTCATCACACAGATTCACAGACTCACAGAGTGTCAGGGGTTGGAAGGGTCCTCTAGAGATCATCTAGTCCAACACCCCTGCCAGAGCAGGATCACCTAGAGCAGATCACACAGGAACAAGGCCAGGCAGCTTTGGAAAGTCTCCAGGGAAGGAGACTCCCCCACCTCTCTGGGCAGCCTGTCCCAGTGCTCTGTCACCCTCATAGGGAAGAAGCATTTCCTCACGTTCAGGTTGAACCTTCTCTTTTCCAGTTTATGGCCATTGCCCCTAGTCCTGTCACTGGACACCACTGAGAAGAGCCTGGCCCCATCCTCCTGACACCCACCCTTTAGATATTGATAAGCATTGATAAGATCCCCCCTCAGCCTCCTCTTCTCCAAGCTAAACAGAGCCAGCTCTCTCAGCCTTCCCTCATATGGAAGGTGCTCCAGGTCCTTCATCATCTCAGTGGCCCTGCGCTGGACCCTCTCCAGTAGCTCCTTGTCCTTCTGGAACAGAGGAGCCCAGGACTGGACACAGTGCTCCAGGTGAGGCCTCACCAGCGCAGAGTAGAAGGGGGAGGATAACTTCCCTCGACCTGCTGGCCACGCTCTTCTTAATGCATCCCAGGATGCCATTGGCCTTCTTGGCTGCAAGGGCACATGGTTGGCTCATGGTCATCCTGTTGTCCACCAGGACTCCAAGGTCCTTTTTCCCAGAGCTGCCCTCCAAGAGAACAGCCCCCAACCTGTACTGGAACATGGGGTTGTTCTTCCCCAGGTGCAGCACTTTACACTTGCCCTTATTGAATTGCATTAGATTTCTCCCTGCCCAGCTCTCCAGCCTGTCCAGGTCACGCTGGATGGCAGCACGGCCTTCTGGCATGGCACCCACTCCTCCCAGTTTGGTATCATCAGCAAACTTGCTGAGAGGACATTCCATCCCTTCGTCCAGGTCATTGATTAATATATTGAATAGTGCTGGACCCAGCACTGACCCCTGGGGGATGCCACTAGCCACAGGCCTCCAACTAGACTGTGCCCCTTTGACCTCAACTCTCTGAGCTCTTTCCTCCAGCCAGTTCCCAATCCACCTTGCCACCCAATGTTCCTGTCCATGCTTCCTAAGCTTGGCTATGAGGATGCCATGGAATACCATGTCAAAAGTTTTGCTGAAGTCAAGGTAGACCACATCCACTGCCTTCCCCTTGTCCATCCATCTAGTGATGCCATCATAAAAAGCTATCAGATTGGTCAAGCATGACTTCCCCTTGTTGAATCCATGCTGACTATTTGTGGTAAGCTTCATTTCCTCAACATGCTTTGAGATGGCACCAAGAACAAGTTGATCCATCATCTTTCCAGGGATGGAGGTGAGGCTGACCGGTCTATAGTTACCCGGGTCCTCCTTCTTGCCTTTTTTGAAGATTGGGGTAACACTGGCTTTCCTCCAGTCCTCAGGCACCTCTCCTGTTCTCCAGAACTTTTCAAAGATTATGGAGAGTGGCCTAGCAATGACTTCTGCCAGCTCCCCCAGCACTCGTGGATGCATCCCATCAGGGCCCATGGATCTGTGGATGTTCAGTTTGCTTAATTGATCTCTGACCCTGTTCTCTTCAACTGAAGCAAAAGCTTCCTTTCTCCTGAATTCCTCTATTGTTTTCAAGCTCTGGGACTCCTGAGGACTGGTCTTAGCAGTAAAGACCGAGGCAAAGGTGGCATTCAGTAACTCCGCCTTCTCCATATCCTCGGTCACCCCGGCACCCATCTCATTCAGCAGTGGGCCCACATTTCCTCTGGTCTTTTTTCCTCCAATGTACTTGAAAAAGCCTTTCTTGTTGTCCTTGACCTCCCTTACCAGGTTCAGTTCTAAGAAGGCCTTAGCTTTCCTTATCGCATCCCTACATCCTCTGACAACACTTTTGTATTCCTCCCGAGTGGTCAGCCCCTTCTTCCATGTTCTATATACTTCCTTCTTACGCATAAGTTTATTCATTAGCTCCCTGCTCACCCATGAAAGTCTCCTAGCTCTCTGCAAGAGCAGACACTGGTCTGCTTTGCCCAGCACTCGGGTAGGGACCAGCACAGGGATTACTTAGCACAGCAGAGCTTGTAGGGCTCAGAGACTCCTGCAAACGGCAATGATACAAGACCCTGAAGACAAAGCATATGGGTTTTGGGACTTTGGTTTGAGCTTTCTGCCTGCTGGGCAAGCCGAGGCTTGCCGATCCTCTCATGCATACAGTTATAGACAGGAGAGGGGCGCAGTCATCAGGGCTACCTAACCACAAAAGTCACTTGTCTTGCTTGCAAATTAGGGGACTTTCTAGGAACAGCACCTGTGCAAAGTGCACACACAGAGAACATCACCGCCTGCAAACTGAACCAGTGGGGATTGCCCGGACACCTCCCTGGGCTGCTGCCCCGTGTCCCCTGTCCCCCTCCTCTCCCCTGCACCCCCTGAGCGGGGGAAGGAGGGATTTCCCCCAGGTCTAACGCCTGCAACCACAGGAGGAAATCGTTCTCCAGCACTTGTGGAAGAGATGAACCACCTCGTCCGGGTGTGAGTAGGCACATGTGTTTAGAAATGGTGTGGAGTGGAAGAGCCATCTGAGTGGACAACCTGGCCGCAGGGGCGCAGGAAAGGCAGGGTCCCGCCATCACCAGGATCGAAAGACGTGTCACCTGGCACCTTGGTGCACAGTGTGTGGCACACGCATGGCACACAGTGTGTGGCACACGCATGGCAGACGCCTGGCTGTCTTTGGAGAGGCGCGAAGCTCCCGCGGGCCGGGGCCTGCCCGGGGCGGCTGCCGCCCACCAGCTCGGCGTCGCGGCGTGTCGGCAGAGCGCAGCTGTCAGCCGCCGTCCTCAGGGACCAGGCTGTGTGTTTACATGAGTGATCATATGGTAACCTCTTCCAGCTCGTGGGCAACTCTCAGGGTTACCTCATCTGCAGCCGAATTACCTCATCAATGTGAAATGCAGCAAGCGCAAGGCGGGAGCCAGGCCGGCTGCTCTGGGGGCACGGCTCCCTCAGCAGCGGGCTGCGCCCGCTCAGGAAATAAACTTGGAATCTGTTGGCTTTTGCAATTATCTCAATTCAAGAGGTCCCTCGTAAATTGGCCGGGTTTGCACAGCAGCGTGACAGGGCCGTGCGGGTGTGCGTGCACCCATCGGGCTGTGCTGGCCCGCAGTATGGCTCCTTGCGATGCCCAGCTGCCATGCAAAATCCTTGCAGCAGCGTGGGGACCAGCAACCACGCCGTTATTCTCCACCATAGGCTAAGACTAGGAAAGCAGAGCTCTCTGCATCCTCGGGTTTTAGCATATTTTTTGACCCAGATTGCTCTGTTCCCCCTCTTTAAAAACAAACCAACAAAAAATACCATGTATAAATGAAAAATTGCATGTGGTGCCTGGGAATATATAATAAATTATCGGTTCCATAGGCAGGGGAGTTTATTAGCCCCTGTCAAGCTATTCACAATGTAAAGGACATACTGACCTAGAATGATCTCTTCCTTCCAATCAGCATTTAAACTGTAACGGGAGAGCCGCTGGTATTTGTTCACTGGTAAGGTTAACCCTTCGGGCTACCCTTGCAGATATTTACTCTGAACAATCCCAACCCTGGCAGGCCACATTTACTGCTAATCAACCTTTTTATTAATCAAGGAAGCTGTGAACTGGAGGCCACCACTTCTGAAAACAAACACATTTTAAATTCCTTAGAGCATCTATGTACATATGTGTTTGTGTGTGTGTATATATGTATATTTTTCTTTTCTCTCAAGGCTATTTATCATGTCCAGTTGGATGCATTGTGCAAACTCGGCTGCTCTTACTGGGTATGAGGAAGCATATTAAAGGGAAGATTGAGATTACCATTTTGCTTTATTTCATCTCTCAAATCTGGATACGTGTTGCCAGAACCTCTGTGTGTGTGTGAGTGCAGAATAACAGTTGTAAGCTGCGTTCACACGAGGTGTCTCCAGGCGCTAGGTAAGGCACATCTGGAGTTCACAGCATCCTGGAGATTGTTGCTCAAATCCCAGGAGCACAGGTCGGATTGGGAATGGGGGCCTGGTATCCATGGTGAGGCTCCCTATCTCACAGTGCCAGGTGTGTGTGTGTGTGTATTTCTTGGAAAGGCCGTCCTCAGGGGGGAAAGAGAAACCAGGAGAGAGGTAATTAGGAGCTACCTTGCACAACTGAGCCAGCTCATCAGGGATGGATATGGGAAGGGCAGTGCTGGGAGCTGGTGACATGTGCAGAGGTTTCATGCAGCTGACAGCAGCCATGCTGGCTTTCCTCCTTCTTTTTTTACTTTTTCTTTTTCTTTTTCTTTTCCTTTTCTTTTTCCTTTTCCTTTTCCTTTTCTCTTTCTCTTCTTTCTTTTTTCCTTTCTTTGTTTTTCCCTCCTCCCTCCCTCTCTGTATCTGGAGTAGCAGGAATGGAAAGAGTCATAAGGGCAGAAAATGGAGCTTCTGAAATAACTCCAGAAGGCTCTGACAGCATCACTGCTAGTTGTTCTCTATCTTGAAACAAGATCCATATTCGGATCAATAGAGATTTGTGTGGGGGGAAGTGTTCCCTTTTATTTCTTTGTCAACTCAATGTGGCAGAGCTGCTGAACAACACATGCTCAGAGAGCTTCTAGCATGAGACTAGTTATTAAAACAAATCCTTTCTGCCTGCCTTGTGTATACTTCATGTATTTCCATACATGGACCTAGAGCATGGCTGAACACAGACCTGTGCTGTGCCAGCCCTGCACATTGAAGAACGCAGTCATTTCCCTCATGGAAGTTTGGATCCTCCCCAATCCTGCCTCTGCTTCCTAGCATCCCCACAGACCAATGGCAGCATGGTGCTGCCTTAAGCTCCCAACAAAAATTGGGTGAATATGGTTCATAATCCAAGTTTAAGTGGATTTATGGGGTGAAGAGGCAATCCTCCTTCTGTTCTGTGTTTCACAGTGGTACTTGGAAAGAAAATTGATGCATGATTGTATTAAACCTCCCCTCCGCTCCAAGACCTACGTCATACTGGAAAACAACATGTCCTTGTGGGATGCTGAGCACTGGTCCTTGTGAAGCACTAAGCATCATATAAGATCAAAATCTGATACAGGATCAGACTGGGAAAGGCTTCTTTAAACTAAACTTTAAGTAATGTTCACTAGTGGCTTTCTCTTTGAGTTTTGCTGCTGTCTTCCAGGCAAGCAGGGTTACGGCTCCATGTGCTGGAGTGGGCATGAGCCTTCTTTTTGCAGGAACAATTTTGAACTCGAGGAATTATGAGAGGAACCTGCAATTCTCTCATGCAGGTGAAATTAGAAAGTGAAAGATATGACTCATTGGTGGGGCAAATTGAGCCTGCCAGCTGGGCTTCATTCAGCTGAAAAATATGCCCCCGTGGCTGCAGATAAGCCAACCAGAACTAACCAGAGGGGTGCAAATCTTCCAGTCAAACTGCAAATTGGGAACAACAAAGCAAATCATTCAGGTAGAAGGCATGCAAAATGCAATTGGTTCTGTTGCGCTTTACCTTGAATGGATTAAATCTGGCACTCAATGCCCGAACCCACAAGCGCTTGAACGGTAGTAAGCTGGCATAAGGCTGGCTATAATTAGAAGTGATATCTGCTCAGAATTAAAGTGCCAAATGTGCCTTCAGGTGTATTCATTCTCCATCTTGCTTTTTAGTCCAGGCCTGACACATTTGGGATTCTTGCCACAGGAACTGTACCAAATGACTCACTCACAGTGGTAGCCGTGTGCTGAAGACTGCATCCTACAGAATCAGTGGGCCTGGGGTTCAGCATGATAGGCAAAACCTCAGGAGACTGACATATGGTCACTTGGCTCAAATAAGCTCCTTCAAACTTAAAAATGTGTGTAATATTTGCCTAAATTTTTGTCTTCTTTCTTTTTTCCATTTCTACAATCGTGGTTCCTCTTGACCCATTACCATCTTATTTCATTCTTCTCTGTCCTCTCATTTATCTGTCTCCTTTAGTCTCAGCATGCTTGAACAGTCCCCATTCTCAAGTTCCTCTTATTAACAGCAGGCACCATGAACTCTGTTTTCTCTTGACTCCCCAACAGTGTCTGAGGTTTTATAGCCCCTTTGGAGGCTTAGCCGTAAAGACTGGAATGCTCTCTGCTGATTTCCCTCTGGTTGCTCCCTTGGTCGCTGGTCTAATAAGGGACAGATCTGCAAAAACACTTAGAGGCTGCAGAGTTGAGATCTGCAGAGCCCGACTGCCAGGGCTTCTGGTGGAGTCCATAGCCCAACAGACGTGTCTGGGCAGCAATTGGTAGGAGGAGAAGGGCAGGTGTGCAGGCTCACCTCTTGGAGCATGAATAGAAGGCGGCAGAATACCTCCTGCCTCATTATTTTCCAGAAAAACCCAGAGGTGTTGGGCTGGTATTAGTTGATTGTACCCTGATATTGTTGGTGCTGCATGTACCCAGACCTGGGCTTCAAAAAAGTGTTCCCAGATCTGGTACTATCAACAAAAACCATCCAAGCTGACGCTTGCTCTGTCTCTGCTCCAAGTTGGCCAGCCTGATTTTAACATGCTAGACAAATTAAAATGCAGTTTCTTGCATTTTGTAAGTCCAGGCATCTTTTCACACCTGTTGGTCTTTTAGAAACCATTTTACGGGCTTCCTAGCATCTTGTGTTGTTGTGCTTGACATGTCGGGAACAGAAAGGAAGGCCTACTCTTCACACAATTCCCCTCAGATCAGATTGATAATATGTATTGAATGATGTTGCTTAAATCAATGCAGATTGATTGAGGGCCTCAGAGCATCTGGAAGATAACAGGAGAAGAGAGACCAATTTCCTGAAGGGATATTCATGGTCATTTTTACAGTGCTGCACAACTTTTGCCCAAAAGGAAAAACTTGCTGGTCATTTGAGAGGGTGATGTGCTTTGGGTTGAAATTGAGAGCCTGTGTAAGATACGTAACAATGCTCCCTGAGTACTGCTATCCCTCTTATTTCTTTTAACTCCTGTAACTGCTAATAAATTATGTTGACTATTGGATTATGATCAGCAGGGAGTCTTAAGGAAAAAAATTTGGTTGTCTTAATGAGGAAGTGGGGTGGGGAGAGAAGAAGGGAGGGTTTTTAATGGAGAAAACAAGCATCATCAAGACATGGGCCCCTTTATTTTGTAGCCGGATTGTAAGCAAAGCCAGGGAAACTGAAAAGCCAAGCCGCCCCCGCTGAATTTCCATCCGTCTCCTCCATCCTGCTCATAGTCAGAGGCAGCTCACATAGCTGTCTTTGTGATAAAGCTTACAAGCAAATTGGACAGGGTGTCAGGCTGCCTATGAAATATGACAAATTAACAGCCGAGGTTGCTACTGCTCTGGTTACAGACACTTCATTTAGAAGTTATCATGTTACTGGATGCTTTCTGTAATTTGTGGTGATACTGATTGTGATAAATTGCAAGATTCAGGTAAAAATTTCAGCCCATTCCTGAAGCTGAATATTAAGGGAGGAAATGGTTGTCAATACCGTGCCACTTAACTTCAGGCCCCAAACGAGAAAAGATCTAGCAATAACAATAAAATTCTCAGTCACTGAACAATGTAATTAAATTAAGCTAATTACATTACAATTAACAAATCTTTAATTTATTTTTAATGCTCTGATTAAACATTATGTGGTAACCATAAAGCTTTCTGAACAGTAATCCTGTTGGCTAAGCATTGACACCAACCTGGGGTCATTGCTTGATGCTAGAGTATTTCCTGAAGTAATAAATAATCGCTTTTTATATCTAGCTTGAAAAGATTCCCATACAAATATTTCAGGCATGTAATTTATTCCCTTTTTTCCATTTACCTTGATGTCTGATAACGGAAAAATGAATTCTCCGTATTCCAGTCCACTCCATTTGTAGCATGGATTAATTTCACCTTCATTGGATTGTTTGTTTTTTAAAGGTGGCAGTTATCTCAAAGGACCCAAAGAAGTCCTTATTGGGTGATTCACTAGTGGTTTATTGGACATTCTTCCTCATTTCTGTAGGACTCCCTGTGAGAAAAGGCTGGGGAACTTGGCTCCTTGCAAGATCTGCATCCCAGATGTAGCTGTATCTCGCACCAAACAAAAGAGGGAAATTGGGCATGTTAAATGTAACCAGAAAGAAATTTGGGACCTGAATGTAAAGCTCCCTGATACCCATGTTTAGACCCTTCAGTCTTTGCTATTGAAGCTCTCAAGGCATCTAATGTTGTTTTGAAACATGCCTAACCAGTGCTTCTGCCTTGACCAGGCTATGCAGCGGGGTACTTATCTGACATTTCAGTCAGATTAGAAACCACGAAGAGCGAGTTCATCCACTTATCTTGCTGCAGGGCTGTCTCACAAGGACACTTTGAATCCGCCTGCTGCACTCTGCCAGATCTGGTCCTTCTTTGACCATTAGGCCAAATGTTTCTTCTTTCTTATCATGTTTTGTCTTTCTTATCCAACAAGTATTTCCTATAAAGCAGGACTGTTTTGTAAAGAAAAGGGAAGGGTGGTCTTTCCACCTCACATGCCTTATCAACAAGGTCACCGAGAGCCCTCTGAAGAGAGAAGCAAACCTCCTCTGGCAGAAAAAGGGACAGAGCACTTTGGGTGGAACTATTCAACTGTGACAAAAGATGGAGGATTTCAGCCACATGGGTTCTTTTTTTTCTGACTGTGGTGTGACCCTGGTCAGTTCTGCAGGAAAGAGACATCTTTCTGAAAGACGTGTCCAAAGCAGGAAAATGTACAGTGTAAAATAACTGAGCTCTGGAGAGGAGAGGGTTTTTAATTGTGCTGCTATCACTCATCCTCAGGGTTTTCCCAGAAAGAGGCTACCATGGCTCCTTCCTCAGTCTGCTCCTTTTAAAACGCAGTTTCGGAGCTATGCAGATCAAGGTCAGTTGTTGTGGTCTTAAAAAGCCTGTGCTCCAACTATGCACTTTCCCAGTCTGCTGGATGAGGTATGGGTGAAGGGGTGCAGGAATCGGTACACCCCCAAACCCCACCTGCCCTGCACAGCTGCGCCGGCTAGGCTGATCCCTGCTGCCCCCAGCACCGTGCTGGGAGTGTACCAGCTCACCCCTACGGAGAAAACTGGGCTTTCTGCCCTGTGTCAGCTTCACTGATGTAAAGCACCTACCCAGCTCCTGGGACATAAGCTATTATCTCTGCAGGGCTCCCTGCTTCTCCGAGTAGATGTATCTGCTCCCCTGCCGCTAGCTCCAGGCTCTCTCCTATGGCAAGCACCAAGGCACATACACAGACACGTGTCGTAGCTCGGGATTTTTGGATCTGGTCCTTGCTGCTTAGGGACCAGATGTAATTTGTTCATGCACCTTGAGCTCTGCAGGTGACTCAGGAGCGTGCGGCTGGCCTCTACCTGCGCTCGGCATCCGTGAGAGGCAACCATTCCCTGCAGACAAGTCTGGGCGTTGCTGCCACACTAAATAAACCAAAAGGAAATGGCTGAGATGGAGAAGCTGAGAACACAGAGTGCTCAAAACTGTGAACATGTGGGGCTTTTTTCCTGTTTAAAATTTTGCAAAATTGCTCTGTCAGCACTGAATAATTATTAAAAAAAAAAAAAAGGAATTTAGAAACGTGTTATTTTACATCTTACTAAACAGAACGATGGCTCGGCACTGTGTGTGGAGTATGGTCCTTGTTTTGTTTGTGTGGGACCTCGAACAACTGCTGTGTTTATTTTTTCCTGATAATCTCTCTAATAGCATGGAAAAAGAAGGCACAGACTGTGTCTTTTTTTTTTTTTTTTTTTGAGAACTGAAATAATTCATGTTTCTCTTCTGTGGAATGAATTTCCCAACCATAATACCGCACGTTGAGTGTATCTGGAAAGGATGCCGTCTTGTTCGATGAACTGAATTGTGCGCACAGTTGGAGACTCTGACAGTGCCAGCATCAGTGAATGCAAGTTGCATAAAAAAGAGGCAGCATCATTCATGACACTAATGAACAGTCCTTCCTTGTCTATCAGAGAAATCTTTCCCAGGGATAACGATTCTCCTAGCATTTTCTTAGCCATAAAAGAAGAGATTGTGTTGGGTCTTTGGTTCTGTTTGAAACTATCAGGAGGATTCTTAGGCTGGGAACAGAAATCAATGTTTCTGTGATACTGTATTGGCTAAATACTTAGACTGGAGAAAAAAGATTTTGTTCTGACTGCACAGTGAACTTCTTGTTTTGCTTTGCTGCTACAAGATTGTGAAAATAGTGTGAAATTTAAGGGGACATATTTGATTCTGAGCAAATCTGCCAGCAAGTCCTAGTCATTTATTACAATGCGATGTACCTGGTTCACTTGTATAATCCTATAGCTTTAAGTAAGTGTAACTTCATTGATTTTAGTGGAATCTTGTGAGTAAAAGGGGAAAATTGGTGTGACACAGCAGTGATTCAGCTTTAATGCATTTCCTCTTTCTTCTCCAGGTATTTATTATCCTTTAAGAGACATCCACTTTAAGTCTTTCTTATTACTTGAAAAAAGTCTCCTAAGATATGAACAAAACCAATACATATAGCAGAATGGTCTCTGGGGATCTATTCTACAAAATGACAATTAGACAAGATCTAAACTGGGGGCTAGATTAAGGGTATGATTCTTTCTTTAAACTATTGAAATAAAAGCTAAAGTATAGATGCAGTTTCCTCAGAAAAATATGATTTGCCTTGCAAGGTTTTATTAGAATTGTTGAATAAATACAGCCTATACCTACTTATATATCAGCACATATTACATCACTCCCAGGAAGACTTGTCAGTGCAACCCTACTACTGTAGACCAGACCTCAACCCACAATTCCAGCCTTTTTATTTATTTTACTGTGCCCTTTAGTATTTTGCACCTTGCTCCCTGCCCTTTGCATGTGTTTCTTCTGTGCAAACCCAAATGATACTTAATTGGCTTTTCTTTCATTAATTTTGTAATGCTCTGATTTCCCAGTACTTTATGAGGGGCTCCAGTGCTGTGAAGTTAGATCCTGTGCCATGTTCACCTGTGGGTCACCACCCCAGTTTTAATGGCCTATGTGTTTCTTTAAGTTTTAAATGCATGTGCAATGCCTTTCGGGGACAGAAACTCATACACACAGATTTATCTTGGAGGTTGTGTTTGTGCTTGTGATAGCGACCATAATGATTGGGATTATAGCAGAGAAAGAGTTTGAAGCTTGTCTTTTGGTTAGAGAGGGAAAATCAGACCTTTTACCATTGACAGCATGTAGTTACCCGTCATCTAGCTTTCTCCACTTCCTCAAGATGTGCTAGCATCTTTGACAGAGATGGATTTAAATTTGAAAAAAAAGAGATTTATGGCATGACCGAGAAGTTTGATACGAGTCATATGAAGAAGTATATTTTAGGACTGATTATGTTACAGGCTACTTTTATTTAAAGTAAATTTGTTACATACTGTGCATTACTATCAAGCACGAGGCTTTTGTCACTGGAGTAAATTTCCTTAAAGGACCAGAGCAAATCCCTCACATTGGTGAAGTATCTGCAATTCCTGACCTGCCTCGCATGACTGATTTCTACAGGAGTGAAGCTTTTGTGATCCATGCGTTAGCAATATCCATCTACTGCTACAGTAATTAAATGGTTTAAATCTACCATCCTATATAGATCCACTTTGATTGCTTTCTTTCTTACAGATCTTGTTACTGGACTCCAGAAATTAACACTTTGGTAGGTGCTGGAAAAGACAGCTTTCCCCAATTCCTGCTGTAACATGGAAGCTGTTAGAAAACAAGCCATTTATTGGTACTGAGTTGTCATTAATACTGTAATGATATTTATGCTTTCAATCACTGCAAATTGCGAAGTGCGATGCCAATTCAAGCAGAGAAACTATTTGTTCCTATTTTGTCATCAAGTTTTTATTAGTTCATTTGGTTTAACAGAATTAGAGGGCTGCTCTGAGAAAAAAAGTATGAAGCATCTTCCAGTAGGTAATATTATTGGTAGACAAGTAGTTTTTTCCAAATTGTGCCTTCATTCTCTGAGCAGTAAAGGTAATTGCTACATCTGGAAGAATATTGACTCATGACATGGGACATTTTTGTTGAAGATTTTGTCTGTCTGATCTGTTGTGTCACCAGCCAAACTGAAAATTATTGCTACCCATCTACAGGTCTGGCAGCTTTGCATATCAGCTAGAGGTCTAGAGGAGAAAACAAGTGTTCAAGTCTCTAATATGTTTGTTAACAAAAGACACAAGTCTTATCTTTCTCAGCCTCTCACAGGAATGTAAAACCTTAAAACCCACTTTGTCTTCCCTTTGTTCCCAAACCCTGAGCTTTTCACCTGGGAAACCCTTCTAGGTCAAAGCTCCTCCCCTGGGACCATATGACCTTTAAAGGTGGGTTTGAACCTTTTTATATACAGCTGTTCTGCAATACAAATGAACCTCAAAGCTTTAGCAACCAGACAAAGAAGAGGTCTTTAACCCACACAGTCTCTGTAAGGGGTGTCATTTATGCTTAAATGACCCCTAATGGGCAAGTGATGAGTCCTGTTCAGTGCAGCAATATTAATGGGCAGGCAGGAGCACAGAGCAAGGGGTAGGATGGATGTTTGCATGTTTCCATACCTTACAAAGCAAAAAGGGCTGGGCAAACTTACCTACTGCTTTCCCAAAGGACAGCAAATGACATCTGAGTACTTCAAAAGCAATGTTGCTTTTGTGGATCTATTTCAATGAATTGAAAAGATTTCTAAATTCTTATTTAATTACAGGAGTTTAGATTTACTCAGCTTGTATAGCCCAGCTGATATGAAGGTGAGGGAGAAGTAGAAAATTTACTTTATTTCCAGTGATCTGATGTCCATTTCCATGGAAACAGAAATGGAAGCAGGAACCAAACATAAGCAGTCACAGCCCTGGTTAATTGCCCATGGCTGCTTTCTGTTTCCACTTCTATGGTGCTGAACTCTATGTTTTCTACTGACCCCGTTACTATAAAACTGTGTGTGTGAGAGGAAAGACTGGGCATGGGAAGGCAGAAAGGGGAAAGATCTGAGAGGCAGTGTGCAGGCTCTCCAGGCTGGCCAGTGAAGAAATCCTCTTTAAGGTTTTGGGGTTTTTTTTTACTTGACTGGAAAAAATTGAGGAGCAACATCAGCAAAACTAATTTTAATTAAGTTATTGCTATAAGCCTGGTGGTAAAACAACTCTTAATGATGATCAATGTAAATCTGGAATTGGTCCATGGAAGTCAATGGCACTCTAACATGTATTAAGAATGACCTCTGGCAGTAAATGAGAAATGCAAAAAAATATTAACAGAAAGTGGGTTTCTGTGGTTGCTTAGGCAGTGAAAAAAGTAATATAAGGAGTCAGATCTTCTTGATTTGGCAAGCTCTGATAGGTCTACCATGCAGGAGAAGCATCTAGAGGCAGGCCACAATCTTCAATGATAAAATAGAAATTGAGTATGGAAAAAAAAATAAAACCAAGCAAATGTTTTTCCAGGCTGCAAAACTGTTGTATTTGTTCATTAAAGTAATCGAGCACCTCTGCATTGTCAAATTTGGCCTAAAACCAGGAGCAAAAAATAACATTAAAAACAGTACTCCCTGTTCTTGTTGTTTCCAAAACCAGACCCCCAACAGGAAGCAATGATCCCCAGAGGTTCAGCTTCATGGAAACCAAATCAGATCTCCGGCCTTTTGAGGTTTGCCCATCTCTTGTAATCATGCTGGCGTCTGTCCTGTAACAGTTTTTTTGCTGATAAGAACAGCTTGTTCTAACCTAACTAGACTGCTGCTCGGAAGAGTGTGAAAAGGCTTGTATAAGAAAAGAGGTTGTGGTAGATTTTTTTCCCCTCAAATGTTTTGTGGAATACTGAAAATAATCCAGCATTGCCTTTAGATATGGAAAATAAAGAAGAAGCAGACAGGAAGGTAAAAAGAAAGGTCTGTATTATAAGGTGAATGTCCTTAAGCTTTGCGAAAGGTAGGCTCAAACCATGGAAGCTGCTTCTTCCTAATTTCAAGCCCCACCACTACTCAATGACAGTCTGAAAACATTCACTGCCTGTCACGTGAGCACTCCTCATGCTATTCCCCATCTCCTCATTGCCCTTTGGTGTAGACACTACCTTCCTTTTCCTGTCAAACTTAGATACACTAACTGGTAGGAGGTGACGATAGAGTTGTCCATCAAAATATCCCAACAGCAAGCATCAAAAGAACAACTGCCAATGACGTACAAACCTTCACAAACACTGATCCATCAGGGTGCACTGTGGTTTTGAAGTGCACTTGCATTTTCTTCCTCAAATAAATCTTCCCACTCCGTTTTAATACTGTCTGGGATAACATGGAATGGGAGTGGTGATTTTAAGCTGGGAAATTTCTTCATAGCTTTTGGAAGAGCTTTTCTGATTGTCTAATTTCATATTTCTTGATAGATTGAAAGAGAATTTTTTCAGGTGTGCAGAGTCAAAAGATCAGGTGTAAGTGGTGACGGACGTCTGACTGCAGCTGGAGTGTGGACAGGCCAGATGGCTGTCAAGGAAGGAGGTGGAAATTCATGGAATTCTAATGATGAGAAGCTCTGAAAGAGTCCAGGGATTCAGAAAAGCTAAGCTTTCTGGGAGATTTTCCAATCACCTTCCATATAGCTAGTGCACGACCTTCTCATGCATACAATTGCATTTTATGGTGTGGCACAGCCCTTCATAACACATGCATGAAACTAAAGTTGGAGCAAAAATGCCAGCTCCAAAGCAGTGCACATATTTTGAAATCACGCTGAGTAATGTCTGACTGAGGAAGAGTAACAAACACTGGTTTTACTGTTTTCCATCCTTTCCAAAATATCCAGCTTAAACTGTATGTTGCTTTTACTATAATTTTATAATTATAGAAAATAAAACCATATAAAAAACCATAGTGTGCCAGAAACTTCATTCTGTTTCTTCATGCCTTATATTACCATACTGACTTGGTGGTGGTTTGTCATCCTTTTGCTCAAATGTAAGGACTATTTGCCACATAAGATAAGGCAAAGTCAGGCTCAGTGTGTAAATAACTTAATTCTGTGCTATAGTTTGCAGCAGAGAAATATCAGTTCCATATGACTTTCTGTAGGTTTTGATGATCCTAGGTAGAGTGCAGCAAAGATGGGCTCTGACAAGTTATGTCAGTCACATTCCCATCTAGGCTAACTGCGATGGAGATAGAGGTTGTGCTCTGTGCAGCACATGCCCCCTGCATCTGACACTTTGTCAGGTATGTCCAAGCCTTTTTTGCCCATGGCTTTGCTCAACAGACACATTCACAGATCAGCAGTCCAAAGTAAGGGCACGGGATGCCTTCACTGCAGTTAGACATCTGTTGCACTTCAAATGTCAAGCACCGTGGTTGTAGCTTTTAGGTTGTATTACACCTAGAACAGACTGAGCTTTGCTGCCAACGCAGTCTTTCCTCACATGCTCAATGGCCATTTCGTACAGTTATTGCAGGTAAGAGTAGGCTTAGTCACACTCACTGCTTCACTCTCATGAGCTCTCATGTTGATAAATATACAAATTCCTTGGTTTTTTAATAATAAAAACAAAAAAAAGCAGGACTACCAAGCATTAGAGCTTTCCATGGGAAACTGTATGTAGCATCTGGTACCTAATGTGGAAAGCCCGGCAAGATAAGTAGTCTGAGTTTCTGGGAATAGGAATGGCACAAAAGAAAAAAAAGTGTGGAGGTTGCAAAGTCTAAACCTTGGATTTCCTGTGAATGGGAAGGTACAGTCTAGAGACTTACTTGACTTTGTACATACTCATAAAATATTAGAGTCCTAAAATACCTTGTCTCTTAGTGAGTGGCCAAGCAGTTAAGATGTTATTGAACTTTAGACTGCAATACTCAAACGTATAGTAAGAGGCCATATTGAATGGATCTGTTTTATCATTTTTTTTCCACAGTAGCTGCTTCTGCTTTGTTCTATCATATTAAAAGACAGAAAGACTTTCAGAGCAGTAGAGCTCCCAAAACAGAAGACTGACGATTTCAAAGTGAAGAGCAGGTAACTGCTAGTACAGGATCCTGCAGGTTAATTGGGTATCATGACCCAGACAAAACTCAAAAGAGAGAGCAGTTCAATTCTTTCATTTGGTACATGAAAACTTGCTGTTTGTGTTGCACAGAGTTCAGTTTAATCAGCCTTGTGAGCTACTGTTGTATCATGAAGTGGATCACCCCTTGCCAGGAAGGAGGAGGAGAACTATGGAGGAGACCGATGAGAATTAAAGGATGGTAACTTAAAAAAAAAGTGAGGTTAGTGAGTTTGAAAGGCACCAGATTAGCAGCACAGGAAATGGCCTCCTTTATTTAATCATACCTAAGTGCTTTGAGATAGATTCTTATTCCTTTTATCTTGATGAGTAGCACATCTAGACGATGGGCACAGCATCTGCTGGGGCAGCTGTGCAGGAGAGATAGGGGTCAAGCCTTAGGTAAACCCAACCAGGCCTGTCAGCAGCAGGAAGTGGATAAGCGCAGTGTTGTTCCCCTGCCACCGTTTCCCCTATCTACACATCTCGAGGTCAGCCTAGGAAAAAAAGCTGCAAAGGAAAAAGGTGTTTTAAGTGGTGTGCTGTGACAGATTTGCAGATGGAGAGCTGAAATAAACTGAGACTTAGTGCTACCTAAACACTTTGAGATGAATGCTGACGGTTTTCCTTTGGACTAGGCAGCTTCAGAGGATTGTGAAAAATAGATATATTGGATGCCATAAATGTGTCATGCTGTGCCCCATCCACCTGCTATATCCACAGCCATCTTGTTGACAGTCTGGTAAGACCAAGTGCTCACACGGTATTTGAATCTCAGCAGCCTTTGGAGGGTACACTCCAGCCATGCCCAGAGATGTGCCTGCAGATCTGTAGTCTGAAGATATGGTGGGGACTCAGGCTGTCACTCAAAATCACTCAGTAGAATCGTTAGTATCTGCGGTCACAGCTTTGGGCATACTTCTGGTAGAGTTAGATGGTACTGGGACACTCCAAGTGAGGTTGTTAGTGTTTGTTCCTGTATCAAATACCACTGTTAATTCACAGAGAACAGCTCAGAAGTGGTGCCAGAGTAATGGCCAGAGTGGTGTCACCACTGTGACACCTAGACTAAGAGAAATTCAGACAGGTGTAAGATAGCTGTGAATTATCTGCATTTTTCAGTCCCTTGGAACTGAATTCAGGGACTGTGCATGTTTCTTCCTTCCACTGAAGTGAAGAGGTTTTCCATCAATAGAGTGTTTTTTGGGATTTTTTTCCTCACAACTGGGTGAGCACAAGAAAAGAGGGGATAATATTGGGAGATAGGGAGAGAGCTGGAGTCCCAGCCATGCTTTACAAAGTCAGGTATATGGGAACACACTTGTATGTAAAGTAAAAATGTGATGCCAACTCTTTATCTCTCAGGAGTGGTTAATGGTTCTTACCTAGACATTTTCATCAAAGGATCTTGCTGATGAATTTGCTTTTGGCAGAAGCTGCTCTGCATTTGGAAATGCACCCATTTATTCCTTTCCCCCTTTCCACCTTGCCTTATTGGTCGCCTTGAAAACTGCCTCCAGCCCCTGTTCCTGGAGCAGGTGAGAACTTGTTGCTCTCATGTCTCCTCCTCCAGGAAGCTTGAGGAGCAGTTGTAAGCATGCTGTTGCTTTTCAGGTCTGTATGAGAGTAGATCTTACTTAAGGTGCCTATACGCAAGTGGGGTTTTTTCAAAACAGCAACATCTCTGGGCTGTCTGCTTCTCTGTGTATTTACTTAAGAATACAAAAAGCGTAAGGTGTGTTTGTGGCTCTTGCTTAGTTTCCTCACCAATGGCTATTGGTGGCATGGAAACAAACACTAGAGATTGTCCCATCTGCTTTTGTACTTTCCTTCAGATTTGCCAATTCTTGACCAAGAGGCAAGGAAAAAAGAAAGAGCGGAGTAGACTGGAGACAGTCTGTTGGATTAAACGTGGTCAAACAACAGTATGCACAAAACCCTGCCATTTTCCCCACTCATAAACAACATCTTTATAAAATGCCCAGTGGTGGCAGTTACCCAACTAAGAACGCATGGCATTCAGATCATATAAAATATGCACATCTCTATGCATCCCATTAGTTGTTGCTAATTCTTTCTCAGCCTATGGGGCTAATGACTAACTCCAGATCAGTAAAATCTTAGTTCCCTGTTGGCAGATTTCCTTTATTACAAGTGCTTCTATTCCTGTGGGTATCAAAATGATTCCAACACCCCATAATTAGATCTCATGTCAGCCTAATACCTGTGAATTTGCCTTATGGATTTAGTCTGCAACCTCATTAGCTCTGAGTCAAGTCAGTCTATTCTCAGATAAGACATTGGATAGACAGGAAACTCTTGGTGCCACATCTTGCAGAACTGGCTTGGTGGCTTGAAGATAAAAATACATGGGAAAGCTCCTCCTTGATAAGGACCTTAATCACAGCTGTATCACTAACATTTTACCACTGATTTTATAAACACCTTTGTAGTCAGAGAACTTTGGCCCAGGAACTCTGCTATGAAATTACATACAAATTTCTTGGAGGTGGGAGATACAGAAGTGGCCTGAACAGCTTTCTGATCTCAAACCTCAGCAGGATGACTCTTCACAGAGTCATGACAGATTTATATTAAGAAAGACCATCTCCATGAAGGCTCTACATTCAGACCTGGATGACATCCACCTGGAGAATTCAAATGGTCCTTCATCTCCAGGAGCTTCAAATAAAAAAAAAAAAAAAGCAGCATCTTCCTGAGGAGGCAGTCCATGGACATAGCAAATACAGGCTTTGTGTATGGAGTCAACAGTGGGAAGACTCCAGAACAGATTTGCTTCCCTCCAAGAATAAGAGCTTCTGCTCCAAGAAGGCTCAGGCCCAGGATTGTTATTGGATTGCTTTTCTCCTGCTGAGCCCTGTATTATGCATTTCCAGTAGCTCCCCTGATTTCCAGGGAAATCTGAAAGATCAAAAAGGAGACAAAGACATGATCATTCTCCAGCTCTGTGCTGGCCCAGACAGTTTTGGCTGACAGACTTAGTACAGATGGTCATCAGCCTCTGATCCAGCTCCTGGGCTGCCTGGTCCTGATCTCACAGTCCTGCAGCCAAATACTCTGTCCAGACCCAGAGTCACTGCACCTGATGACACTGCTGTTGCTTGGCTGAGTAGCACTGGGAAACATGGATCCCTACATCTGTAGGGATCCTGACACAGTGTAGAAAAACAGAGGAGGAAATATATATGTCCAAATGGAGAAAGTTTTCTTTATAGGCAGTCCAAAATTGACTGATATGACCTTGCTACCAAAGGCATTTCTCTGTATTTAAAACAAGCTGCCTTTGTTCATCTTGGTTTGAACTGATTTGCACATGCCACCTGCTTATTTAATTATTCTTGGTCTTTTCTGAGAGCTCTTGCCCAGCGGCCAGAGACAAAACTTTGGCTTTGTATCCAGAATTAATGTTCCCAAGACTCCTAAAATACTTCTTGGAATATTTCTTATATCACTTGTATATTACCTCATTTTGAAGTCCATCTTTCTAACAGCTCTCACCTAAACTACGAGGCTGATCTTAACTCTCTCTGCTAAAATTTTTCTCTAAACTGTAACATGCACACTATACTTGAAGCCAGGTTTGATACCAGAATATAAGACCCCTGTAAAAAAAAGACAGCATGGCACTGGTGTCAGCTGGCTGGTGACATTCTTTCTTCCAAGACTAACCCAACTTTCTTTGTCTGCTTTAGAAATGAATCTAAATCCAAGGTTTGGCCAGAAAACTACAGAGTACCACTCCCAAACGTAACTTTCATGACTTTGATCCATGTTCTATGACTCAAGCTGAAGAAGAATCTAGTTATTCTGGTGCTCTGTCCAATATCTCAGTGACTCTTGTGTTTTTCTGATGTTTTGGGAAAGGTGGTGCACATTTGGGAGCCTTCTAAGATTGTGTCTGATTTTTGCCGTGTGTACACTAGGAACACACTCACAAATCTGGAGTTTCCAGCTCAGCTTTCACATTAGAATCACTGCATTTTCCTAGTACTTGTGGAAGACCTGCAACAGCTTCTGAGAATTTTTACTCCTTATTTTTACTGAGCTATATTTAAAGAGATCTAGGCCTGATGATTGAATAGACATTACGCTGAGTTGTAGAACACATAGGGATTGTGAATCAGCTCAGCCTCTGTTTTCACTCGTGCTGCTTTGATTTTTGCAGAGCCTCACCAGAATCAACCCAGACAGAGGTTTTGGCCCTGACTGGGTCTTCAAAGTGACACTCAGTTCTTATGCTGGTGTTTCACAGGAAAACACCATTTCAATTCCTTCACTGTGGTTTATGTTTGCAGTTTTCTTGCTCTTTAATCTGCAAAATTTGGCTTAGTGCATTGAGAATGATGTCACCAGACAGGAGCCTGAGCTCCAGCTGATCCTTTTGTAAAAACAGTTTCTGCTTTGGTTTAATTTATGGCTGTTGCTGAATAGCTGGTTTGGTTTACTAGCTATGCTCTGTCAGCTATTAAGAAAGGTGAATTTCATGAAGGGTACGTTTTTCCCTCTGGCAATGGGACTTACTTTATTCAGGATGAATGAAATCCTTTTGTGTACCAACAGGATTTCCATTGGATCATTCTCCTGTTGAATGCTAAATATTGGAATGGGTGAAACTTGGAAATGGAATTGGTGATTCCTTTCATTTATTGCGAGCGAGCCATTATTCAACTGGTGTTGTCAACACTCCCAAACTGTAGGAACAGCCTCTTAAGATTGACCTCACTGCAGTGTTTAAAATGATACGTGATGAAGCTGCCTATACCTCTGCATTGAAATCTTCCCCAGACCCCACTTCCGAAGTGGGAACTGCACCGCACCTGCTGAGCTGAGCTGAGCTGAGCTGGGCTGTCAAGTGAGCTCCTGTTCTTGAATAAAGATGGCAGAACCTCACGAAGAGAGAAATGAGGAGCAGCCCTGGGTGATTTTATTGAACGTTATGACATGTAAGTGCCAGAATACCAAAGAGCTTGTTACAGCATAGAAAATCCCCTCTGCTAGCGACTCCATTTGCACTCCAACGCTATTCCGTTGCAAGGCCTATAAAACAGATTGCTAACAAAAAGGTTATTCAGAGGGTTTCTTTCAATAAACCCAAAGGTAACAAGTATCCACTGAGCAGATGTCATGAGACTGAGCTGCGCTCTGGAAAACTGCCGAGATATTTAAAAATAACGCTTTCTTATTAACCTAAGTACAATACTAAAAGTCTTTTAAAAGAAAACTTTCCAGATGCCACCTGCATCTGAGATGCTAATAGGATGGATGCCAGTAAGCCCACTAATACTGGAAATGCTCTTAAGGAACAGCTACAACTGATTGTACTGGCACAAACAAATCAAAAACTAATTTATGTACTCCTGCAGCTGCATCTCCAGCCAAAGCAGAGGCAGAAGTCAGGACCAATTCACAGCTGACTAATGTTGCCTCGTTCTTTGCAGATTTCTGGCATTTAACTGTAATTAAGATTTATTGTTTGTTAACTCGCAGGTCAGAACAAGCACTGCAATATGGATAACTTTTTGTCGACTAGTAAAATGCCTGTTAGGAGGAATCATCAAACCTTCCAAGCAGAACATGACAGAAATAAATAACAGAGTAATCCTCATTTTAGCTCTCCGTTGTGATCCCGGCAGTATCATGAAGGGCTGAGTATAACAGCACTGGGGAGTGTGCTGGGGAAACCCGCTGCACATGGTGGTATAGGGTGAAGACAGCTGGGTGCACGGCAGCACGGGGTATGGTAGGCACGCCATAAAAACTGGTTGGTCTTGCTCCAACACAGATTTGTCTACCACCATCAGTACTATGCGCTTTCTTTTCTGGCCCTTGATGCCTTATAGAGGGATGCAGCAGACAACAGAGGACTCCCTTCACCTCTGCTAGTATGAGCAGGTAAATAGGGGAAGGGATCCACCACAGCTTGTTATCCTAGAAAAGAGGGGAGAAAGGGATCCGTTGTTACCACACCTTGGCTGCAGTCATGATAAAGTGAGGCAGAGGGACATGAGTTAGATGACCACTGGTCTGTGACTTCTATCATCAGCAGGTTTAGTTCATTCGTTGCCACTAAGTCGGCAAAACTACACACCAGCTGATGACTGGGCCCTAGACATTCTTGGGGCCAGAATCAACATCAGGGATGGTGAATATCTCTGGGACTCTTGTGGGACATGGATGAGGGTGGACATGGACAGCATAAATTTGAAACTCAAAGTCTTGTTGATGAAAGAGAGCCATCTAATATGCAAAATCACATTCTTATTCTTAGAAAAATATGTGATGTTTTGGTGTTCCTTACAGCTAAGGCTTTCCAAACACTTTTTTGACATTAATAACTTAAACTTCCTGATGCACCTGAGAGTTACCTGCATGTGACTGTCACTGCTTGACAGAGGGATAGATGGAGGCACAGGAGATACTGGATTAGGGTCCTTTTTTTCTGTGCATCTTAAGCATTTGTTATCATCTGTGCAAAGAGAAGACAAATGTTATCATGTTGGATTTACAGACTGTCTAATACCTAGGCTTGGAGGTGTAAGGGAGGCGACCTGGTGCAAGGAATGAAGCTGGTTTATCTCAGGTATCACAGGAACAGCAGAGTAAAGCTACAATCAAAGGCTAGCTTCCCTTTGCTCCTGCTGCCAAGCCTGATCGCTAGGGCTAGGGCTGCCTTGAATCTTTTGTAGTCATTTACTTCCCTGCCAAGAAACCTTTACCAAGTCAGGGTGTTAGGTTTCTACACCTCCATTCTCTTAATCCTCCTCATTCTTTCTTTCACCTCAAATGTGTTCATAAACTGGGTCCAAAATGCCAAAGGTGGGGGGACACAGGACAGGGATAAGGAAAGCTGTACAGACCCAGTTCATTCACCAGGCAGTGCCAGCACTGTAAACAAAACTGGCCGTCATGCATCCTGGCACCAAAGGATGAAGCAGGAACGTATCTGAATGTAATCACTTTCAGGAATTTCAGCAAATAACGAAGGGCTGACTAATACCAGGAGCCTTTCCTACAGTTCATTTACTGTGTAGCTCTGAGACGTGCCCAACAGATGAGAATGCACATCAAATGTTTTGATCTGTGGAAGAATATTTTTCCTAATATGTTTTCAAAGATTTTTTTCTCAACTTTGTAATGTGACTCTGAAGATGGTCATGCCATATTTTTAAAGAAGACACTCTGTGTGTGTTTTTTAAGACCTTTTTGGAAGGGGGACAGCGGGTTGTATATTTTTTAACTCCAAAACCCAGATGTTCTTTAACAGAGAAAAATAGAATAACATACATTAATAGCTTGGAAAACAATGGCAATATTTAATTAACCTTTAGAAATGGCTAATCTGTGAATCTGCACGTGTCAGCTCATCTTTAGAACAGAGTCACTGTGTGTGCCTTTGCCAAAATCAACATGCTTGTTCGGTGGATTTCTTCCACTGGGGATTCACATGAAGAACAAAAAAGTTAAAAAAAAAGAAAGAAAAAATAAATTTTTTTCAGTTATTTGACTTGAAGCATTCATGTGATCCAGATGACCTCGTCAGGGTTGATGTAGCCTGGTGTGCCGCAGATCCGAGATCTGCATGTTCAAGGCTTGGCTCTTAGCCCTCAGTCATTGGACCAGACAGTCTTCTGGTCTTGTGGGACCATTAAAAGCTTCAATTTAGCAATGGGGCTGTTACCTCTTCATCGCTGACTTTGTCTCTTTCTCTGTCCCTTTAGCTTGGCTGCCATCACTGCTTGTCTTCAGCAGACCCTCTACCTGCCAAATCTTCTCCTTTTTTAATCCTTTAAGTAGAAATACAGACCACAGGAGGGAAAAGGGGTCCCTGAATGTTTGGCTCCCCTCAGAGCACCCCGTTTCCCATCTGATGGGAGTCCCATGCTAAAATGGGATGGGTTATATCCCTCCTCCAGCTGACTCCAGGGCTGTGAGGTGCAGGCAGATCTCAGGGTTTCTCAGCATGCAAGTGTGGTATCTGAAGCATAAGGCTCGTGGTGCATACGGGAGGAGTGGCAAGTACACCAGAAGGTGAAGAGATGGCTGGAAGCAACACTAATGCCCCTCCATCTGGAAAGATGAGTGCTGTTTAGTACGTCTGGAAAGCATTATTTCTGCAAATAGCTCAACCTCTTTCAGCTTAGAGGCAGGGATCCCAGCCTGCTGCCAAGCTCAGATCTCCCTGATGGCAGTGTGGTAGGGGAGATGGTGAACAAGTGTACTAATGGCATAAAGCAGGAAAAAACAGCATCCAATACATCAGCTTAAGGTACATCAGGCATCTGCCCTTCTCCCAGAAGGCTGCCTGCGACTTCAAATTGCATTAAGACACACTTGTGTTTTATATCACGGGATCAACCCATATGATAAAAGTTTAATTGGGTGGGTGTGAAAGGGAATTCAGAAGTCGCTCAACTGATTGTTCCCAGTGATTTATCTTCGCAGAGGAGATATGGGAAAGGATCAGCTCTAATCTACTAGTGTCCCTGAATTTTTGTTTGAATTGTAGCCCTGCAAAGATCTAGCTTCACATGAAGCTCATCTGAAAACACTGAGAGGTGCTATTTCATGGTGTTTCAGAACAAATGCCTGACCCAACCTTGTTCAAAACCTTGAATCAAATTCAGGCACTGGAGGGGATTGCTCAGCAAACCTCATCAGGCCTTTGGCTTTGTAGCAAAATCCAAATCAATCTGTAGGGCTTTTCTCTAAGCATTTTTGAATGGATAGAGATGTAGGTGCAAGTTCCAATAAAATACTTGCTTAGCTTTTAACCATTTTTTAGCAGTCTGAACACCTATCAGACATGCACTCCTCATGTGAATTTCAAGCAGGACAATTTCCAAACTCCTTCTCATCAGCGTACTGCCTGTTTCCTAATGATATATATTCATGATCAATGTGGGATGCTGTGCGTGGTAATGAACAAGTTGTAATGCAGCTGATGTGTGAGGGTCTTGTGTGTATTCTCATGGGTCACTCTTGACCAGCCATCTGATATGTGCCAAGTTTGGATGAGACACGTGGTGTGCAAAGCTCCTGAAGGATTTCTGGAAAACGTTGCTTTGGTTTATTTACAGCAGATTTGTGTCTTGCAAAATGTGGGTTTCCCCCCACCTCCCACCATAAAATTCAATAGTTGTTCTCATTTGAAAACATAGGTTCAAAATATATTTTAAAACTTTCTTGGATTGGATTCCAGACCCTGAAACACATTTTTGGAAAAGGAGTCTATTCTCAGACAAACCCCACTTTCCAAGCCGTTCTAGGAGAATTTTGCTACAGTTGTGATGGTTTTGTACATCTTTTCACAGATTTGTGGATGTTTGCCTCAAAAATTTCTTTATGCTGTTTCTTTCCACCTTTGTCTTCTACACTGAGTGTCAGCCTGTTGTAAAATACTTGTTGAATTTTGTGTGACTTGAAGGACTCCCCATAGCTCATATGCTTAAGTGTATGGGAGACTTCAGGGGTCAGGGCTGGCATTTGTTTCCTTTTTAGAGGTCCTAAAATGAGTTTAAAAATTAGCTGTGGTGATTTAAGATACCTGTATATGAAAACCTGTGCATTCACTGGTAGTCTATCGTAGTTTTTAATGGAAGAAATCAAAATGCAAGAAATGAGTTCGTAACAACAGCAACAACAAAATCTTCGTAAGACCATTTTCCTTGCATTAAAATGGAGTTTACTTTTTCTTTTGACATTTCCTAGGGGTTTTCCACAGTTTTCACCAACATTGTTTCAAAACTATTTGACTGTAATTTTTTTTCTTAGTGAAAGAGTAAAAATTTTGATAAGGTTTGGGAGTTTTAATTTTTTTTTTTTTTAATTTTTATACTGTACAAAGTAAAAGGTCTGTGAGCATTCTGCTAAAATATGACAGAAAAAATCCAATAATAAAACAAAATGACTGACGCATTTTGTGAAGAATTGTTTTTGGATAAAAAGGGTTCTTTTCAAGTAAAAAGGCATGTCGTGCAAAAAATTCAATTAGTTCTAGTTTCAAGATCCCTATGGGCCATATCCTGAATAGTTATTGAGACAAAGCTCCCATTGAAGTCACTGGGCATACTTCCTGATTAAAGCCTTCAGGACTAGGTCAACTGGGAGTTTTGCCTGAGTAAGCACTTCAGGATCTGAGTGTAAACACAGCCATTGGGGAATAAATGGGTTAATACAGCTGCCTAATACATTCTCTGTGATTGTAAGCTCTGCTTTCTGTAAGGGAGGTGGATCCCTCTTCCTCCTGGTGAGGATGGCAGACATTTTCTTTTCCGTAACCCACTGTGCTGATGCCCTTTCCTTCATGTCACTGAAGTGGTGTTGTCTGGTCTTAGTCTTTCCCGGTTCCCCCGCATCTCCCCCCTCTGAGAACGAACCCCCCATGTCAGCATAAAGGCCAAACCACTTTTTTAATACAGTGCTGAGGGAGGAATCCCCCTGCCCCCTCCCAGCCAAGCCCATTCCCCCATCCAGGCTGAGTTAGTCATGTCTGACTTCTCCTATTCACATTATGGCTACCCTTGTTGCTTTTTGGGTTTTGTTTTGCTTCCTTACTGTTGTTGTTTTTCAGCCAAAGCTGTCATTTATCATGAGAACAAGAGCAGCCATGTGTTGATTTTTCTGGATTCCTTTTGGACAGTGTCCCAGCGCTAATGAAGGCCCTTCCAAAGTGCTAAAGAGCTGGTGCCAAAATCAGTTACAGTGAAAACAATAGGGGAGTGGTGCACAGACAGCACATCTAGTGTGTGTGTGCGTGCATGCGTGTGTGAGCGGAGGGAGCACTTACAATTGTGATTTCGGTTCCCCCTCCCTTAAGGATAATAAATTCGACTGAACTAAGGGGCTCGAATTCACATTTGCCCAGAGTCTGAGGCCCATTAGAAATAAAAGCCAGTGGAAAAATAGATGGTGGATGTTCACACATTATGTCCTGGCTGGTCTGGATAATAACACAAAAATCAATGTTGTACGTAAGCTGTGACAATGATGATGAAGCTCCTGCAAGAGTTATAGGGCCTTGAAATTCAGGGCTTTATCTCTGCTCGTGGGTCATTTATCTAAAAAGTTGGTGGTTTTAGTTTTTCCGTTTTTCTTTTTTCTTTTTTTTTTTTTTTAAAGGGCTCCTGAAAGTGCTTTTTTCTTTGAAATATACTTTAAAAAAGCCAAATTATTCTAATTCTCAGCCTTTCTAAGCTGCTGCATTTACAACGCCTGCCAGGTCTTACAGTAGCGAGCAGCAGCTACTGCATGCTATGCTGTTAGGTGTGGGACGGCGGTGGAAACACACTTTTCCCGGGACCACGAAGGTGAGTGGAACCGGGACGGACACCGGCAGAAAGCTCGGCGAACTACCGACGGAGCTGCCGGCCCAACACGAATTAAAGGCTAAATCCAGGCGGTCAAACAAGCACGGGAGCCGGGACTCTGGGAATGTTCGCCTCGTAGGAAGCGCACAGTCACCGCGCTTTCCTGTTATTATCCATCTGAGAGGATTTATGCATTTTATGAATCGAAACCCTCGGCGGTTGTGCAGCCCGGCGAGCGCTCTCCCCCAGCCCAGTGTCTAGCCTTGTGCTCCACCTACCGGCTACCGGCCCCGGTGCTGCCGCCTCGGTTTCTCCCGTGGCGTACCCGTTTGGGGTGGGAGGACGGAAAGGGAAACCTGTGTCTCCCCTGCCCCGCGGGAGGAGGATGTCCCCCTGCTGCTGGGGCCGCCACCGCTCCGTGAGCGCGGAGCGCCTCCCCCCACCCCTGTCCCGGCGCCGCGCTCCCGGCAGCGGAGCGCTCCGCCGAGCACATGGCAGCCCAAAACATTCACAGGGCAGCCTATATATACACATCTACCCTTATATATATATGTGTGTGTGTGTGAGTATTTATCTATCCGTCACCCGACAGGGATCCAGACACTCTTGTTGGGCTTCTCCAGCACCCATTCTTCTTTATTAAACCCCAAACGATTTAATCAAAATGATGTTTACCCAACATAGCCAGGAAGCAATATTTTCATTACCAGATGCCAATCTTTTCTCGTGTGCCTTTCAGTTGTGAGCAAGCCAGTTAGTGTTTAGAGGCAGATGCTGGTGATCTGAAAAGGCCTTGCTGTGATAGTACCCCCTAATGCTGCTGGTTGACTTTTGGTCCAAAATATATAAATATATAGGATTTTGATAGAATAATCTCTATAATTTGGACAAATCTGGGGAATGGTTAACTCTACAGATCACTTTAATTTACATCCGATATATATATATGCTTCAATAAATAAAAAATAATCTCTGACTAATTTACAACATTTAGGTTTAGATCCTAATTTAAGACAGTGTTACTCTAACTATATATTTGATCTTCATGCTTCTTGTCTGCAGAGACATTACCCTCTGCAAGACTTGGTAGACTCCATAGATTCTTAGGCCAGAAGGGACATTACGCTCATCTGGTCTGATCTCCTGCATAGCACCAGGTGTACGATTTCACACTGTGATTTCTTCATCTATGCAAGCGATTTGCAGCTGAGCTATGTTGCACCTTATAGAAAGATATTCAGAATGCACACAGCCTTGTGTAGCACTCCAAACTACCTATCTGAACATCAAATTTCCTTTGAAACATGGCTTCCAATTGGAAGTTTCCATCCATGCTCCCCCCCCCCCGCCCCATCAGAAGAGTTCCTTATCCCTCCTTAACAGAACTAAACTATTTTAAATGTAACGGTTATGCACATAGAAGCTTCAGGAGAACTTTAATGTATCAGCTATCTTCTCTTATTTCACCCTCTTATTCAACCATTTCAACAGAGCAACAGATGGTCCTGGCGGGCCGTTTGCTGTGATTGGAAGTGCAGTGTCCCAAATAAAGGTGGCTTTCTTATAGTTAAAAGTGAGTCTAAGTAAGTTCCCTCACCCAGTAAGAATTTCAACTGATGTCTTGATTTTCTTTGCTACAAAATGTTTCCCAACAGTTGAAGGGTGAAATCTGCAAACTTTAAAAATCATCTTTCACCATATGGATTATCATACCCTTATAATAAGTGAGAGAATGGAGATTTTGAAGGTAGAGCATAGAAAAGGCCTCATTTTTATCTCTGTACATTTGGATCCTGAATTTGGGATGACTGAAATAGTAATTTGTTTGAAAGTAATTTCTCTTCTCATTATTTATTGATATCATTGGCTCACTTAAACATTTGTAGGGACTAGTTTCAATTGTGTACTCTATCAATGCACCTTAGGAGCACAGGTACTGCTTGAGCCAAAAGTTTTATCTTAATACAAAATGGAATAAAAATGATCTTTAAAATATTTTGGTTTAATTCACATTCTGGTCATTCATAAATCTTAGGAAAATGGAAGGCAGGCAGCTTCATCCTTCATAGTACAGGTTTTGTATTTTTTCGTGAGTTGACCATCTGAAGTGAATCCTGAGGTATGGGCATCTTCCAAGGGGTCACTTTGACCAGATGAGGTCCATGACTTGGATGCCCAGTTTTGAGCTAGATGCCTGGGTGACATTTAGGACTGTCAAGGCTACCTGTACAGCACATGAGGTCTTCTGCTGAGTTTATTCTAGGCTTGTTTTATGTAAGACAGGTTTCAAATTCTTGGTAAAAGAGAATATAGTAGAGACCTTCCTTCCTCCCTTCTAATGCCCCTATGGCTAGGTATTCAGGGAACTTTGTATTGGTATGGAAGATAAAAATTTGAAGCCTGTGTGGATGTACAGGAGTTTGAATCCCATCTGTAGCTTTCAGTCCTCAACTGGGGCTGAGAAGAGGCTTTACTCATCACTTTTTTAGGTGTCTCAGTCTTTCCTTACATACAGCTTTACAGCCTACAGACTTGAACTGCTACAGCCTCTTGACTCTGGGGATTGACTTCATGCCAGTCTGTTCACGTCTGTCTTGTATGAGATGTGCAAGTTCACAGACCAAGAAAAGTGATGATCCAAGCCCGAGATTTGCACCCTTAGGCTAGGATTTAGGTGTAAAAAGCCACATTGTGTGATGTCAGGTTCTGAGAAGGCAGCAATTTTTTCTCTCCCTCTACAAGAAAGAAGACAAGAGAAGGTTTCTGGTTTTGCCCAGGTTAGAACATTAAATATAGCTTAATAGGAATTCCTTCATTCCTCAGCAGATTTTATACAGCATTCAACATAGCCAGGTCTATGGACAAGGTAAAATAAACTGGGAGTTTTCAGATGGAAAAGACATTGTGGCAAGAGGGGAGTTTACTGAGGGAAATATGTGGATTTAGCCAGACAGGAAAAGCATATGTGATAATTGAGATGGTCTGGATTATGGAGGTAAACCCTGTGATTTTGAACTACATTCACAAGGTGAACTCATACAATAAACCTTTACTCTTTTATGTCCTGTCATCCTTGGAAATGCATAACCCAGATTAGATGACAGACTCTCATCTAATGCAGAATTAGATGCTTTTAGAATAGGACATACGGAAATCAACATATTTAGGGCGGATGGGTCTGTGAACTCCATTTAGTAGTTGGGAGAATCCTAAAAAGCCAGGTGTGCCCCAAACTATGACTGTCTTTGGTGGTGCGCATCTCCTACATAATTTCTTACCACAACAGCATGGCAAGAAGCTCTCTCATCAGCTTTATGAGAACTGAACTGAGGCTTCGATGGGCTTAATAACCACCAGACCATGGGGTATCTGGTGTGACAGGAGTTTCCAGTTCTCTATTTTTTTCTTTCAAAGGTAAGTAAGTCATGTATAGGTGTGTATGCAACACTGGTGGAACACTCAATTGGGTTGGATGGTCGGGCTCAGAATGTTAAGGCTAATAATCGTATGTTACCTGGAGGTTAGTAACAAGTGAAGAACTACAGGGGACTGTACTGGGACTTGTCTTGTTTAACATCTTTATCAATAACCTGGAGGAGCTAGAGTACACTTGTCACATTTGCAAATGACACCAAAATGGGGTGCAAGGGGGATATGCATAAGATAATGGGGACCCACTGATATGCTCGAGGGCAGCATCGCAATCCAGAGGGACCTAGACAGGCTGGAAGAATGAGCACACAGGAGCTTTATGAAATGCAACAAGGACAAATGCCAATTCTGCATCTGGGATCACCTTGCAGGGATACAGGCTGGGGACGCTCCAGCTGGGGAGCAGCTCTGCTGAGAAGGGCCCAGGGACTGTGGCAGAGAGCAAAAGAAACATGAGCCTGCAGTGTGCTGCAGCAGCAAAGAAGGTTTGAGTGGTTTCAGCAACAGCTAAGAGCAGAGATTATAATTGACTGCTTTTTCTGGGTAAATGGGAGGTGAGAATGTGGTTCTTCAAAACAGGGTGAAAAAAAATCTGTACTTTTCTGAATGACAATTAGGGTACTAAATGTGAAGCCCAGAAATGGCAAGGACTGTGCCTTTTTTTCTTCTACTTTTACTGCACAAAGCCCTCTTGTGAGCATGCTCAGGGACTTGCAGACCTTAGGGAGGTGGGACAGGTGGCTGTAGATGTGCAGTTCCCTTGGAAGAAAAGGCGTATCTTAGGTGACTTGTGTCTAAGTGAATAAGGGTGGAAACTTGTGAATGTGAAGACTCGATAGATAGTAGACTTCTGTGCCGTGTTAGGTCATTGTGTCCTCTGAGTGGACCTGGGTTCATGCTCTTTTTTATTAAAAAAAAATAGCCAGTAGAGTCAAAATGCTTGAAGTCAATACACTGGAATACATGGATGTAGCTACCTCATTTCCCTTCTTTCAATGCCCTTATATGTGCTGCTTGAATGATATGGGAGGGATTTTTCCAGGCAAGAGATCTATAGAACAAAGAAGGTTGATGGAGAGGGAAGGATAGCAATATAATTTATAAAAAGCTCTTAGAAGCAACTGCCTTAGCTTTCTTCTATCGTGGAGTAAGGCTGAAAATAACAGGTAATGGGACCGGTGTCCCTTTAAGAATTCTTGAGGTTACTAATGGATATAGGTCATGGTGACAGCCTTAAATAAACCTTCAGTAATAAACAAATCATTTTGAGTTTTCATAAGATTACCATCACTCTAAGGCTGCTCCAGTAGGGCTAAGAATGCGTGAAGGAAATGAGCATGATAGGTCATATACATCATACTGTCATACCCCAAGAAAAGGACAAAAAAAATCTTTCAAGGAGGCTCACACTGTATTCCTGATAAAAGCTGCTAAGAATGTGCATTAATATTAATCCTCTATTTTACAATACACCATTCACTACCTCTACACAAAATGCAACGTTGCATCAGAGGAAAATGAAAACAAAACTTAGGAAAAAAGATCTCAGCAGGTATAAGTATTCTGGTCCCAGGATTTGGAAATTGAAAGTACCAAGAGGACTACAAGGAATAATCATGTATCCAAAATCATTGTAAGAATAATATGGAAGTCTATACATAGCAGGAATTCTATATCTCATTGTTTCTTGCAGTATATTCCTTACGTATTGGAGCTTTACTTTGGTTTTAGTTATTTACATTTAAGTAGAGTTCATACTTCTTAACTGTTCTAAAAATGCTTCCATTTTGATAGCTTTAGTGCTTTCTTATGGTGAAAGTAGAGGTGCATTTAAACAGAAATATTGCTTGTTCCTATTTGATGCTTCTGTATGTCTTACCATAATCAATGTTTGCACTTGGTGTTCTTGCTAGGGCACTGAGAAAACTGAACTGGGGTTTGGCTGAACTGACATGTGATTAAAACAAGATTTCCTTCTTTAGTAATAAAGCTTTCTCTAAATTGAGTGCCACTTCATTATTTACATAAGTCCTGTTCTGGAATACAAATGTCTCATGGATTGTTTTTAAACCTTTGACACCTCCTTATAAATTCCTGGACACCCAAAAAGGAGCACAAGGGAGTGAAAAGAGATTTTGGTGTACAGTGTATAAGTAACAGGATTCATTGCAGAAGAAAAAAGTGAGTTTAGATATCTTTATGGATAATGACCTGCCAATGACTGTAAATACAAGGTGACATCTTTAAAGATAAGGACATTCACAAATCGATTAGACAAATCAGTTAAGCAAGGCCACGCAGATATATAGCTATATTGGGACTAAAATATCCTACTCTATGGAACACACAGATGATTGCAAATATTGTAATGCCTTCTTCCTTGTGTCCATAAATAATAATAATCATAATAAACGTGCTTCTGCCGACAGCCTAAGCATCCCAGTAATGTGAATTGATTGTTAGCATTTTGCTTTAGAGATAGATTAATTAAGGCTGAATCATATGGCAATCCTTACAAAAGTACTGTACATATGACATCTAAATTAATACCAAATGAATTCATCACAAGCAAGGTAATTACAATGGATATCTAATGAATTAATAATGATAGATCATTTATGATTCATGCATATATATACATACACATATATATACACACACGCATGCACTTGTTCATAAAGGATAGCAAATTTGCTGCTGCCACATAGAAGAGTGAGATGTGTGTTTTTTAGCTCTGAGTTCCTTCTGGGTTTCAGTGAGCTTGTCACTGTATTATGCCTACTGCTGGGCAAAATGAAGGCAGAGAAATGAGCTGAAATAACATCCAGGTATGGATGTGAGTCACTGTTGTAAAGCTCTGATCCTTCCTTCCTGTATAACAGAAGATAACAGCACCGAATCAGGGACATAATTTTCATGCTGTTTCAATGTCGCTCTGGATGGGATTTGGATACTTTTTGAAGTTATGCAGATGGGACCTGAAAACTGGACACCTAAATGGTACTTGTGTGCTAGCAACAAGACCCAGAGGTCTGCTGGGACTGGTTGGGTGTGCCAGGAGCCTGCTTTCGGTTGTGACAGCCCTGAGTTCTGACATCCATACATCAGCCTCTACAGGTTATCACTACTTAGACTGAGGAGGTTTTCAGTTTTAGAAATGCTAACAGATAGCGCACATAGGCATGAACAAAGACCTGGAAGTGTTGGGCTCATCCCTATCCTCCAGGTCACAGATAATTTACTTTCCCACCATTTAAATTTCTTTTCCTCCTGTCATCTGACCTACCTCTCATCTCTGCAGTCCTTTAAAATCTAATCTAGACTATTTCTTTCTCAGCAACTTCAATCTGGTTTTGACTTCAGACTTTTTGAATGTGCCTCCTACTGCCATCACTTGACTTCCATTGAATCTCCCATCCATTACTCTGCTATGGGGCTGAAATAAGTCACCTTCATCCACTAACAAGGTATTTGTCAAGGCCAACATGACCTTTCCTGGCTGTTGCCAAGTCCTCTTGCTATTTTCATCTTCCCAGTCTGTCTGTGACTACCAAGTTACCAATGATAACTCAAACAATCAATTTCTCATTGATTACTCTCTACTCAGACTTCTTTGATCATGGTTCTCCCCTTCCCAACCTTCTCTTTATGACCTTCAGTCCTTCAGTGATCTGTTGTCTTTTTGTCTCTGTCTTTAGCCTGTTCTCATTTTTTGCTTTCTGGTAATCCCTTCACAGCCCGTTCCCCTGTCCATGCTGAGAGTTTACACAGCCATCTCCTTGTTCTTGACCCACTGCCTGGACATGCTGTCTCTAGTCTTCTTCCATGGTTCTGACATTGCTATGATGGCCTCATCAACACAAACTCATCTTTATGTCAACCAGATCCTATTTTTATCTTCTATTTTCCTTCCTTCTCCATTACCAGTGTGAACTCCCCAGGCTCCTTGAGAAAGAACTGGCCAAACTGACATGTCTGGACTCTCAGAAGATGGGTATGATAGTGTCCAGACTCTGGAGCCTGTAAATTTTTATCTTAGTAGAACTGGGAAGACACTAAACCCTGTTCTTGGATTTAAGTGTCTAACCTGCATTTCAGGAGCAAACCTTATGCCTGGCACCAGAGGAACTGTGAGGAATTCTTCAAATAGTCTAGCCCAGGACCTGGTACCTTCTCTGCTCAATTCTTCTGTGGATTTGTTACATGTCCTTGTATCCCACTGAAGGAATATCAGTCTTCATCTGGATTAAATTTCATTTCTTCAAGGGTGTCATGATTTAACCCCAGCCATCAACTAAGCACCACACAGCCACTCACTTACCTCCCCCTTCTCCCAGTGGGATGGGGAAGAGAATTGGAGGAAAAGGTAAGAAAACTCATGGGTTAAGAACAGCTTAATAATCAAAAGTAAATGAAATAAAATAATTATACTAATAATGGTAACAGTTCCAATAATACTAATAAAATTAATATTACTATTAATATATAATTTCAGCTCAGTATGAGAAATTTTAAGAGTCCTTGGCTTAATGTAAACATTGCTTTGCAGCAACTAAAACCACCAGTGTATTATCAACATTCTCAGCACAAAACCAAAACATAACCTCATACTAGGCTCATTACTGTGAAAAGAATTAACTCTATCCCAACTAAAATCAGCACAAAGGGCACATGATAGATGCAGCTGAAAAAAAATAAATCTCTGCATGTGCATACACACACAGAGATAGTTTGCTTACGAGTCTAAGTCTTGACTGATCTTTTCTAAATAATACAAGAAGCATATGAATCTAGGTAAGGTTAATAAAGCCTTCATGCATTTCCACTACCTCCATTTCCTCCTTGTTCTGGATGCAGTCTTTGAGCTCCATTCAGAGTCATTTATAAACATAAAAATTATTTTAACTGCAACACAGGATTGTCTTTTAAACCAAAAGTTTCATTCAGCTCACTTTAGCACAGTTGGTGTTATCAATAAAGAGAGTCTTCCTACTACCAAGGCATATCTTTTTGTTCCCTTCTCTTACTTTAAACCCTCTCTTGCTGCCATCTCAGTGAGTGTCTTCTGTGTGTGTGTGTTCCAATACCCAGTTCCTTTGTTTTGCCACTGGCTCTGCTTTCCTTTCCACTTCACCTGCAGACTAGCTAGAGTAAAGTGCTTCTCCTTGCTTCTGGTGACCCCCTTCGCTTTGTCTGTTTAGAGTAGAGACATGAAGATCTCTATTATAGCTAGTCTGGGAAAGACATACTTATGGCCTTGTGAGTGAATACACAGTGGCATTCAATGATACAATAGTTTTCATAGGAACAATTTCATCATATTCAACACAACTGTGAATTTACACTTGCAATCTTTGACCCGTTTTTCATCTCCTCTTTCTCTCATTCCCCTCCCATTGATATACTTGGCTGACGTTCAGCAGAAAAGACAGTGCAGTCACCTAATTCTTTCTCCTCCTTTCCAGCTTTCATTTGATACCTTTGCATAGTTTTGCAGCCTGGGACATCCTTGTCCCTCAAATTAATACTCCTTATTCAGCCTCAATCTGGGCAAAAATGTGTTTACCATCTGGCAAATTATCTTCCTGGTCTACCACACCCACATAGAAAACGGGAAGGGAGCTCAAAAGGTCATCGGGCCTATCGTTTGCCCCAGGGCAGGATCAGCCACATCTACAACATTCCCAACAGATGTTTATCTAACTTGTTCTTAAAACCTTCAAATGTGGAGATTTTCCAAGCTCCTCATGCAGTGCTCAATTCTCCCTGCAAATTCTTAATGATCCTCAGTGTCCTGAGCTCTTCAATTACAACCTCTCACATTCCCCCATTAAATTCAACCTGCTTATCTGCTCCTTCAAAGACTCTGCACAGCTCTGGCTCCATCTGTCCCTGGTTCTTTATGAGAGTGTCTTCACAGGGTGTCTGGGTGCCTTTGCCCTCTTACTGATTAGCTATTTAAGCCGCATATCTCTCCTCGCTTACATTCTGCACCCACCCATCTCCCTATCTCCATCTGTCTGGCGTCCATTTGCCCCAAAATCGTTTCATCAGGCTTTCATTTTCACTTTCAGGAACTTTCCCCTTAAACTCTTTTCTTTTGTGAATAAGCAGACTCTGGTCCACTCAAAAATGTGCTTTTTAAAGGCTAGCTCCCCCCTCACCCCAACCCAGAAGTTACCATTCAGTCTGCAGCCCGGTGCACCCAGCCAAGTGTAGGGCTTTGTTTGCCTTCATTAGCCTGTAAACTCATTTTGGGTGGGGCTGTTTTCTGCCCTTTGTTCTCCACTGTGTTGAATGTGCTGACAGGGCTGAACTCCCGATAATTAATAGCACAAACAAAGCTCAAAAAGGGATGGATCAAAGGAAGGAGAAAGGGAAGGCAGAGGGAATATGAGGTTTTGTTTAAAGCAGCGAGGAAGCTTTGGGATAAATGTATCCTGTTGGGGTGTGTTGAACACCTGTTAGGAAGAGGTTATGGATAAGATCATTGAACAATCTAAATGAAGGTGGTCTCTGCATCTCCCTAAAATGCTCAGAAAGAAATCTGTCTCGTGAAACATGTTGACACATTGTGTAAATGAATTTGAGGAGAGGGCGATAGCCACTAAATCAGTGAAATTTAGAAAACAGGGAAGAGGCAAATAGGAGGCAGGAAAAACACCACTGACCCTTCACCACAGGATTTACCTTGGTCTGGACATTCAAGCTTCCTTGCATATGTCCACTCTGCTACGCTTGTCTTTAGTTATACCCATGTAGTGATGGACACACAGCACTAAGACTTCTGCAAAGCTGAAGCAGACCTTTGCAGTATTTCATACCACAGCGCTAATGGTGACTGACCATTCCTCTATGTGAAATGACTAAGGAAATGCAAGCAGTGCTGACCCTACAGACAGGAAACCTCCTCCAATCACAGTCCCTTTAGCAAGACTCAAGGTGGTATGGGACAAGAGAGAAGGAAGCTGGTGCTTCCATGGGACATTGAATAGGTGGTGTTCAGAGAGTGATCTCACACACAGGAGAGTGTATCACATGGACCATCTGAAGACCTCTGACTGTAGGCATCAAGGGTTTCAGAGTCCTTATATGCTGACCTCTGGCAGCGGAGCAGGAGCACAACAACAAAAAGATCCAACCTGCAGATCTGGGCGGGCCAGGACCTCCAAGGGACGGTGCAAGGACTTTGCTTCCCTTCTTCATTGCTAGGATGTTTCACACCTGACACCCTCAGAAACTCCAGAGGCAGATTTCTATCATACTCTGTCAACAATATACTACTCCACATCTCTGCAAATCTGTTGCTGCTGGACTATCACTGGCAAATCAGATATCAGTGCTATGGTGCTAGAAGAACATGAAGTCTATTATTGTTGCTTTTCCCACCAAAATCATGGTTATCACTGAGGAAATAAAACAGCCAAATTGTGCTGGGAACTTCAATGGCAGAAATATGTTCACTGTCTGCCTCTGTGTGTGTGAATTGAAACCGAAGAAAATATTACTTGGCCATTTTCCAGTCTTTGGACAACCATCAACATCAATGTAGGATGTGCCAATTGGTTGCAGAAAGCATGATGGTAAGGACTTCTGAAGTTAGCCTGTCCGGTCATGAAGAACAGTATTATCCCACTGTATCACGAATATCAATGGTGTGTCTTTCTGCTATTCAAGTGACCCATGTGCCCGTATTTTGTGTTGGTCCCTGAAGGTGGAGCAGGATGAAAAAGCATCTAGGAAAAAGTGGCTGCTCTCACCTCAGTGTCCAGGGAGTGTACCCCGGTGTCTCTAATGTTATTTATACTGTTAAGGTGTGCAATGCACGGCATGACACATGGATCAAGAAGGAATTGGAGGCTTCTACCAGGAACAGAAGGATTTAGATGGTTCACAGGACTGATAAAGGCAATCAGAGAGTGCCCCTGCCATCACAGGAGCTGTGCCAGGAAAGCAAGGGGGTTGCTCTGTAAGGGAAAAAGCAATTTAGAGAAGTGCTGTTGAACACATATCAATCTGTCTATTTGCTATTATTATTGCTATGAGAATGTATAAAAAGTTTTAGCTTAAACTTCCTGCCTCTTTAGTTTTGTAAAGAATCACATAACAAGTAGATTGTGTAACAGAGTGTGTTGTACAAACACTGACATGCCTGCAGTTGCAATACAAGCAGAGCAAAGATACAACATAAGAAAAAAGGTTCAATGGGAAGGACAAGCAGCAGAAAATCAAGAGAGGCCAGTGCCAACGGCTGCTGCATCCCCCTACTCCAACACCTGTGAGTGCACAAGACAGGCATGAGCTGCCTGGCCATGCTCACTTCCCTCCCAGGAGTTCACTGACCTGCCAGTCCAGGTAAAAAGTCTCCAGATCTCACTTCGGCTACAGCATGTCATAAAATCAGCCCAGAACTGAAGGACTATTTTCCCCCTAGCTCTTGAGGAGATTTTTTGGAAGATATTTTTCCAATAGGATCTGCCTGTTGTGGTTAACTAAAATTGCATTTCAGATACTGATTGGAAATTGCTTCTCAGTAGTTTCTAGGAAAAAAACCCTAATTTTCTTTGTGTGAAAATATTTTGCTTTGAAATTAGCTTCAATTGGATAGCTAAGAATGTATTAAGGGATGATTTTTAACTTCAAATGGTTCACCTGATTCAAAATATGTTGCTTCCTAAAAGTTTTGTTTTGCTAGAAAGAATTACAAATTATTTTAAAATAATATCTTTCCCTCCAGACAGAACTTAAAGTCTGTTAAGATTTTGCTTATACCCACACTGCCAAGTGGATATGTTAGTACTAATGTTAATGTGAAGCCTAGGTTTAATTTATATCACCATTTGAGTAACCAAGCCCATATTCAGGGCACAGATATATCTGAGTAAAAGACTTTTGTGCCTAGATAAGAAGAGTTTAAAGACAATCTGGCTCACAGGGTAACTGAAGGGATGATGTGTTCCCAAAAGGCTGGGGAGGGGGAAGTGCACAGCAGAGAGGAATTAGAAGACAGAGGGAGGGAGGGAGGGAGAGGGAGGATGTGTGCATCAGGGAAATTGCCAATAGGGTGGTTGGAAAAAGATTAATTACAGCAGTAGCAGCATAGCAAAGACAAAAGAACTGACTATGCCTGGTAGCCATATAAGGTGGATCCGTGAAAAAAGATGAGATCAAATATCAAGTTCTTCTTTAAAACACAGTGGTGGCAATCTGTGATACTCAGCTGACATCAGTGGTATTATTCCAGGTTTACACCACTTTCGGTGAGAGGAATCTACCTCTGATTCTCCTACTTGTACCCAATATGTCTCTCTCTTTCAATCAAATACCACGGTGGGTCTGAGTTACCTCTTTGGAAAAGGGTGGAATCCTCCCAGTCAATAGCAACTGAGGATCAATTTCTGAAAAGGATAAGATTGTTTTAGTGACATTTGACTATGTATTTAATTTCGTCCTGCTGAAAGATGAATTCCTCCCCAGTTCTAGTGAATTATCTCTGTGGTTTTGTCCATACCTGTTAAACACTCCTCTGTAGTTTCCCAGGCATGTGTTCCAGGAGTACATCCATGGACATGTTGAGGGCCCGGTGTAATCATCACAACAGCAAGGACACCGATCAGTGAGCCACATGCCAAGTGGGTTTCATGAAGTTAAATGGAAAAAGAGCTCAGAGTTCAAAGGATGGCTGCTCTTCTAATTAACGGTATCTGTGATGTTGCACTGCACCTTCAAATTACATGTGTGCCTACAGTTCACCAGAGCATCCATCCTTCCTTCACACAGCTGATTAATGATTCTTTTGCACAGGCATTTGAAGCTTGAGGAATTTCATTTCCTGATGATAATTTTCTTTATCTCTGCTGTCAGTGAGGGAGTGCCTCTTTGTCCAGGGCAGAACCTGGCAAGAGGGGAGGCAGGGCTGTGGATGGCTGCTTACACCACCCACACATGTTAGAGAAGTCCTGAGGGACACCCTAACTGGTACTGCAGCTTACAGCAAGGCCCAGTGCTCTCACCTGGGGAGAGGCTGGGACAAAAGGAAAAGGCAGGATGGAGGCAGGGAGGAAAGGGACTGAAAGGAAAGTGATGTTGGCTCTGCGTTTCCACATACTGTAGGACTTTAGGATTGTTGTGCTGCTGTCTGGGGTCAATTGCTAAGGGTAGAACAGTCACAGCATGCTCCGGGCATCCACCACATCTCCCCATTTACAGCTTGAACCTTCTGAAAGGGACTGGGTATTTAAGCGCGAGGACTTTTCCCTGAACGCCACCTCACCTTCAGAGACCAAGTCCTCAGGCTGCATCTTCTGAAGCATGTATACAATGTTTTCACACCGCTCAGTTCTCCCCAGGGCTTAAGATTTCTCTAGGTTTCATGCCTCTGCTGAAGTCTCAATTTTATCTGCAAGCGCATAACTTTGCTTGAAGTCCACCAGAGGCCAAACCCTGCTCTCAGCCAGCCTCAGGCACGTCCATGGGCATCTGCAGGAGTTCAGAGGAACGATCCAGTTCTACCCAAAGGGGCTGTTGAAAAGTCAGAGACTGAAAGATGAGGTCTTTTTGCTTTTATTCCTTAGGACACAAAGAGTTATTTATATAAAAGACTGGCTTAGCATTATTGTAATTAGTTTCACAATGGGTGTCTGGACGTTCCAGCCTGGACCAGGGACCTCTTGTTCTAGGCACTAATCTCGCCACTGTGACCTTTGCATCATTTAATACCTGGGTGTATCCGTCTCATGCCTTTTTTTTTTTTTTTTTTAAATATAAGATAAATTTACATTTCAGAGTCCATTCACATGTGCTAACCTAGTTATGAGCCAGTTTCACTCTTCATGAACTTCCTGCCTACAGGCATTTTTTGTAAATTGCTGTAATATGATAACTGGAAATCCTTTTTACTATCTCGAAACAGGAAATAAACATCCTGTTGTGCGAAGAGAATTAGAATTATGCATGATGCTTCGTTTGTAATTTACTCAATCTTGATAACATATATTATGTAGGAGAGACTTCTAGGGCATTAAAGCAAAGATGACCAGCCATAAATCAACCTTGAGGAGAGAGTATGCTGAATCCCTGTTGAATAACACTCAGATCATTCTTGTTCAGATTGAGTGTTGGTAATCTTTTGCCTTTGAGACTGATGAGGAATTAGTGAGATTAGAAAATATTTAGACATACAACAGATCATCTGGGTCTGTATTTTGTTGATTTTCAGAAGAAGGCTCAAATAATTTGTACTTTTTGTCACCTACTGCTTTATGTTTGGAAGATGTTTCCTTAAATGTCTGAAGTGTCTGCCTCCCGAACATACCTAGGGTGGTCTTTTGTGAGATGGAGATTGCCTTTTCAGCAGTGGGCAGCACACTCTGGTATCTGAAGTCTTGAGGTATGTATTCTACTTCTCATCCTTATGTTCCCTGATCAATATAAATAAAGTTCCTCTTCTTGGTCCTCCTAAATCTGCATTTGTTTTTCTCTGTGGGAATTATTGATATATAATACCTTTTCCGCAAGAGAATCTTCTCCCTTTGCTTTTCACTTACTTTAGGTTTTCACTTCCTTTCTTTTTAATCGCATATATTAACACAAGATATTGCTGGAGGTCTTATGAAGATGTTCTTATTTAAGGTGTCAGTAGGAATTTTAAAGAATACCTTCTAATTTTACACATCTTACACATCAAGTCAGTGATGAATTTCATTTTAAAAATGAAAGAGCCAGCCATATTTCTGTAATTTCTAAAGTGTCTTGGTGATGATTTGTGACAGAGGAATCTTATGATATCTCTAAGTTACATAACATCAGAGAAATTACACTAATGTCAGTGTTTAGATTTCTACTGTCATTACTGAGAAATCTTTGGACCAAAATATTAAGGCCAATAATCTTTGTATGATATTCTTTTCTGAGTGATGCTACACAATTATTTATGAATTCAGGGTTCTTTGCTATACTAATCATAATATTATGAGAGAAATAATTCCAGTTTGGCATGCATTTATAAACACTGTTGAAATGTTTAAGTGCTTGCAACAGCTGTAGGACTGATTTTTTGGACCCTTTCTTTCTATGCATGTGTCATGGTTTTAGGTTTTGGGTAGTTTAATAGAAGTAGCTTTCAGAAGAATAAGAAATAAGTGCAAGACAGTGCACTCACATAAGATAACGTTTGAACCTGGACAAGGGAATATTGGTCTGACTTTATCCAGAGGCTGCTGGTCAAACCAGATTACCATTGTTTTAATCTGTATTTTTTGAACCTTGGTAGGGTCCTTCAACTGAACACTGAGGTTTCTCTTAAAATTGACTCTCTCCCCCTGCCCTCCCAGCCTTCTAAGAATACAGTGTTTTACCCAGGCACATTTTCTGAGAAATGGCTGGTGGTTAAAGGATAGGTCTGTGAGTCAGATATATGGCATTCTAATCCAAGTATGTCTACTTTTGAGTCATTCATCTTTGTCTAGCCTAATGGGTGCAAGCAATCACATCTCTCCTTCACCCACACAGAAGTTGGCCACATGTGGGCCAGCACTGGAGCAGCTGCATTTTTGTGGTGCTAAAGCCAAACAACTATATCCTGCCTCTTTACATGGCTTAATACTAACCAAAGCTGTGATTACACAAGCCACTTGCTGACATATTCATCTCTCCAAAACCTGCAAGACATCCCACATACCTCAGGGAGCAGAAGCTTTGGGAATGCCTCATAGGAGGGAGGTAGTGATGACATCTCTCCACTCTGTTACCAAAGGGAATAGGTTTGGGCATTCATCTGGTTCCCAAGGCAACCGAACAATATTGACTCTGTCATCCTTTGATGATTTGCTTATTGCCACAGCTGGGAACTCAGATTACTCGGAAGTCCCCATGGCTGTAGTATCTTGCTACTGATCATGAGTGCAAAACACACTTGAACTGATCAAGAACCACAGCTGGGCCACTTTGAGATTATTACCTTGGACTTGTGCCTGCAGAGCTCCTGGACTGGAGCTGGTTCCTGTCCATCAGAAGGCAAGCAAAGCAGATGTACAACTGTCAGCACCTGTAGGCCCCTTAGCTCTGAAATCAGGCAAGATACCAGCCTCTTCCTTCCAGCGCTCGCGTGTAAAAGAAGTTTCTTACACATGAGGAAGCTGTAATTCCTAGTCTCTATTTGCTTAATCTGTGTTTTAATATATTCTTCATTCATTTTCAGAATTAACTGCAACAGCAACATGCTGGTGTCTTTGAAAGTGGTTAACAAAGAAACGTCTCTGCCTTGAAGAGTTTTCTGATAAGGGCCCAGTTCTGCATCTTGATTCTAGAGGGCATGTCCTAACGTCTCTCTGGAACACCAGACTTGTTCTTCCTTGCATTGTGTTTGTCATTTTAAACAACAAACTATTGTCAGCAGAAGTTTGTTTTGTTCTTTGTATAAGTGCATAGATGAACACTCCCTTTGAATTCAGTGGGGTTGAGGTTTTGTTTATATATTTATGTACCTCCAAAGACTTTCTGCATCTTAGTGTGCATAACGCCACTCTAGAAGTGTAAGTTAGTTTTGATATTTTATTGACTTACTAAATGTTGCTGCCTTGCTTTGGATTTATTAGTTGCAGCTATTTACACAGTGACCATTTTTGCTCCTTCAGCCAGCTTGCTCTGGGACCAGCTTTTGCATTGTGGAGGGTGGTGTGATCAGTCATGGTTTGGAAATCCCTGTAGCTTCTGCATACATCTGGATAAGCCAAGGGTAGAGCTTTGTCTCTTACTTTGAACTTCGCTGAATTAGTGTTATTTCATTTTCACTTTTGCACCCTTTTTGCATTTGTTGGAACCTTGTCATCTTCATCTCTCACACCCCTTGCTGGTGGGATGTACTCTCATATATTCCACCTCAGCTTTTGTAGGCTGAACGCTGAGAAAGAAGTGACATCCTGCATCATCACTGTAAGTGGTGGTTTCTTTCCACGGAAGTGTAGAGCAATCCCAGTCATTCAGCGAGCTGATTATACAAAGAATCAGTCTTATTTCTTGAAAACAGTTAGTGTTATATCTCAGTGATGTGAATGAATGTGGCAATGTTGCCTTGAAGGCAGCAATATGGTTTGATTTCATATTAGTGTCTGGTCCATATACACTGTAGGGAAAGGCTATTAAAACACATAATAACGACATTAAGGGATCTACACAAAGTCCAACTCATAATTTGTTAACTTCCTCTAGAAAGTTTCCTTTTTGTCCCAGATCACAACTAATTTTAATGCTCATTTTGTCTCAGATACTGGATTGAGAAAACAAATGTAATTTCTTCTTTTCCTGTGAAGTGCTTAAAAAAAAGGCAGATCTATGTAAACATCGCTGCTCACTATTGCATGAGAACAAAGCTGCTCATCTGCATGGCACATGTTGCATTGTAGGAAGTTGTTGGACGTTCGCTGCTCACTTAGTAGAAGAGTCCTCAGATTTTGCAAGAGAAGGGTGTGAGTCTTCTCGGTGGAAACAGAAAGAGGATCTGCTGCTGACGGTTCCAAAAGATTATTATGTGCGTCAGCAGTACGTGTCTGAAGTTTTAGGAAGAACCCAGTTTCGCTACCTTTCTTCCTGTAATGTCAGAAAACTCTTCAATAGCATTCATCAGCTGCAGCTCTGGGTCACAGCCTAAATACTGATTGATTTGCTTAAAATGATTGTTAATTCCAAGAATATAGGGAAATGCAGATTTAGATACATTGGACTTGTGTATGAGGCCAAGTTTCACAGGGCTTTAGGTGAAGACAGGCATGGACAGATCCCTAATCCTATTTTCAGTTTAATGGACTCAAAGACACATATGTTGGCTTCCAAAGAGTCAATTTCATAAAGCAGAGAACTGCTGAGTCCCTAAACCACAGGAATAAGCATGTAAACAGGTAAATAAGAAAGGGAGCATGTAGCAAGCACCAGAAATTCAAGGCAAAATTAGTAGAAAATTCAGTAGGGAAGAAAATGATACAAGTAGAAATGCATGAATAGAACAGAAATTTCAGAGGATTTCAGGTATAAAGCCTATCCTAGATATGGTATTAAACCATTTATTAGCTGGTAGAATTCTCAATAATAATGCGGAAAAGGCAGAAGCATTCAATCAATACTTCTGTTTGGTATTTGGTGAAAAGCCAGGCATTTCAGGCCAGAATGATGATGAAATGCCTTCTATTCTAACACTAACTAAGTGAATGTGTTAAACGGCAGATACTAAAGTTAGATACATTAAAATCAGTGGGTCTGGATAATTTGCATTCAAGATTTTAAGATCGATAGTCAAGGAGCACTACAGACCATTAATTTTGATTTTTAACAAGCCATGGAGCATTGGGGATGTTCCAGAGGACTACAAGAAAGCTAATGTTGTGCCAATATTTAAAAAAGGTAAATGCAGTGACCCGAGTAATTATAGGCCTGTCAGCTTGCCTTCGATCCCAGGCAAAATAATGGAATGGCTGATAGGGTGCTGGAGTAATAAGGAATTAAAAGAAGGCAATAGAATGAATGACAATCAGGATGGTTCTTGTCAAACTAACTTGATATAATTTTAAATCAGATTTCAAATGGGGTGATTTCATTCACAGTTTTGATGCCATAGGTTTAGCTTTCTGTAAGATGTTTGTGCAGCTTGACATTCTGATTATTCAAATAGAGGCCAGCTCTGCAAACAGTGGTTAAAGAGAGAAGTTAGGAGAAGTTTAGGCATCTGAATCTAAAATGGTAATCCTGAAAGCTCAGCTCAGTGGCTGCCCAGAACTGCCTTAATCTCCTCGGTTTTCAGCTGGAGAAGTTTCCAAGGCAACTGAGGTTCTGCTTTTGTGCACTCCCAGAAGACACCTCAAACCTGACAAGGTTGAGTAGTTCAGTGTCAATGTCATAACTATATATTTGTCTGCCTGTTTCCCGTACAGAGCTTGGTCCAAGGAGTGTGCTTGTGGCACATTTGAAGCATCAGCCTGTGCACAAAATCCAAAAGCAGTTGCAGCCTTCCTTTAATACATGGACACAGAAAATTTTATTCAGTTACTCAGTGGTTAGAGCACTCACTTGCCTAGATTAGAAAAACTCAACTGAATTCTTTCCTCTCTTGAAAGTATTACAAATACACTTATCTCACTGGATCTCACTAATTATTGATGTATGTGGGTAATGGAGAAAGTAGGGAGTGAATACACATTAACAGGAGCACCAGTCCTGTCCAAAGTCGAGTTACAATCACAGTTGCTCTCATCATGAACTGCAATGAATCTCAAGTATAAGAGAAAAGCTATGTCAAGAAGAAAAGTGGAGAACATCATGTGACTGCTCCAGAATTATCCTACAGGTGCAAATAAGGATAATAAATTTACCCAGGGTCCATGCACAGTCTATATAGACCCCTTCACAGGCCATTTTGTGCTATCCCAAGACAAGTATCCAAGATCTTTGGGGTGAATTCCCCTAGATACTTCCATCACTGGACAACTAGGTTAGATTACATGCACAGATGAAGTTAGGAAAAAGAAGTCCCACCATAAATACATACACATTGATCACAGAAGGCTCTTGAGTTCAGCAAGGATAACAGTCAGTGGTGGAAACATCATTCTAGTAATGGGAAAAGAGTCTTGACAAAATCAAGCAAGGAATAAAGTGCCGGCTTTTATCAGTGAAGGTTACTGATCAGTTGTTGAACAAAAGCTACATTGGATTTGGGGATGTTTTTCTTTTTTACATTCATTCTATACAGAGATTATTTTTTTCCTAAAATCCATTCTTTTGTCTATCGCAGCTGCTGAAACAGGAATTAATTCTGGGAGCTCCCAGGACTTGTCTTGTATAGGGGGTCATGACCAGATGATCACTGTGTTTCCCTCTGGTCTTAAAAGATCCAGCAAAAAGCGCTGAGGACAAACAAACCAAAAACCCAAGCCCATGCAGTAAGAAGCTTTCCTTGCCCAGGAAAGCAGATAATCTAAATAGACAAGACAGACTGGTGTGAGAAAAAGGATGTGTTATCTCTGTTTCACAGATGGGAAACAGAGGCACAGAGAGATTAAGCGATTTACACAAGGTTTGTGTCAGAGCCAGGAATGGGAGCCAGATCTCCTGAATTCTGTGTCACTACCTTAACAACAAGACCATCTTTTCTCTCACTTGCCATAGCCTTGAGAGGGAAAGGCCAGTACTGTCTTACACATAAAATTGCACCATTGCTTACAGAGTAATCTGATAAAATGCTATACATGTAGCATACATCTGGTGTTCTGATTTCTCCTCTTCTGTCAGACTGACTCCTCTTTCCTTCCTTCCTTCCTTCATCTTTCCTTTTATCCTCCCTTTCCTTTGTTTTCACTGTCTCTTGCAAAGGACGCTGGTGTCAATTATACTAGAAGAAAGCACCACTGTCTCAACAGCATATTCAGACCATCTAACCTTTTGGTCTACAATCAGAAATTTACTGGACATACCTGGGAACGTCTTCTAAGATAGCTTGCAAATATAAAGAGAAGAAAAATTGGGAAAAGGCATTTGAGATTTGCCTGTTTTGTTATGACCAAATCTCAATACGTTTTCAAGGGAGTCAGGAAAGACCTCAGTGCGGTCTGCTTAGCTGAGTTGGCTAGGTTCAATCATGTCTAAATCCTTAAATCTTTCCCTTCTGTATCTTCTCATTTCACACATGGTTCTGGCCCCCCTCTTCTAAACCCCTTTGGGTAAATACATTCAATTTTTCATACTGATAGCAGGATCCTGAGATGGGATAGTACCTTGGGCAAAACCTGCAAATACCCAGCCTGTTTCTATGGAGGTTCTGAGAGTATCAGTACCCCTCCTGGTCTATGAAATTCTTGGAAGAAGGTCTTCTACCAGTGCCTCAAAATCTTTCAAACTTTCAAGATGCAGAAATCAAAACATATAATAATGTTGTTCATATGCAGAACAGAAGAATATATGAGGGGGTGTCAAAACACTTTCAGTGTGGCTATGGATAGGGGAGGGTCAGCCATGGCTGGCTAGGGGAGGACAGTTAGCCCAGGGCCCTGTGTTTTGAGAGGTTAGAGAAGGCCCTGGCTAATTGCCTAATGATACACAAGAGGTCATAACCTCCACCTTTGCCCCGGGCCCCCTGGAGCAGCTGCTATTGCTTGGCCCCGCACCGTGGCCACCTCCGCGGCATCAGGGACAATGGACAGCCAACAATGGCACTCAGTGTTTGATTTTGGGCAGACAAGCAAAGGCCATGCATGGCAGCTGAAATTCGCATCTAGCAGCATGCAGATAGTGGGGCAGAGCCTTACGTGCGCGTATGGCAAAGGTGACCCCGCTGACAGATGGGTTCTGCTGTGTCATAAAAAGTTCTGGCCAAAACTCAGAGAACCTGAACCTCTTTCCAGCTAGATGCGTGCTGGGAATAGGTTCCCAGAATCAGGTTATCCTCCTATTAAGGGAGGCATAAAGGATAGTGCTGCGAGAATTACAATGCCTTTTTATGGAAAGATCAATGGCACGTCCTCAGCTAGAATGCTGTTTTTAGGTAAGGGCAGTTTCACCTCATAAAAGATTATATGGCTGACATATTTTTAAGTCCAGAGAAGAGTAACAAAACCTGTGATGAAGAGGTATGGAAACACTTTGAGATGAAGATATGGCCAATTGCGTAGTGGAAGGTGACATGTACGAGATGTCACCGCGGTATATAAAATAATAGATGGTACCTGGGGGTCATGTGGTCACTCCTGTGTACCCTCTCTTGTAATAAATATCAGGGAGGCACTTGGAAATAAAAGCAACAGGTTTAAATCTAAAAGAGTAAATGCTTTTTTAACACAGTGTCTCTGCCGTGGCCTTGAGAAAATACTGAGGTAAAGAGCTTAGCGGGATTAACAAATGTTAGACACGGCAATCGATACCTCCTACACCTACAGTTAAACTATCCAGGGTAAAAGTTAATCTATGAACTCATATTTTAATGTAATACTATTTTAATAACTCAAATCTCTGCTTCGGGGCTCATGACAATGAGTACTTCCCACTCTCAGTGAAACTTGACTGCTGGGCATGTTTTTGGATGAGCATTTGTCCTTTGCAGGGGGTGTTTCTTCTGCATGTGTTCCTGGCGAGCAGGAGAGGCAGGATTTCAGGGTAGCTGGACCTCTGATCTGATCTGCTCTGGCACCTGATGCTGGCTCAGGCTGCTGAGAGGCGTCTGGCCGGGCTCCCCTGCCGCCGGCCAGGGCCAAGCTCCCAGAGCCCTTCCCGGGCTGGCCCCGCTGTCATTGCTGCCTGCCAAACTTGAACTTGCAAAACGTGGGCTCAGCTTGGCAGCAGTTAGCACGGCGTGTTCAGGCAGCTTTGAGGTTTCACCCAAATCTCCCGCCCTGCCCTGGAAGGCACCACCTGTGCTAAACTCACCCTCGGCAGGAAATGGAAGAACAAATCAGGCCTAATTCAATTAAAAAAAAAAATCCTTAAAACAAACTGCATGTAGTCTTCTCTGCATGCCATCTGCATAGGAGTAGGGGGGATGTGCTCGATTCATACAGTGATTCGAATGGAAGTAGGAGTAAATTGAAGGTTGATATATATCAGTGCTGAGGGCAGGATTTAGACAAGCGAACAGTTGTTCCTACAACAAAAACAGATAATGTTGTCAAGTTTGTTCCCTAACCAAGGATTCAATCAAGCACTCACTAGACTACAGCTAAATCTCCACAACCTTTATTGCTTCCTGTACACTCACTTAAATCTTGCCTAACCCCTTCCTGTCCCAGTGCTGGTTTCCTTCTTCCTCCCGAGGGTGGTATTAGCGTCTGCCCACTAAACCGTGTCAGCAGGTGAAATTTATAGATGGGCTATGGCAAGCTGTTTATCATCATTTTTGTAATTTCCATCCCCACTCCCTATTAAATGCAATAACCTTCTGAGCACTTTAAACATGAAATCCATTGCCATATCCAAATGACTCTTTCTCCTTCTAGCATGTGATCATGGCAATTCACTGTCCTGTGGCACTGCTGCAGGCACTTAAAGTTATTTTGAAATATTTTTTAAGAGAAAAAACCACCACATGCACAAATTAGGATTTTTACAGGCTTTGCAAATAGGTCATACCCCAAATATATCTCTTCAATAAGCAAAGTAGCCATAGTCACAAGGAGAAATAGTAACGAGCATTTCCTCTCAGCATTTGGAAACCACAACCGCTTATGCCATCCATGACCAAGTGTGGACCTCCAAGAAGTGACACCCATGCTACAGGGCTTCCTTGTGCTCACCATCTCCATCCTCATGTCTTCCACATGCATTTTGTTATTTTTCTCTTCTTTCTAGCAAGCAGCAGACACAGATATTCTAGGAAAGGTTTCTTAGGAAGGGAAGTAAATATATGTTCCACAAGGAGTCACCTCATGCTCTCATTAGCAAAGCAAAACTGACAATATGGAGGGTAAATTTTCCCTGCTTTCGACCTTGCCAGAGCCCTGAGCGGAAAAGGGACCAGGAGCACCGCTGCTGGCCTTGAGCTGCTGGGCAAAGTGACACATGGGAGACTGACAGCTTGGAAAGTCCACTACCTCCAGAGAGCTCCATTTCCTACTCTGACTCTCTTCTGGAGTGGATAATACAAGCTGACACCTGGGGTGTGACAGGAAGATTGATGCAACTTTGTATGTAAGATATTACTCATGAATAAATAAATTTGAAAAAAAACCCCACCACCCAGCTCTCTGAGAATAATAAAAGGAATTTATAGGAGAATTACGTGGGAGGTACATGTAGCTCACCAGGTGGCAACAATAATTTTTCTTTATTTTTTACTTTTTAGTGTTACCTCCTCACTGGCTGAGAGAGAGAGAGAGATAGAAATGGGAAATATCCCAGGTGTTACATACAGAAGAGGGGCAGTTTCAGAGAGAGTTTACTCTTGCTTCATTGACAAGGTAGACTAGAGGAAAGGGCCCCAAGGATTGTGCAAGAGTCAAATACATTGGGTGAGTTGTACTTCAAAGACACTTTCAGCCAAACACTATTCCAGCTGAGAGTGAAAAGCATAAATATGTTGATATAAATGTATGATAGGGTGTGCCCTTAAATGTGAGGCAATGGTGGTGAGTTGGTTTGCTACACAGGTATCAGAAAAATCAAACAATAGTGCTCTGCTTCTTCAACATAGCCAAATCTTTACCTTTTGATACTATTTTCCTTTGATAAATCCAGGCTGCCTTGAACTTTCAGTGCCAGTTTATGCCCTCTGTCCCAGGGCATGCATGCCCTGTGTTACTGAAGATAGCAGAGCTTTCAGTTTAAGCCAGACCTATTCTGCTCGCTCACCCCACTGGTACACAAGGTGCTGTAGGGGAATGCACACACGCTCACTGACCCTTAAAAGCACCAGGGGAGGGAGATTGCATGGAAGTTGGACAAACTCGTCCAAGAAACCAGCAGTCTACTGTCCTCAAAACATGGAATTTAAAAGATTTCGACAAACAAACTATTCTGGGCTTTAAACCTGACTCAACTTTTGATTAATTTCCTTCTTTGGTTCAGTCACTTCCAAACCCCCCACTCTCTGGCCTTAAAGGCAAACAGTGCTGCAGTGCATAGGAACTGTAAAATTCGTTCCCTCAGTAGCTGCTTAAATCTCATCTTTAATCCTCTAAATTCCTTGGTTCAGGGTAGTTTAAATTGTTGTAAATATCTTTGAGGTGGATTATAGTGCTTAATTGCTACTAAGGGAATAATAATACTATGTGTATGTGCATACATAATATAATGTACATAGAGAGACACAGACACAGACAGAAAATCTTCCTGGAAAAGAAGATATTAAATAATAGTTTAAACTACTCAGGATTTGGGAAAGCCTGTTAAAGGGATTAGAAACTAAATCCAAAACTGGACAAGGGGTAAAGGCAATAATTTCCACAGACAACTGGTAGCAACACACTATTTCCTCTCTTTCTATACATATGTTTTCTTTATACATGGTCTATACCACTTAATGAGAGAACATGATCTTTTCTGTTAAGTTAACCTCAATTATGTAAAAGATACTTACATTTGAGGAAGCATAGATATGACTCTCACAAGAAGATAGAGGCATCATCAGTAGCCCATCAGTAACATTTCTTTCTTTGGGAGGAAATTGTTTCCCATCATCCGAATATGAGAGTTTTAAGTCCAACTGTCCTAAGTAAAAGTATTTAGACCTGAAAAAGATGCATAAATAAATAGCCTAATATTACTTCCTACGTGTAAGTAGTCCTGCTGGGGTGCTTGTGACCAATGCACATGTGCAGACGCCTGGAAAACTGGGGCCAAAGGCTTTTCCTGGAAATGTGCAGTCAGATATAAACCTTCTAAAGACAGTATCTGTGATAGTAACTGTTTCTGAGAATGGGAGAGAAGGAATATATTAAGAAGATTTTAATTTAAAAAACTTTCATAAGAGAAAATATTATGATAGGTATTCCCAAAGCTTGGTTCCCATTAACATGTATGTCATTGTAAATGTCTGAACTGCATCTTTGCTTTTCTTCTGCTCTGTCCTGCTCACAAAATGCTGCAGATTAATTCTTCTGGAAGCAGTCTTGATTGCCTGTGTTGACCCCAGACATGATTTGGGATCTACCAGAGTTCAAGGAACCATTTCCAGAAAATAAATCCAAAGTATTGTAAGGAACTGATTTTAAAAGAAGTTTACGTGAAAGGTTAATTACTGAATATAAAAGCTAAAAAAACCCACCTAGTGCCTGGAAGAAGTAAATATTATGGTCTTACGGGCTTAATGGAAATAAAGTAATCCTGGTATTGAGTGTTTCAAAATGATAAGAAAATGCAGTATTGGTCAGCCTGTAAGGGCTAGTGCCTGCCCAAACTTCATTCACTACATAGAAGCAAGGGGCTCATTGCACCTGTAGGTTTGAACCTGAGCCTGAGCATGGATTCAGTTCCAGAGGAACCATGCCTTGGGGCACCACCTGTCTTTTATCATCCAAAATAAAACTACTTTTTTACAAATAAAGTAATTGGATGTATTTAAATTATTACCCTCTTTCTAGGCACACTAGACCTGCTTTTTAGCCTCATGTTTATACTATGTGATTAAACCAGTTTGGTCTTGTTCTGTGGTAAGAAGAAGAATCTCCTCTCTGGAAGGTAATTCCTCTTACCACCCCTTGACTATTCTTTGGTTTATCTTCACTTAGTAACTCTTTTGATTCAAGGCTGGCTAAAAGTCTTAATTTATAAAACATCATGTGGAAAGGTCTAAGGAACATAACGTTAGCATTCTTAGAATACATTTCCTATTTATTCTTTAGGCTCAAGATACTCTTTGTTTCCAATGTTTGTACAGTAGTTGAATGGTGGCTTTGGTCCATGATTCTTTTCTTCTTGGATTGGGCCGAAGATCCATACCTGTGTGTAGCAAAGCCAGCATAGCCACACATGGAGCCACACCTGGTGCTAAGGCCAAGGTCAGATGTGGTCTTGTGTGATCTGTGGATGCAGCAAGGTGTCCTGTGGTCCCACTGTGCAGGCTTGGGGTTGAAAGGAACAATTCTGAATGCAGTACACAAGATTAATTTTTGAACAGCTGGAGATAGAAACAAGCACGTCTCTGCAGAGACAAAAGTTCATTTTGTACAGCAAAATGTGCTTAGACTGCTAAATATATTTGGGTTTATGGTTTTTTTCTATATACTTAGAGTTTTTAATGTCCTATGCCTTAATTCAGCAAAGTATGCTTAAACACAGCTGGGAAGTACTTAAGTAGCTTGCTAAACTGGGAACTACATGTACTTGAGATTAGGTCTAATAAAAGATGTGGTGACCGACAAGTAAGGGAAGGCAGTTGCCCTTCCCCCACATGGAGTCCAGGCCAAGCTCTTGGGTACAGTGTCTGGGTTGTCCCTGTAAACTGTCCCTGTACAAGAGCTTTATCGTCTCATTTAAGGAAAGGGAGAAGTCAAGGCTTACAGTACAGGAACTGGACTTGTTTCTCTGTCATGCAATTGCACTTCTTATTGAGAAGATGCAAATGGTTTGAATGCTTTATATTTTTTATGGGAAGGGGATTTTTTTTCCTTGGTTTCTGCCAGTCTCCAGCCTTGGCTGTGCGTGCAGCATTTGAAGGAAAAGAAATTTAGTTTAGCTCTTTAGTCATTACAATCTGTTCTACTGATCCCTTCCCACTGCTGTGTTTGCTAATTTCCTGACATACATAAAGTGTGTTCCTTTTTTTGTTAAAAGAGTTAGCAGTTCTTCCCATTCCGGAGACAGAGAAACTGAGGCACAGGGAACTGGCCAGGCATCTGTCAGCAGAACTAGAAGACAAGTCTAGCAGTCACCATGTGCCATCTTCTGGCCTACTGTTGATTTTGGCAGACATTGGAACACTGTCCCACCGTTCACCACCTACAATTGCTAGCATCTTTCCAGTTGCTGGCAAGCAGGCTGGGTCCTCAGCAGAGCTGCTGACAACAATCCACGGTTCTTCCATTTTCTTTTTTTCCAGGTCATTTTTGCTTGTTAGGCTTTTTTAATCTTCTTTTCATGGAAAACATGATTCAGAGGTGAACGGGTTCCTCTACCCATGTAATCAGAAGTGAAGGCTGTGATCATGCCTATTTACAAGAAAAAGGGATAGGAAGAAGGAAGAAAGAACAAGAACAGTATTCAAGATTCCAATCTTTGGAAAGATGGATATGAAAGGGGATGAATTTATCAACTGGATGCTTTTTGGATCATAGTGGGAAAATGAGATGAAAAGGGAGAGAAGCAGAAGAGAACAAGCTAATAAGAAACATTCCAGTAACAGTCATGGATATACTGCAGTGGTTTTCAGGCACATCAGGAGCCTTCATGTAAGATCTATGTTGTGGTTTAACCCGTCACGCAGCTGAACACCAGACAGCCACTCACTCACTCCCCTTCCAAGTGGGATGAGAGACAGAGTCCAAAAAAAGGTAAAACTCATGGTTTGAGGTGAAGGAAGTTTAATAAGACATAAAAGGAAGGGTTAATAATAATAAAACAAACAAACAACAAGTGGTGCACAATGCTCACCACCTGCTGACCAATACCCAACCAGTCCCCAACCAGTGACCGTCCCCCTGCCAACTGCCCCCAGTTTATATATTCAGCATGATGTCATATGGTATGGAATATCCCTTTGGTCAGTTGGGGTCAGCTGTCCTGGCTGTGTCCCCTCCCAGCTTCTTGTGCACCCCTCACTGACCGGGCAGTATGAGAAACTGAAAAGCCCTTGACTTACTATAAGTACTGCTTAGCAACAACTAAAACTTCTGTGTGTTATCAATATTATTCTCATCTCAAATCCAAAACACAGCACGATACCAGCTACTAGGAAGAAAATTAACTCCATCCCACATGAAAACAGGACAATCTAGAAAAAATCACAACTGTATCCAATCTTTCCTCTCTCCTAAATAAAACACAAGTAAAGAACCTCCTCAAAGAGTGCAACTGAACCTACGGCACTCATAGATCAGAATATTGTCCCCAGAGAAAATGGCTGAGTCCTTTGTTAACAGATTGTATATTAAAAAAAAAAAAGAAATTGTGGTATGCTTGAAAGAAGTAATAACTTCTGTGAGGCTGCTTAAGCACCAGTCCTAGTGTTGGGAGAGATCTGGCTATGCAGAAAGCAAGTGCACACCAGTTCACAGCCATAGAGTGCTGCTCCTGTTTGTGTTTTTGGGTGGAAGGAGCGGAAAAAAATGAGAAGTATTGATGTTTGTGCAAGAAGACAGGTAGTAAGGGAAGAAATAATCTCCAGAAGAAGATACCAGGTAGAAAAAAATCATTAGTAGAAAATAACATGCACATGAGGCCAGGTGCAATAGCTGTAGTAAGAACTAATGGGCAAAGCAGAAAAGCTGGCCCATGAAGAATCACAGCAGGCATTGCTCTGTGTTGTTTCTGTAGCTAGGACTACTGAAAGGTTATCAAGATATTTTTGAAGGACTGGGATATCTTCCAGGCATATTTCACCTTGAAATAGAGACAGTGATTCAGCCAGGATGGCACCTGTGTAATCACTGCACCAAGGGCAAAGGAGAAGCAGCAGCCAGTACAGTGAATGCAGAGAGAAGGCGTGAGTGCTGCCGTTGCCGCATCTCTGGTCAGGTGCATGGCTTTGGATCCAACTTCCACGCGGTCAAACATTTCATTCCCATAAGCCCGAGCAACCTCATCAAAGCATGGCAAACAGCTCATTATGAAGTGCCTGCAATGAAAGACGTGTTACCTGACTTGGCAGAAGCAAAAATAGCCTTAGCGCTTGGTGCCAAAGATAAATATTGGCAAATACTATTGGATAAAGAAAGCAACCACCTCGCTACATCTTGGATGCCAGCAGGTAGCTGCAGATGGTGGAATATGCTGTTTTGGATCAAACCTGCAGTAGAAGAATACTTCTGCTGCCAACAAGATGCACTAACAGGACTCACAGGGATCAGAGGTGTGGATGATGGCATTCTGCAGTGGAGCTGCAGAGGCACCAAAATGGAAACAGCCATAGATCACAATCTCATTTGTTTGCTATGAAGAGCCAAGAAAATAAAGTCACAGTTAAATACTAATAATCTTCCTATCCACAATAATCATAATATTACAGCAGACTGTAGCATCAGACCCAGGACACTTAGAGTATGTTGACACCCAGTACAAGTGCAGGAGCAGTGAAGTGCAGGCTAAACTCACCAGCTGGGTCTGGTGAGCAGCTGTGGGGCTTGGGGTAATAGGAAGAGATGCTATGGGGCGGTGAGGAGGTGCTGTATTCCCATGGGCCTGGAGCAAGGTAGGAAGGGATTTTCTCAGGACATACTGAGCTACTGGGGGCCACCAAAGTTAAACAACAGCTTGTCTCAGTTTCAAACCCAAAATCCCCATTTACTTTCAGGGAGGTTTTTTAATTTTACCTGGGAGTGAGAGTGCAGTCATACCAGGCCTTTGGTCACATTGGGTCTTCCCCCATCACAGACAGGCAGCTGGGAAAGCTATTAAAATTCCCAGCTGTGGCTTTAAGAAGGTTCAAGAAGCAAACAAAACATGCAACAAGCCAGCCTTGAACTCTGAAGGAACTCCGTCTCTAATACCAGTCCCTGTAACACTCAGTGTCAAGATGGATCTCTATAGCGTTGCCTACAGCTGGCTGTAGTGGATGGATGAAAGGAAAAGAAAGAGAAAACTTGCAGGAAGGATATAGCCTACCACAGCAAAGACCTTAGCTGTTTGTGTTGGGAGACGCAGTTACAGGTAAAACTGTTTCCTCGAGGCGTGAACAGGAAGGCAAGGCTGCAAATTCCTGGTTTGGGAAAGATGGTGATGAATGGGCTTCTCTATCGCTGACGCCAAAAATTTGTCAAGTTTTACATACAGACAGATTGGATCCAGCACTATGTGCACTCTGCTGAAATTTGATTAGCCAGATGCTGAAAGCACACAGGCTTTTGAGTGATCGACTACAGTAACAAGGCATGAACTGCCCTCTCATCGTGCCTTCTCCCCACAGGAAAAATGTAATTTTAGGTGCAGTTGTTAGGCACGGTTCTCATGTATGGACTTCAGGGGGATATACTGGTAAGCTAAATCTAAAAGCAAGCATAGGCAGCGATATTTAATTTTGCATTGGAACTTGGGAGATCAGTGACACTCTAGGTGGTCAAAGGAAAGTCTTTTTACCCCTCTCCTGCAAGCCTTCGTCTCCCCATCTGGAGAAGAACTGCTGCAATATTTGCTGATGTAAAACGTGCTACTTACAACTGTGTATTATCTTCTTCTGAAATGAATGTGACAAACGGAATGTTGTGATAAACAGCTTCCTCATCCCAGAGTTGGAAGCACAAGGCTAGGATTGTGTGGGAACTGTGAGAACGCAGCACATGACCAGAATTGGGTATGTGCAACAGCAGTATAGGCAGGGGGAAGGAGAAAGCCTGAATGTTGCCCTGTCTTGGAGTTTTCTCTCCTTCTGCTTGAACAACAAATAAGAAGGTCAGCTGTGATTTTAACCGACTCCAAGAACAATTCCTAAACTCTTTCCATCTGGACTTTCATTTCCTGGCTATCTCACAGAGCACTACATGCTTTTTTGGGATCAAAAGCCACGTCAGGATGACTCCGTTTCCATTTTTATCAGACAATAATAAGGATAGTGCTCAGGTAGCCAGGCTAAATTATCAGCATCTTTCGTTAATCACAGGAAGCATGCCAGCTGCTTACGTGACTGGGCGAACTCTGAGGCCACGCACACAGAGAGGCACTGTGCCAGTTGTCTGGGTTGCTCTGCTTCTCACAAGGGAATGTCAACTGCAGTGGTTACTGCCACTCCACCCCTGGTATTGGTTTCTAATATCTTACCCTGGCAGGAGGTCAAGAATCCAGGAGGACCCAGATTTGGGTCCAGGCTCCTGTTCCGTTTCCTTCCCTTTATGGCAGTAATGGATTTCCTGTGCTTCCCTCCCTTTCCTCCACTGCTTCTTTATGGATGTGGCCATTACATAGCTCTGAGAAAATGGATTACCAGGCAACGCTCACCATCACCACCGCTCTGCTGCCCATCCGCGTGTTTGCAGAACCAGACTTGTTACACAGAGGGTTTTAATTGCTGTGTTTGTTTTAGCAGTGTCATGCAAGGCCATGGCATTTCAAAGCCATCACAGTCTGGGGAGGTATTGTGCTGTTGCCTACATTTCCCCATCTGCTTCGAATCATTGAGGGAGTCTCCTGGGTGCTTCTTGCAACCTCTGGATGGGGGTGAGTCAGCGTTCTCTTGAAGACTCCATCACAGCCATCATCATTGCCTCCCCCTCAATGTGGTGTGTCGCCCGAGGCGCCCGCAGAGACAGGGAAGCAGAGTTACAAATGGGTGCACCTCCCTGACATGAAGCAAGCATTTTGGCGAAGACATCTATGCCAGTGCCACCCGCGGTGTGCAGTCAGCAGGGCAGGGAGCGATGGAGGTCCTCATTAAACAGGCTGGCACTTGCTGCTGGCCTACGCCACTGCAAGAGTGTCACTGTGCTCCTCTCAAGCCACACATGTGCTCTGCCCGTCGCTCCGCAGGAACAACCTGTGACAGCAGCTACTGTTCAAATGGATGCATTAGAAAAGTGAATGGGAACCTAAGTGCTTTGGGGCTGCTATTTCATTATCACTGCTCATAAAGCTTTCTGAGAAGTGTGAACATTTCCTGCTTTTAGCAAGGCTCTTAATTCACACCACACTAGGCTTAACCCTAGCTCCCACCAGCCTTTTCCCCTCTACTGCTCTCCTTCCCCAAACCTTGTCCTGTACTCCGTCTGGTCCCTCTCACTACATGACACCAAATGGCTGTGTCCTGCCCTGACCCTCCAAATTGGGCTGTCGATGCCATACAGTGATGCTACATCACCCCCACACATGATAGCAAATGTCCTACATCTGCGGTCGTAGGGCAACGCAAGTATCTCCATTGCATGGCGGGGTGGGAGCTGTTTATGGCTTCTCAGTCTCCCCAGCCAAGCAATGCTTCAGTGCCTTCATCCACCTTCTCAGATACAGGTTGAACCCATCCCTGCTGTTCCTGCTTATCCCCATTTCAACAAGCCTGAGCTAAGTCATCTCCTCTCCTATGTGCAAGGACACAGTTCCTCACACATGAAGTCCACCAAACCATTTTAGTTGTTATTTATTTATTTTCTGTTTTGCAGTCTGTTGCCCAAATAATTTACAATATTCAGGAAGGGAGTGATAAATTTTTAAGAGTGATTGATAGCAAATTTTTCAGCAGTATCTGTACCAGCATCACATATCCCTAAAAAGCTGTCATTACATATATATTGCTAATTCAATTTTAAAAATCCCCCCAATTTACATGGGAGAGTATTTTTAGTTTAAAGAAATTGTATTTCTATTTACAGTTAATAAAATAAATGTCTTTTAAATCTAACAATGTTATTTGCAACAGCTGGTTTAGCTTATGACGTGGCTAGGAGTAGAGAGAGCAGACTCTGAGACAGTGATTTTATACTTCAGAGCACTAGTAATATGTTTGTCCTTGCTTAACTTCTTCTCTGCCATGCCCTGGTTCACATTTGGAGCTATATTTTATCCCCAAGTTCCTATTATTTCTTACGGGTTAGCACAACATACGACCTATGACATTGCAGCCGTAAAGAAAGGAGGCACATGCGATTTTTCTCTTCGGTTTTCATATCTCAGCGCTCTGGCCATTCAATTTAGTTTGCCAGGTGCTGACAGCTGGTAATGCTCTTAACTGCTCTCCCCTGTTGGTAAGTTATGGATATTTCCTAACTGAAGTTTAATTGTATAACTTTACTTCACTTGAAATGCCAAAGGTCCCAGGAACTCATTCCTCCTCCAAGCTGGTTACGACACTGAAGATAATACTGTTTGCGGATGGTGAACCTAAACCCCTGCTGAGCGTCTTCTAAGACAAATTGACATTTATTGTGTTCCTCATTACAACATGACTGTCCAGGGCTGGCCCAGATGACACACAACCTCCCAAATTTTAGATCACCTCCTCCACATACACAAAAGCAAGCATAAAAAAATGTCTTCTAAGTTTATCACTGAAGCTCAAAGATAAATGGTAGGAACAAGAAACTTAAAGGAAGAGCTGTTCCATAGGTACCAAAGGCAGGAGCAGGGGACCGACTGCCTCAGGAGCTCAGGTGGGTATTGCACCAGCCAAGTGCCATGACACAGGATCTGGTCCCAAACGTGGTGTCTCGTATCTGCCACATGTGGTCCATTTCCCCTCTTCCTGAGAATGACAGCTTCCTGCTCTCAGCATTTGTCGTGCTGTGCTGTGCCAGTCTGTCTCATCAACTGGGCACCTGTGTGCTGCTCCCTCGGTGGCCTCAGTGCAGTAGTTTGGGTGCTAAGGGTGACCTGGGGGCCCCTCATGTGGGCCTGTTGCTCCCTTTCCTCCAGCCTGCATCAGCGTTGGTTGCCCTGGCTACCTTGCTTCCCAGATAGGCAGAGTGACACCAGTAACACTGCATCCCCTTGGCTTCCTGCTCTCTGGAAGAAACCTGGAGGCCAAGGGACCCCAGGGTGTTGAGACTCTTCTCTGAGAAGGTACAAGGTCTGTGCACACAATCTGTAGGACAAAAAGCAGGTCAGATGCACCAGCCTTCCTGGGATTCATTGGGAATTCGGGACCAAAATGACTGTTGTGGCTGTTGTGAAGTTTGTCCATGACTTTCCTCAGTGGGTGAAATACACCTTCACAGCATTCTTGAGAATAATAAACTGAGGGTAATGAACATTAAAATAATTGGGAAATATTCTGATGCTGTTGCAACAGAGAGACTAAGGTGGGGAGGGCAGGTCTTACTGATGTCCCCATTGCTGAAAGGTGAACTCACTTTGCCCAATTCCGTGACTGCTGAATGCTTCTGCAACCATGACAAGCCAGAGTGAGATAGGGAGGGAGAGAACCCAATAAAAAATGAATACAGCATCCTTTTCGTTCTGCTTCCGCTCTGTATATTCATACCTCTGTCTACCTTGTGACAGCTTTGGTGGGTTAGGCTGCTTGTCCCTAGGAGAGAATGGAGGGAAGTTTGTTGTAGGAACCACTCTGAATTGGGTCCACCCAATTCTGTGAAATAAAAAAATGTCTGTGAAAACTTGATCCCCGTGTTATAAATCCTCAGCAAGTTGGCTGGGATTCACCTTCTTCACTGTTTTTACTTTCCACCCCTCACAAGGCTCCTCAGTCCCCTGCAGCTGCCAACTGGCTGCTGCCTGTTCAGCAGCTGATGGTGAACAATTGGCCCGGTAGGGGAAGGTGTTACAGACCTCCTGGAGCAGCTGGCCCAACTTTGCTGCTTGCTAGTAAAGCCTGGAGGGGCAGGAGCTGGACTTTTCCCCCCTCAGGTACATGAACACTCCCGAGGGCCTTGCATGAGACACAGGAAGGGCAGCGAGGTAAAGGCTCTGTTGCATTTGAGGGCTTGCAGATGTGCCATGGCAGAGGAGAGGACCCCATGCAGAAGGAAACCTGCATCTCTTGCATGCTGTGAATCCCCTGCCTTTTTCCAGACAGCTTATGGGATGTCCTGATGATGAATCGTGAGCTAGTCTAATGCAGATCCAGTGATGAGGAGTTAGGAAGAAGCAGGCGAGTTTTTCTGTCCACTTAGACTAGACAGCTGGCTGCTGGTCACTGTTAATGTTTGTGTAGGAAGACAGCAGTTTGAAGAGGTCCTTGTCCTTCCCAGTGCATTCCCTCCCTCCTCCTTTCCCTACTGCAGTTTCCTGTCCCCTCCTACAGTTACGTTAAGGCAGCTATTTCTGGTGTTGGTCTAAAAGGGATCATCGAGGTTTTTCTGGTTTTGCTAATACCAGCCATTTCACTAATTTAGTTTAAAGGGTATCAGCACACTTAGGAGTGATAAATGGGAGGGAGGAGAGAGAGTAACAAATGGCTGTGCGTGAGAAAAGGCAGGGTCCTCCTTGACAGCTTTGCCATTAGATAATTGTGGTGTGCCACAGCACCTTCTCATGTCCACTGAGAAATGCATCTGCATTTGGGCCCTGGTTCCAAAAAGCGTGTCAGAGCGTGCTCCACTGCTGCTCTGTTGCTTAATTCAGGAAAGTGTCAAGCAAGCACATGTCAGAGGCACCCACCGACTAGAGATGCGCTGCCAAATTGAGAGAGGAGGCAAGTAAATATTGCTAGCTCTGTGATTTCTATGATGAAACCTATGGAACATGCCTACAGAAAATAGATGGTGCAGTACTTTCCACAGAACCAAAATATACACCCTGTGTATCCTTTCTGCAGGTACCGGAGTGGTGCAGTGTTTTGCTGAATTTTCCCATGGTTTTTGCTATAGCACTCTTCCCCAGGATTTTAGGCTCACACATAAATTTAGGCTTCTTGCTTCTGTTTAGGTGCCAAACTTTCAGTCTTGCAAGAGCTCCACGGGCCTGTTTTTGATTTATTACAGTGAGTAGTTTCATTTTCTTGAGCGCGATTTCTCTTGATTTCTGCCAGTGAAGTGGAACCGAACTATGGGTCTGGGCACACAGGAAAGGTATACTGGGAATTGCTGCAGAGGCTGCACAGTGCTAACGTGCTTTTGCTGATCATCCTGATTGCCTAAGGATTACCTGATTAAACTTATGATTTAAATGCTGCTTATCTTGATAGACAAGGTCACAGTTATGCAGCCTGAAGTGCCACCTAGAGTCTTACTTCATATATCTTTATAACATTGCCCCTAGGACCGTGTTTGAAGGTCAGGATCTGGATAGTGGGGGCAAGATGGGCAAGTGATCTTCAGTGGTCTAAGAAATTACAATAGTGAAAATTAAGTAACTGGCATGAGCAGACCACCGTCACTGGAAGACCCCTGTTTTCTGTTCCCTCTCCCTCACCTGATCTCTCCCTCACACACAGAGATGTGGGCAAGCACTGGGGCCAAATGGGAATGCCCATGGGGTACAATCACTGTAGAGTCTCCTTTGGGCACTCAGGTCACCAGATGGGAGCCGGAGGTGTGGTAGCCAGAGGTGGCTGCAAGCAAGCCTTAGGGGCCATTCAGTGTCTCCAGGTCCTCTCAGTACACCCACCAGCTCCCTCTGAATGATCTGTCCCTTGGGGGAAAGCAAGCCACCTAAGGAATCCAAAGGGACATTTCAATCCTCATTCTGGGGACATGTGCTGCTCAAGCTGTTCTACCCATGACACCTCCTCCCTGCCAGGTCCCACTGGATGCAAACAAGAGGTCTGCTCCCTCCTCTTCCCCCTGCAAAGCCACAGTTGGTCCCTGCCCCTGCTCCGAGGGGCACACAGTCAGCCAAGATGTGGTTTCTTATCCTGACTCCTTTCCCACATGGTGTACACGGCTTCCCCTCTGAATGCTTCTGAAGGGCAAGCTTCTCCTTTCTCCCACATCTCCTAAGTTTGCACATTAAATCAGAAAGACCTCTCTGAGACCCACATATTCTGCCACTGAAATTGAACCCCTGTGGTTCTTGGAAGGGAAACCACACTCTTTTTCTGGGTTTTCTGGGATAATTCTGCATGGGAATGCCTGAAATCACAGAAGGAATGAAGATGTTCAGAGCTGTGTGAAAAAAGCCAAGCCTACACCCACAGATCCTAATGTTTCCCATATATAATATCCCGCAGCAATCTGAATCTGATTTCGTTTGTAGCTATATCGAGAATAAAAGCTTTTCCTCCACCTAACAGAATCAATCGGCCCATAGTGGGTCTTTATTCCCACTCAAATTAAGGGCTCTTCCATACCGAAAATGCACTAATGTAACTAAATTGATTTCTAACTTGATTTTAGTTAAATGGGTGTAGTTCCCTGTGGGGATACACTTAAATCAGTCGAAGAGCGGGTAAATTATGCATCTTTGTATATTTCTCCACGATTTATCTTAATTAGGTGTAAAGGGATCTTGCAGTATCTGAGGCTCCAACCGCAGGTAAAAACCCACACGCAGAAACCCCCATCTTCCAGTTCCTGGGGATGCTTAGCAACTCTCCTAAAGTGCCGAATGCTCTTAACTCCTGCCGTTGAGCACCGGAGGTGTTCGCTGCCTCACAAGTGTTCAGCACTTCTGGAGATCAGGCCCTGCATTGTCCTTGTGTGTGTGTGTGTGGTGCTCATCCCTCGCTGCCCCCATGTTTTGCAGTGGATCATTTCCTCCCCCCCTCAGCCAGGCACAGCCTTGGCTCTGAAGCACCCTCGTTGCTCTGAGAGCTGAGGCTAAGTGCAGCCCTCAGCATGCCCAGGATCCCAGTGGATTCGGAGGGAAGTTTTTTTCTTATTGGGCTGTGCCACCCTTGCAGACAAGCTTGTTTCTCATGAGAGAGAGAGAAAAAAAAGCCCTTAGCAAAGGAAAATCAAAATGATTTATAACCTGAGGAACAGCCGGCCCTGGGAGATGCCTCCCAGCTAAGCCCATCCTCGGCTGAGCGTAGCTGTGTCTTTGAGCAGCTTGGGCATGACGTTTGGCTTCGCAGTGTTTCTTTGCTCCCAACCTAAACCTGCTGTCTGTTCCCATTTTATGTGTCATGAAAGCGGGACATGCCTTCAAAGCAGGGATGCTCAGCAGCCACGGTCCCCATCCCAGGAGGGTATTACATGCTATGTTGTATGGGAAGGAGCCGTTCACACTCAGCACTCCTGCAAGCTGTGGTGCTTAAAACTATATCAAATCTATGTTATATTATTTTAATTGTTTTAAAAATGGATGGATTGCAAAGTCACACAAGCCAAACTGCATGTAACCCCTTGAAAAGAAGCAGAAAGGGGGGAATGACATGCCCCATCACTCAGGAATATGGATTTTGAAATTTCTGTGTCTAATTTATGGGAGAATATATGCCAATATCAGAAGTTTGGGAGACTTCTGACCTTTCGCCACTGACAAAGGCTGTGGACACATCTGACATACTGTGAGATAATGGAAGTATAAGCAATGGCTTCCAGGGTAGAGGCCAGAAGTGTGGAGGCTATGGTCATTCTTCCAGGAGCAATGTGCAGGCTTGATTGACCAGAAACATCTTGGAGAAAGTGAGAGACCCAAAGAGGTCAATTCCCTCTCTTCAGTGGCTCTGGCTATTTTCTTTAAATTAAAAAGAAAAATGGGACACTTCAGTCCTTTGTGTAATTTTATAGCCTAAGGAATATTTCTTAGGCTTACTCTGCTGTGTGTGCTGTAAAGCAGGATGGGGTATTTAGCCCCTGAATTTTCATTCGGATGTTCCTTTTCTCTCCTGTTCACACTCATTTACTGCACGATATCAACTTCTATATGTTCTGTGTGGTTTAGGCTTTTTTTTAAATTGAGGATTTTATATTAATAAACCATGGAATCTTAATGTCAATATTTGCTAGCACCATAGGCACATGCAATATTATACAGACGTATTTTCTCCCTTCCCTCTCTCTTCTTTCCTTCTCTTCCTCCTTCCTGCCACCACCAGTTACAATGTTTTGTATATATTTTCCCACGCTTTCTTTAAACCTTTGAACACAGGGAAGTTCTCAGTCATTTTCATGTAACGTCAGGGTAACTGTGTCCATTTAGAGATACTGCAAAACAAAAAACCAAACTTCTGCACCAAAAGGATCTGGTGGGCTCTGGGTGAAGAGAGCACCATCACATCTGCTCTTACGGCAGCTGCAGTCTCTCCTCTCCTCTCCTCTCCTCTCCTCTCCTCTCCTCTCCTCTCCTCTCCTCTCCTCTCCTCTCCTCTCCTCTCCTCTCCTCTCCTCTCCTCTCCTCTCCTCTCCTCTCCTCTCCTCTCCTCTCCTCTCCTCTCCTCTCCTCTCCTCTCCTCTCCTCTCCTCTCCTCGTTCTTTTCAACAAAGCTTTGGTATCGTGAAACTACACAGTAAAGAGAACTTCATAGTTTAGAAATAATGTCTGTAACTATAGATCAACATCTATAGTTATCTCATATATCTATATCTACATCTACATCTATGATGTATGTATTCTTATAGTATATCAATTTAAGCTTTTTCACACCTCTAAACCTAAGGATATTTAATGCAAACCTGCAGTTTACAAGAGCTGGGACCATCACAACCTTCCTTCCCTCTGAAATTGCATGTGTCAGTCTATTCTGTTGGTGGCCATGGACCCTCATGGTGAGTAAGTGCTCTGGCATGTACCTACAGCTAGCAAGTGTGCTTTCTGCCAAAAAACTTTGGGCAAGGAGCCGTGTTAGGTGACATATGCCCAGAGCTGCAGCATCAGTCCTGAGCAGGGAGGACTGCCTCTGTGCAGCCCTGGCAAAATCGAGGATACCCCAGTTGTGAGTGTTTCCATCTCAAGGGCTCATTGCTGCAGTGGTGTTATAGTTGGTGTAGTGTCCCGACCTTGTGGTGTCCTGCCCTTTCATCTCATGGGAGTTTGCAGGGTGGAACTGCACCTTGTTGTCCTCTGAAAGGCAGTCCCTCACAGGGAGTCCACATTGTCACTGTACAGACAAAGGTAAAAACGGCAGCTCTGACTACCATTAGGTATTTTCCTGAATGGTGGTGAAAATGTGTCTTATCATAATCTACTCAGTAATAAAAAAAAAATAATTTTTATGTCATTCAGCAGAAATGTATGGTAAATGGGATTCAAAGGATTAATGCACAAAGGAAATGTCAATGTTAATGTATAGACAATCCCTTTACTCCTGCTTGTCATAAATTCAGAGCAAGAGAGTTTGCAGACTGGCTCAGGAAGGGTAAAATTGAAGGGTTAAACCATAACTCAGTCTTTCCTGCCTTGAGTTCCTACTTTTGGAGTATTTCCCTCTGTACTTTTTTTTAAAAGAACATATATCTTCAACGAGAGGGAGAAATGACAAACATTAGACTATGAAAGTTGGGGTTTCTTGCAGTCACACTTCCACAGGTGGGCTCTAACTCAAATCATCTGTGCTGGTTTAAAGCTGTGCTAGCATCCTTTATTGCTAACACTGAGCTACTTGGGTTACTCACTGTTGTGTCTTCTATGGGAACAGAGGAACAGACAGGCTGGCTTTGTCTCCCTTCTGACAGAGAGGCTCTGTATCTAGTCGTTCTCACCAATCAGATCATAAAATTAAAGCTTCATGATTGTTGTTGTTGTTTTTTCTTTTTTTCTTTCCCAGATGAACATTGAATTTGTTTTGCTTCCCAGTAGTTCAGCTCAGTCTGAAAGGAGGGTGTGAATCTTTGGATAATGTGAGGGAGAGCTTAGGTCTGATTTTTCTCTGGATGAAGGACTCAATCTTGCACCGGGATTCACAAGGGCAGTACTTTCTGCTTGTTCATTTAGACTGCAGTCTGTCTGGTGCCAGGCCCTGCCCAACTTCTTAGCGTAGAAAATGTGCACTCAATTGCATGTCTAATTTGTTCACAAATTTTCCACGAGTGTTGAACCAAATCACACTGCAAACACTATGCCTAGTTATGTGCCTAACTCAGCATTTGCACACAAAATTGCCTAATGAGCATGTGCAATTATGGCAATTAGACATGTGAATTAAGCATGCAAATACCCTAGCATTTGGGTTAGAGAGTCATAGCCTCTATCACTAGAAATAGCATAACCTATTTTAGATATGATGAAAAAGCCCATCCACCTTTTCCAGCGTGACCACACTCATGAAAGGAGAGCATTGTAAGACCTTTAGCTTGGGGAGGAAAGACTACAAGCTCTGGGCGGAGACCACAAGGAATCTGCAAATGAAATCAGGCTTTAGGTGCTTCTGCTTCTCTGTCCCAGGTGTCTTTTCCTCATAATGAAATACCAGTGCACTCTCACTGAGCATACGCAGTCTTAATAGGGTTAGTTATTCGGTGTGCAAGGCAGCCTCCACCACAGGAATTGCTGTTAAAATAGTGGATGACTTTCCTTCTATTATAGTACTTTCTTATATAAATAAAGTATAGAGCTATCCTATGCCCACACAAATATCGCTTGAAGGCTCTATAAATGGATAAATTTGTTGGTTTTTTAACAGAATTTCGCTTTGAGGCATTCCCATCCCCCCGAGGGAAGGCACTGCTTGCTGGCTGTGGCACAAATCCCAGCGTAAGGTGTGAATTTGGTTGGCAGCTGCCAGGACTGAGAATTTTACATCAGTTATTGCTGCTTTAGTGAAATAAGGTTAACAAGCACAGAGGTGAGCAGGTGGTCAGAGATAAACAGGTGAGGGAGCACATTTCTGTAATAAAGGAAAGTCTTGGGAGGGAAACCACCTCCCCCTCAAATTTCTGCTTCATTAAGGTGATTTCAAACTAGCTGTGAAATCAAGGACTCACTAGCTGATCAGCGCAAACAAAAATAATCCAGGTGGCAAGCCTGATGAGATATGACCTTGTTCAAAATCAATAGACTGTTCCCCTTCCACTGAGCACAACTGACTCTCGAATGAGTTTACTTCAACGGAGGCATTTCCCTCCCAACATTAACATTTTAATTGCTTGTGCAGGATTTTCTGGAAAATTAACCCAGCGATGGTTGAGCGCAGGCTGAGGATGCTTGGCGGCAGGGCTGGGAACGTAGGCGCTGCTGCGGGGAGCTGTAAACACATGCTGCCACCTAAAGGAAAGAAACCTTCAGGAAAATAGCCCAGAAAACGGCTCCCTTTCCCTCGTCAGAGCTTGTTAAAACAAAGAGTCTTAATCTGCTCTTCGCAGCCTGATGCCTTCCGAAGGGCTGTCTCGCTTGGCCAAGCAGGACAACTCCCACCGCCATCACTCACTCCCTGCCGCAGGACTGGTTATGCCATGGTGACTCCTGAAGTTCTCCCAACATCTCTGTGTGCCTACAGGGTGCTGTAGCAGGGCCACAAATCAGCTGTGTGCTGGGGGAGAGGTGCAGTGTGGTGGGAAGGCTCTGCCAGGGAGCAGGACTTGTGGGAGCAAAGTACCACCCAGGCCGTGGCACTGGGCTGTGGCATGGCTCCCGCTCCCACTGCTGCTGGGTCCTGTGTGGCAAGGTCAGCTGGGGACAAGAGGAAAGCTCAGACTGCTACAGCAGTAATGGGTGGGTGAGGAGGGTGGGTGGCAGCTGAGTAGGTGGTCTTCAGGTCATGTTTGAGTTTACTTCATTATCTAATGTAGATTGCATAAATGCCAGGGGGACAGGACTGAGATCTGCTTCAGCCCGGCTAAATATCTTAACTATTGGTGCTAAAGAGACAGGCTACTTCTGAATAGTCCTTTTTCTGGCTTCATAAATCCCACATTCCTGGCTGCACGGATGAGGCAGGCAGATGAAGAAACTATTTACAGAGAACATATTCCCATCGAGAATTCCCAATCAGTTCAAGCAAAGCCTGTGAAAATAAAGGGGGGGGGGGGGGGGGGGGGGGGGGGGGAGGGGAAGGAAATCTTCCTCCCTGCCTTCTGTAGGGTTGTGGAGCATAAAGGAAAGAACCTCTTACAAACACATATACAGGCAATGCTGAGCCACAGAGCTGTGTCCTTGAGGTGCGGTTGACATGTCAGCCAGCAGCGGCTGAGCAGATGCTGTGCCAAATCACCAGCAATAAAAAAGGGCGAGTTCAGGAACTTGCCACATTTGGGAGTGCCGGCCAATTTCCTGGCAAGTGGCTGCCAATATCGCATTAATGCCACGGCTGCAGGTAACGTGGTGTTACGAAAGGCTGAGCCAGGGAGCGAAGGCTAAAGAGGTGCCGAGGCACATGTGGGTGCATGCTGAAAAGCGACCTAAACCGGAGGGGGCTGAGATGATGGGAGCCTGTGGGCACAGCAGCCCTTTTTGGTGGTTCAAAGGCAAAGTTCTAGTATTTTGGGGCACTTCTGCAGAGCAGTAATGTTTCCTTGTGTGCATGCCCATAGACAGACTTACACACGCTCAGTGCCTACTGTCTAAGCTTTGGCCTAAGTCCGTTGCCTGATGTCTGATCGCAAGTAATCGCTTGCACCCAAACGTTTGGCATTGCACACTGCTGACCCGGGAGGGATGGTGCCCCGGAGAGGCAGGAGGTTATGCTCAGAAAGCAGCACACCGCTGAGTGGTCACAACCACCACATTCCTGGGATTCCTGTAGGGCCAGCCCAAATATCCAGCTCACTGGTTGAGAGGACTTCTGGTCTGGTGGGACACTGGGCCACTGTTTGCCGAGGTCAAACTCTTACTGGCTCACAGCTCCAGGAAAGCTCTCTAGTCAAGCCGCAAGGCCGCAGGGAGGCAGAACAGATATTGTTTTCTCTTATGCTAGCTGTTTTCTATTTTAAACTGATCACAATATTAGCAGCCTCACTCTGTGTGCCCATGGAGCAGGTTTAGGACATGTCTTTCGCTGTTTGTGCTCTTCTACGTCACCACTTACAGCCCCGACTGTGGTACAGAAAGTGCTGGGAAGCGAGTTTCTTAGACTGAAAGGAAAATAAATAAATGTGTTTTTTCTTCTACAAGACTTCAATTTTATTTGTGATTAGTTCTTCAAAATTATGTATCTATGTTTGGGGAATTTTTTTAATACTATCTTGCTTTGGATGCTATTAGCGAATTTTTTTCTTTCCCTTTTTATATACAGATGTGTTTGATTTTGTGAGCCAATAAACATCTATGTTCAGGTAGGATTTTCAATCCCGTGCAGCATCTGCATTTCCAGTGGAAGTCACTAACATTTCATTCTCTTCCACATCTATGATACTGCTTAACGGGTTGGAGGTAAACAGAACAGGGTAATAATGAAAATAAAAGACTGATTCTCAAATGGCTTAGGGTACTGTAAAGCACTGCTTGAAAACATGAATAAGTCTCATTAATTAACAATACAGTTGCATGGATGAGGTCATAAGTAGTGCTGGAAGAGCACTGTCCTGCAGGGAGAGCAGTTCATGATTCTTCAGATAGCTTTCTGTGTAGTCTTGGAAAAAAGCCGTTTGCTCCTCTGTGCCTTAACTTTTACATTAGATTAGAGTCCTTATGATTAAAGCTGATGAAACTTTTTCACTTCAACGATTGGAGAAGTTGTCTCTGGCTAGAAAGACTGAAGGAAATTTTCCACAGCTGTTCCTCTGATGGGATCAAGCCAAGTTGTCCATTTCTAAAGGGGAAAAAAAAAAAGGATTTATTTGAACTTCAAGCTTTAATTTCATGTTATACTCATGTACAAATTACCCTACCATATGATTTTATTGAATTATTGAATATATAGCTATATACACTCCATGCATTAAAGCATTTTAAGATCATGCCTTAACAATTTTACATTAATTCAGTGTATTACTTTTCTGTTTGTTAATGAAATTCTTCAGCTTTCTCAGATCTAAATGAGGTTTATGCAATATTATTAGAAAATTCCTTTCTACCGTTTACTTTCTAATTTTTAGACACCTTTGGAAGTATTGAATCCCCCTTTGCTGATGTTCCTGATGTTTTCAAAGTGGCTAGAGCCAATAACTAGGTACTCTAGGCGATGACAAAGGGCTGCCAATGACTGTCCATAAGGCAGAGAGTCAGTATCTCCCTGGCACCATCTGCAACAGTAATGGCTCAGGATTGCCCTTTCACGTGCCAGCCACCATCCAGTTTTCTGTCATCGCTCCCCCCAGCACAAGTCATTGGCAAGTTTAGGAAGATAATTGTCATAGAAAAGGGTTATATCAGAGAATCATTTAGGTTGGAGAAGACCTTTAAGATCATCAAGTCCGACCGTTAATCTAACACTGCTAAGTTCCACTAAATCATGTCCTTATGATGTGCCATGTCTACATGTCTTTTAGATATCTCCAGGGATTTAATAATTTAGAGACAAAAGGCTTGATATAGCTTTTTCTAAGGCCATCCGTCATACCATTAGGAGTGTCTCCCAGCTCTGTGAAGGATCAGGACTTACAAACTCAGCTGCATCTCTTCTCTGAGCACGCAATACCTGCAGGGGCAGAGCTGGTATGTCTGCTAGGTGCCAAACAATGTTGTGTGGATGCTGTGGCCTCCTGGGAGTCAGTTATCCATAAAATTTGGTGATGTTAGTCCTACACAGTGACTTCCATGGAGTGACTTTGATGGGCCCTGGCAGAGGGGACCTGCCACAACATGCATTTTCCTTCTCTTTTCTTAGTTTAACTAGTTCACAGACATGACTAGGTGGCCTAGTGTTGGAAGGCTGTGTGAGAGCACCACACACATCCAGAGGAAAACCTGTCTTTGAAGAACAGAAAAGGCGGGCTCAAGGGAATATGTATCTGTGATTAATCTGTTCAGCCACTGGGTGCCAATGTTGGCTCATATTTGATAATTGGAGACATTTTTCTATGGGAAGAGGAATTTTTGAAATCTAAAAGAAGATGTAATTTTGGAAGGCTGTGAAGCCTGAAAAATATCACTGAGACTGTGTGACTTTTTATTCGAGCGGACCTGGAAATGGAGTGCTAGGAAGGCGACTGCGAAGGGTGGGGAGACTGGGGAGCCTGCAGTTAACAAAAGAAAAAGTGGGACCCTTAATGAAATGGGCTTGCTGAGAGTTATGAATCTGTGAGCCTATGTCTTGTAGTGATTAATGATGAACCACTGTTTTAACTTTGGATCAAATAATGGGTTGCCTTTGAAAAGCTTCATTAATCACTGTTAGAAATAGGCCTGCCAATTCATTACTTCAGGGTAGACATGAGCTAAACAGTTCAGCAAATTTCAGGATTGAGTGAACTCTAGGCAGGGGCTGGTTAAAAAGAAAGCAGGGGTCTAATCTGTGTTTCAATGCGTTGGGATTTATGAGTGAAGAATATCTTCTCATTGGCGGTTTCCTCTTCTTTCCCCTCCTCTCCCACAAAATCTTTTTGCTAATTGTGATGTGGGCACAATGGACAGAAAAAACACTGCATTTGGGGTTGTGCCTGGGCCTGATTCTTCTCCCAGGTATCCAGATGTGGTTCCCACCCCAATCACTAGAAATCATATTGTGTGTCTGAGGGCAGAGCCTAGCCATCCTCAGCTACTGTTTTTCACTTTGCAACCTTCATCTGAGACTAATGCTTTGCCTCTGTGTATTTAAGTGCAGGAGAACATTTGCAAGAAACACATTTGCCTGCCTCCTTTTTAAAAAACGGCAGTCGATACTAAGAAGCTTCTGTGCTTTTGATGTGATGCAAGATTTTTAAGCCAGCTGGGATATATTTTAATTGCTGTTCTAGGAAGCTAAGGACTGGGATACCCAAGAAAATACAGCTGATGCTCCCTGCTTGGGAAGAGATCAACTCTTTTTTTTAAAATAATGTCCAAATATCAGCTAAAAAGTGCTCCATGCCTCCATGCTGTCTTCACCTAACCATACCGGACAGGGAAAAAGAAGGACATGGAAATTAGAGCAAAAAAAAATGTTTTAGCCAAAGTGGTTTTGGTCCCAAAACATTAGTTTTAATCAACACCCATATGCTTTGAAGGTTCAGTGGGATCTGCCTGAGTTTTTCTAAGTAGAAATCCTCCATTTATTCCTGCCTAAAAAAAAAGAAAGGAAAGCTACTTGCTCCACCCCCAAATTCTAAAATGCTTTGATTCTTTTTAGGCATTGCAGCATTTAAAAATTTACCTTAACTTTTATTTACTAAAAATTTCTCAGAGATCGAACTCCTCAATTTTTCAGTTTGTGCTGCATGAAACATTCACCCCAAATGATCACTGAAGAAGTTTCAGTTTCCTGAAAAATATGAGTACTTTTGTTCAGGATTGACCGAACTTCCTTGAAACAAACAAAAAAGTCATTTATCCGCACAGCTGGAGATAGAGAGGGAAAAACATCTGGATGTAAGAAGGGGGAGAAAACGTGCATTTGAAGAGAAAAAAACAGTAAAAGGACAAAAGGTTATAAGTAGAAAAAGAAAAAGGGTTGATATGGGGGTTGGAGAGTGTATCCAGGGATTATGTGAGGAGGGCTATAGACAGTGGACCTAGAAAGAAAAATGTAAATATGGTGATGGAAAGGAGGAGGGGAAGACTGAGATGAAACAAGAGAAAAGATAGAGAAAAATTGAAAATGGAATAAAACACAATAAAGAAATAGAAAGCAGAAATAATGAAAAAATCTTGGATTTGAATGAAACAAAAGAATAAGCATGAGAAGGAAACGTAGTCTAAGAAGAACAAAGCTAAGAAAAGAGATGAGAGCAAGGGATATGCTGAAAAATACTTACATACTGCAAAATCCTGGAGAAATATACTGCAGACAATGAAAACAAGGTCCTTTTTTGAATCATGACCACTTCTCACCCAGCTCCAGCTGCAGTGAACATCCCAACGCAGCAGCCCCTGGCCCCTGAGACTGCAACATCCCTGCTGCCGAAATTCGTGCATTGGACAGGCCGAGGCTGAGGGACAGCTGGAAGTAACATGTCAGCACCCGGGTCCTGAGTTAATTCAGTGCAACAGCACCCTGACCTCTACCAGCTCATTGATTCCAGATGGTGCCTGAGCTCTGAGCTGGTATTCAAGGTATTTAAGGTTGCCTTCATCAAGTTTCCTTGGGGGCAGGAGGGAATGCACCTTTCATCTAGGCAGACCTCACTGGCAAACTCTTTGGCACATTGCAACATTGCCAATTGCTTTGCAAAATTGAATTGGCATTGAGCAAAATGGACTGGTTTTTATTGACTCACCAGCATCTTGCTCCTTGTGGCATGGGGAAGGAAGACTGCTGGTTTGTCCTGGGCTCTCCTGCCCTTGCAGAAGGGAAATACTTCCATGCTCTGTTTTCCAGCCCCTCATGAGCAAGGGCTGAGCTCTCAACTCTCTGGGTACACCACCAGTTTGGACCCATGGGACAAAGTTGGGGGATAAGCAAATCTTCCCTCCTCATTCACTCTGGGGTGCAGGTGGAGGGTGAGCCAAAATACATGGAAGTCCTATGGATGGTGGTGGAATTTCAGACCTGCCCTCTGAGCTCCCAGCTGAGGTGACAGCCGGGCACCTTCAGATGCGTTGTCCTCAGGACATCCTTATGTGTGTCCCCAGTACATGGGGATACCCTACATGAATAGTTTAGCACTTTGAACTGCCCCACTCATCCCTAAAGGTATTGAGACCACTCAGGGCCTCATGTAGCCCAGAGCACATCACACAACACGTTGACAGCAATGGCTCTGGAGGAGACTAGTCCTGAGCCCACAGCAGTGCAAGCAGGAGCCAGCCCAAAACCTGGCCTCTGCCCCTCACAGCACAGGACTTTTGCAGAGGAGATGCGGCCTGATGTTACACTTATGGCATCAGCTATCTGAGCAGCTTGTTGTATTTCTCCCTCCCCACATCAGACACATTTCTTCTGCTTGGCTGAAATTTTGAATTTTTTTTTATTATTTTCTATTTTCAGGTTTGCTTAATGAACACTTTTAGACATAAACTTCAAACACTGAAAGCCTGAGAGGAAAATCAGGGTGTGAAGGTTTAGGTGATGTGAAAAAACAACTGGAAGCAGTAAGTAGTACTTCTTAATGGTGTGACTTGTTCCTGTTGGCTTACTGTAAGTAACCCAAGTGACCAGTGCTGTGACTCAGTGTCAGATCCCTGCTCTGCTGAAGTTAATGCCATGATGTTCTCACCAGGCAGAGAAGTGAAACCAATGGTCTTTCTCTTCTCTCATATCACTTTAGCTCCACTATTAGGCATTGATTACAACCTTGTCACTCATCAAAGACTTTTGTTATTAATTTCAGTGTATCCCAAATTGTTCACAGACTTTAAAGGTAATACTATTTTCTCGTACTAAGTTAAGGGATAATCAGACAGAGGTCTAAATTCTTAAAGTTATTGAAGGCAGTATAGTCTCAAAGGGAATGAGAAACCTATATTTAGCCCTTAGCATTTAAGGGTTAGTCAAACGTGAATAATTTTTATTTCCAAAGACTGGTTTGCTAACATGTCCCAACTGTCTGTTTTTTTTAGAGAAGAAATACATTTATAACTAAAGAATTTTTGAGTTCTTTGTTGCAATTAATCTTATAATTAAAGTTTTTTGTCATAAGCATCAATATGTACATGATCAGACCGCTCCAGTTTGAATGGTCGCACTGTAAGAAAGCGCTGACAGCATGCAAGAGGCATGTATTTCTATATAGCATACAGGCTCTCAAAGTACCTTTGCCTTGACTGATTAAGTATCAGTTCTCTAGGAAAGGGACAGGGGTTAGTTACCTGACAGATACAGGGTTGGCGTGTTGTCACAGAAAAGTCAAATATACACTGCAAACTAGAGAGAAGTCAGGAAGATGCGGGATCTATGAGTTTTTCTGTATTAAGACCTCAGCTGGAGCTCTGGGTCCAGGTTCAGATACTGCAATTCATGGGTAAGCTGGACTGATTGATTGAAGAAAGCTTGGAGAAGAGCAACAAGAACGGTCAGAAGTCTCTGAAACATGGAATATAAGGTGAAGTGAGACTGATGGCCTAAAGAAGAGAAGAAGATGAAGGGTGGGGAAAAGAGACAGGGTATTGTAACAAACAGCTTTGAAAATATAAAATGTTGGTGCAAAAAAGAAAATAAATAGGTGTTCTTCATCTCAGAAGTGGGTAGAAGAAATAGAATGCCTGAGTACATCAAGGCAGCTTTATGTTAGATTTTAGAGAAACTTTCATCTTGCTAAAGCCCAAGAATACGTTTCCTGGTTATGGAGTATGCATCACTGAAAGTCTTTTACAAACAAGTAAGATGGATGTCTGTCAGGAATGACTGAGTGCTTGATCCAGTCTTGAGGCAGAACAGTAGACAGCCACTCCTAGAGATGCTTTCCAAACTAATTTGATTTTATGGCACTTCTTTGTTCCTCGCACAACAGTCACCTTGCTATTTTCTCTGTTTTCACATTTCTTAGGAACAACACAAGAATTATTATTCTGATTCAGTTCATTTGCTTGTGGTCCTACATCTGACAACCAACCATCAGCAAACACCTTCTCTGTGAACTGTTATAAACCTGTCAGTAATTATTACTACCTTTACTGAGCCATGAAAAATCATTTCCTCTCTAATTCCAGAAAGCAAATGAGCGTAAAGACCATTCTTGCTTTTACTGTGTATCATGACTTGTTGATGAACACTGCTGGCTAAATATAAGCTTGGCCTGTCTAAAAATACAGAAATAATATTTACACTCAGCTTTACACAGTGATATTGTGATCAGTCTGTATGCTCTGTCCTTTCTGTGATTTGGGCCAATGGATTCAGGTACATACGGTATTTAGCTCCCGATAACTATACAGAAAAAAATTGAAATCAGATACCGTTAAATTGAGTAGACATACTTTTTTTTGGAAGTTGACTAACACAGCTCTCAAAATGTATTTTAAGAACATAACTTTGAATTTCAGTGGCAGCAGAAGTAATTTCCTGAATTCAGACTATAAAGAAATTGAGGATTTTTAAATTTTAAATATAAACTGCTGTTGCTTGAGATCAAGTGTAGTATAGGAGAGAATTAAGTCCAACAAAAGCTTTAGGAAGATACTGTAGATTCATCCACTTTGAAGTCCTTCTGGGAAAGGGCTGGGAAAAGACTTCTTAAGACATTCCTCTCAGTTGCTTTCTGGCCTTTTTCTGCATACAGTTAAGGAAACAAGGTTTGCATATAAATGTAAAATCTCTTCTGCCCAGAGAAGTTGTGGGTGTCCCATCCCTGGAAGTGTTCAAGGCCAGGCTGGATGAGGCTTTGAGTAACCTCAGAGTGGAAGGTTTCCCTGCCCATGGCAGGGGGTTTGGAACTAGACGATCTTTAAGGTCCCTTCCAACCTGAACCATTCTATGATTCTATGATGATCCATTTCTAGTCTTCAAGCACTGATTTCAGTATAGTGATCAAAGTTCTGTTCCATTTTTTGAAGAAGTTTTCCATCATCTCATGTTTTGTCCAAAACTTTCTTCCTCTAGCTCTAGGGTCAAGGAGGGAGCCATCCCATTTCTGTTTCCCATACAACTAAGTGTCAACACTGTCCTCAGTTGTTCAGCACTCTCTGACAGCAACATCCTCCTTACTTTACATTACTCTTTCCAGATAAAATTTCCCAAGATCTAGTGAAGTCTCTAACTGGAAATCTAGTTAAGGAGTTGGCTTTCTAACATTTCCCAGACCTGGACCTCGCTATGTTACACACTAAACCATTGTGATAAAGCATTAGTACACAGTTGTGACAAAGATTTGCTATTTACATAACCATTAATTAACCCTTCTAGAAGTTTTCTTCTTTCTTGCCCTTTCCTTACCCTTTCACTAAATTACAAGTACTAAACCAGAAGCCTGTGGTAGTATCATGTTTTAACAGGCAAGCTTCAAAAGTGAGGTCACAGACATGATATTTATTGCAGCTCTTCAGTTTGATCCAGAGTAAGGGTGACACCAAAAAAAGATTAAAAGAAAAAATTGTTTTTCAGCCTCAAGGTTGTTTTTGTAAAAAGAAAACACCTACTTCATAATTTCTAAGGCTGAATTCTACACTGAAAGCAATGTTTAACCAACCATTACATTGCTCAGTGTTGCTCTGCAAACCTTTGATTAATTGATTCAGCCTTCTCCTTACTCATGTGACAAATGAATGAAGGGATGGCCACTTAAAACAAGGGATGGGGAGAAAAATCATTCCTTCTTAGAAACTGAAATGAAAGAACAATTTTACAGTCAAAAGACAAACAAGGTTATAATTTAGAAGCAGATTATTGTATAAATGTTATTTGATAATTATTATAGTTCAGATTGTAATTCTACTTTCATCCTGTCAATAATGACCAAAATAAAAAAAATAAGGTATTTTCTTTCTTTCTTTTTTTTTTTTTTTTTTTGAGATATTAACACATGCTAATAATGCTCCTTGCTTCCTTGTGAATAAAGGCCCAAAGGGAATAACCAAAAATAAAACAGAACACTCAAAGGTAACAGCAAAGGACAATGATGTTAATTAGAGGTCAAATCCGGAAGCACTAAATTCATTAAAAAATGTAGGCATTATCTGATGGGTAGCCACTGGATTACAAGACAGTGCTTTGTTTTTCACAGTGAATCCTGAATTCTTCATTGCATAGCTGAGGAACCTTGGCAGAAAAGGTGCTGAGTCCTGGCACCCAGCTCCTTACTGAGTTGTGCTGAAGGGAGATGAGGATTTCAGCTTCCCAAGTGAAGGAAGTAACTGAGCTTAGTTTCACAGGTGGCACCTACAAGAGCCATGTCCAAAATACTGAGTCATAACTCCTGAAATGGTCAGGGTGCCTTAGAAGAGAGGTGTGAGAAAACACACACTCACAAACTAAGTCCATGTAGAGGTGCTGACGTCCTTCTGGGGTTTAACCTGCAGTCATTGCTCAGGCTTCATCTGAGCCTTACACATGCAGAATTCCCAGTGAAGCATCAGAAGTTGTTTCTCAGACACTGAAAGGCAGTTCTTTGTGTACTTGGAGAGAAAATGACATGAATCATACTGAAAAGACACCCTGGAAAACGCCTGAGATGTTGACATGTATCTGTGCAGAGCTTTCAAATATTTTGCCGGACAAGAACCATTAGCCAGGGATGAATTTTGTTCTTTTGAACATCTGAACTATCGCATGACTGAAAAGGCCAGCTGAAACAGTAAGCCTGTTCAACTGAATAAAGCTGCTCTGTTAAGAATAGGAAGGGTTATACTGGAAAAGCCTAGAGACTGTGATGACACAGCAGTCGACAGAGATGACCAAATCATACAGCAAAGCATAACCCCAAAATAGAGTAAAATAGCATACTTTGAATAGGAATGGAGGTGAGTGTAAGGAGGGACGATCTGGCTCACCAAGCCCTGCTTCCCTGCCTCGAGGTACCACAGAGCACATGGGATGATGGCTTTGTTGGGAAAGGAGAGCAGGAAGTTTGCTTCCTTTTGGTCCACAACTGAGGAGCAAACGAAGAAGAGATGACGTTGAGGATGTGCTCCCGTCACTCAGAGCACGCCCACACTAGAAACCAAATTCATCCCTTCTTGACATCGCGGAGCAAATGCTTTGGATAAACCTAAACTGATTCATGAAAGAAAAGCCTCGCGGCTTTACTGTGGTGTTTGAGGTGCTTGAAAATGAGGGAGAACGGGAAAACGCCGCGCCACGGGGAAGCACCAGCAGAGGTCAGCACAGCCGGGCGAATGGAGCCACCGCCGCCGCCGCCGGGATGCTCCTGCCGCCGGGATGCTCCTGCCGCCGGGATGCCGCCGCCGGGACAGGGCTGGTGGAACGGCCCTTTCCGCGCTGCTCCGTCATGCAGGGAAGGAGTTGGAGTCTAATGTCCTGCTAAGTGCGTTAACAGCACGCATCATCATATGTTCTGGGACAAAACAGCAGCAGATACTGTTGTTTCTTTATTTTGACCTCGTATGAGCTTTTCAAATTCAAGAAATGTAGCTTGATATAGCACTTTGTATGAAAAAAACCCAAACAAACCAAAACCAAAAAGCAAACACACCTGAATTCTTTAACTGTAATAAAACTTTCTTTACAATTCATATAATATGGAAGAAATCACATTTATCACTCTGTTAAGAAACCCAGCCTGCTGCACCTTTTTCTTTCACACCAGCTTTCACAGATCATTGTAGACATAAAAGCCAGAACATCATTCATCAGACCTAGTCAGTAAACCCCTCCTTTACAGAGCTGTTTGTTGCAGGAAGGCTCTGTTTCATGAATCATATCTGGATTCCTTGATTTAAAACCAGTGCAGGAAACTGGATTTCCCTAATGTAAGGTGATACATCACACCTGTTTCTCTTGAGAACAATGCTGAAACTTGGGTTCCTTCCAGATCGGATGGTGGCAAATGCCAAAATGCCCAATAAAAAGTGAGGTGTAAGGAGGTGAGATGCAGAAACATACATAGATATTGCCTCATATCCTTCTGAAGTAGAACAGTGCAGGTAAGAAAACCTTGGTATGCAGCAGAGTTGTATGAGCTTGAGGTTACTGAGTTATGAAATTAATTAATATCCATAGTGATGTGCAGCTTAAAGTAATGTAAGTAGTATCATGCCAGTGATTTCTTGGCTGAAGAGGACTGCAACAGGTTGAATGCTTTGCTTAAAATCATGTGGATTCTATTCCATATCCAAAGATTTGGGTTTCTCTATATCCCATATTTACACCATAAATGGAAACTTAGAACTGTGTTTCTCCAAGACAGAGTGTGGGACACAGTTATTTTCCATAGTATATGTTATATGAGACTGGAATTTTCTGAAGAACTGATAAGAACATCCAAGTGAAATTATATTTCATCCCAGTAGACATAATTATAGAATTGAGTAACTTTACAGTGATGAGTTTCATCACTGGTGTGTCATACAAAGGCAGTAAAGAGACATATAGCCAGCATGAATAATGTGCAAAGATAACTGGGGTGACTTTGTACCTGCTGCCACACCAGCACAGCATGATGCAGCACTGGAAAGAGGTATTCACATGGGCCTGGAAGCAGTAGATGTATTCTAACTGTGTTTTCCATCTCATTTGATGTTTACCAGCCCACAACAGTGTTATTTAAGCATGCAATATCTATATGACTAAATTGCTTGCTATTCCAGGACTAGCTTCTATGGCACTAGCTTAGATAACTTTACCAGCATCCAAATAATTTTTTATAAGGTTAAGGTAATGGCAAAATGGATATGGGCATCTATTTTGTATATCAGTTTTGAACTCAGAGGATTCTCGTGGACTAACATGAAATGGAAGATTATCTACCATTATTTTAAATATTGGTCAGCCTGAAACACCCAGTGGAAAGAGATCTAGCAGCAGAAATGTACAAATGTGTGTAAAGTCTGTACTCAGCCTTCACTGAATAAAGATGTCTGAGTGAAAATCCAATGGGAGCAGGGCTTCCACAGCTACATCGTCAAAAGACTGAGACAGAGCATGAAGATGTCACCATCAGATGGTGGTGAGGCCCAGGCCTTGAGGGACAGAGGGAGGTGTCAGTTGGAGTTGTAACCACAAAAATTTATCCAAAAGCTTTTACTGTAGGATAAATCCATAATAAACCCTAACAACATTAAGACCCTGGGTATTACCCAGACACAGAAATGGTTTAGGAATACTTAACTTTTACTCACTTTTCCTCAGTTTTCATATAAAAATTCCATTATTCAAGGTAATTCTTGGCAGATGCAGAGAGTGGAGGTCACAACAGCTGAAACTGAGTTACAATGCCCTTGTGTGTGTACAATGCATCACTTGTCTCTTTATGTGAAAAGAAACACACAAATGATGTTGGAGGCCTCAATTCCCTGATAGGAATTGAACAAAGAAAACTGCATTTTGGAGAAACCATTTAAGTCTGACACAGGAAAAAATAATGCATCTTGTTGCCATTACTTTTCTTTTTGCCTGAAATCAGTAACGCACAATGCTTTTCTTCTGTGATATAAACAGAATCAGTATTTGTCTGATAATGTAAAACATCCTAAATTGCAGAGATTTAGCAGCAGCAGATGATGAATAAGACTGAGGGCTGCAGACAATAACTGCCCTAATGGCAGGGCTCCCTCCTAACCTAAGAAGAAATATATGACATTATTTCTGGATATTCAAGAAAACTGCTAATGTGCAGTAAAATGATCAATAAAATTACTTTTCCATCTATTATTTAGGAATGCATGAGACTGGCTTGCTTGACAAAAGGTGTTGCCTGTGAGCTGGTGTTAATGATATAAATGATGGAGCAACCTCATTTTTTAAATTTTTTTTTCTGATAGCTATTTATGCCTGTAGCTGGGTTTTACTGTAGTACAAAAAACCTGCAACTCTTCAATATATAGTGATGCATGAGAATGAGTTTCTTTGAACACAGAGAAATACAGCATCACTTGTGACTGTGCAACTGAAAAAAGTGTCTGTGTATTCCCATCATGTCCAAAAAGGAAACCCCCAGTCTCATATATCAGAGTCAAGGATACTCCTTGACATGGATTGGTTTGTATTAAAGAAATGTAGCACCATGCATCAGAGAACATTAGTAAAACCTGACCTCATCCATCACTGGCTCTCAGGGAAGTGTAGCCATGTCCATCAGTTTCATGAAAATCCAGACCTGAGCATCAGCTTATGTTGGGTAATCCTTGCATCGCATCATATTGCATTAGGGAGAAACTCAGTGTGATAAGTTAGTGTAATTTACTCCTGCTAAAATCAACACTACTGTCACCACTCAGGCAATCCTGTTACACAAACTAATGCCAACGAAAACCCCCCAAACCTCAAAACCACAAAATAATTGTCAATCAGGATATATTTATGAGCTGCAGCCTTAGATCTCACCAGCACTTCTCATCAGGGAATACCACACAGACTGCATATGTTTCTGATGATGCCAATGCAGTGACATGGAATGACAATGACAAATAACTGAACTTCCTCCCCCTTCAACACCACCCCTGACTCAAACCCATCATTATCTTTATGGGAACTGGACTCAGTTGCATTCAGACAGGCATGTCTCATGCCATTTTAAATCCTCAGGGTCCTGGCAGGTATGGCACTGGGCCATCCCTTTGCATTCCATTGCAGGTCTGCAACCTGTTAGGGCTGCAACTGGAGGCTTAGTGTCTCTAAAACGATAATGTATTTAGTCAGACAAGTCCCACCATTGATGATTTGCCTGGTTGGAGAGAATTTGGACCTGGGCATCAGCCCTTTTCTGAGCAAAGGGTTAACAGATTAACAATGTAAACTGGTTGTCTTGAGTAGGAAAATCAGTGATGCTGCATATAAAATGATTAATATAAAACATACGTCAGCCTTGGAAAAGTACAGGATCATACATCAAGGAAAGACTTGAGAAGTTTTATTCTATAGTTTCTCAGGTAGATTATATTTTTGAATTGTGGTAGTCACTTTCCTATTCCCAACACACAGCTGTTTTACAAAAATCAGACAGGAAGGTGGAGGGCCATGGTAGCAGTCTGCCTTGGATTCCTGTCATGAAAGGAGCTTGGATTTTCATAATATGGTACATCCTGCTATGTAAATCATGTGCCTCAAGTTTTGCCTTTGGGCCTTCTGGAACCTCTTTGTGTCCCTGAGTCAAGTAACTCAGCTTCAATCATCAAGGTACCTCAGAGAAAATTATAATAGGGCATCATTTTATAATTAAGAATGGAAATTCAGTCTCCCAAATGGTCACGAAATTAATCCCTTTTCATCTAGCGTTTTCAGAATGAGAAACCCAGTCTAATGCATCTCTTGACAGTAGCCAACAAAATCATCATCCATCACTTTGCACCAGGGAAGTCCCTTCATTTGCTTCATTTTCAGTCTGGGAATACCATCTTCCCACAAATGAATGAACACCAGAAAAACAGCCCTTCAGATAAATTGCCTCCTGGGGATATATATATCGTTAGATACTGCATTGCATTCATATATTAGTATTATATGCATTGTCTTTCCCGTAAGATGAATAAAGTCTCCATACAGCAGAAATCACCCTGTGTGTATTCGCTTTATGATCAGGATAAAGCTGCTGCATTACCTTTAGTGTGGGAATTCCGATTGGAGACCAGGAAACCACTGGGGACATGAAAATCTACTTTATTGCACTGCAAAGTAAATGTAATGGAATGTGCAGCTGATAGCCCTGTTTAGACAAAAAGCTGCTGTAACAACCCTGCAAAAACGTTAAAGTTCCAGTCCATTTTAAATAACCTTGATGTTGGCTCCATATGTTGGGTAAAATGATGCAGTGATAAATGATATTGAGGTTGGGAACCTTTCTAGAGAAACAAAATCAAATATCCTCCAGCTGAGAGATTCTTTACTTTCATTCTGCCTCACGTTTATGTTTGTGGAGAAAAAGGACCCAACCCATTACTTACCTAATGTATGCTTTTGCAATCTAAGAATATAGCAAGGTGTTTGAAAATAAAGCATATTACTTTTTCCCCAAAGAAAAATAAGTAACAGATTACTGTAAGTGTAATTCATTGTCAGATAGTCTTGGAAATATTTTTAAGGCAAAAAGGCAGGTGAGGCTTAAGACAATTATGTCTCACTAGATTGTAGCCTTGCCTAATACAGTGCTGTTCATGAAGGGAACTTGTTTAGTTGTATCGTATCATTACAGCAAAAACGCACCAAGTCAGAGCACTTAATTTAGGGGAATTCAGACAGAGATATTCGTTCAGATCAAAGAAAACTCCTTAGTCCATCCTCAGCGTATGCCATAGGATTTCTCCTCCCCTCTTGTAAGAGTTAAAAAAATTCCTTACTGCTAGAAAGGAGAGCCTTTTCTTCCTATTGTAACTAGAAACAAGATACTTCACCATGTGCACCACACACCACCACAAGATTCATTTTACTTGGCAAAAAACCTCTGAGAATAAATTTATCTAACTGCATCCTTCCTGTTTTGAACAGAGGCAGGAAAACCCATTCTTGCTGTGTATTTGCCATAAAGAATTTCAAGCTTAAATTTTATGTTGAAGACATTCAACTTCACTCATCTTAGAGAAAAGCAGGAGTGTGTAGAAGCTGATGTTCAAATATCTGGCAGACCTTGCTCATGTCAGCAATGGGGCTTCAGACCTCAAGTGGTTGCCTCTAATAAATGCGTCGACATGGTCCTGGAGAAAAAAAGACAAGGAAATATATTGCAAATGGGAAGAATATTGTATTAGGGCAGAAAAGATGTTTTACTGTCATTCTTCATTCTGTTTCATGAAATACGCATTAATGAGCACATATACTGTGTTGAATAAAAGAGATTCCAGTGGAATGATTTTCCTGCACTTGGAAGAGAAAGCTGGCATACAGTCAAATAATGCATCTCTCTAAAACGGGGCAAACTCGTTGTCGCTCTATGGAAGTTTTGATGCTGGGTCCTTGAGTTTCACTGCTTTGTTAGTTGTAATGAGGTCTGTCAGTCTAAGGCATGTGATATACACCTTTTACACCTTCACAGACAACCAGAATGCAAGCTGGACATTTGTTTCAGCTGTGGCTTATGTAGGTAGATAACCTGCCACATTTCACTTTACTCTAAGGGAAGCTGGTTTCATATGTTTGTTGGCAGTTCAGCAGGGGTAGGTATAGCACAGTATGAAATCGGTGGGCTGATGCTATGGCACCTGCAGGTGAAGTACAGGGGTGAGATGAACTCTCCAGAGTCCAATCCCTCCATCAGCTGGTGGTTTTGCACTGGAGCTTGGTACAGATTTGGTACACTACATTCTTTTAAAAATCAGAAATATAGGAATGAACATCTTCACACCTGTATAGAAAACTGTTCTCTTGTATTGAGAAAAATTGCCTCTTCACAGCCTTTAAGCAATGCATTGCAATGACCAGCAATAAAACTCATCTTCATCAAGCAGTTTGTGTCATGGCAATGATCTTTGGACTCTCTTGCCTAAACATATATAATTAAATGGTAGCAACATAGATTATTTGCTATCAAGGAACTCTGTCTTCAGGTTTCTCATTCTGTATGTGAGAAATGGATATTAAGTATCAGTGGATCTCCAAAAATCCATTAAATCTTAGTTCAATTTACATAAGGAAAATGTAACTCCATGCTTCACTGGGTGCTGGAGAAACACATGCATCACTATAGATGGGGAGAGGTCAGAAGTTGCTCTTTATACTCTTTATTCTGGGGAAATATTTCTCCAGGCATCACTTTTCATTAAAGATACTTGGCCACATGCATCATTTGGCGAAATGTAGAGTGGGTATAATAAATCACATTACCAGAGGGAGATGCCACCACACATTACACTAAAGAAATGCTACCTCATGATTTTGTTTAATATTGAGGAAAGGTAAATCTTTCACATCACTTAACATCACAGGAACACAGCTTGGCAGTGAGCAGCCTGGGCTGAGGGAAACATGAATATTTCAAATCCTTAGCTAAAATAGCATAGAAATAAAAAGCATGTCAATTTTTAGTTACAAATGTTAGTTAAATAATTTATTATTGTTACGCTTTCCCATTCTAAACAGCTGAGCTACACACTCCTGCTTATTTCTATCAGAGGTGCAGCTGATGATGCCATTTTTTAATTCTACCATGTAATCTTGCCATGTTGATAGGGCACAAGATGAAGTCTTGCTGCCCAGAACAGCAGGAACAGGTTTTTTTCAGCCTTCTGTTCCTAGCTTCCTTCCTTCCATTTGATGATTTTAAGTCTCTTTCTTTAGAAAGCCCCTATGACCACATGGCATTCCATGGGACAGGCTGCATGTGATTGAAGTCTTCAGCTCTGGTTTGAGGAATGAGGACACTGCTATATGTTGGTTCCTTTGAGAGATACATGTCCCCAGAGCTCACCAAGGCTTTCTTTGTAATGGTAGGAACTCATGGCCTGTGGGAAAGATTGAAAGGACTGGGCTGTTTACCCTAAGAGAAGAAAAAAGTCATAGGGGCTAATGATAGCAATCTTCCGGTACGTTAAAGACTCTAGTGAAGATGAGAGTAATCTGATGTCCATGTCTGCAGTCAACAGGGTATGTAATACACTGACCCTGCAGCAAGAGGAAGTCAGTGTAACACTAGGGAAAGCCTTCTAGATATAGTGGCACATGACAAGAGTCCGTTCATGAGAAAATGTCTCTGTAATAAACACTTTAAGAAAAAGCTGATGCTGCCCTGGGGCATAAGGTTTGGTCTACATGACCTCTCAGGTTTCATTTTCAAGTTTTATTTTTATCTGCCTCTAAAGCAAACATCATATAGTCTTCAAAAAGTCCAAATTCTTCTTGCACTATACTTTTTTGGGCCATGTTAGACTTCTTGAAAACTTTTGAAACTGTAGAATCACCAGCAGATTTAAAGTCATCCTATAAAAACAAAACATCTGTTGACAGAGCACTCAGCACAATTCATGTCTGTACTCATCATCCACCTCTTTTTTCCCCCACATCATACATGAGATGTTGTTTAAAATGTGAAGTTTCCCCATGATAGATGACAAGGGGGTTAAAAAGTGTTTTCAAACGCCATTTCTAGTCACGTGCTATTCTGCAAGGAAGATTTTCTCTCTGAAAGTTTTTCTCTCTGGAAAGTTTTATTTTCACTGTTGCACCAGGTAAACCAGCATTACTTCCTGACATGTCTTCCAGACAATACAGTCACATGTACAACCAGATCCTAGGTATTCGCAGCTAACCTGGCAGCTACCCCATAAGAAGGAGGCATCAGTGTGACTGTGCTGTGGTCAGCTGTGAAATTGTGACACTGTAGTGTTTGCAGTTGTTTTAGGGCAAGTTGCCCTTCAGAATTCTTCAATCCATAGAACACTTTTAGGTACACAGGGTCTGGTGTGACCGTAACAATCTTCTCATCCACATAGTGATGTTTGGCTGTTGATTCAACTCATCCACTATGAATGTCAATAGCTTCTGTCAGATAGCATGCAACAGTTTACCTTTCAAGTGGTTTAGACTTCTGTTGCCATTAGCCATCATCTTCTGAAGTCTACTAAGTTCTTGTGTCGATAAGGTCCTGGTCTGTGCATAGCACCTATCTCCCATGGCATGAGGCTTGTGAAGATACACCAAGACAGGGCAGTCACAAGAACACTTGCCAACACTGAAGATGCTGAAACATCCGCAGGCCATGGAAGTGGCTTTCCTTTCCATCCACAAAAACAACGGTTTTGCAATGTTAGCAAACCAACAAACACAGCTCTCAAGCAAAAGCAGAGTATTTAAAAACATTGCTTGTCTGAGTGTTGACCACATCTGTAAAAACCAACCCTGAAATACACCATCAATGACGCAGTTTATATTAACACCAGAAGTTTGTAGTGCGAATATTTTATTTGACTGTTTAAAAATCCCCCCAGGCTTTTACTTTAAATAACTACAGGAGGCCTATTCCTTATCTGCTATTTTACACAATAAAACCTTTTATAAGAAGTGAAAGCCATAATATTGGTACATTAATGGCTGCACCACAGCAAACTACTTTCAGTAACAGCTGTCAGGCTCAGTTCTGCAACAGATCTTTCGGTAGTGTTTATAAATTACTTATCTTCCAAGAGATTCCAATGAATGAATTTGTAACAACTATTTTTTATTTCTTTTCTTTCCATTAAATATCCAAAATATCACTGACTTTGTAATTTATGGACTAATTTTTTTTTTTTTACTAGCAGCAACAAAATAACAGAAGAACTTGAATATTAATAGTTTTTATAAGAATGCATCTGCATTTCACTGTTGGATTTTAGATCAAGGCTGGTTCTTGATGTCCAACCTATACAATAAATATATAAATTGAAGCTATGCATGCTTGTTGTGCTGATTTGGGCTGGGATAGAGTTAATTTTCTTCATAGTAGCTAGTATGGGACTATGTTCTGGATTTGTGCTGAAAACAGTGTTGATAACACAGGGATGTTTCAGTTGTTGCTGAGTAGTGTTTACACAGGGTCAAGACCTTTGCTGCCCCTCACCTCACCCCACCAGCTGTAGTAGGCTGGGGGAGCACAAGAAGTTGGGAGGGGACACAGCTGGGACAGCTGACCCCAACTGACCAAAGGGATATTCCATACCATATGGCATCATGCTCAGCATATAAAGCTGGGGAAAGAAGGAAGGGAGGGATGTTTGGAGTTACGCAGTTTCTCTTCCCAAGTAACTGTTACATGTGATGGAGCCCTGCTTTCCTGGAGAAGGCTGGACACCTGCCTCATTCCTTATTTTGCTTTGCTTGCGTGCATGGTTTTTGCTTTACCTGTTAAACTGTCTTTATCTCAACCAACAAGTTTTCTCACTTTTACCCTTCTGATTCTCTCCCCCATCCTACCTGGGAGGAGTGAGTGAGTGGCTGTGTGGGGCTTAGTTGCTGGGTGGGGTTAAACCATGTCATTTATGCACAAATAGTCTCCCACTTGAGGAATTGCCTGCAAACACTTTTTTTCTTTCTTTTTTTCTTTCCTAATGCCACAGATTACTTTGCAACTAATGTCCACACATCTTGTTGAACAGAAATAAGGAATACTGCATGTTACTAAGAACCCATGAAGGATTCCTACAAGGGGAACTTATGTTTGTTATCATAAACTTGCTTGGATCATGTACATTACAAGGGAAAGCACTTTCCTGCAAAGAGAGAGCAGTGTCAAGAGAAAGGACAATAGTAAGAGAGACAATATGTGGCAGTAAGAGATTAAAAAGCCTTTTTGGTCATCCTGGTTTTTGGCTTTTGGTTGGATTTACATCATCAGAAGAAGCTTCAGCTTTTTTCTTACCTCAGTGCTGCCTGTTGGTAGATCTCACCTAGTCTTTCTGAAACCTGGAGTTATAAAGTACACTGGAAACTGTAGTCCATCACAATAAGACATAGTGTTAGCCTCTCTCAAGTCTTGGAAGGACATATAGGCCACATATCAATAGCCTTGTTTCATAGATTAGGAAGAGTCCTAAGAGGAACCAGCCTAATCGCTGTTACTAGGAGTAGCAACATACTCAGTACCCTTTTCTTCAATTTCAGTCTGTGATCATCCTCATCACAATGAAGTTGGTCTTCGCTAAAAGCTCTTGGTAACAGTCCCTCTAATAGTGTATTTGGTAATCCCAAGTTAAGTGAGCAAAGGAAAATCTTTATAAATACGTTCCAAAGTCTTCCTGGCTGTAATGCATCAATGTACATCTCTGATACAGAGCAAGATCTAGCAATAATATGCTTTTCAATGATGTAAGGGCCTATGTTTTCATAAGCTGAAGTGATCGATGTGACAGAGTCTCATTTCTGTATTTATGAGGCTTGATTCTTATGTTGTGCAGACATGCATTCATTTTGGTGTCACATAAGTACAAAAAATAATGGAGTTGATTGGGAAATTCAGTGGCATGCAGAGTTGTATTCCTCTGACATGGTACAGTGAACAGGATCCAGTTTTCCTTCTCCTGTGTGAACATAAGCTATGGATTTGGGTTCCAATGAGTTAGTTTTATGGACACAGCTGGTTTGTTATGTTTCTGACCAGGTATATTCTTTCAAATTGTAAGGCTTATATTAATTATTTCAAAATGAAGTTTAACTTTTGATTGATGTCAAAATTATCTTTGATACAGGAATTCTGAGTTAATAAGATTTTTTTTTCCCGATTTTATATGGTTTCTATCTCTTTTCCTTCTTTTTATTTAAGTCTCTGACTCCTGTGTGAAGGACATATTATTACGTATGCATAGGTTCTGTTTATAGGTACATGACTTCAAACCAATTCAAGTGATAACTGAAGATAATCCTTGGAAAGAATCCCAGGGTTTCTAAGAAACCTGAGGATTTGTACAAGTTCAGGAGCCTTGCAAGAAAATATGAAGATCAGATCACAAGATGAATAGGGTCTGTGAAGTTCTGATTCTTGCTCTCATTGAAGCCATCAGAATATTTCAGGGTTTATATTAAGGTGACAATACTAAAAAAACTGTCACTGGGTATCTCTGTCCTGATGAGCTGCATTTGAGAGATTTGACTTGAATATTTACAGATTTCCCCCACTCCCTGTCAGAGAGTAATGAAGATCTCTCACTTTCAGAGCTGCTTGGAGATAAGCCATGATGTGATGCAGTCACCTGTGGCACAGCTGGAATAGGTGCGGTGACTAGGGGCATTTACATATTGGCCCAAAGTTTGTGACAAACGACGGAGGAAATTCTTCTGGTTTTATATGGGTTGTAGCTTCGCTTTGACTTTACGGCATCATATAAGCCCAAAGCTCAATTGGTGCCCACAGGCAAGGAAGAGGTCACACAAAATGTGCACTGCAGTAATAGCAATGTACGGCCAGTAATGGATGGTTTGGCCAACACCTAATCCTTTTCCTAGGAGAGACAATTATTTCTCAACTCTATTCCTTTGCTTACACCTACTCCTTTGTATAACTTCGACCTCACTAGGAAGCTGCTGAGGAGTATTCAGTGAAGAAATGTTTGTTTTCCCTATGGTATGCTTCAGATCTCAACAGTTATTCAGAAATACCTGATGGCCCACATTCATGGCCACGTGGGAGATGGTCATAGATGTCTGTTAATGAGTTTATGATTTCAGATTTAGTTTCCATCTCTTACCTCTCTATCTGCTGTTCATAATAATGAGCTCTGGGACATGATTCACTGGGAGGAGGGGGAGCCCTTAACATTTTTTTTGCTCATTCCCACTAACAGAAGTAGTACTGGGACATAATTGTGCCTGTAGTCTCAGCGGTGCTTCTGCTGCATCCTATCAAACCAGCAAAGAGCAGATTTTCAAAGATATGAGGAAATCTCTATTTGTTTCCCTCTCTGAGAGAAGAAGAATGGTTTGAAGTCAAAAGTTTTTACATCATCCCTTTTGGGGACACTTAAAGTAAACCTGAGACCTCTTTGAAGTTATACAAGTGTCTTTCAAAGGAAGAGGTCAAAACCAGCAGAGAGCACAAACACACCACCAAAGTATAAATTAGACACAACTTTTTGCTAAGGCTATATAGAGGGAAACACACAGCTTTAAAAAATGGCCTTAATTACTTCTTGCTTCAGCTCAGATCCCTTGTATCCCTAGAGCGAAGAATGCCTGACATAAAGAGGAAGGCTTGTCGTATTTGTAAAGATTGCCATTGTTTGGAGTGATTCAAAAGATGAAAGGAGCCTAGTGTGAGAAAAACAAGAGAGATCATGCAGTCCAACAGCACCGAAAAGGCTTAGGGAGGGGAAGACGTGATCTCTGGGCATCACGCAATTTCTGAAATAACATCTGTTCCAATTAACCTCTTGTCCCTGAGAACCTCTCCATGAGGTTGAGCCACAAGGTAGTTATTGAACTGTCCCCTGGCTCACAGTCTGTGAGGTGCACAGCACCAGCAGACAACTCTCTGGGCTCCAGCAAGGTGAGATCCAAGGCTTGCCATCAGTGAAGAAGTACACCAAGGGAAATAACAGCAATCTCCAAATCAACAAGCTCTACTGAAACATAAAGCACCCAAACCCATGCCTTCTTAACAGGGCTCAGTATAAGTCAGGAGAACATATTTAAGACAAGGCAAGATTAGACTTCTGATGCTATTAAAAAAAAAGAATGAACATTCTCCATTGTAGGAGAAAAATGAGAAAAGCTAATTTTTTACATTACATTAATTTTTGTATCTTGAACAGTTTTTGAAATGCCAGTTTTGAAAGTACAAAATCCAAGAAGGTCAAGGGAGGTGATTCTCCCACTCTCCTCTGCTCTTGTGAGACTCTACCTGCAGTGCTGCGTGCAGCTCTGGGGCCCCCAACATAAGAAGGATATCAACCAGTTGGAGCAAGTCCAGAAGAGGGCCACGAAGATGCTCAGAGGTCTGGAGTACCTCTGCTATGGGGACAGGCTGAGAGAGTTGGGCTTGTTCAGCCTGGAGAAGAGAAGGCTCTGGGGAGACCTTATAGCACCAAGGGCAGATTTAGATTAGATATCAGGAAGAAATTCTTCCTGGAGAGGGTGGTGAGGCACTGGAACAGGTTGCCCAGAGAAGCTGTGGATACCCCCACCCTGGAAGTGTTCAAAGCCAGGCTGGATGAGGCTTTGAGCAACCTGGTCTAGTAGGAGGGTGTCCCTGCCCATGGCAGGGGGGTTGGAACGAGATGGTCTTTAAGGTCCCTTCCAGTCCAAACCATTCTATGATTCTAAGGAGGAAGAAATGTCAAGCAAGAGTTAACTCTAGATTATTCAGTATTTGTGAGAGAAAAGGCATTTAAAGGTCACCACCAAACAGGGCAGACTGCAAGCTCTGAGAATTAAGAGAGAAAAACACCCCCTATGCCCAGACATTCATGTAACAGGTTATGATCATTATACAGGATAACTGGTTTATCAAACAGATATCTTATGCAAAGATAGAGATGGGTCATCTAACCCCATCTTAGTACAGGATATATTCTTCTGAAAATCTTTGTAGTTTCTCATATAGTTACTGGGTTAAGCCTTGGACTTTATGAATACAAACTCCTAGTGTGTACATATACTCAACACATAACTTGAAAAAAGGGAAACTGCACTATTCAGGTGTATGTGGAAAGTTTCACATGAATTATAAAGGTTACTAGGAAAAGGCCTTTCAATCTACAGTGATAATCCTTGAGTTTATAAAATGCTACAGATACTCTTTGCTTACCTTATGCAGTACTTTCAAAACCAGGAAATATCTTATTGTTTGCACTGCCGTTAATGGCACCTAGGACCATATGTATGGGAGCAGGATTACACAACCGTACAGCATCCAATATCTGCAGAAACTAGGGCTGCGTCCAAGAGGTAGGTGTTCATCATGAGCACAAAACACGGGAAAGCGTAAGTCACTTCAAGATACATAACACTTTCCCATTCACAAATGCTGAGACCCCTGCACTGTGTGACCACCCTGTGGATGACCTCTTTATGTTTCCTTACATAAGCTTTATGCTTATGTGATTTCTGGTGTTTTGTTAAGACCCAGCGAGTTTCTCTCAGGTGTTAATCTCCAGCCCCTCAGGGAAGTGTTGCAGATCTTCTGTGAAGGAATATCTTGCTATTACTGGCTATGTTTTTCTGCCATGTCCTTGCTTCAAAACAATATGGCTTGAAAGTATCACCCCCATGATTCTGTCTCTCTGTGTGCTAGGCAAAGCATCCCTCATGTATTGTAGTAACTGCAGTAGGAAACCAGGCCTGCTTCTTGCTGGATAACCATTTTCAGTCATGAGTGTCCTGCCCCAGTGTGGTGATCACCTCTGACAAGAAAAACCCCTACTGAGTGCCCTTGGGAGTCAGAGAGGAGTTTCTGTCCCCCTCCACTGACGTGTTAGGTGCAGGATGTCTCCTCTGCTCTTGCCCTGTGGAGATGACTAATGACTCCCAACAGCTCTAAGTAACATCTGAGCTGGTAAATCTCATGTCTCCTTCAGCTTTGCTGGTTGGGATATGCAGCTGAGCTGCTGGCTGGGCAAACTCCTTAGTCTGGACATATTAGAACGAGAACTGTCAAACGACAGTTACACAATGAGAATAATGTTTTATTGTGCTGTTGCAGGTACTTCTTTTGCTTTAACTGAAATGATAACACTTGCCCTGGGCATGTTCCCAAACAGAGCATGCTGCTCATTCAGCCTCTTCCTCCAATTCACACAGAACTTTTCCCCAGACCACAGGATTACATCTGTCCACAAAGAGAACCTAAAAATCTACCTTCACTCAACACTCTTTTATTGCCTTCAGTTCAGTACACACATGACCTTTTTCTATGTTTGTTCCAGGAAGAACAGGGGTGATCTTGCTAGGTTGTTTGCTACAGGAATCCCAGGAAGAAAAGGATGCACTTTTTAGGAACAATAGTAGTTTACCATGGGAACAGCTTGCGCAGTGATTAAACCAGGCATTGCAAATTCTTCCTCTTCCTGTTTTTAATGACTTTTATCTCGTCAGAGCTCTGCATCCACTCTGTTGGTTTAGATCCATTGCATGTTTTGCATCTCTTGAGTAGAAATTCTTGAAATGTTGCTCTTGAATTTAGCAGCAATATATGCTGCTAATGAGTTACAATGAATTGTTCTTGGTGTGTTAATTTACAAATCTTTCTAGAATTTACTACGTCCAGTTGTAAAGATATGGTATTGATTATATGACCCATTTCTCTGGATGAAAAATTGAATGGACTATGTTAAATTGCTATTATTGCTAATCCTGTTATTTTTAGAAGTGCTGGTGAACCATTGACTGATAATAGGCAATAGCTTATGCACCACAAAAAGGTTTCTGGGAACCGATTAGATTCCTCGGGGAAACAGTATGTGGAGCCTGACAGAATCTAAGTGGAAAAGGTTTCAATGCAATGCTGAACTGTAGAAAAAGCCTAAAGCAGATTTTGGCACCCTGACTGACCTTAGATAGCTGCAGGGTAAGTAACTAGTGTATAAAAGCAGTAAAAGCCAGGTCTCTCCAACCTGGTGAGTGTCTTGTTGCTTAGCCTGAAGAGGTTAGAGTGCCTGAAGCTCAAATCCACCTACATCTGTGGAGACTTGAACCTGATCATCTCAAGTCACTTCCTCCCCCTATTCTTTAGGTACTCAGTCAAACTGACAGGATGTCGTTTACCCAGAAAGTGACTCTTTCTCCTTTCTTGGTGACAGTGCTATATTTTGTGTATAATATGTAAATATTCATTGGAGCAAGGCTGCACTAGAGCGCTCTAACCTCTAGACTGTGGAGTATTTTCACCAGTTCCAGCAAAAAGGCTATTTATTTATGCTGTTTAGACTGGAAGGACATCAACTGAAAGACAGAGTCACATTCACGAACATGTTATATAGTCTGGTGATGAGACTATTTGCTTAGGAGAGAAGAGGTAGCAGATATCTGCAGGCAAAAGGAGGAGTTGAAAATAAATATCCTTTAACCCTTGATGTCCCAGTGTCTGGCTAATACACTATCCACTAAACTTCTTGGTGAAAAGGATTTTCAGCAGCTCTTTCTCTTTCTTTGTCATCTGTAAGACCAAATCTGAGATCAGTCTTGGTCTGCAAGCATTACTATTACTTTATGACTGCTGTGGCTTGGGTATGAGTTAGGTGAGTTAGCACTGAATTGTGCCACACTCATTTTTTAGGATTTATGGGCATGTAAGTAACACATCTCTGTATGTTCTGCATCTGAGACTAGCACGTAAGCATTTGGCACTGCAACACTAGTCACCACAGTACTCAGGCCTTTTGTGGGATATGTTTGCCATCCTCTAAATTAGGCTGTTCTCCATGTCTAGCATTTCCCATCTAGTGGGAAATGCCTTTGGCAGAAACATAGGTGCTAGACAACTGAGAGGTATTTTTCAGATTTCAGATCTAAAAAAGACAGTTAGATGCCTATGTCCTTTAGTGGCGTTAGAGTCTGCTCTTCAAACACAACCGTAGACTGCACAGCATGAGGAAAGTTTCGTGAACTGGGTCTCTGCAAAATATGTTTTTAAACAAATGTCTGATGCATCCATCCAAGGTCAGAAAGTGTGAATAAAGTCAAAGCATTTTTTGCTAGGTGGAGAATAGTCTATCTGGAGTGTGAGCAGGATGCAACACAACTATATGAGAATTGCCTAGTGTGAAAACATAAGGATGATTCAATGGTGTAAGCAGGAACCACTCCTTAAAAGAAAGGTCATAAAGAAGTCAAAAGACATGGAAGGGAACAAAGTTCCCAAATGCACTTTAAGAAAGGTATGGTTTTAAGTCTGTCTGATTTCTGCATTTGAGTCACATACTAGGATCCGGATGCCCTTGAGCTACGACGCTGCTGATTATTCTTCCTGCTGCTATCAGCACATCCAAGGTCACTTGTTCTGCTTCATCTCAGCTAGGTCGGGAAGACATTGCTGACTCACCACGCTTCAAGAAAAGATTAAGGGGGGCTGGATTAGGGGCAGGTAAAGTCATAACATCTGTTACGGCAGCTAAAACAAGGCCCTTTGGTGAATGGCCAGTGGGTCCTCGTCATTACCCAGAGCTTTGCCAGATCCCCTGTTGGACTTGCACAGCTGCCCAATGCAGACAACCACCCAGGATGGAGATGGGTGGGTGTGCATAACCTTACTGTGCCACTGTAACAGGACAGTGGTTAGAGCCATGATGGACAGCTGAATGAGCTGCTGTTTTCTGCTGGAGCCTAAATGTGTGGGATGGGTCTATCTTTACGACTATAGCATTGAGTATGCGCTGAGAATAGAGCCTACAGCTGACTGTAGTGGCTGTCCAATATGCTGGGAACAGGACAGCCGTTGCAGTGCCTTTGGATGTGATGGGGAACTTCATAGCTGCGGTAGACCAAAAGGTCTGTGAGGGAGCTCTGGATCCCTGGTTCACAGTGGTCTCAGGCAACACCAGTGCAGTGGTGGGGAGCCTTTTTCTCCCCTCTTTCCTTGTTAACCCCTGACTGGATGCAGAGCATTGAAGATCCCTTCCTGCTTTGGGTCAGTTGGGTTTGCCATGTTATCCCACTTTCCCCTATAAAATATCAGTGTAGAGCCCTGCACCAGGACTAGTCATAAGCAACCAGAATATTTCTTGCAAGTTCAAGTTATTTTAGTTGATACTAAACTAAGCCTGTATAAACAAGGGGCTTATACAATTAAATTATTCCCTGTGTGTTGAGGTGTTAGCTCTCACTGAAGCTTTGCCCAGTCATATAGCTCTTTTTTGAATTTGCTCTTTGTAGCCAATATTGCACATTTGCACTGCAATTTTCCTTCACTGATGGCACTAATTTGTCTGTCTTGCCTTTGCTTGTCTGCTGACTTTCACAAACCTTGTGAGAACATAAATATATTTGAGACTTTGACCTTATTTTAAAAATTGTGTTGAAACTAGTCAGGGGTTTCAGCATTCCTTAGGAGGGCAAAGGACAGACAGATAGCAGGGACTTACAAGTTTCACTAGGAAGACAAGCTAAAAGAGATTTTTTTTTTTTCCCTAGCAGTCCTTAGGGGACTTTGTGATGAAAGGACAGGCCTGGAAGGCTAAACAGTAAGGAAGGCATCATTAAAAAATATCATTTTTTTAGGAAATAGAAGGTAAAAGAATTCCCTCTTTCAATTAGCTTCCATCTGATTTGTGATGTGTCATATTTATGAAGGGAAATAGGTCTCTGAAAAAGGTATTAACCACACATATATGCAATTTTTATAAGTGGCTTTGTTCCTGACAGCCTTTGTGAGTAGATGATTAACTCTCTACATACCATAAACAGAAGGAGACCCTGGATCTCCCAGGGAATCTCTCAAAGAAAAGACAGACCAGGAGGCAAGCAGATCCTGTCTATGTAAATGATCCCCACGCTTTAAGTTTAGAGTATTAAGCTCTGACTGAGAGCATGTGGACACAGAATAGAGATAAATGGTTAAAATTTGGATCTATCAAGTGTTTTTAGAAGCTTTTTGATAACGCTTTCTGTTTTCAGGTAATTATGTTGCATATTGCACATCGCCCTCCAGTTGTGAAAGGAACACCTGGACTCTTTGGGTTCATTTCCTCCCTGGTAGGGCTCTGGCTGGAGGGTGTTGCTCTGAAGGATGTGTTCACATCCCACCCAAGCTTGACAGTGTTGGTGCCTGTGGTCTAGAGCTCTGCAAAGAGCCCAACCCTGACATTCATTTTTCTTGAGCATCAAACTGAATCTCAAAACCAGCAGTTTTTCATATATGGCTTGGTGTCTCTGTGCGGAAGTGAGGATTTTTGCTTGCCCATGCATGTATGCATCCATGACACAGGCAGATCAGTACAGTCAGAATAAGGTTACACTATCAAATTCTAGTACCACTCTAAGCTTTCATTCCAACAAAAACTGCTCAGAAAATTTGAACTTCCTACAGCTGAAGAAAATAGATGTGAATGAAAATGCAATGTTTCCTGGTTCCAAAGGGTCAGGTTTAGCTCTGTGTGCCGTGTGAGGATATCAGTGTCAGACTTGTTAGAGAAAGAAAGTGACTGAAGCAGAGGTAGGGGGACCCACCTTTCATATCAGGCCTCAGATTGGTGTCCCTGATACAAGCAGTTTGCATAACTTCTTATTTTTAGCACAAATCTTTCCAATGAATTGAACAGGAAAGGAATTTGGCCAGTGTTGAGGACTTGTGAAAATCCCACCTACAGCATTGTCAGGAACTGACCATCCAGTATGAGTTTGAAAAAGAACAGATGACTTGAAATCTTATAGCCTAAATCCCATTAAGATATAACAGTTCACTTTTCTCGTGCAGCTTAAGATAAGAAAGGAAGACTGTAGATAGCAAAATATGTCTTTAAGTGTTTTGTACTTCCCTTTGTTGATGTCATTTTAAGAGCTATAGAGAGAAAGACCCAGAAAAAGCCTAAAGGGACAATCTTGACAGAATTCCAGCTGGTAATTCTTTTAGGCTTTATACTTCAGTCCTGCTCTTCAGTGTTTGTCATATCTGCATGGAGGCTGAGAAATTAATTATTCCTCTTCACATTTTGCTTTCCCCATTCAGATGTTTTGATTTTCTCTTCTGCTCTTCTGTGTGGTTGAAACTGTCACTGAACTCTTATCGCAAAATCCCAGCACCTTTGACTTCCACACTTGCAAGACAAGGGTTTATGAGCCCACACTTTTGAATCCTGACAGAGGTTACAGAAACCCTGGAACAGTAATCGCTGATTTATAACCAGAGAAGTCAAGGGGAAGGGAAGAAAGTATTGCAAGCCCTATCCTGTGGAGGCTATAGTTTGGGCTCAGCTGTAGGAGACACAGATTCTGACCTGCAGGGACCTGACATCTCCTTTTGGGAGGGCTCACCATCACACTGAGCGTTCCACAATAAACACTCGATAATGCTGCGGCGGCTGCTGAGCTGCAACTGTTGGTTGTGACCCCACTCATCATTATCTCCCTCTTGCCATCTGATTTTATGGACAGCTTGCCTTTTGCTTTCCACTTAGGTTAGGAGTTTGGGGGCCTTAATTCTTTGGACCCATTCTCTCTAGCTCCAGTGGAGTCCATGAATATTGATAGCATTGTTGTGAAGGGGTGCGCTCTAACTTCCATGGGATTTTTGCCAGAGGACAAACATTACCATTTGACTGTTCAGCCTGAGATCTGACCAGGGATCTGGAAGTTAGGAAGAGTCTTGTGCAAAGTCTAACAATACCTCAGGACTCTGGAGTGGCCAGTGCAGGACAGGCAGCCCTGTCAGGATGTCTCCTCCCTGAAAGTTGGAGAGCTGCAGGCAGTAGCAGTGTTGTGTAGTAGCACAGTATTACATATAACAGGCATAATAAAACACAAATGAGTGTTTCTATTAGAGAGCGCAAATTAATTGTAATCCCAGACCCAAAAAATTTGGAGCTGGGGAGCATGCTGTGAAACTGTTAATAAAGAAATAGGTTTGCTGCAAATGGCATCATAACTTGAAAATAAAATGTTTGGTGGATTTGGGCCTTCATCTGATTCCAGATACAGAATATGCACCACAGCTTATCCTGTAAAAACAGCTGCTGTGCCTGGCCACATGTATACACAGATGCTGATTTTACAACACATTCAGCAATAGGCACCTGAGAAACTGAGATCAGTGAAAAACTGATAATGTGTGCTTGACACCATGGAGTATGAAGGGAATTTACAGTGAATAGAGATAACTGAAGTGAAAATGTAAGTGAATGCAGGGCTCTGAGTTAATAGCCACAGCATCTTCAGCCCTTTATTCCTCCAAGAGCAAGTAGGTAAGGGAGCAACAATGAGATGCTTGCTGGAGACCTCATTAGCACTAATGGTATTATGATATCAAGCAGAGCTGAAAGATGAACTTCAAAAAAGTCACAACTGAAGGTGACTGGGAGGCAGTTTTATCGCCTGGAAGTAGAATGAAACCTGAAAATTGAAAACTGTTCTCATACTAGAAATGGCAGGGTATTTTGGAAAGACAGAAGACTGTTGTTTACAAAATGTGTTCCCTGCTATCTCAACAGTTTGTTTGTATGAATGAAATAGAGCCAGGCACCCCAGAAACTGCTGACAACAATCTGTGACACCTGCCATTTCAGTGTTCCACCCATAGCATCATGGGTGTACAAAATGCATCCTTGCCTTCCCTACCCTTCTCCTGCTTTCAATACAGAGCTTTCAGACCTCTGGGCCTCCCAGGTTGAGGATTAGGACAGGGGATGGCTGTGGAAGCAGACACCCAAACACCAACACATTGTTGGTGAAGGTGTCCAGCCCCTTGGTATCACAGGCTCTCAGGATCTAGGTTCTGAGCTCGGGCTGCTGCGAGTGGCTAGACATCTGGAAAAACAACTGGCAAGCACACTCTCTCTGGCATGCCTGCCCTTCAAAGCTTGTCAGAAGTTAGTTAGAGTAATGCAGGTTGATTTTGGTGAACTAGCTAATTCTGATGAATAATAGGACTGAGAATTGCTTATCGGCTCTGCTTTCCAGCTTGGGCCTAGGTGTGGAGCTCTGGTAGCTCTGAGGATACGCAAGCAAAGAATATTAATGGATTTTTTGTTCAGGTTTCATTTAGAATAGGCACATTTGGGGTAAAAATAGAAGCATTCAGGATATTTAGGATAAGAATTAGAAAACTATTTAGAATAGATTCATGGATCTATGGGTCTGGAGGTTTGCTGTGATAGAGGTTACTACAGACAATAATTTTGTCTTTTGCAAACCAACACACCCATAGAGAAAACAACACATGGATAAACTGAAGAAATACTGCAGCTCCTAAAAGATAATTTAAGTACCAGAATGGCATCAAAATGATGGCTAGCTACATCTTGAAATATCTCTAAAGATCCAAGCTTGAGAACTTATTGGAAGTTTTAGGAGCAGGTTTTGCTAACAAAGACAGCAGCAGGGATTAAAGGTGTGACTGTTTTTTGTGGGGTGGCTAGCTAGGCTGAGTTATTAAGGACATTGAACTCCAGAAAAAAAAAGAAAATTACTTAAGAGTAAAGGTGATCTAAATGGAGAGCTTTAATTTTAAAGCCTCTGAACTGCAGGAGTAGATTAAGGTCATGTTTGAAAGATTAGGTTCTGCTGTCTCAGTTTTGGCTTTGTTTCAAATGACAGACCCATGTGCAGATAACTTTCAGCTCTGCGATCTTGTAAGAAAGACAAGTGTGAGTTCAGACTCATGGTGACTGTCCATGGCACCTACTGCAGAAGGGGTGGACTGGCTGGCTCGCCTCTGACCCTGAAAAACAGGTAGTCCCTGATGCCAATCTGTCCCTGATATGGGGATGAACTCAGGTTTTATAATCAGGCCATTGTTCATGAAATGTTAAATACTTCTTTAGGCATAACAAATGCCATCAGCTACAGCATAAGTTGAAGTCAACTAAACCTAGCCAAACTTTGTGAAGAGAGAACAGAGAATAGTCCATTTTGTGTCCCCCCAAGCCTTTGCTCAAGGAGATGACAGAAGGAAATTCACCTTTGAATATCTGCCTGTAGCTCCAGGAAGTAAAAAATCAGGCCTTATGGTTTTATCATCTTCCGTAAATTCAGAAGATTTTTGAGATATTTGTGTTTGTATTCATTTACGGGTATGTCCTGATGCTAGGACTTTTATATATCAATTTTAATGCTACACATAATGCCATGAACTCACCTTTCTTTTTTTAATAATTGAAGATGTTGATTTTTATTCTGTTAAGGAATGAGGTGGCCATTTTTAGCTCCTGCTTTTAATACTTCTTATTTGCTCTCCAGTGACAAGCTATGAAATTAAACTTCTGGGGGTTACTTAGTCCCACATTGTGAAGGAAGTGTTTTTACATACGAGTTGCTGTTTTGGTTCAAACCCACTTTAAATTGTTTCAATTAGTTTGGGTTTTTTTACACCTTGATTAACTGGGTTAATTGACTTTGCCCTAACATATGACAAACCTTAAGATAAACAGTTTTCTTTCAGTTACAAAATAAAACCTGGGTCTCTTTCAACCTTCTTGAATATGTGAACTAATGTGTTTGATAGCAGGATTGGATTTGAGGTGCTGAGACTTTGTGCATTATACTGTATTAAAAGGGAAACCATATAAAAACTATAGTTAGGAATATGGAAGGGACCATTTTTTGCAGACTCCTGGAAATCCTCTGTAAGAGAGTACCTACCTGAAAAGGGCAGGTAAACCCCTTTCAAGGCTTTGTAAAGTTTTAAGGCAATATAATAAAATACGGCAACCCTCAAACACACACTAACAAGCTCCAAATACCAGTAGAGAATATGTTCAATTATTAAATGTGTCTTTCCCCTTACATTTGTGGTCATTTGGCAGAACAGGATGTGCTGGTTTTGGTTGGGATAGAGTTAGTTTTCTTCACAGTAGCTAGTATAAGGCTGTGTTTTGGATTTGTGCTGAGAAGAATATTCACAATATACAAATGTTTTTAGCTGTTGCCAAGCAATGTTTATATTGAGTGAAGAACTTTTTCAGTTTCTCATACTGCCCTTGTGTTCCCAAATTTTTCCCTACAAGACTCCAAGAAGGGACACAACCAGGACAGATGACCCAAACCGGCCAAAGGGATATTTCATGCCACAAAATGTCATGCTCAGTATAAAAGTTGTGGGGACTTGGCTGGGAAGGGGTCTCTTGGGGCACTCTCAGACTCTTGGGGACTCCTTCTCTCTCTGGTTCTGGGTCTCACCGTTTGGGGACAGTCTGGGTGTCGGTGAGTAATGAGTGGTTGTGTAATTTGGTGTGGGTTTTTTCATATAGCTGTTTTCCTTACCTTTCAATTACACATTATTATTGTCATTATTGTCATTATTATTGTCATTATTATTATTATTATTATTACCATCATCATTAAATATTATTAGTATTAGTATTATTAGCAACATTATTTTATTTATTTTAATTTTAATTATTAAACTGTTCTTAACTCATGAGTTCTCTTAACTTTTTCCTCCAGTTGTGTCCCACATCCCACTGGGGGAGGGAGGAAGTGAGTGAGCGGCTATGTGGTTCTTAGTTGCTGACTGGGGTTAAACCATGACACAGTAAGGAATGAGCTTGAGTAAAGGGACAAAGCTTTTCTCTGCTACAGCACTGCTCCAGGGGAGCACCCTGCAGGCATCACCTGCTGGGCTGAAATAAAATAATCCCCCAGTTTGGAAGGAGGAGATGAGGAGGCAGTTTCTTCCTCAAGACATAACAATCTGTAAGGAATTATGTGTTGGAGCTGAGTCTCCTTTTTCAATAAGAAAAGGATAACTTGGACATCACACTGCCAAGATGGAATGACTGTGGGAGAACTGCCTGTTTTTCCTTTCTAGACCCTGCAGCTGAAATTCTCTTAGCTCATATTGGCCTGAGTAGAAGAGAGTCTTGAATCTAAGGCAATCATTGGTTTTCTAGAAACAGGAGGGTAATGTACCAAGATTATGTGGGAAAGAGAAGGAAATTTCCAAGCACCTTTCACTCATGCTTCTTTGATCCCTATCATGGCTCTACAGCCCATCCCAGTTCAGCACCATTTGTGCTTTCCTGATCCACGAAGTAACTCTGTGTCCTTCCCAGCCTCCTCCTTCACACTTCATTTGCTGGAGACGCTGATGCAACACAGCAGGCGTCAGCATGGGTACCTCTGTGCCCAGCTCTGGATTTAGGAGGTGGTAATAAGGACGTACAGGTGCGTTAACATCCTTGATCAAGCAAAGATATATCTGAAAGTCAAGCAAATTGTGGTGCTGTCTAGTCACACACAAGGATACACCTGTGCAACCAAGTGCGGGCAGACCCCTGAGCAACATGCTGAGCTAGCGAGGCCAGTGCTGTGGCTGAACAACGTGCTCACTTGGTGAGAAATGCCTCTTATCTGGCCTCATCAGAGAAGGGCAGAGCAAGCTTTGTTGTATCGGCCTTGAACTGCTCCCAGTTTGGACTTCTGCTGCAGGTCCTGCAGCTCCTGTTCGAGCAGATGTTTTTGTGGGGCATGTACAACCTTGTAAGTCATTAAGAGACACAATTCTTACATCATAATTTCTAAAAGAAAAATGCCACATACTGTATTCAAAACTATCAATATTTCAACAGACTGTATACAAATGATTCCACTCATGGGCTACTCTTTTTTTTTTTTTTGGCACGCAATGTAGAACTCCTCTTAGCTTTAGAAACTAAGGTGATAGTCCTAATGCACCATCTCTCAAGACATATGAGAGAATGTAACAACATTCAGACAGTTCAATAAAAATCAACATATTAAATACTATTGAAATATTGAACCTAGTTTCTAAATAGTCCATTCATCCTATGTCTGAAAAGAAATCAATAAAAAAACAGATATGCTGGACTTTAGCCAAGTGAAAGGATTTTTATCTTAAAAATAACAAGTAGTTTAGTTTGACGTGTCTTTTTATTAGAGTTGGAAACCAAAACAATGTTATTCCATGATCAATATCATATACATGAATGATTATTTGCATCTAAATATGTTGAGTAAACATTATATCTAATGTAAATACATATATTTATTGTTGGTGTTAGGAACTGTCTGAAGAGAGAAGCTCTGTGCACAAATGTAAGAGTAATTGAAACCTTGACTTTATGTAACTATTCATATACACCTGGTGAGCTAAATTCTGGAAATTACTATTAGCTGTAGGACATAGCTCAATCCTGACATATGAAAGCCAGATACAATTATCACAGTGTTGACGACATTTTTGTAGTAGAGAGGATATGAGAAGGAAGAGCATGCAGAATGCAATGTGGTTTTCTATCATCTTTCATGACCTGTATCCTCAGGCAATATTGGAAACAAAGTGAGGTGAATATAATCCTATTTCACTACAAAATGAACAGCATTGAAAAGAATTACTAAAAAAACCCCAGGATATATGTGCACTAACAGCCTGAGTTTTAAGGCAGAGTCCAACTTAAAGGCATGGAACACCCCTGCTAAGAGAGCACCAGCAGCAGCTTGAACCCATCAGCTTTGCTCAGTCTGGGCTGAAGAGGCTGAAGCCTGCCTGGCAGCACCTGCTATTTCCAACCTTGATACATTTTGTCCCCTTCCTATAGTCCAAGAAAAACATGATTTCATCACATAGCAGCTCTAAAACCTTGTGTTCCTGAAACTGGTAGTCTACTTTTTTCCCTGCTGGTACCATAATTAGGGAGAAGACAAAGCATACTTATTCTTCACAGGACTGCTGGAGGATCAGGGAGCCCGGTGGGCACACCTGTAGGGTATACTGGCAGGTGACATCATATGCTCAGTGGCCTCCAGAACCAGCTTTGAATTTTTTCTCAGCTTTTTCATATCTTTCTGATTCTAAGTAATATTGAAATTAACATCACAAAAAGAATGAGGGACTGAAATCTCTTGCATCAGCGTTTAAGACAACCTTGTGTTTCAGGATGAAGATGGGGACACATCCAGCTAGTCAAAGGTTCCCTGCATATTCCTCTGATGACATAGTCCTCACAGACACATCCTTGGAAGCAGCTGGGCTTTTCCCTGTTAGAAACATCATGCTGTGCTAGATGGACCATGTATCTCATCCACAATGGCAGGTTTTGTGTTCTTGTCTGCTCCAGGGATGCTTCAGTAAACTGTGTCAGGAATCTGGGGCCAAATGTGACAACGAGTCCTAAAAAAAAACAACGTTCTGCATAGATATGATACAGAATTTGCCTGTGGCCAGTAACACTGACCATGTTTCCTAACATGAAAAAGATGAATAAATAAATGCTCTGCTGGCAGTGTATCAGAGAAAGAAGCGGATAGGGCTTGCAGAAGAAACATCCAGAACAGAAGCAGCATGTGTGACATCTAAAGAGAAAAGAGAAAAACCCCAAAAGTGAGTCTGAGTAGAATTGAATTAGTAATGGCAGAAGTTAAAATCTCTATTTTTAAAAAGTTGTTAAAATGTCTGAGTGCTTCATGCTTTCCAGATCTCTTTGATCTCTTTCCTTAGTTGGATTTGAATATGTTTTAGATAGGTTCTGTTTCCTCTGTTAGTAGGAGATGGCAAAGTCTTATTTTCAAATCAAATTTTAAATGATTTTTTAACTGGTAGCTGGCTCTGAATATAGGTTTTGCTTTCACATGTGTTAATCTTAGGCTAGCATTCATAACAACCAATAGTATTTAACCATTGCAAACAGTCTTTGCTATTTCTGCATATTGATCTTTCCCAAACTTTAGAAAATGGACTTTTCAGGAGAAGGGACACAAATCATACTGTTTGCCTCTAAATTTCCCATGTTGTATTTAAAGTCTACCTTTTCACTTTTTATATATAGCATGCTGCAAGCAGTGGGAGTCTCTGCTGTTACCACTCCAGCACTGTTCTGCAGTTGGGATAAATATCCAGGTTCCCTATACAGTAGCCCATATGTTGTTGACTCCCACCATTTTTTGCAAGTGTCACACTACCTGTGGTTATAGGAAAGGCCCCAGCTCCTGGATCCACATGGTTGTGCTTTAGCTACCGTACAGATCATACAGAAAATATTCTCTCTCTCCTAATAGACAGCAAAGTTTCAAATTATGGATAAATGTGGTCAGAAATCAGAAGGATTCAATGAGCATAATAGGCATAAAGTGTAGACCTCCTGGCATGTGGAACAATCTCATGCTTATATAAAATAGATATTGGATGGTTTTTATGTTCTCAACTGGCAATACTGTATATCCAGGGATCATAGACTGTTTGTTTCCTTTGCCCTTTTTTTCTGCACAATATGACACCCCAGAACTTGTTATATATGTGATTTTGATGTCACTGTGTACACTTCCCTGGTTTTTGTACCCTGATTGATGGTACATTGAATTGTGACTAAATTGCCCCAAACAGCTTCTCATATGTGGAAAAAAAAAGTCTGTAAGATTTGATCTGTAAATAATGGGGCTCAACAGGAGACTGTTCTGGAAAACTGGATGTGCCCATAGCTGTCTTCAGTGGTGCTGCTGCCAGGCAGTAGGCAGCAGCTTCTTTGCAGAATAAACCACTTGAGAGAATTAGCATGTTCAAAATTTTATTTAGTGACAAAGTACCACAGTAAACACACACCTCAATTACACTTAGTGGACCCAGTCACAAAACTACACAGTGCTGATGAATGTACACAGTATTCTGAATATCATTAGAGGGGAAAAAAAAAATCCCTTTTTTCACCATCTACTTTACCATTTCCATGATCTTTCAGTATCCAATCTCAGACATCTGAGATTCTCTCCTCACGCGTGATGAGGTGGCACCATGCCCAGGAAGGCAATAGCTCTTGTTTAGTCTTGTCCTTGCATGTTTTGGAATGAGGCCACTAATGAAGCTTGCTAATTTGCATTTTGATATTTTTCCGTCCCCCACCCCTTTTTTTTCTCTCCTTTCCCCTTCTACTTCTCTTCCTCAGTCCAAGAATTTCAACATAGCTTTTCAGGGGGGATTGTTTTCCATGCTTTCATCTCTACCTCCCTCAGCTGTGCTATTGTAAATGGCTTTGTTTTTCTTTAATGGATTTTCTTGTAGTGGTGAATAATTGTTTGGTTCACTGCTTCGTTTTTCATGCTTCATTTGCCTCATGTTCAAACTTTTGCTCTCCCTTGAGCAATTCACTTTTGTTGCTTCTGCTTTGCCCTGCAGCCTGTGGCTGAGTGCTCAGCCTGGAGTTCAGGCTGGGGCTTCTCAAGGCAGCAGCTGTGCCTTGCTTTACTTCTGGTTTGCTGGTTTCTGTAGCATGAAAGCATCATTTTCCCAGTGGTGTTTTGTACGTCTAGCTGGTGAGAAGGAACATGGAGCAGGTGGATTAGCCTGCAGCAGCTCTGGGGATTGGCAGCTGGTGGCAGGAGAACTGGCAGAAATTTCCTGTCTTTGTGATAAGGGCCAGAACACAAAATCAGGACAGGTAAGACCTCTACGCTGATCGAATCTCTCTTCAGCTTGTCTTTAGAACCTACTTCTTTCAAGTGGTACTCAATATTTGCAAGTCCTTTCCAACATAAATGACCATAAGTAAAGTGTCACCATAGGGATGATCATACGTATGAGCACTACTATTTTAAAATATGCTGGAAGAGGAAAAAAAATCTAAAGTCATGCTGTAATGAGCATCCTGAATTTCTAGATGAATTGAAAGGTTGCACCTAGATGAGGTGGTGGGAACTCGTGGTGATTCTGGCCTTTCCAAAGTGACCATATCATGGTCCTGGATGGAGTTTGCACCTCCAGTCTTTTCCAGACTATGTGCTTCATGTGAAAACCAAGGCATAGGAAATGAGAAGGGTCTACTATGCACCTTGGCCTGACTCAGAGGTAGAGATGGACCCCTGACGTCCATGGGCTTTGGAATGTGGAAACATTTCTCTGCCCTAAAATCAAACGGAGCCAAAGACTCCATACTGAAATGGATTTGACGGTATTAGAAAGCGAATGCTTGCTTACTCACCATTAAATCTGGACTGATACATACACTAAACTCCAGACTGTTACAGGTTTCTCCCATTAACAAAAAGCAGAGGATAATCAGCACACGCTTCCACCAAAGTCATTCTCAAATACAAATGTGCTGAGAAGCCCCAGGAAAGTGCCCTTAGCTCAACTACTGGCAGTGGCATAGGACTGGAAGCTCTGCTGAGTATCAGGGATTTCTCATTAACATATGTAACCCTTTACTTTGGAGAATAATGTAAAGATCACTCTGCTCCATACTAAGTGGTATCAGTGAAGAAACAGGTGCAAAGCTAACACATCAGGAGCAGTGCTCATGCAGCTTATTTGGTGTTTCTGTGTAAGCCATGTCTGCGAATAAACATGCATTTGGCAATTGCATATCCTGTGCAGAGAACTAAATCATTCCATCATCTGAAGTAGAAATAAACCCATTCATGCCCATCTTACCAGCAGGAAATGGTGAGGAGTTGGAACCAGGCCAGTCCATTCTTGAATGCTGTGCATTTTAGGTGAAAGATGTTTTATTTCACTAAAGTTAAGCAGAGTTGACCAAAGTAGTATGTAATGCCTTCTCTGAAATACAGTGTTTTTCCATAAGGTCACTGGCTACTTCAAGAATTTGGTCAGGTACTACAAAAATGGTTACAGGAAAATGACATTTCACCTCCTACTTCTGCTCTTTTCTCCATGGTGTTTCTTGTAGCAGATGACAGCTCCAGGGAGGATATATGGATGTCAAAATTGCAGACACATGGTGTATGTGTTTCTTTTCCAGATACCGTAGCCTAAATCATGCAGTTAATCCCTCTGAAGAGAAACAAAGTAAGAACAATAAGATTCCAGATAGATTCAGGCAGAAAGAACTGGATGCCTGATTATAATAAAGCACACCATGTGCCTACTATTTCCTCCTGCATAATAAGCATGTGTGACCCCATCAGTTATTGTATTCTTGTATCTGTTCATTGTGCAGCACAGAGATCCATATTTTCTGTTTTTTGAGAACTTTATTTGAATATTTTTGTTAAATGGTAGTATAAATACAACTGGAAAAATCCAATATAATGGCATTTGGAAAAATACAGCTTCCTAATAAACTGAACAGTTGTGATTTAGACTTTCTTGTGATAATTTCTACATTTCAAAGTGATGCTTTTCTTGTTTTTATTTTAGATAAAATATGAAATCAACTCCCTATGGTAATGTTGCCCCAGTAAATAACTGTGTTTTGACTTACCCTGAGACAAAGGAAGACAGCCTAGAGTTGGGCACAGCCTGGGTCCCACTGAGCTGGTAGAGCCAGCAGAGAAGCGCAGATGGTGGTGGGATTGCAAAATGCATGTGACTTGCAAGGAAACCCTGAAAGAGCCTTCTCTGCCAGAGTGTTGTGCCTGCGAGGGTCTTGATGAGAGGTGTAGCCTTCAGGAGAGTCCTCAGAGACAGTGGCTCTCCAGGAGGCTTTGCGTGGGGCTGGAGAAACTCTGACTGAAGAAAGGCTGACTTTGCTTTGAGATCACTACGTGTTTATGCCAGAAAGATGGGTAAATGATAGAAGAACTATGAAGGCTGAAGAAATGCGCCAGTTAGTTAAACATAATGAGTGCATTCTCTGAAATGCTCAGGATACTTATTCATATGAAGATGGATATTTATTTCTAACAGAGAGCATTTTGGGAAAAGGGACGTAGATTAGTAGGCTATTTCATGTTATGGGAAGTTAGTAGTTTACAGAGGAGCCAGCCATAACACTGTTACTTTTTGGTAATAATGGTTTCTTACAATTTGTTAGTAAAATTTTTTTGTACTTTTTCATTAATAACTTAGTCAAGGCATTAACTATAGGTAAACTTTCATGAAAGAAAAATAGGACTGCTGACAGAAAAGCCTATTTTCTTCCATAGAAATTAAAAGAGAAGGACGCTAAAGACGCTAAAGGAACAGATAAGGAATAAGGCAAGAATATACAACTATTTTTTAAAAAAAGTCAGGTAAATGCGTTCTATATGTATTATTCTGGAGAACCCCTAGGTAATAATGGCAATACCATATTAGGCTGGAAAAAGGAAACAATGTGGTGCTCTCCATAGCTGCCCATTAACAGTGTGATCCTATGTTTCCAAGGGAAGCACAGACATACTGTCTCAGACCTTATCTCTTTCAGCAAACTGATTTAATTTCAGGCCAGACTGTATATCAGTTTAGTTAAACCAGAGCTAAGGTTTGTAGAAGCACTCTTTGTTTTTATCATGCGGTTTTGCAGATCTAGCCCAGGCTGCTACACAAACCAGTCAAGCTAAAATTAAAAAGAAAAAATGCCCCCCCCTCAAAAAAGTGCTGAACTGAGATTGAAACAAATATCCAAACAAGATTTACATATTGCACTAAATTAGGGCTGAGGCACATGACTGACTTACAATCGTGTACCCACTTCAGCAGCCTGCCTCAACAACCACTTAGCTCTGCCAATACACACTCCTGCTGTAACTCCGTTAAGTATGTGCATGAAAGTGTATGTATAAGCCCAACTATTTTCAGGGCTGCAGCTCTTTGGGGTGAGCTTTATTTCCCTCAGGGACATAACGCATAGCAGTTAAGGCCACTGAAAGATTCCCTTTCCAACTTTCCTTTCCTGCTTTTTGTTTGGTTTGGATTTTTTTCCCTGTCTTACTGATGAAAATGGAAGGTAAAGGGGAAAGGAAGGACAGAAGTATGAAGAGGAACGGAAACCACTCTTATGTTCCCCAGAGTGGAGCAGCTGCAAGTCTTCTTGACCTTCATATGGACTGTACAAAAGGAAGACAAAACTGCCCCCCCTCCACGCCCTTTCAATATTGTCAAGGTGGCAGTCCAATTAGTGCTATATGTGCTAGGCATACAGAACGGCAGGGTTTTATTTAGTCACAAACATCTTCATCTCTGCTGAATGAACAGCAACTAATTCAGAGTTCTGCAGACTGCACAACCAGCTGCTATTAACAATAATTAGAGTGAAGTATGTGCATTGAGGAAAAACAGCTGTAAATGATGAAAAGATGGCAAGCCTAGTCTCAGTCCCTCCCAAATAATAGTTATCCTCACCTTACAGCTCGAAGTATATCTGCTCACAAAATGTCTTCAAAAGGGTTTAGAACTTGAATTTGAGGGGGAGAACTTAAAACACATGATACATCTGCTGTTGCAAGACATTTGAGCTGACTGGTTATACTAGATCCAATGGAATCTTCAGAGTATGTCATCAGAAATAAACAAAAAAAGTTAAAAGCCCCTGAGTAGCAGAAAAATCCATTTTTTGGAAACCACAAAGTAAGATCACAAAGTTGATTGAAGTACTGAGACTGCATGACTTCAAAAGTAGTCAGAAACGGGACGGGGGCTTAATTTTTTAGGGAACCTCTAGGAGTCATATTATGAAGCTGCATTTCAGTTTACTGATCACCTCTGCAAATGTAGGGTGCATGTTTAGGGGTCACATTTCTCTAAAGGGTGGTAGGGATTTCTTTCCTCAGAAATATTTAAAAATGGAACATGTTTGAAGTTTTTACGTAGGAAATTTGATTATGACTTGATAATAGTTCTGTGTATTGATAGTCAATGGAAAATTACGTCCCCTGTAAGTAATGCTCTTCCTGCTTCTCACTTGGAATCAGCCCAAGCCCACAAAATTCAACAAGAAGAAAACATGAGATAAATACCAAAATAGGTTTCATTTTTGGCCATTGTAATGGCAATTCTGAGAAAGCTCTCAATTAGTAACTATATTTTAAAGGCAACTCCAGTAAAACATTATTAACATTCCTACTGTTAGCATTAGAACTAGTCGATATTGAGCAAATAATAAAGAGATTGAGAAGCTAGCTTTATGACTGTATGACCCATGGTATGATAAATAATACTTTCTTTTTTCTCTTTTCAGGTCACTAAAAAAGAAGCCTTATTCCAATACTCCAAACCCAAGAAAAAATTTCTACCACTCTGAGTAAAAATTCCTATTCAAGGCCAACATGTGCTGTGGAAGATATAGCTAACAGGAAAGATGCTGGAGGCTCCATGGAAAGATCCTCAAGATGCTTTCTGTTGTCTCCACACTTCCATCCTATTCTCAGCCCCCAGGTCTTCTTAACTTACTATATAATGGTTAGAAAAGAGAGGATACCTACGTAATGGAGAATACTTAGCACATTGATAGCAAAGTTGTCTCTTTTACAACCATTTTACTACACTTTTGCTATTGGTCCTATTTATGACAATGTTGACTTATTTGTTTGAAAGTATTTTTTATACAAAACATCCACGATACCTGGACAAATACAAATTTTAAAGAGAATACCAGTAAATATTTCCACTGGATTTTTTTCCCAAATTACTGCTTCTCTTACCAAAATGATTATATAAAAAATAGTAGCTAAAGCAAAACTTCCTACCTTCCTACAACAGTATTAGCTTATTTGACAAAGTCTCTCTAAAAAGCTGAAAAAAACTTAATTCAAAAGTCAGCTTAACATTAAGCAGCTAAAAAATGGTCACAGATGTGCTTTCATTTCAACATAAGATACGATGAGGATGTGGACAAAGACAAGGATAAGCATAAGGATAAGGATAATCCCACCATCTAAGGTAAGGATGGAAGAATAACTCTCTGGATATGGTAACTCAAAATTCATGCTTAGCTTTTAGTTGCTACCATTGCTTCAGACAAGTCTCAGCCTCAATTTTTGGAAGTTGGTGCCAAAAGATGCACAGGTTAACCTTGAAGTACATTTCACTTTAATCTTGGTTAGCCTTTCTTCATGGTATCTGGAGGAAGGAGCTTCCATGTGCTCCACTAAGAAGGCAATCTGACTTAAACAGTAACTGAATATTAACAGTAAGATTGTTGTCCTGCTGCAGTAAATGGTCATGTCCATTAACATCAACAGGGCTGAGATTTCATCCTAAAACTAGTACCATGATGCACCTTTTCGGGGTTACCTCCTTCTTGAAACAAAGAGGAGCCACCTGGTTCAGATCCTATTTCTTGCATGTCTCAGAACATAAACAGCTGCGTTGGACAACTACAGCAAAAGCACAGGAACAGGTTTGAAGGGAACCTTCTTACCTTGGGTACTCATGTAAAGTACTAGGGTGTCCTGTAGTAAGGTAACCATAAAACCTTTATTGACACCCACTTTCACTTCAGTAATGGAGGAGGTAATTTATACACAAAATTCACGTTCACCTTACACCTGAATAGGAGCACAATGTTATACGACAAAATCAGACTCAGACCTGTTTATGAAAAACCACTAGGCTTATTCTTTGCTATTGCTCTCTTCTCCCAAGTACTGTAATTGAACAATATTTATTTTTACAAAAGTGCTGTTTCACACAAGCTTTTAGTGCTCGAGGATCAATGAGAGATGCTGGAAGGTGAAATTTAGACAGACAGAGGAAAAAAAAGCTTTTGCGGCACATTTCATTATTTTTAAATAAATGACCTTAATGCATGCGTTAAGCGGGAGCTGGCCTTGAAGAATGGCAATGGTAAAAGCACTGCCAGCTGGACTGGAACATGGGTCCTTTGTTCCAAATATTACGTATTTATTCTGGATCTAAATGAATATGGGATTTTTTTTCCACGCTTCTAATAATGAAATGAATGCCTGCCCTCCCCCAGGGAACTGACACTGACCAAGAGGCAAGCGGTTGTCAGACACTGCCTGCAGCAAAGCTTACAGCTGCTCCAGATCAAGCTGCACTGAAGAAAAGACTATTAGGTCTCTGGGGATGCAGATAATAGACAAAAATGATAATGTATGTGGACAAAAGTAGAGGACAGTAGTAGTTTCTGGGATTAAGAAGCAGGCCAAAAAAATGGTTTTGTTATATCCTACAAAATGATTGCTGACTCTCGTTTTAGGATGACCCCCTGACCCAAAGGAAAATAATGGATGGCCCATCTGCTTGATACACAGGAATCCTCAGGCATCATTTTGTCCTATTATGTTGAAACTGGTGCTAGAATTATGAATGTGCTACCATTAGCCTTCCCTTTGTTACATGAAACAAAGGTACGAGATACTTAACAAAACTCTCCCCCCTTCCTTCCAAGTATTATTCCTCCTGCTCAAGGATAAAATAGAAACAGGTCTTCCTCCCGCAGTCTTCCTTCTCACTCTGTTTTCATTACAGAGGATGCCATCCATCTCAGCTCAGAGCAGACATTTCTTCAATGAGCTATGGATGTCCTGAGAACTGCTCATAGGTTATGGAGACTTCTGTTACTGTGCTGGGCATCTGAACCTGGGCCAGCTGGGGAGAGACTGAAGGGCATTGTTGTTTGTCAGATGCGTGAAGTAGGTAGGGAATCTATTCTGCCATCCACTTTATAACATCAGCAACATTTTCCAGCTCTCTCAGCATCTGAGTGAATGATTTATGACATTCTCTAGTATTTCCCCCTGTACCAGTATTGTTCTGGATGAGGTTGAACCATGTTGAACAGGGGGGTTTTGCTTGGATTCCTGTGTTTTGACTCTCTTGTATTAAAAGGAAAATGCGCAATTCCATGCCCATCAACCCCAGAGCTTGTACGAGAAGCCGGAACCAAAACTGCAGAACTGAGGCTTACATCTGGTATTTCTTTCACAAACTGGAGTAGGGCTTCTACAATTCCCAGTGACTTCTTTGATGCTCGAGAGGATTGCTTTGTTTATCTTTATAGACATGAGGAGAGGAACCTAGAAATTAAAGAACACTAATCCTGGGATCATACCATTTACCACAAGCAGGAAGAAGTTCTTGTATCTGGGTGGTTTTCAGCACATTTTGTTATTTCTTTCATCTATTGTGCAAAAGACCTTCCAGGACACAAGGAGGTGGCATTGTTCACAGAGAATAGTGCGATGATCTGCAGTTGCAGGCATAATGTCACCATGCACATCGCCTGAAGTGTCCCTGTGTTTGTACTTTCTACACAATCTGTTCCTGTTGGTACTGTTGCTGGGAGCATTTATCCTAATGATTGTAACCTTCATCCTGTCCTTTATCCTGTAGCAATCCTGGACAGACAGAATTAAGTTGGATCCTGACTGTAATTCCAAGCCTCGTGAATCTCCTCCTGGTTGCCAAATGCTCCCTCCAGTATCATCCAGCATCTGCGAGGTGGCAGTCAGAGATTTCTCCCTGAGGAAAAAAAGTACCAGCATGGATTCAAAAGGCAAGGCAGCAAGGCATAATCAAATCTGCTGAGCAACACAGACGATTATTGTTTCAATTCCCTTTTTTTGTAATTGGGAGCAGACATGTTGCAGAACACCTTTGCAGTGATGCACACTGCTAAAATCATCAGCATTGACATAATATCCATCATTATTAAGGAGCTGCCTTGGCTGTTAATGGGAAAGAGAAGGCAGTGTAGGAATGCAGCTCCTGGGCTGTGCTCAGCCAGCATCCGTGGTGCTGCTTCATGCAATGTGACTGGCCCAGCAATCCTTGAGAACTGTTTGTAGATGACCTGAGAGAGATCAAGAGAGAGGGAGACAGAAAAAACCCAAACAAACAGAGAACTTCACGGTACAGTCCACTATATATCCCACTATAAACCTGGGTAAGTATGCCAGGTTGTATGTGGGATACCAGGTGACAACTGTCTAGAAGAATTTCACTCAGATAAATGTCCTTAGCCATGACGTCATTATATAAATACATGTATTTGATGTGGGGTGACAGCTAGAGAAATCTGACTCATTTGTCGGGACTTCAGAACAAAGCTTGGTAACAACACCTTGCATTTACATAACATTTTTTCATGTCTGGAACACTGAATGCACTTAATGATTTGTCAGCCTCTTCATTAGGCAGATCCATTATGCAGGTGTGGGGAAGTTTAGATTCATACAAGTTAAATAACTTGCCTGAATTCACCCAGGAATTCTGACTCAGGGCTGAGAATATAATTTAAAATAACCAAGGCCTCATCTTCTTTTTAACCACTAACCTACAGTCTCTTTTAAAATACTATTAGCTTTTGGATTAGAAGATATAAACTCAATGTAATTTATGAAACATAGATAACTTGATTTGAATGCAAAATCCTCAGTGCCATTCAGTTGTTGAACTGCCTGAGATAAATAAAAAGCTAAAAATATTCCTGTCTTTCTCCTGATTTATAGGAATGTGAATCACAAGCGCTAAGGAGGCGTGACATGCACGCTGACATTTTAATACAACATTTCCCAGTAACTACCAAAAGCCGTCCTCCAGATTTGCAAAACCAGAGACAAAAGCCACAATGCCACTACAAAGCAGCAGCTCTTCTGTTGTAAGATCTGCCTTTCTGCTCCCTTCTCTAGTGTGCTGCAGGAGAGCTTTTCCCCAAGATCCAGCTGGCCCTAGCCTGATACCTCAAAGCAGGAGGATCCGTAGTTCTTATCATGTTCGTATCTCAGGCTGAGCTGCAAATGCTGTTCTTTTCTGGAATTTACTATGCTACTTCCTTCAGTAGTATCCCGTGGCAATGAACCTCACAGGTTATCTGTAAATGGTAGAAAATGGAAGACTTGTACTATTTTATGTCTGTGGTTTTTCACTATGGATACTTCTTGTCTTTGTGGTAATCTGAGGGACAAACCAGGATCAAACACCTGGGGTTTTTTTGTGATATCTTTTATTATTTTATCTGCTCATCACATTGTATCTTTTAGTTGTAAGTTTTCCTTTTAAAATGTGCCTAGTCCTCCTCATAGCTTTAAGCTTTGCATCATCCCACCATAAACCTTGTCAGCATTTGCTAGGTCCTTTCTTAGACAAAGCGATCAACAGGGATTATGACATTTATCATAAAACCCTATTCACGCAGTACTGTTGTAAAAACTGCCATTGACTTCAATGAGCCTTTGACACAGGCAGCTGTATTCACGGAAACCTAACTGCTCTGCTTTTGTCTTATCTGGTTATTTATATTTCCTTGTCTAGGGGTTGCATGTTTTAACTGTCCTTACTAATTTAAATACTGATATTTGTTAAATTTTTCTTTCAGCATTTATTGATCACCATTCTCCAGGTGTTTAGCAATAAACTCACAGAACTAATCTACAGAGCATCACAAATGATCTCTGGATCAAAACCAGTTACTGATTCTTACTCAAATGTTTTGCAACCTTTAAGTAAACATATATTTTGCCTTTCCAAAATGGTGGAAATCTTTGAATTTCACATGTGGGTGCTTTAAACATCAGCTGGTATTCAGCCAGTTCTAGTCAAGTGTACATAAATGTAAAAACAAGAAAAATTGGCAGTCTCTTTATGTGACAGCACACATCTATTCTTCAATGCATTCAAGATGCAAGATTCACTTACCCAAAAGTGAAAATCATTCTTATGCCTTTTAAAATATGATAATTACATTAACAGTCTTGACACAGGGTACATCCTGAGGATTAGTGGCTGACTGGGATAAGTGCCCTTTGCCTCGAGTAACAAGACTTCCCACTTCTCCATCAATTCACTGAACCTGCCCTGCACCTCCTATGTTATTGCTAAGTAGTGATGATTCTTTTAAATGTTAATATGTATCTACTCTTTTACAATGTACTAAATTTATGGCATGAAGCATGCTCCAATTACTGTTTCTAATAACCTCACCATAAAAGTGATCTTTCCATAATAATTAATGACTGAATAATTTCTACAATGAGAGATTAATGTTGGTGTGGTAACATAAAGTATTATGCCTCCCTTTCTCTTTCAACATATAGACTCTGTGAATACTCAGTGTGAGAAAATGAATCAGACATCCTCACTTTTTGAGTTACCGTTCACTCCAGATTTGTGATTTCATCAGTCAACCACAAGTGTAAAACTGGAACAATGCAGAAAGCAATCAACCTGAAGTATTCAGGTTCCTGTTTTCCTGTTTGTTTGTGTCTGTTTTGTTTGTAAATTATTTATATTATCCCAAAGAGCTGCCATAATGAAATCAAATTGATTTAATGTTGTCAACAAATCAAGTTCTAGTAAGCAGTCTTATCATAGCTAAGAAGAAACCTGATCTCTCTCAACATAATCAGATTACTGAATGCAAAGAAAAGTTGTCTTTTAAACCCCACTTCTATATCCAGTTCTTCTTGCATCCTTGGCAGGAGATTGGGTGACATAAGGGCTTGTGCCCTACCCTGTGAAACTCAGTGATCATAGCAGCCACTCTGAAACTTAGGGAGCAGAGGGTGTTCACTGCTGCAGCAAGCAGTTGGGAAGTTCTTTGGAGCAGACCATAATAAGTCATTTCTTTTCTCACCTGTCCCTGGCCATGAGGCCACCAGTAATAACACACTGTGTTGAAAACAGCCCTGCACAGTGATATTTTAGCACAATATACCAGAAGGTCCCTTATTGTAGCTGTTGAAAGAATGATAGTTCCGTCTCTTTGGTTATCGTTCATGGTGTCTGAGAACCAAAAAGCAGCATTCAGAGGACTGTAATTTATCTCAACTTATATGTGTATGTAGTTTTCGGTATCTCAGCCGATGTGTGGGTTTGCATGCACTGCTACACACATCCCTGCCCATTGCTCTTCTTGGGGTTGTGCGTATTTGCACCATAATGAACAAGCAGCACCTCTGTATAATACATGCCGTACTGGCTGGCTATTTGACTATTACGAAATAGTAATAGCTATATAATGATATAGATGTGTTGATTTCTCATAGTCACTTGGGTGTCAACCCAGAGTGACAGCAAGCTGCTCATACTGGAATTTCCTGATGTTTAACATGGAAGAAAACTGAGAAGAATAGGCCTGGAGGAGTTAGTAGGGCGCTATCATGCTTATATGTTTAATAGAAAATAGAAATTTCAGTCTGCTTCTTGTCAGACTTGTGAAAGCTGTCAGAACACATTAAGTTTGATTTTACTGTATTTAAGACATAGGTAGAGGCATCCAGAATTTCATAAATGTATTTCATCTAATATTCAAACTCTTTATTTCTGCAACTAGTGTGCACGCCTTCCCTTCACGGCTTCTGCTAAGGTGTATATGCTTGAATATTCTGAATTACACATCAATTACTACCTCACGCTGACAGCGAGGTTTGGTCTACCCAGTATTTGCCAACACAGTCATCTGATATCCTTTCAACAAAGATACACCCCAGGTACAGGCAGATGCAGCTGCTCTTTAGCTGATGAGAATAAGGATGCTGGACAGGCATCAGGTGGGGAACGGCACATTAACGTGCGGTGTTTTCTGTCTTTAACAAGGCAAAGCCTTTTGTGGCAGACAGGAAGGGAACAAAGTATTTCTTCTTTGTCCAATCCATTTACCCATTGTGCCATGACAATGTTGGGAAAGTAGTGGGGTGAAGCATATGTTTTTGTAACGGAGGGAAGCAGTCTAAGCAGGCTGGTTGTCTGATCAAGTTTTTAGCTATGTTCATGTCCTACAGTTTGTTTGAACAGATGACACTGCATTAACAGGTTCTGTAGTGGGTTTTAATGATATCTCACAGGAGATTTTTGATTTTCTGAGCTGAAAACTCACCACCTAGTATAATTTCAAACCCTGATGTTCCCCTTGTGAATACACTGTCAAATTGTCCTCACATATTTTTCATGCTCTTAAGAAAAATTTATATGGAGTTATGTTCTTCCAGGAATAGATCTTGAGGCCATATCAGCCCGTCCCTGCTTGTCCCTCCGTACACTGGATCTTAAGAGGCCTTAAAGGTTATCTTTTAATCAAATAATTCCTCAGACATTTAAGAAATGCAGGACCTGACCACTGTTTTTAGAGTGAGCTGTGGTTTTGAATGCCTATGTTTGGAGGTGCATTGCTGAGCAACCCCCATCTGAAGTCTCATGCTACTTCCATTCAGACGTCCAAAAAAAGGCAGTACCTCCAGAGTGCCCACCCACCTTTCAAAAACCTTACCAGCACTTAAGGGCCTGTAAAATCTGCACCTCTTCTGGTCTCCATTTTGAAAGTGTTTTTCCTAAATAAGCTGCATTTTTTGGATTACCTTGTCCTTTATAAGAATCATTTCTGCTATTTCTAAGTGAGCTGCCAACCTTCAGCCACGGCCTGCCATTCGTTTGGTTTGAAGATTTCTCAGTTCTACCAAAAATTGTGGTGGAGTTCAGCAGTCAAACTGGTAGAAAAAATAGTCCAACAAAAGCAGCTGAATCAGACTTCATTACGGGTTATGTATAGCTGCCGTACCAGGTGCTATAGCAATGAATTAAATAATCGTGAGGCAAGTTTCCAGCTCTATTGACATATAAACAAAAGGCTTGTTTGATAAATACAGGTAAGAGGTTCAAATACACAAGTTCAAGCAGAGTGTTGTCAGTGCTGAGCTGAGTAGCAGATCTTCTGTGATAACCTGCATAGCTCTTCCCTATTTTTCATCTCCTTTCCTGTGTAGAATAGTAAGGCATATATTGCTTTTAAAGGTGTTTTTATCCTTCACTATACTTTCCTCCAGACCAGAAAGAAAGTGCATATCCACTCAAAGAGATGTCTTCTAGAGACACAGACAGGTAGCAAAGCATAAGAGGGAGCTGCATTCTCAAGGTATAAAGTTTTAGTCAAGATGTAGCATGGCTTTAAATCAGTGCCCTGAGATACTCAACACAGGGCTTTTATCAACCAATGAACCTCTTTATTTTTTCAGGGAAAAAGAAGAACAGAAACTTCTAAGTTTTTTTACTGAGGTCTTATGAAAGATATGGTTTTCTTTAAAAGTTCTTATTAAATATTGTTGTACATTTCTTCTAATGAACTTCATTGTTTTGCATGTTGTTAATGCTAATTAGATTATAGATGCTGAAGTCTTGAAACCCCTTTTAAATATGAGGATTTGACTAATAAGCCCTCCATCATTTGTAGTGCTACATTCTTCGAGTTGTTTCACTATTAGTGTGCTCAGGAAGATCCTCGCCCACTTCCTCTTTAATTTACATTATCTGGGCTTCTTTAGCTGATTTTTCATTCTTCTTTGTCACAGAGATGTCTTTTATCTAACATATCATATGGGATGGAAACATGCTCCTGCTTTATTTCAAATGCAGAAGAGAAACAGCTATCAAGCGTTTCCCATGTCTCTGCGTCAGTATTTATGATTCATTAAGTGCAAGAAATAAGGTAGAAACTGAATGTGCTTGCCTGAAAGGAACACAGCTTACATTTGGGAAATCCAGTGATATTAGTTGTAAATGTCTGTTATGTAAGATTTTTAACAGTTTCTCACTCCTAACAACAGTCTGACTGTCATAGCCTGAAGTGCCGAGCGTGTTTATGCAGCAGCACTTTTTCTCTTCCCCTTCCACAGCTGCATCACTTGCTGTTTGGTATTCAGCATTGGTTTGGTATTCAGTGCTGCTAGAAGCCAGAATTGGAGAAGGATTGCCACTAACCCCTCAGAGTGGTTTGCCTAGTACTCTCCAAGGCAATGCTGTCTCCCCTTGAAAGAGCAGTTACAGGCTTGATTGCCGACTTGAGAGCCCTCGTCAGGTTCTTCAGCTGTGTTGATGAGATCCTACAGTTTCAGCAAGAGCCATCTCTGCATTATTAAAATCTGGCACAAAGTTTTCAGAAAGAAAGTGTCATGGAGGGTTCTACCCAGAGTTTTAACATCAGAAACACTCTATGGAAATACTTCCATTTATTTTCCTCTATTTTTTCCATGCTCCACAACTCAGCCATACCAGACTCTGCAGGTCTCTGACTCCGTTTGACCCCAAAAGAATAAGCAGCATTGTGTTATTTCTTTTACTTAACACTTAATGGAGCGTTTGAGCAAAATACAGCAACGACAAATTGGGAAAGTATGCCTTAAGTGTTCCATGACAGAAATACAAGTGACACTTGGCCAATGCAGTCTTTTCTCTTCGCTCACCAAGAGATGTCAATCAAGATGTCTTGCTCCCTGACAGACCTTCCATCTACTAGAAATACTTAAGAAGATTTGGATCACTCTTTTCCCTGTGTTAACAGCAACAACAATGAGCTCTTTATCTGAGGGTCAACAGGTCACTAGCCCGTCAGCTTGGATTACTCATTGTTTCACTCCAGGGTCCTGTTTCCCTGACCAGCAGCACAGCATGCAGGCTAGATTTGTCCCAGGATCCTTTCTGGAGGGGAACAACTGGGTATCTCTCAGACAAAACCCATGAGTGGTTTGATGCTTAGATCAATCAAAGGCAGTTCCAATAGGTGTTATGGTCAGGGCTATGCCTGTCTCTCTGCCCAGCTCAGGCCTCCAGCAGGTACCCAGTATGAGGGAACTTTTCATGCTTTGTAATGTTGTAGCCTGCTATATGCAGCCCACACTCTCAGCAGTCCGTTGGAAAGGTATAAATGTACTGCAAGTGTCTCAGTAGATAAACCTTTTTCTAATACTTTTTTAAAGTAATACAAAAAAACCCAAAAAAAAACCCCAAACCCAACAAAATGACAATGAAGTGTCCAGGACACAATAGAGGCTTGACATGGCACCAAGGAGAACTCAGACTTTTGTAGCAGAAGGATTTAAGGAATGCCAGAAATAAGGAACTGTAAGAATTTCCCTGTTTACCCAGGGGGAGTAGCAGTGTTGCTTCATGGTAAGAGGTCTGAGGCTCAAACCAGACTGTGAAGCTCAAAACTAGAGACTAAAAGTGACTGATGATGAAAACCAACACAACGCAGACACGTAATGTCTGTGTGCTAGAGAGAGGCTGTGGATGACTAGGCACGGAACTGTGGTCACAAATGCCTATGGGACACTGATCGAGCAAGGGCACTGTGCAGAAGGGAGATGCCATAGATAGCCATGTAGGCAAGCAGCTGTGGGACAGTTGGTCAGGAGAATAAAATCACTCTCTGTGCCTTATCATTTGGCATCTTCTTGCTAGGTAGATGAGTGGAGAACAATTTATTAAGTCTTTTGGCACCATCTCCCACAGCATACTTGTATGGAAGATGAAGCAGTATGGACTGGAAGGAAGAGGTTGTGGGATGGACTGTTAAGAGGGTTAAAAATTGGCTGGATCACGAGGCTCAAAGAGTAGTGGTCAAAAGCTCAACGTCAAGATGAAGACCAAAAAGTAACCAGAGTATCCTAAGGGCTATTACTAAGGCCCATGTGATCATCAGCATCAAAGACTAGTTTGATGATATATACTATACTTTCAGCCAATCTGTGGATGACGTTAGATTAGGTACAGTGGCTGACATGATAAGTGGCAGCATTCAGTCCAGGGGGACGTGAGAAAATTTGAGAATTGTGCCAACCGCGACCATAAATGGCCACAAATTGCAGCTTGGGAGATGGAGGTTAAGAGAAAAATGTCACTAGGAGGGTAGTGCACTGCTGAAACAGGTTGTACTTGACCTTATATCCCCAACAGTGCTGCTTTGAACAGGAGACTGGACTAGATATCTCCAGAAGTCCTTTCCAAACAACACTTTTGTGAGTCTATGTTACTCTGCTGCATTGTTGTTCTTATGAACCAGTTACAGAGCCTTAGATAGTGACATCAGGATGCTTTGGGATATGTTTAGACCGATTAAGTGTCTTTCAGCCACCTATTCACTGTAAAAAGGAATGTGGCTTTACGCTTTCCATATGTCAGGGAGCAGCAAGGGCAAGCTGCGCTGCAAGGCACAGGGAGGTAGGAGCAGAGGGTGACAGCGAGGCAGGCAGGGTCTGTGACCTCCACAACAAGAAGTCTGGAAGTTTAGATAGCCAGGGTCAGGATCAGGACCAGGAACAGTGATCAGGGTCAGCCTTAGTCCAGTGACAGACCTGCAAGTACTTCATGATCAAGCTGGTCCAGGGTCAAGCCAGGAAGTCAAGTCAGTCAGTCAGGATCAGGGTCAGGACTGAGAATATATTTGGCCTGGACATACAGCTCCCAAGGGAAGGCTTGGAGGGCAGCCAGGACATGGCTTCTAGCTTTCTTCACAATAGTTTTTATTAGTGAGGGAGCTGACTTTGGACTCAATCAATTAGACTCCTTAACTCAGGCAAATGGACTCCTACAAGTCAGGGGAGTGTCTTCAGGATCCTGACACCAGGAGATTCCTACCCAGAGATCAACAGCCCAGAGCTTAAAGCTGGAGAGGAGAGCTTCTTTGGCCCATAGGTCCCTAACCACATCTTGGTTGCAAGGCAAACACCGATTCAGGTTAACAGGCCTTTTCAGTAGATTTAATAGCTAAAATCCTTTAGACAGGTCCCACACTAGAGAAGTGGCAGATCCACCCCATCTAGCCAGACTCTGTCATCTGTGGCTCTTTCATCTTTCTGACAGATCAGCTGGCTTGACTACCTCCTCGGTTCACAATCAATGTGGCAGTAGTCAAGGCTTAGCTAAAAGGTAGTTATCTCTGATACTGAAAGCATTTTCTGAACTTAAGCTTTCTTTTCTTCCCACCTTTGCAGGAAGCAGGTTTTTGGTGGTGTGTCTAGATAATTCCTTTTGTGTGTGAGGGAAGCCTTTCTGCCCGCTTTCCAATACATCATATATTATTATTTAAAATATGAATTATTATTTAATACGTACTGGGCTTTCTATAAATGCCTAACATAAATAACACAGGGAAGAGATGTGTACCAGGCTGCTTTAATGAAACTGTTTCCCCTCTCCTTTTTGAAGATTTTTTTAGGGTGTCCTGTCCTGGGAGTGTCACAGTATCCATCAGCTGGCATTCATGGGATTACAGTCCTGTGGGTCTCTAAACAGAGTGGATAGACAACAAGAGGGAGCTGAAACACAGTGACACACAGACATTTTACAGCCCTTTACTGAAAGAAGCTGATGAGATCTAGCAGAAAGTCTGCATCTTGTAGCACATGTAAAATGAGCAATGCCTCAAAACTGGAAGTAGGGAATAAAAGCCTGTATTCTAGCTGCAGACACAGGAAAAAGGCATCCACAACAAGAACGCATTCCAAAAGCAGCGATTAGCTAGGGAACTGGTGTTGTTGGTTGTTTTGGAGTGTTCAGACTTCCAATTAACACGTTATGTTGGCCAGTGACTGCTGGCTTTGTGTATTTGTGGTCATGGATAATTACACCATGTGATGAACTAAAATATTCCCACAGAGTACAACTGTATTGATCCACAACCTACTTCTAAACATCATGAAAATATCTTTTAAGAGGCATCAATGAACAGCCTTGTTCTGGAGGAAATTGGGTTTGATTTGGCAGCATTAGAAGTATTTAAAAATCACTCACTGAGCAATTACAAGTGTCGGCTGTGCTCATCTTGTTGATGTTGAAATTTGTTCACCTAAGGAATGATACACTGAGCCTGCATGCATAACTGGAGATTAGTCAGTGGGGCATAGGAGTATATAAGTCAAAGGATGATTGTTTTCTTGCAAAATTATTATTATGCTCCAAGGACCGTATTCCTTCTACTAGAGATATGGCACTGTCTGCCAGGGCCAGTAACTCAAGGAAACAAATGCCTTATGTGTGTGTGGGCTTGTGAGGAAAAGCTGATTTAGCAAAGATCACTGTTTTGTCAATAAACAACCTCATTTTGACTACGTTAAGAACTAGACTATGTGCAATGGAGCCTTTCATTTCAGTTTATAATTCTTGCCCCTTTATATATCTGGCTTTTGTCTATTGCCCACGCAACACAAGCTCAATAGATTTAAACTAGCATTCATCACTGTCCTCTCAGTGGAGCTTTAGTTTGACAGCACTAGTGTGAGACACCTTCTTCTGTGCTGCCAGGTGAGCAGGGATGATGTAAGGCAGCAGAAACTTGTCAGATCCCATAGCTAAGTACAACTCAGATTTCAAAGCCAGAAAAATAAACTCCTGACTGGCTGTCATGCTTCAAGGCTGAGAAAGTCTCTTTCCAGTTAAAAGCATTAGAAAAGATCTTGGCTCCGTCTCCAACCCTTGCTTTGTGGTGTCATTTCTGACTACTGTAAGACACAACAGCATTTGTTTTAGAAAAGCAGTTGTTTAATGATTAAAACACTGGCTTTCAGAAAGTTAGATGCAATAGAATCCTCAAAGATTTGTAGCCTATTTGCCATAATAATATTCTGGTCTTCTTTTGCACCTTCTTTTCATGATTCAGAAATCACATTACCCATATTAAAGACCTATAGCATCTCTGCTCTCTAATCTAGTATTACTATCTTCAGTCTATGGAGCAGGAAATTTAAGGCAGAGTAATGATTTTGTTCACTGTCATTTAGAAGATATATGAGATAAATGGGATTAAAACACAGATCTCTTCCATCCCAGGACTGGGATGTCAGCACTGCAGGGTTCTCCCTGTATTATTAGTAGTAACAACAGACACCGAATGAACAGAAACTACACTGAGGACTCACACACTTCATCAGGCTGTGGCAAGGTAGCAGGATATTGGAATAAACAGTCATTTGTGCTTTGTCAGAATGCTTCATCTGTGCAGTGTTGTTCTTCCATTGAGCTTTAAAGTCAGAGAAAACAATCTAAATTAGCAGTGAGTATAATCATATCCCGTCTGTTAGGATTTCTCTGCTGAGGGGTGGCAACTTTATATGTTCATGACATATGTTCAGCCATTCCTCTGAGCCTTGAATATAAACCAAGGATTTAATCTTGTTGCTTCCAATGTGTCACACCAATGGATTCCCCCAGCAGCTTCCCAATGCGTATCTAGTAGTTGTACATAACATGTTCTCATGCCCTGTGGTGATATGCTTGTGCTAAGTATCTTAATACCAAGAACAGCAGATAGAAAATCTTGGTTCTGGGATAGACTTTTGCAAATCTCAGGCAGGCCAGTGCACGTTTGAAAAGGTTTTGATGGATTTTAATGAGATCACACTTGATGTCAGCCCCTCCTTGCCCAGAAAAGTTTGCTCGCTCTGCCCTCCTCTGGAAGCCACTGGATGACACAAGGAGAACCAAGGAGTCTGCAGTTCCCTGCTCTCTGTGATGCCAAGGGAGCTACAACTCTTTCCTGAGACCAGACAGATTTCCATAAGCTTCATAGTTCAAGGCACCGCAGACCACTGATCTCACTGGGGATTATTAAAAAAAGTGGTGGAGGAAGTGCCCTAGAAGTAACAGTGGAGGGAAACACTGTGTACCGTTTGGAGCTGGCAGAGGACTGCAATCCGTCATTTTTGTAAAAAATTAAAGCACAGGACGTATAAATTGACAAGAACCTCAGGCTTAACTTTGCAAATAAAATTAAAGCAAGTAGTGAAAGTATCTTGTCATACAAATAAACAAGGAAATGAGTCCACTGTGCAGTGAGGATGGGCTAAATATGAAACATAACAATGGTATGGCTCCAGATCCAAACTAGTATTTTACTTTATTTTTCAGTGAGAAAGGTACATTGATAGGATGGAAGCAAAGGCTAAACGGCCAATGGAAGTGAATGCACAGAGAAGAAATGACCACATCTGGTGTGTAAGAACACTCAATATGCTCTTTTGAGAAACAAGGTAATTTACACACTGCAATCTGAAAAACATTCTGAATTTTTAATGAAGCATGGTGGAGTACCATCTGACCAGAAAACAGCAAGCACACTACCCATATATACAAAAGGGAGAGGAAAATAATACAGAATCAAGCATTTAATCTGAACTGGATGTGAGATTAACACATATTTTGAAGTGGTGAATATTTAATAAGTAGGAAATCAAATAGAAAAGAGGATAAAATAGAGTATGCATTTACTAGTGTTAGATTGGTCAGATGATTATTTTACTTTTTCATACCAAAGGATGACTAAATCTTTGCAAAATACAAAAAAACCCAGACTACCAAACCCAAAGCTAAATCTCATCCATCTGTACTGTAGCTAACTACCAGTGCTTTGTAGGAAATTACTATTCACAGAGGGTGTATGAAGAAAGTAGCAAGAAATATGAGTTCAGAATCAGCAAAAGAAGAGAAACAATAATTGGTCTGGAAAGATCTGCCATTAGTGGAAATCCTTAAACATTTGGGATTGATTTTTTAACATCTTCATTAGTGACTCTGGGATAAGGATTTGGAGTGTACTAATAAAGTTTGGTGATGACACAAAGCTCAACAGAGAGGCAGAATGTAATATTGTACAGGAAAAACTAAATGACCTTGAGAGCAGAGTATTAGAAATGGGATGAAATTTAATTGCATAATGTGCAAAGTCATGCACTTAATGAGCTCATAATGTGAACTTCTGCAAATTGGGAGTTTCAGATGAAAATGACAGAGAAGGAGGGAGACCCTGGAGCACTTGCTGATTACAGGAGGATTGTGAACCACCAATGTAGTGTGGTCATGAAAAAAGCAAGTGCCACAACTGGAAAATGCCTTTCCTGATATAACCAGCAAAGCCAGTGATGTGTTTGTCTCACTGTGTGAGACACTAATCAAAAATCATGTGAAATATCACATAATATAGGAAATATCACCTATTTCCCTTATTTGAAAAGGAGAGTTTCAGACGGGAATAGATGTCAAATCAGCTACTGGGATTTTCATACAGCTGGAGACAGGAATTTTCTTCTGTGTGAATGCAAAGGCAATATAGCCACACAACGTCCCTATCCTGCTCCTGAGCCTGGACTGGTTCCCTGCAGACTGCTCTGCCCTATGTGGTGAATTCATCAGCCCCATTGTGCAATGGAGACATGTCCTCCCAGGGTTAGTTTTCTTGGCCTAAAAAAGTAAAATTAGCTAGAAACTTGATCACTCTCTATAAATAAACATTGAATTTTTTGACTGTCCTGTCCACCAGAAGGTCAACGTTAAGGAAAAAAAACCAAACACATACTGGGAGAAAGTCAAATAAACTTAGGCTGAAAATAAAGAGAGCTTTGTAACCAACAGAAAAGAGAGATTTAGTTGTGAAATTATGGAGGAAAATAAACTTGCTTTCGGATGGAACTTGAATTCTTTAGCATCCTCTATTCACATTCTTTCCCAAAATGGACACAGAAGAAGCCTTCAGCCTAATTTGTTCTGCAACTTCTTGGTTTGCATCTACTACTTGTTAGGGAATGTGCTAATTTTAGCAAGTTATCTCATCAATTCTTTAGGGGAAAAAACCATATTCAATTCAAGTTTTGGGTGTCAGTGATTTATTTTAAAGATGTCTTTGCACAGAACTTTCATTGTAGAAAATAAAATTAAATTGCTGGAGTTGTTGCCACAAGTCCTGCTTCCTTTACAGGGATCTGTCCATGTATATGGTGAACATTTGTCTGTAGGAAGGAAAGTCAGCAGACTGAACTGGGCATTCAGAAATAAGTTGTTAATTTCTTGTGTTCAAGGAAATATTTTTCCCCAAAGGGACTAGTCTTTTCACACTAAAGATGGTGTAAAAGAGGCAAAATAGTTGTTCCACTAACTACTGTCAACTATTGATGCTTTCATCACTAGGATGCTAATTATACTGACAAATGTTCTTCATGAGGCCTCTTTTGGGCACATATATTTCGAGAGTTGTGTCCCTCTCCGTGGCTGAGAGTGGAGTAATTTCTTTGGAGATCTAAAGTACTCATCTTCCTTCTGATCCCACTAGAGACAAGTTACAGGCTGGCAATTTGTAACTTTTTGTGAGTTAAGCCCCTCCATTTAAAGTCCCTGAGCACTTCTTTTTGAAGATATTTAATTCCTTTCTATTTTTTTTAAAATGTTTTCCAGCTTTCACAGTCATATGTGATTATGCAGATTAGTTTGGAATTAAAGGAGGGATTCTTTTAAAAATATATTTCGAGTCCTACATGCCCTGCTGTTTTTCCCAGGATTTTGCATTTGTCTATAGCTTTTCAGAGATGCTGACAAGCACACAGTTTTCAGCAACACTTAGGACCAGTAGACACTTGCCATCTCTTCACATTATACTGCAGTTCCATAGGAAAAAAATACAGGCAAGAGGAGAGAGACTGCAACTCTGTCACACACAAGTGCCCATGTTGAGCCACTCCATCATCTGGTTATTCACCCATGCAGAGCACTCAACACCCACTGAGGAGTGCTGCAGGTCTGCCGCACTTAACGCCCAACAGCAGGACTCGGCCATCCTCTGTTCTCCAAAGAGGTATCCAAGACATGGAGAGAGCCAATGTAATTTAATGAGTTTCTAGACTTTTGCCAGATTCAGACAGTGTGTGCACCACATCTTCATAAGAACGAAAGGCTGATAACCTAACCTTAGCATTAATGTAGAGCAAGACACAGTCCTCTCTAGAAAATCACAGCCCAAGGTTAAAACTTGACCTTTTACTGAGGGGAAGCAAGGCTAATTGTGTCCAGCTAGTTAGGCAATAACTGAACTTGAACACCTGGTTAAAGAGTTTCTGGGACTTTATGTGACTCCAGAGATAATCTGGCAGCTGCGATACACTCCAACAATACCTGACAGTGGAGGCTTGCTGCCAGAATCAGGTCTCCTTTCTAGCATTGTTGCAAACAGTCACTGAAACCACCTTTCATGTGTACACATAGGAAAAAGTAGTGATTTGCAAAACTATATGTGAGGCATGAAAGAGTGATGAGGGAATACATTTTTTCTCTTTCTTATACATAGACACACATGCACACACACACAGACATATCCCAAAGCCATTAAAATCTCAGCCGAAGGGGGGAGATTTCCTAGGATGTGTGCAGTGGCAGTCCCTGGCACTTCTCCAGCCAGCCCTCCTGCAGGTCCCTGCTGCATGAGAGCAAGCTGATTAACAGTTTTCTGTACCCTGAAGCTAGGGGAACTTAAGGGAAGGGGTTGTTCCTTTTATCCTACAGCTGCAGAGAGGGTACCGCTGCAGACAAGGTAATGAGAATTTTCCAATAGTCTCACCTTCCCCTTCCCAACTGTTTTTCTCACCTTTCCTCTGCCCCTCCCCCCTCCATCTTCAGTGTACTTACTCATTAAAGATTACAGTAAAACCTAGCTGGTACACACAGAAGTGCAAAGCTGCTGCTGAACAGTTTGCCTTGGGATCGGTTGCTGCATCTGCTTGTGAGGATGCCAGTCAGGACTGCAGATGATTTAAGAGGCTTTCTTATTGGCAATTTAGTTAAACCTGCTGTGCACAGCTAGGTCTTGGGAGAAGGAAGATGAATGTACATTTTAATGACTGAATCAGCATATATTGGGAATCAGGATGGCAGCAGTCTCACCTCCCTCAGGGCTCACCAGCTATGACAAGCGAAAAGCCTCCTGTCTGTTAAAAAGTATGCCCCTCTGATTGCTGTATGCCCCTCTGCTTGATATATATTCTAGATGGATTGTGCCGGGGCTCCCCGATGACATTAAAGCATACCCAGTGTTTGCAAGATGATGTTGATGGTGTTTAGACCCTGATTCCAGTGCTGCATCCCAGGAGGGATAAAACCGTACTGCAGAGCGGCTTCAGCAGATTGTTGCATCCTTTACATTCCTGTATGAAGTGGTAATGTAAAACGTCAGACTGCTGACAGGTGTAATAGCTGTTTTATATACACACACTTACCCTCGTGCTGGCTCGTGTAAATTAGCACACCTCCACTACAGTCAGTGGAGTTGTATTGATTTATATTTGCTGAGGAATGCAGCCATAGAGCTTGCCTGTATTTCCATCTACAAATGCATATACATTCATATAGTTCAGTTTGCAACAGACAGACTTCAGCTATCCAGAATAAGATTGTGACCTCCATCTATTTTTATTTCCAATAAAAATCTCTGCAGTTATTCAGTCACAAATGTGATATTATTTAATATCCTCAGTGACATTGAGATAATTGAATTTATATTGCACATATGCTTGTTTACACATACAAGAGCTCACAGTCATTATTACTGTTGCTGGTTTATGTTATTCCCATCCAAAGCTGCATGAATTTATGTGCACCATTAATTTAAAAATATTTCACAAATAAATCATCACATAACAAACTAAGCAGTCAGATGAGTATGCTATTATTCCCCTCATCTCTAACAGTTACGGTAAAACTACCAACCTTCAAATCCTCTTCTGTGACTTGAGAAGTTACATTTTTGCACTTCAAGCTCAACAGTTAAAGCTATTTTGGACAGGTGATTAGGAGCAAGTTGCAATTGGAAAACATAAAACAGACTTTGAGAAGATAAGGAACCCTGAATTTAACACACTGGAGAATTAACAGTAAACAGCATGCTTATTTCAAGCTTTTAATAAATCTGAGTTTAGAATTCTGACATAAGTGTTGCTTATGTGCAAACTGATCCCAACCTAGTAAAGCCCAGAGAGCAGCCAGGTTTTTCCCAAGATGATTTTTCTGAACCAGTTCTGTAATAGTCATTCGAAACCTGCTTGCAGGACTCATCTACTTTCTGGACCACTTGCCTCCTTGTGAACTTTTTTTCTTATGCCTCCCTGTCTTAGGTTGCCTTATGCCTGCATCAGGAAGAACGCGATCTCTGATGTTCACTTTCTTAGGCAATAAGGCTAAAGTTTGCCATGCTATTCCATAAAAGGGAGACAATCTAAATCCATAGCTGGCTTATTTTGGGTTGGGATTTAGACCAGTTCTGAGTTAGGCAAGAGCTGAGGGGTGGAAATTCTGGGTTGCAGTTCTGAGAGCTTGACTTCACCTAACTTCTGCAGCTGACCTCCATCTCCCTGCTGGATCTCCCCACTAACTCCTGGACTCCCATGGAGTCAGGAAAATTTTCACTTCACCCCCCTACATGCTTGAGGCCAAAACTTTGCTTTTGTCCCAGTTACACACAATTCTGAGAGTGGCAGAAGCTGCGATTGCATGTGAACTCAGGAAAAGAGTGAATTCTCTCCATGAAGAGTAAAAATGGCAAAACCTGGACTTTTCTCATTAAATAAATCATACGAACAATCCATTTGCATATGTTCTGCATTCTTGGGTATAAATTTTTAAATATTTCAAAGGTTCAGGAAACCTGGGAGGATTTATAACATGAATCCCTCTGAACTGTGATCTAAGAGTTACTTCTCCCATAAGAATAATGATTTATCGGGTCTAAGCAGTTTTAGCATTATTATTTTTTAATCTACTGGGGCTTTCAATACAGTTACTTTCAAAGGAAATAAAACCAGATGGTAATTGTAGATTAGGGAAAAAGAATGAGCTCCCAATTAATTATTAAAATTGACTGTTAATTTTAGAAACTTGCAGCAAATGGTTCGTAAAAGAAAATTTAAAGATACAGGGAGATCTTATATTATATTATTTCTCAAATCCCCTATTCACAAGCTGTAAAGAACATTTTGAATATTGGATAAATCACACTGAAAAAGTAAATGACAGTAGGTATATACTGAAGTACATCAAAGATCTGTTCCCCTCCTTATATATACACAACATTCACAAACACCAATGCTATAAGATGCTGAATATCAATGTTTTTGTGCAATGTAGATATATATGTGTGTTTCAGTCTGAAAGCAGAGGGAGAGCAGTTTTACACTTTTTGGACTTTTTTTTTAGGGTTAAAAAATCCATTCCATACTGTGATGAGTCCAAATCTTTCAATGGTTTTCGGCTTTATATGAATGAGACTGTAACGTCAGAGCTGCACAAATGTGCAAACTAGCTTCTAGCTTCATGGCACTTCCTGGGAGTCAAAAATACAGCAAGAGGCGGTGTGTTTAATGTCATTGAGTGAAGACAAAATGTCTTTCTGCAGACAGTAAATTCAATAGAAACTATTTATCATACCTAGACCATGGGACAACCAGCCACACTGCCCTTCCATGGCTTCCTTTATAGTTCATGTACATGGATCCTTTCCACCAGTGGTGAAAATATGCATTATCTTTCCAAGCTTGTTATTTCACTGCTCTTCATTAAAACAGAGAATTAATATGTGTGATATCAGGGAAGACCAGGTTAAAACAAATGTATTATCAAAGTTCTGTTTTACTTTCAGGAAAGGCTGCATAAAATATCCTCCCCCCTTCCAAACTGACCTGTTCCCTCCATCAGTCAGTTTTAATGTCTTCAATGACAAACTCTGATTACTGGCACATTTTTTTTTCCCCTTAGCACTGCGTATTCAACACTGCAAATGAGAAAAGAATGCAGGTCCAACCTGTGTACCTCAGCAAGGGAGTTTCTTATGTCCCAGACATACTTTTATGAAACTGAAGGGCTTATGCCTTTAACATAGCTGTTTCTGAGATCATAACTTCAGTTGAAGTGTAATGACTGGGACAAATCAAGGAAGGAGAAGACCTGAAGCATGCTCTCAGAGTACAGAGTTTCTTTGCAGAAAAAAGCAATGAGGAAGTGATGAAGTGGTGATGAGAAAGAAACCTGAAAATATTTGCAGTGGGATCAATATAAGGCCCTGCTGTAATATGTTTAGAGACTTGCTTCTACCAAAGCATTGTGCTGTATGTCAATCATCCTGTGACCAGCAGGCACTGGTCATCTAACAGCAACACTAAAGGGAAAAAACAATCTCAATTAACAAATCAAATAAAAATATTAAACATACTTCAAATTTGGCAACCCATTTGACTGCTTTAGGCAGTTGCTTTATAGAATCATGTTCATTCCTCTTAATATTATTAACAATTCCCAGGGAAGCACTGCATAGTTACAGTAGCTAGTACATTAATCTTTATCATATGTGCAAGAGTGGAAGTTTGCAAGAAGATTATGGAAACAGAGTGCTTATTCTTTTATTTCCAAACTGATCTCTGTGCAGAAAATAATGATCTAATGAGACTATTTGCTAACTGACTAACAACTTCTCTGGGGCTAGAAATGGTCTCCCATCAGGTTCTGGTGAGAGTTTTGAGCTCCTTGCCTTTGAGCTGTTGCTTCATCTCTTCTAGTCAATGTGACTGGGTCACAGGATGCAAATACCTTGTATTCCTGTTTTAAGCACGCTGTGGGTTAAATTAATGGTTATGCATGGAAATAATTCTAAAAGCACAACACACCTTCCACACAGATTCCTTCTGCCTTTACTCATTCATATTGTGAGGTTTCCTCTAAAAAGAAAGTGACTCTGTCTCGATGTACCCCCTTTCAAATAGAACAAAACCACTGGCTCTTCCCCTTTCAAGGGAAAGCAAAGCTGAAAGTGGTCCTGTTGTGTTCACATTCTCAAAGTCTACTTTGTGTATGAAAATATAAAAGCAGTCAGTACTGGGTCACATCAAAGGTCCATCTAACCCAGTGCCTATCTCCAGCAGTGATTAGCAGTGGATGGCTTAGGCAAAGAATAAGACCAGGGAAAGGATATAGTCATTCTTTGCCAAATATTACCCCAGCCCTCAGCAATTTGTGGAGCAGGTACTTCCTGAGCCAAAGGTCATGAATTAATGTTTAAAGCCCTTAATGAATTTTTCTTCCGTGGATATGTCCAACAATTTTTCTGAAGCCTGAATTCCTGTGGAAATGAGTCCTACAGCTTCACTAAATATTTTGTGAAGAAGTATTTTCTTTGGTTTGATTCAAAGCTAGCCCCTAGTGGGTTTCATTTCTCCTACTCCTTGAACTGGAAATGATATTGAGATATTGTTCTAATTTATCTTCCTCACGCTGCTCTTTATTATGAAATATTATAAATGATGAAAAAACCACATCACTATTTTATCTACACTTACCCGTTTCTCTTCTTTTTCCATGCTGAAGTATCCTACTCTGTTTAGTCATTTCTTATGCAGAAGTTGTTTCCTATCTTTATGATTTATCACTCAGTTCTTCACTATACAAGATCCTTCAATAACTGACATGAGAGATGTCCAAAGCAAAGAAACCAAGACAGTCAGCTGACTTTAATCCACTATTTCCCAGGAATTATACTCCCCAGTGTACAGTGGTAGCAAAAGAGGAAATGCACTTTGCTTGTACAATTAGTTGGGCTTACTGTGTTGATAAGAGCAGCTGAGTGTGAATTTGGTTGCCAAGGCCATTAGGTCACCCAAAGTCTTCCAAGTAGAGCTCAGCACATGTCTTGTGAGGCTCATACAGAGAGTCCATACATTCAGGACCTAATTTATTGAGGGAAGTTCATCTCCCCTGTTCTTTCTACAATGATAGCTAAAGCTTGCAGATCCCTATACAAAAGAGAGGTGATAGTTTGTGAAGTAGGCAGATGGCCTGAGGAGCTCCTTCACAAAGGACATTATGGAAGGATGTCCTAGAAATTTATAGGTGTTCTAGGAGACACTGTGAATGTTCAAGGAGGACAAATTAATCCCAAAACCACAGACACCACATTTTTGGAGGTATCTATGAACTCAAAATGCTTGGGAGAGGGTCTAGGAGTGTGCAGGAGCGAAGCCTGCCTTGTTTTAATATCTTCACTAGAATATTTGCTGTGGCTGCTGGTGGCGGCAGCTCCCAGAGCTAGACGAACCTGCAGTCTGACCCAAACGAACTTCTCACATAAACCCAGGATGCCATGTTCATTCCGGCAGCCCATCTATAATACATGGCCCATTAAGATTACCCTTTCCGTTTCTGCCATAAATGCCGCAGGAGGTTGCACTCTCCACGAGTGTCACTGGGAAAGGGGCGACGCGAGAAAAAGCAGGCGGCGAAGACCATGCCACCAGGTGCAAGCCCGCTCTGCTAAGCTCGCAGCGACCGACTACGCTGCTGCTTTCCCGCAGCTGCTTTGTCACCACTCCACCGCCGAGCCCGCAGTCCGGGAGCTCCGGGAGGCTGCCGGGCCGGCGGCAGGAGAGCTTAGGACCCAGGGGGACGGCAGCCGCCGAGTGGAAGGACCCAGGCTTTGGTGCACACGCCTCCTACCAAAAAAAAAAAAAAAAAAAAAAAAAAAAAAAAAAATCCTAGCCCCGTGGAGCTGGCGCTCGCTCATTCACAGTTTTCTAGAGAGATCTGAGCCGGAACCTGGGAGCCGGGAGATCTTTCTCACCCACCCAGCTCAACGGCAAGGACACCTACGGGGGGGCGGAAATCATCCCACGCACCCCCCTGCCGCCCCACGGCAGGCTGCCTGGCGCTGTGCAGGTATTTGGATTTGTCTTTTCTCGGTTTGCAGCAGGGCGGCTCTCCGCGCTGCCCGGCCCTCCCCCGCGCCGCCGGGCCCGGGCTGCGGCGTTTCAGCACCGCTGGGCGGACAGCTCCGGCCGCAGCCCCGCCGCGCTGCGGGCAGGGGCCGCTCCCTGTCTCCTGCCTGCCCTACCTGCCCTGCCTGCCCACCCTGCCTCCTGCCTGCTGCCTACTGCTTGCTGCCTGCTGCTTCCTTCTTGCCCTGCTTGCTGCCTGCCCTGTCTGCCCTGCCTTCTGCTTCCTGCCTGACCTGCCTGCCCACCCTGCCTGCTGCTCCCTACCTCTCCTGCCTGTCTTGCCTCTCTTCCTCTGCCTCCTGCCTGCCCTGCCTGTTGCCTGCCCTGCCTGTTGCCTGCCCTGCCTGCCCTGCCTGCTGCCTCCTGCCTGCTGCTTCCTTCTTGCCCTGCTTGATGCCTGCCCTGCCTTCTGCTTGCTGCCTGACCCACCTGCTCACCCTGCCTGCTGCTCCCTACCTCTCCTGCCTGTCTTGCCTCTGTTCCTCTGACTCCTGCCTGCCCTGCCTGTTGCCTGCCCTGCCTGCCCTGCCTGCTGCCTCCTACCTGCCCAGCTCCCTGACTGCCCAGCTCCCTACCTTGACTCCTGCTCCCTGTATCCTCTCCTGCCTGTTCTGCCACTGTTTCTCTACCTCCTCTCTGCCCTGCTTGTACTGCTTGCCTCCCTCCTCTGCTCACTGCCTCCCTTGTCTCCATGTCCCCTGCCTCCACTGCTTGCCTTCCCTGCCTGTCCTGACTCCCTGCTCCCTGTTTTCCTTGCTCTTACCTGGCCTGCTCGTCCCCTGCCTCCCCTGGCTGCCTGTCCTGCCTGTCCTGCCTCACTGCTCTCTGCCTCCCTGCCTCCTTGCCTTGTCTGTCCTGCTACTCTTCCTTTCTCTTATCCCTGCCTTCCCTGTCTGTCCTACTTCCCCTGCCTGCCCTGCTTCCCTTGCCTGCCCTGCTTTTCCTCCCTGCCCTGCCTGCCCTAATTCCTTTACCTCCCCTTCCTCCTCTGCTTCTCCTGCCTCCCCTGCCTCTTGTCCTTGCCCTGCTTCCTGCTTCCTGCCTCCTATCTATCCTGCTTCTTCTGCTTCCAGACTTCTTTGCCTTGCTTCTCTGCTTTCTGCCTTCCTATTATTCCTGCCTTCACTGTATACTCTCCTCCCTGCCCCTGTTTCCTCTGATTCATCACTTTCTTGCCCCTTCTTCCCCTCCTGTCTTCCTTCTCCATCACCAGCCACAATCCTTCTTGTAAGAAGGCATGGGGGCTGGAAAAATCAGATCAGCAGTCCAGGAGCTGGGCAAGCAGGGGAAAGAGCACAAGTTGGAAGGGAAAGTCCAGATCCAATTTGAGAGCAGTGGAGAGTTGAGAGGGATGAAGGGGAAAGGGTTAAAACTGGGAGTTAAGGGACCAAGTAAGGACTCCAGCAGGGTGCCAACAGAGAGGAGCTTGCCAAAGAGCAGCAGATACCTGTTTGCTCCTTAGCAGATTGATGTCTATTTTGACCAGGTATATTCAACACAAGGGGGGATGAGGGATTAAAGAGAGAAGGGAATGTGCCATGTCAGTGAAATGTTTTGTTTTCCCAATGGCAAACTGAAGAATAATGGGTGCAGGGAAGACGTGGGGTGAATCACACCTACCCTGAGAATCCTTTGCTGCAGGAAGTCAAGAATTAAGTTGTGGTCTCTGCAAGCAGTGAGGGTGTTCAGGGAGGGCTTTACACAGAAAATAAACACAAAGCAAGTAACAGCTGGAGAAACCTCCTGTGTGCTACTGGCCTGACTTTAATTCTGTTTGCAATGGTTTAATCCTGGGAGGGTGGGGAAGGTCACAGGGGAAAGGAGCTTTGCCTTTTCAAAATGCTGATTCCTCAATCTAAACAAGCTCCAGGAATAATGAAGTTAAGGAGCAGATGGCTACTCACTGTCCATCACTAAACAGTGACTGGATCATATTTGGAAGGAAAAATTAAATTACAGAAAGGCTGCTTTCATGTGCTTTCTTAGTGATCAGATGATACCATGAATTTTCTCCAGTACTAAAAGTTAATGCAGTGCCAACATCTAAATGGCATATTATGTAACAGTATTATGTCATGCACTGAATAGTGAAGGTAAAGGTTTATTTTCTTTTGTGTCATCTAATAAGTCAGATAACCTCATAAAGCTTTCCCTGGTTTGCAGTCTGTATCCCAACTTGAAGTTTATAGGGGCAACTTGTGTTGTCAGCATAATCAGGTCTGATATGTATTCGTTATAAAATGCTGTTTATCTGTTTACTCATCCAGCCTTGAAAACTATTAGTTTCTAAAAATTAGACTTTTGTAAGGCAAAACAATGAAAGACACTATTACCTTGTCCAAAAAAAAGCCCTTGCCATTCTTACTTTACTATTGCATAATTTATATCTTAAAATCTGGTGCAGAGAACAGATACACTGAGTAGCACTGACTGCTGCTAAGTAGTAGTGTAAGCAGTGTAATTGAGTTTGGCAATGGAGAAACGTCAGAATTCACTCCATAGCACTGGGGTAAATTCTGTAAATTCTGAGTGCTTTGAACATAGAGGTTGTTTCACTGAGACATGTAACAGCAGCCTTCCTCATCTTCAAAAAGAGGACCATGCCAGTTAAAATAAAAATCATCAGTCTCACACAAGGATGGTGAATACTTCCTTCAAACTAGGATGGTAAACTAATGTAATTTTTAATTTAAGCGTGCAGTTACTGAAGCAATTGTGCTATTGTTTGGCAAGTGAGTATTATTTTCTTTCACTGCCTGTTGCTGTGGTGTTTGGCACATACACAAGATATGACAATCAGATATTACTAGTGAAAAAAAAAGAAGCAACATCAGTCTCATATAGAGTGGGAATTTCAGTCAGCAGAAGTTCACATAGTTTATGGCAGATGAGTTATAAGTCATTTCCCTCTGAGGAATTTGAGGATTTCCACACAGTTGGGTTTTTTTTGTGTGTGTTTTTTTTTCCTTCAGTAGGACTTAAAGAAATAACTCCTTAAGCCTGATATGTTCTTCCACTGAGAAAACAAACCCACAAGGTAATATCATATTATAATGAACTCAATTTCTACAGTTCTCACAGAAGTGTCTGTGTGCAGATCTTTGTGTTTCTGCTCAGGCCTGAACAGTGAGAGAAAAAACAGGAAACTTGCATGAGTTCCTGGGTGCAGAAATCCTTTCCTCTTGCCTTCCTCCTCTTCCTCCCTTCTTCCCTCCCTTTTTTCCTTCCTTTTCCTTGCCCCCCTCCTTCCCCAGCCTTCCTGTCTTCCTGCCTTTCTTCCTTTCTGTGCCTGCTTTTCCCTCCCTCCCCCCACTACCACCCCACGGGATGACGGATGCTTTTCTTTGTCATAATGTATAAAGCAGAACTAAGTCAGCCACTGATAAGGTAATAATACATCACCATTGCATTTCATATGCTTTAAAAGAACTTTATTTCTAGAACGTGGAACAAAAGAACTGTAAGATTACATAAACTTCCTCTTATTAAAGCTGTAGGACTAAATATCTTGATAATATGTTTTGTTTCTTCTGTTCATCTTCATGAAGATGTTGTAACACAAATTATACAGTGCATTTAGGGATATTTTCAAGCACGAATATTATGATCCCTTGCCATCAGATTTCTACATGTAGCTTAATTGTCAGGTTTGAGGGTCAGAATTTATGTTGTGCATACTGCTGATGATAATTTCTGCTGAAAGAAGTTTCTATATTACTGGAGAAAATGACCTCTGTCTAACAGTGACCAGGATGCTTTTTGCATGGTGTCACTTGGAATAGTTCATGACTGACATAGAAGTCCTGCATAGCCTGCTGCTTCCTTGACATGCCACAGATCAGACATTCCCATAGAGATCTGCAGTTTATCTGTGGTTGCTTTAAAAAAAAAAAAACTAAAAACAAAAAAAAAAACCCTTTAAAACTATGATTTGGAGAAAGATTGAGGCAATTTCATTAAGATCACAGGTGTTTTGTTTAACTCTTTTATTTACAAGTTGTTTCAGTTCCCCTCCTCAACATGTGGTCCTCTTCCTTAATATTCAGGTAGGCGATAAGATTTGCACTTTTCAGGTCAAAAGACAATGAGACAATTTTTTTTATTTTATGTCTATTAGACACCCTTGTCAGTGTCTCCTCACGCTTGTCAGCTTGTAGCAACAGCACGACAATTGCAGGTCAGTGCTGCAGGCGTGTCTGCCCTACGTACTGTGCAGAGAGCTGCAAAGATCAGTTGAGTTGCTGCTGTTTTGTGCTGTGCCATGGTTAAATTACCACCTCTGGACACATAGATGTGACCCAAGGATAACCTGTAACTGACTGAAGCTGATAGGAAAACTGTAACATGAGGGGTATGATGTATTGGTTTTTACTGAACTGAAAGAAATGTTAGTTCTGTACCCAAGCAAGGAGATTGCATGCTGGGAAAGTGTGAGAAACCATCAAATTCCCCACACAGCTATTACTGTGACTGTTAGTCACAAATGTTCCCTATCGTCATATTGAAAAGAAGCAAAACTTCCCTAGTGAAGGTTTACAGGAGCCCCAGAACTTGAAGGAGAAAGACTTGTGATATTTGACTTGGTTAGGTTCACTGGAAGAACCTCATCCCTTAGGGAAGGACTACAGGGAAGCAGGAGATATTAATAATATTCAGGACTGGTGAGGCCACACCTGGAATACTGTATCCAGTTCTGGGCTCCCCAGTACACGAGAGACATGGACAGCAAAGGGCCACAAGGATGATTAAGACACTGGAGCATCTCTCCTGTGAGGAAAGGCTGAGAGAGTGGGGACTTTCAGCCTGAAGGAGAGAAGGCTCAGGGGGGATCTTATCAGTGTATATGAACACCTGAAGGGAGGGTGTAACAAGGATGGAGCCAGGCTCTTTTCAATGGTGCTCAGTGACAGGACCAGAGGTGATGGGCACAAACTGCAACAGAGAAGGTTCCCTCTGAACATCAGGAGATATCTTTCACTGTGAGTGTGACCAAGCACTGGCACAGGTTGCCCAGGGAGGTTGTGGAGTCTCCCTCCTTGGAGATACTAAAAAGTCATCTGGACACAGCCCTGGGCAAACGGTTCTAGGAAGCCCTGCTTGAGCAGGGGGTTGGACCCAATGACCTCTAGAGGTCCTGTCCAACCTCAACCATTCTATGATTCCGCAATGATCTGAGCAGCAGTCAGACTATTGGACTTGAGATGTGAGACAGACCTGTCAGAATCTCCCAAAGCAGGGTTGCTCTTGGCAAAAACATAAAGAAATGGTAAACCTTGGGGGTCCTGACTGAAGATGATGAGGGTCACACTGGGAACACACTGCAGCCTACCTCTCCATTTCCTTATGTGCAACATGGCTTCACTTTTTTCACATGATGCAGAGAATTATGTATAAGGGGGAAAGATTGCCCAGATGTTAATGTGCAAGCTTGCCGCTCAGGAGACATATGGTCTGTTCCCAGCTCTGTGAAATGTGTCCTTCATGACCTCAGGTAAATCACTCAGGGCTGTACTTCTCCCGACAGTCTGTGGAGGATGCTAGGATTCAGCAGCTAAGGACAAGACAGAGTCAGTTTTTCTCATCACTCTTGAAATCAGTTCATGGAACTGGCATATGTCCCTTTCTGTGTCTGTGTACTCCATTTTCAGTGTGAGTTCCTACCAAGGTACCACAAGAACACAAAGTGCCATAGGAGTCATTTCTATAAGAACAGCTATGGATCCATCCTCCCCTGTCCTTATGGAGAAATCCCTTTTAAGTAGAACATAGCCCCAAGATGTTTTCCACATTTAACATAAAAATATTATTTAAAAGGCAATTTAATGAGATGGCACCCACACTCTGAGATGAAATCACTCTAGATTACCATTTTCCCTCCCTCCCTGCCCACTTCCTTCTTTTCTGGTGTGATTTTAGCAGCTAATATCTGTATGGATGCTAGGAGTTTGGAATTATATAAGGAGACAAATCATAACAGTGATGCCTATTAATACCAGGTGAGGATCAAACCCTAGTGCTTTCCCTGTCTGAAAACTGTGGTAAGGAAATTTCACATGGCCTGTAGCTTTGGAGTGAATGGAAAATACTTGCTAGACAGAAGCAACTAAAATCTTTCTGGACTTGAAATGGGTGGGAAAGGGCCAAATGGGCACGAGGACAGTGGTTTAAGAGCGAAATGGTGTTGTATGGACAGCTAAGCAAGCAGGAACAAAATGATCCAGACAAGCGACATCATCACTAAGACCAGGTTTTGGCCAATTTTTCAGGGGATGTAGAGCAAATAGGGGTCGAAGATGTCATTGATGAGAGAGCAGTAAAACATATTAAGATCTCTGGATGGAAAATGCTATATGTACTTGCTTAGAGTATTATTTTATTTTTAGATAATTAATAAGTATTCCCATACATTTTGTTAACTAGAGTTTATTTTTGAGGGTCACAACAGTCTAGGCTGTTTGTCTGAAGACTGTGTACCACTTTCAGTATTTTACCCATCCTAAAACCACTCTTTGTCCCTCTTTTTTTATATGAATATGTTTTGTTTCAAACCTCTGTTAATTATTTTTCCTTGTTTAAAGCTGGGGTTTGTTCCTTTGGAAGGATGATTTACTGTAAGTGGCTGTGAAAAGACATTAGGAGAGCAAGTAGTCCTTTGGGAACAACGAGTCACAACACAGAGAAACAGCTGTTGAGACTATGACAGGGTCTAGTGTGCCAACACAGAGCAACAATACTCAAGATAGGGGGAAAAAGGGCAGTATCTTCATTTGGGAGAAAAAAAGAAAAAGGCAGAACAAAGACATAAACATCTGAAAAACTGGCAGATGCAGCAGAGCTGCACAGAACACCAGAAGAGAACGAGAAATTGCCAGGTGTGGAAGGGGTTGAAAATGGAGGAGGTGCTTCTGTTATACCTTCGGGAATCAGAATAAATCGGTACCATTTGAGAAAGCACAATGACAATTAAACTGCGTACTATGGAGCTTTAAATTTATTGTCAAGGTAAGCAGTGGGACAACCAAATAATTCACTGATATAAATCAGACTCCTTGAAATCAATGGTGTTAGAGTGGATTACTAGCCCCATGATTTGTGTTATGATTCAGAGAGCGACAACATTGTTCATACTTATTTTGGGTTATTTTGCAGTATATAACGTTGCACCAATAAAGTATTTTATTGCAAAATCTATTCTGGCTGATAATCAGGTCAATCTATAGAAGTTCTCCCCTAAGCTGTAACCCATGGCTATAGCTCAGCTCACTCTAAGAAAACTCTGAAATGCATTTAAAAATGCATGTTTTGTTAGATTGAGTGTTTGTAAGTTGCTTTTTGGCAACAACATCTGACAGGAGAGAACCTTATCACATCTTGGGATCATCCTGGGCATCAAGGGTGTTAATCCATTTAAATAAGATAAAAACAATAGGAAACTTTAATGATGGTAAGTGGCATAATTTTTGACACTAACAATTTAGGGATCCTATATGGAAACCTGAAGGGCCAGACATTGTCATCTTGGTCTAAGCCCATTTTCTTCTGGATTAGACCACAGTTGAGCTTTAATGAATTTGCCTTATTTTGAAAGAAGCCTCTTGGTGGAGATGGGAGTCTGAAAAGGAGCAGAGGAAGGGAGAGGTCTACTCCCATAAAATCTCTGAAAATGGATGAACCCACTGGGGTTACCCTTAACTGCCACAAGTTCTTGGACCTGTTGGAGCAGGTCCAGGGGAGGGCCACAAAGGTCCTCAGAGGGCTGAAGCACCTCTCCTATGGGGACAGGCTGAGAGAATTGAGGTTGTTCAGCCTGGAGAAGAGAAGGCTCTGGGGAGACCTTATTGTGGCCTTTCAGTTCTTCAAAGGGACTTATGAGAAAGTTGTAGAGAGACTTTTTACTAGGGCCTGAAGTAACAGGTCAAGGGCTCGTGCTTTTAAACTGAAAAAGGGTACGTTTAGATTGGATATAGAGAATAAATGTTTTATGAGCATAAAGGTGTTCATGCGCTGGAACAGGTTGCCCAGAGAAGTTCTGGATGCCCCATCCCTGGATATCTTCAAGGCCAGGTTGGATGGGGCTTGGAGCAATCTGGTCTAGTCGAGGGTGTCCCTGCCCATGACAGGGGGTTTGGAATAGGTGATTTTTAAACGCCCCTTCCAATCCAAACCATTCTGTGATTCTATGAAATTCTAAGTCACAGGACCTCCAAAGGTGTTCAAATTCATATACTCAGCCCTGGGTCAGACCTGGTGCAGGCCCCAAATAATCTTGTTTCTATCCCTCTGCTGAGCACCCTTGAGCACAACCAGCCTCCTTACTGTACAACTTATTGTTAAAACTAGGGAAAGAACCAATCCTTACTCTGTACTCCCCCACTTAAACACACTGAGCTCCCCTAACTACCTCACAGAGGCAATTGTCACTGAAAAAATTATTTATGCAAGAAAATGTTAATACCACCGTTCATTTCAGATCTTAAGCACAAAATATGGGCCTGATTTTCCCATGGCCTACAGGAGTGGAAACCAGTTGATACACCATCAGTTATTCTAATTGCGTCTAATAAAGACAAAAAGAAATCAAATAACTGTTACTTTATTTTTTATGTATGTCGTTCACCTTTAATACAACTCATATTTCTTTAAGAATTGAATAATCTGTACCCATAGATTACCCCCTCAAAACTTCAGGACTTGTTTTACTGGAGACAATAGCAGACAGCCTTCTTTTCTCCCAGCTTTGCCTTTCCTCAATTTTCCCAGGCTGCTGAATCACCAGATACTCTGCCCTGCAGGTAGCTCTTCTTAACTCCAGCTCCACAGTGAATACAGAAAGAGACCGCTTAACAAACTGTCTTTTGTATCATCCACGGACAAGTCTAATGCACATGGCTATTGAATGAAAAGCTTATCTCCCACCACAAGAGTCCTCTAAGCAAATATGCAGAAACTATCTGTATTCAAATTTTGGGATCTCATCCTGGAGCTGCAGCTGTGACATCTAAAATGTATTTTTTGTATCAATGACATGCAAGCTTACAGAACAGGGAACTCTGGCATCCCCTGTGCTGATTGACTTCCAGGTCCTGTAATGTAACTTTGAGCAGGCCCTGGATGAAGAAATGCTCTGGCTGCTGCTGTCCCCTTTGTTTGATATGAGAATGCTGAACCCAAGGGATTAGCTGAGTGAAACAGTTGTTTTGCTATAAATAATTCATAACTTTGCAAACAGCTTTCTTCAAATACAATAAACTATGTCTTTCACTCAGGGATTCCCTCATAATTTTTAAACCAATTTCTCTTTTTCAGAAATTAGAAAGAGAGAGATCAGTTAAGTGATGGGGTTTTTTTGTTTGCTTGTCTGTTTTTGTGATGGCTGAAAAATTGGATGGATCTTGAGCTTTCTTCACACACAATCTACATTGGAACAGACCTTGATCTTATTTCACACAAGTGTAACTACATAGAGTTCGATGACAGCCTCTTTCTAATTATGTCACTGAAATGTAAGAGATTCACTGTACCGTTTTGCTCATACATAACAGCTTAAACAGCTTTTCTTCTAGCACTTGTACAAACAAATTCTAGATAAAGTACAGGAATGAATATGAAATTCAGAACAAGGTATTCAGGAAAGATACAAGATACTAAAAAAAACCCAACTTGGAATAAAATACATGCCTTTTCAACTAAAACACCAATACTCTCAGGTTAGATTCATCAAACACTTTATTCATGGGAAGTTTCCCATGAGGACGTGTAAAGTCTCAATGGGAAATATTGTCAGTGAGGTTTTACCAAGTAGAAAATGCTCCTGCTGTTGGTGGGGTTTTGGGGTTTTCTTTTAATCAGTTTTACAATCAGCTCAGGAGCTAATTCAAGGAAAGCTACGAACTGACAGTATGGATGATGAAACCAAATCAAACAGTTGTTATTATGGTAAGCATAAATCTACATACTTGGGAAGCTGATGTAAATGAAATGTTTTCCATCCTATTAGTGATGGAAAAAAATTACTATTATTTTTGCTTTTGTCATCCTGGGCTTGAAGTTATGGGATGATGGAACTGCCATGCTTCTATAAGACAATTTTGCAAAGTGTGTTCTAATAGTAAGTTGATACAGCAGTATTAATCATCAATTAGTCAGATTGCCTTTCCGAAAGCTTGAAAATATACATTCAAGATGTCAGCAACTGCCTTTTCTTAAATGCACCCATTCTGAACTGATTTGTCTGCTATCCTCTTACATATGAAGTGCACAGAGGGATTTTATTGCTATATAAAGTTCAGAAATGCATTTGTGTAAGCTTTATATACATATTTAATCTTTCTTTTATATATTTGCTTTTTCTTTTAGTAAGTGATGGAATAAACAGCACTTTCCTTTGGATGGATTATAGTACATGTGAACTGCCTGTTACTCTTCCCGCAAGAATAAGAAAAGCCCTTTTCTTTCATTTGTTCAGTATCAGCTTGATAGCAAAAAGCTTCTGAATGGCTCACGCTCACAGCAGACCAACAGTTGCGTGGGATCAGCACTTTTCCTACTAAAATATCTGAAGTTAAGGATTTGGAAAAGAGGTTTTTTCAGAGATGACCCATTTACAAGCTGGACTTAGTCCAGAGACTATAGAGAAAGCCCGCCTGGAACTGAATGAAAACCCAGACATTTTGCATCAGGATATCCAGCAAGTCAGGGACATGATCATCACGAGACCTGACATTGGGTTTTTACGTACAGATGATGCCTTCATCTTGAGATTTCTCCGAGCCAGAAAGTTTCACCAAACTGAGGCCTTCAGACTGCTGGCTCAGTACTTCCAGTACCGCCAATTGAACCTGGATATGTTCAAGAACTTTAAGGCTGATGATCCAGGAATCAAACGAGCTCTGACAGATGGGTTCCCTGGAGTACTGGAAAACCGTGACCACTGTGGCAGGAAGATTCTTCTGCTTTTTGCAGCCAACTGGGATCAGAGTAGGTAAATGTAGATAGTGTCCTTATCTTTTTACATACACTCACACTCAACTTGTCATGGAATATTTGTGACTGTACCTGAAGTCACATGGCCATTTTCAGTAAAATATTTTGCAACCATGAGTCCATTTCACTAAACTTTCATTTGATCTGATCACCTCTCATTCTTCAGACATAACACCCTTGAGATATAAGGGTGTATAAGTGAGTCAGATAAGTAGCTCAAGTTTTTTCCATATATATTTCCAGTTTTAGCCAGAGAGTGTCTGTTTGCTATAAATACATTAATGTCTATTATATAATTGCTTCAGTAATATCATAGACAGGTTGACAGAAAGCAAATATCTCCAAACATACGGGTATTCTCGTAGCTTTTCTGGTGCAGGAATTGACCATATTTATTCCGTCGCCAGATTTCTTAACAGATAATTTTTTGCTGTTGTTGTTTTAACCATTTCAGTAATTACAGTCTGTGTTCTGAGATTTCCACAAACTACACTGTAATTTCTACACACTCCGGTTAGTGTATTCTTGTTAGTCTGATAAATAGGAGAGTCATGCAAAGCTTATTTTCTGTTCAGGTCCTTTCTTTACAGAATAGTATGAACAAAGATATCTCCCAGCCCTTATGATAAAATGATGCCCTTAAATGTTGCCCTTAAATGTTAATACGATTAGTCAGCTTTCACTACCTATTTGAAGTGATAGAGAGAAAAAGGGCTAGTCCAGGAATATCATGTTTATATTGTCCTGTTTGTCAGAAGTCATTCCATTCCATTTTCCCCGCCTTCACAGTGAGATGGAGAAATGTAATCAGCTGTAGGACTGCCATGTGTTCTGCTGATTTTTGAAAAAATCAGACCAACAAACAAAATTCATATTCAGATTTTGAGTGTCATAAATTCTGATGAGTTCCAGGTAGGATTTTTGTCTTGGCATGGTCTAAAGTTGTCCATGAAAGTGTCTCATCCTTAGAAGTCAATAGATTGGAGCTTTGAATTAATATTATGGAAATTATTAGAGAACAATACACCTATGCCTACAATTTTTTGTGTTAGTTGTTTTCTGGGAAAACCTTTCATCTCCAGAGTTCAGAAGTATTTCTAATTTTCCTTTGCATCTGAAAATAAACATACGAAGTTACAGAAGTGTAACTTTGCATATACATAAGTATTCGGTGAAATCCAGAACTGAAGCCAGTGATAAGAGTCCTATTGACTACAAAGGGGCCTCGAGTTTATCTACTGCCTTTCTGAACAGTGAACTTGCCTTTCTTTCAACCACAAAACTCTTTCTTTAGCAACTGGACTGGAAAGAAAGATGAATGTACAGGTATCTTAAATTAATAGAAAGTATCAGCTTTAGAGGAGAGAAGCACTGTGTCTCCGCTGGTTGCATTAAGGGATTTAGGTATTATACAGAGCCAGCTTTGAGTTTCTGATCCCTCAACAAAATGAATCCTTGCGATTAACCTTCTACATCAGGTCCTGCTCTTGGAAAGCTGAGAGTGCTGCTGTCTAAGGCTTCTGCACTGAGATTTTGATAGGACATTGATTCCTGTCAGATTTTGGCTCACATTTTTTGCAAGTCCTTTAGTGCGCATCCATGTATATGTGTGTCTGTATGCAAAAAACAAAGTGAGCTGCATGACAAATACTGTGTTTCTGAAAATGTAATTTTAACTTTCAAGAAGAAAGGCTGAGGCAAATAGGATAGTATGTATTTTCCTAAAGCTCCTCAGTGAAATTGAAATCACACGCAAATTCTACCTCTCTTCAGCCGCTGACATTCAACTCCTCTATGGAAGCACATAACAAGCAGTGATAGTTTTGTGAGCTTTTGCAGCACTGCAAGTGCTACAAGGATTTGGGCTGTATGTGAATAGTGGGATGACCTCCTCCTTTTTTGCTGTCTAAAGGTATCAACAAGAGCAAAAGTTGTTAAGGAATAGGAAATGATGTGCAATGTCCTATTAAGCAGCAGGGAAGCAGGTTATTGACCAGAAAAAGTATATATTCATATTTATTTCACAAAAATCCTCAAACAAACAGGCATTGTGGATATCTTACATATGTGTATCTTGGACAACCTATCTATAGATGTGTCTTCCGTGATGGCAAGAAGATGTTTACAAACTTACATTTCAACTGAACGCTAATTCAAACAATTCATATGATGCTGTGACGCTGACATGCAAAAGTAAGAGCTCAGCCTTCAGCACGCTTTTCCTAACTTTAATCTCATTTGCAGTTGGTTGTGTCTTCTCCTTCATTATGTTTAAATCATAGTTTATAAGGGATGACTGATAGAGAAATCATAATTTATAAAGTGTCATTTGAAATCAACATAGCTATAATCCATAAACTGATCTTCAGCCTAGACATTTTTACCATTTATACTCCTGGCGGTATGGTGGCTGTAGACATCACACGTCAAGGAGTCAGAAGAAGCCTCAAAACTTTTTTGTTCAATATATTGATTTTTAAAAGGAAATGTCATTATTTGTGTAATGTGTCTGCTTTTAAGGGATTCCTTGTATCAAAGATAAAATTTCTGTGTGAGCTTTTAGAAACATTTGTAATTTCAGCTTCAAGAACATAATCGATAGATCTAATCTCTCTGGAAAACTAGGTTTTAATTTCCAGTCTCAGTGTTTCCAGCTTCAGTTTTCAGCTGATGGATTGTGTTAGTTTAAAAGAAACATGAAAATATGACAGCTTCCCATGTCTGTACTTTTGTGTCCTCACCACCCCATCTTTTAACCTACTTCTGAATTCACAGAGGATGTGGCACCATAGGGTAAGTTACTGTCAGGCAACAAGGAGATAGTGCATTAGCTACTCTGCAGGAGTGGTTTTTGTGTTCCCTTTTGACCATGGTGAAGGTAAAACAGCTAACCTCCTTTTCCTTGAGGGCAAAACAACCTTGTGTTGTCCACACGGTAAAGAACATACCTGTGGGCATCCAGCAACACAAAGATAATGTTTTACAAAGAAGTACTGCACTAGCTTAATGTCTTGCAGCATATTTATGCTGCCAAAGCTTAAATAGATTGAAATTCTTTACCCTCAGAATTAGGATGATTTTCCAGTTTTGTTAATATTCTTTTCTGGACCTTTCCTATCATTTTAGCGTTGTTGCTAATGTGCAGACGAATGAACTGAATACAAACTTCCACTAATAAACCATCATGTGGTAACACCATTTCACAGTCTTCTGTTCAGTATTTCCCTCCCTCCCTTCAAATATAAGATTGTCAGTGTTTTCTTAGCTACTCTATCACATTTTGTGCCCATGCTCATCTCAAATCTGCTTCAAAGTCACTGTTTCCTAAAATACAAACACCACTGGTAAATGTGTCATACATTCTCATCCATAATGTGGGCACAGTCTAGCATGTGATTCACGCTCTTCTGCAGAGCTAAACCTGTCCTCCTCGTCAATTATCATCACACGGTTTTTATGACATCCACAAAGTTCACTTGCAATAATTTTCTTTTTGCTTCCACATTGTTGAAAAAGATGGTGATTATTGTTTTGAGCAAAACCTCCTTGGTAACTAGAGAAAAAAACACAAGGAATTATAATTCTTATCTCCAAATCACTTGCTGAGGTCTCTCATGGTGGCAGGTTTTCATTCATTTAGCATGTGCTGCATTGGTTTGTTTTTGCTCTATTTTTTACACTGTTTTCTTAGAGATGACATCATCCCTTTCTCTCTAAGTCCTGCATAGTATATTTTTGATCTGTTTGTTAATATTAATCTCATATGATACAGAACAGAAAACTTCAGAGGTATTGAATAAATGAAAATGAGCAGATGGTTAGAAAAGAAGGAGATCAGATTAGTTCCACACTGAGGGAGAGGAAAAATCTTGAGCTATGTTATTGTACACTAGAGTATCCACACAGGGATGACCATTGTTCACTTTGGTCACAGCTCAGAGGTGTAGAATAACCCAGGTACAAGGTGTGAAGTCACCCCAAACCCACAAAGCTTCACATATACCACTGATTGATTACACAACACGTTATTTTTAAATGAAATCATGGAGTAGTAAAGACAGGTGAGGATGTCAAACTGATCTTTTCAGGAACCTTTTTGATGGAATAATTTGCATCATAAAAAAATCCTAGTGTGTAAAACGAATCCATGCGTACATACAAATATACAGTTCTGATGAGACCTGAACCAGGATTTCACATAAATACAAATGTGCCATGTGCTGGATTACAAATACTCTTTCTTACACTTTCTCATCTCATCAGCCTCACTAAAAGCCCTCACTCCTCTGATGCACCTCTAGTGAAACTTAAGTGTTTAATGAGGTCAGGTAAGAGTGCCTTTTTTTGACTGTTGGATTGAGGAAAGCCTTCACTAACTACTGCAGCTGTTCTTAGGTCTGCCATTGCCTTCTGATATATCCTGCTCATACACCCAGGAGATGGGGAGTTTGGGTGAACAAGTAATTCATCAGAAGGTGTTCATTAATCTTCCAAGAAAAGATATTTCCTTCAAGGCTGTTTAACCAAAGTAAAATTTATTTCTGTGTAGAGAGCCAGAACAAGGGTTATCTCCAGCCATGACACATGGGCTGCATACTCATCTTCTGCAAACAGGATGCTGGGGTATGGGGGAAGAATGTTGCCCATTGTCTTTTGCAGCAAAATAGTAATTAATTTCTGTCTTTGTGTTTGGACTGGTATGCCTTAGAAATTGTCAAATAGCTCCAAAAATTCTGTAAATCAGATGGAAAAAACCTGTTGCTTTGTTTACAACATATATTTCCAAGTCAGCTGGTAGCCGTAAATCCTCTTCTATTAACCAAGGAATGTCAAATGCCAAATACTTACCATTCTGTAGGAAAGTGCATTGAGATAGGCTAAAGGGCAGGGAAATACTCTGACATAATGGTAAACTGACAGTTATAAATACTTTAACGGATCACAACAGAAAAAAATTATGTCCTTGCTGAGAATGCTCATAGTGATGTAATTGCAGGGATATTATCATCAGCAGATCCTGTTGGTATAAACGAATATGCCGCAAATGCTGATTATTCCAATATATTTCAAGGATAATCTCAGATACTTAATAGAATATGAAGGAATAAACATCTGTTGAGACTGATTTATGGTCACAGGCAAACTATAGCAATAACTCAGCCTCATGGCTGTTTATGAGAGATTATGACTGAAATACGGCTAGCCCTAACACCAGAATGATTTTCACATAGCCAGCTTTGTGTTTGGTTAAGAGACAGTGCTTCTGTCTTGGGAGATGCTTATAGTAATGCAGATTGAAGTTGTGGTTCAAGCATTGCATTGACCAACAAGTAGCCTAGAAGCACACTGTATTAAAAAATAATTCATATTACATTTGAGCTAATTTGGAATGGTAGCAGAGTTCAGGGTAGTAGAGGAAGGAAGCATAGCATAAGCAGAATACTCATTTCAGGGTGTAACAGATGTGCAAATTAAATGTTGGACAAAGAAGATGAAAAGGAGCTGTGTCTTGAAATGTTTTAATCTGCTTGGAGGCGGCAGCTTAATTCAGTTAGTACGATTTATTATGGAAGCCAAGTTTGGGAAGGGTGTTGTATTCCATATGAATGACAGAAGGGTGACATACACAGATGACAGTCCTGGGTAGGGCTGAGAATGGAATCAAAGAAGGGAGAGAAAATGCCTGAAAAAGAGAAAGAAAAACAACAGCTGGGAAAGTTATGAAGCATATGTTGAAGAACAAGACAAGACTGACTGAGAGGGCAAAAAAAGAATCAATGGAGGCAGGGTAAGGCAATCAAAAATTTATTGAGAGGGAAGAGAAGGTGACTGGATGGTGTGGGGCTGAGGGCTGACTGAAGAACTGTGAAGGACGGTGCCAGTAGGTGAGACAGGCAATTGCTGGAGCTGGCTTGAGGGATAACAAAGGGAAACGAAAGGCAAGCTGGAAAGTGGCTCTGCCTCACCTCCCACCTGCAGATAAAAGAAATTAAATCAAATCCCCAAGCTTTATAAACTGGAGAGAAAGACAGTTGATTAAGAAAAATACTCACATGCAAACACATATACACTGCAATCACATATGCACACATACACCCCCCACCCCCCACTCTGTCTTCTTTCCCAGTTACACACTGTCTTAGTAGAGTGGTTTTGTGTAAGAGTTTTATATCTGGGTGGCACGAAAGAGAAACTTCATACAGCTGTGATAACACATGTCCTTTGTCCCTAGAACATTGCCCATACTCCTACATGATCTGTGTATGTCATCCTTGCAGCTGGATTCTGCAAAGGATTATAACAGAGCTATATCAACAAAATAGTAGGAAGCCAAACAATAAGACATCCCACTTGGCTCTTTGTCTCTTTGACCCTTTGGAACAGCTGGTAACCATGAATATATAACCTCTTATAACCTTTTATAAATAGGAGGTTTCTGAGGTGAGACTTCATAAGAAGAGATCAGATATTTTTTTTTTTTTTTGGTGCGTTTCCTAAATATCTGATATTCTGATCAGTTTCTAACTTGCCAACCTAATTAAAAGATCTAAGGAAAATTCATGTATGGCAGCAGGAACAGACTGCAAAGAGTCAAGGAAGAAAAAAATTCGATTCTCTGGCTACCTATTTAATAAGCTACATGCAGTAGAAACATCAGAAAAGAGTAGAGATATAGAGCTGGAATCCTTAAATACATTTGAAATTGTTGAATTCTAATAATTACTTGATAGATTATTTCCCCAGACCATGATTTATTTTAGACTCTTTCCTCTGAACTCTCAGCCTCTATATCAATTGCATTTTACATAAGAAATCGTCGCTTCTTTCACCACACCCTGGTAGGTGCTGAGCATCCTCAACTTCCAGCACCCTCAAAGCAGCATGGGGGATGTTTAGGAACTGTTAGCAAGCTGGGTGATCCTAGAGGAGTTACAGCAAACAGCATAAATTTGGTCAAGGTGTCCAGGTGTGGGGAGTGGTGAACAGCATGTTGGGGTAAATTCTACTCTGCCACCACAGTCACCCTGCTTCAGGTGCTTGTCTAACTTGATGAGGCTGGAGGATGTGGGAGACACGTGAGAGTGCTCCAAACACGCATTTCTGGGATGGTCTTGATAATATGAGGAAAGAAGTGGTACAGGCACCCCTCTGCCACAGGCAGCTAAAAAATTAACAGACCAGACAGAGGTAGAGTCCAAAAGAAAGGATGGAGGAGTAGACATTTCAATAATCTAGTTTAAAATTTGAGTTGTTAAAGCTCTTCCGTAGAAGATATTTTGCCTCTTTTGACATGGGTAAGCCGTTAAAACAGGTGGAGCATCATAATTAATACTCCATAACTGCAAACTTGATTCCTAAAGAGAAGAAATGGAATTACTCCTTGATGAAGAGGAAATCTTTGTCTTAAATTCTGATGGCACTCTCACAGCTTTTGTTTTTAATAAGTCCGGCAAACAGGGGCAGTAAAACACAACTATCCCTTGCTCCCAGACCATGATAATCTCACCTCTGGAAACTTCCTGGAGGGTTCATTTGTAACAGAGGACAGAGGGAAAAGCCAGTCAGTTAACCTCCTGCTGGAACTACATCCTATGTAACTGCCTATTTTCTGCCCATGCTGAGCAAACTTGCATCAGTAAAGATGAATTTTTAAGGGAACGGTAATAGGCAAACATCTTCATTGGTGTATTTTCTTTAAGGACAATGGTGTCACTTTTCCACTTTTAGACTGCAGACACACAGTGGATGGCATAAGTCTGTGCATGCATTAACACATGTGGTGCCAATTATCTTCCATATATGCAGTATGAATCACAGCACTAAGTAGTGTTATGATACTACATGGTCAAGAACAATCTATTTGAAAAACATGTTTGGATCATTTGTATAACGACCCATAATACATCTTCAGAGGGCCAAAATTCAGGATTTGATTGAAACATTAAAATATCAATATACATAAGAAGAAGTATTTGCTTTTCAGAGGTAAATTAGTATGAGTTTTATTTTAACTTTGCGAACCTGTTGTGTACCAAACCCCTTGCTAGTGACCTGCTGCTGGTCACTGTCACAACAAGGATTTGGGACCAGAGGAACCTTTGGTCTGATCCAGTAGAAGCTCTCTCACATGTGTTTTACTTGACATGCACTCTCACATACTTTACAAGACATGCAGTTGATGGTCTGAATTAACAAAACAGCAAGCTCAAGACTTTTTAAAACCTTTTTAGACGAATATGGTTTTCTTCATTAAGTTCCGGTTATTAGCCATCCCTACTCCTTCCTTTTTCTTTCCCATAGAGAGTCCTGTGCTCCCTTCCACAAAGCCATAATTTCAGCTCAACTGGTTTTATACCATGTCAGTAGAGGAACTGAATTCTGTACATTCAGATATGAATGTAGTAATGGAGGTGAAAAACAGTGGTAACACACACAAGGCCTCTGCTACAGTGTGATCAGGAACATGCGCTTCTCTTGACAGTGCCAAACCTTTCACTGTTTCCTTCCTTCTGGCTTCCTTTCACAGCCAGTCTAAGAGATGTCAGATTGCCACAGATCAATCTACAGAGTATACGTGGTGCCTATACTCCTTTGGAGTACTAGGGTATGTGTTAGCACACAGAATTTATTTTGTACAGGTATTTCTGTCCAGAAAATCCACACCAGAGTGCGATAACTTTATCTAAGGCATCTCCATCCTCTCCTATTATTTTGGACCTGTGATCCTCTAAGCTGTTCTCACTTTGCGAGGTTTCTGAATAAGAATGCGTTGCCTTGTTTTCCCAGGGATAATCCTACCCATCTGTTGTGTAAGTACAAAAGGAGAAATGCGATTTATATCGAAAGAGAAAAAGACTGCTGAAAAATCCTGCTTCCAAATGCACTGCAATATTACTTTGAAAACTGAGATAATAAAGGAGGAGGAATAAACTCTGACCTAGGGAGAGATGGTAGGAAATCTTTCCATTTCTTAGGTTCTCATTTGCATGTAAGCCACTTTCAGCTGGCTACTGCAATTTAAATTCAGTTTCACTCTGATAAAGCCTTCAATTCTGTTTGAATAAAAGAGCTTTGCAAGTCTGGGGAAAATGGCAATTTTTGTATGCCATAGCTGCCAATGAAAGTTTTCCTTTTTCTAGCATCTTACTATTATTCACTGCTGAAATGTATACACAGGTACATGTACATTCAATTTATTTCAAAGAACATTTTATATGATTCATTTAAAAGTAATTCAGGATCATTTGGGGGTTTATTTCAAAAAGAGGCATATCACATGTAGACTCCACGTTAAAAGCCAAGGAGCCTTGTGAGACACCAGACTTACCTTCCATTACTGGTTTAGTCCTGACTGTCAAGTTTGTCTTTACATGGGTTTTCTCACCTCTTGGTTTGATAAATAAGATATTCATGGTTAATTAATGGAGAAAATGCTGATTGGACTGAAACGGACCTGGGGATAAAGGATGGACTACCAATGGAATGATACAGTAAGGTGATACCATGGATTTAGGAATATCTCTGAGCTGTCTTACAGGAATTCTGTCTGCAGGACATGAGCAGTTATTCACCTATACTCACCTCATCTGACCTGTAACCTAAGTACTAGCATAAGAGGCAAATTTGAGCTAAGTCAAGATAAGAATAGTAAAATAAGAAGTCTGGAAAATATGGCAACATAATAAAGGTTGAGGACAATAGGAGGTGGGATATGTATCTTCCTATATATATAAAAGTTTACCCTAATAAAATGTGATAGTGAAAAATTTGCCTGGGCATGGGAATACACAAGAAAAATAAATTAACTAATCTTAAGAAGAATTAGATTTCTGAAGATTATAAAATATTTTGCAATGATTAAGCTGGTTCAGGACCTGAACAGGTAACTGAGGCACTCTGAGGACTCTTCATCACTGGATTTTTGACTGAAAAAGTCAAACTAGGAGTACTTATGATGATGAAGAGCAGGAGATGAAAGAGGTGTTGTCAGGTAACTTCTTACCCCCTTTTTCTAGGATTAGATTAATTTTACTTTGTACAAAAGTGTCTGAGGAGGATAAACTCAGAAGGTGCTTTAAGATATCTTGCAATTTAAGAACATAATATCAGTAAACTCCGGTATCTACCAGTCCAACAGACCATCTCGTATATAAGAAATGTCGTGTGAAACAATTTTCCTATCTGGGTTTCTGGATACATGCTGGCTGTTTTATGCCACAAATATATTTGAAAATGGATAGTTCTGATAGTTTATGATGTTCCAGTGTCATTTTTCCTATTATGGAGCTGTGCCTTCCACTCACTGTGCGCTAAGGGTTATAATGTGCACAAAACCCATTGTCTCCAAGGTCTATTGCAGCCTTCTTGCTGGATAAGAACCTGTTTGAAACCACTAAATAATGCAGGTATCCTAACTTTCTGAAAAGGTTGCTATGCTTCTCTGTGATGTGGAAAATTGCAGAATCTCTAAGTAGGTAGCCCATCTGGAAGTAGTCCTCCAATGCGGGCTGTCTGACATGACCTGAATAAAAGTTCTAAGAATTAAGGAAAGTATTGGTAAGCAAATACTAAGGAGTATGCAGATGGCATTGGGTGAGAATGGTGCTTTCTTGTGCCTCTCTTACTTTCAGAGGTATCGAGTTTTCCCATGGGAGGGTGTTTCTGAAGTACCAAGCGGGGGTGTTTATTAAACGTCACACTGCAGATGTAGTGCTCATGGAGGGAATGCTCCAGTTGATGCGAGAGCCACATGGTCTGTCTTGCTGGTTGCCATTGAGCATAGTAGCATAAAGCCTTCAAAACTCCTGCTGTCCCTTTTAATCAGCAGCCACATCCCTACATCCAAGGAAATTTAATTAAAGTCACCGTCTTAACTCTGAAATACACTGGGATATGTTTCTGCCAGAGATGATTATCTACTCTCCAGGAGGTTAAATGTTGTTCTTGAATGCTACTGAACCTACCAAGCCAAAAATACTGTCTTAGTAGAGTGTTTTGAACTTTAAGGGGTTTACTGTGTTATCTCATTCAGCTGCACCAGAGTCAGGGCAAGACAGGGAATAGCAAAGGTTATATTAACATATAATGCAGGGAGGTAACCTACAGGCAATTGTCAAACTAAATAAAATGCACAGACTTTAAATGCAGCTGCATCAAACCTCTTTCCCGGTCAACCCAGACCACTGCTGTTGAACTGGGTGACCGCTTATTGCATGATGTATCTAAAAAGGACATTGCACACATCCTGGTTTGTTGTGCTCACCAGCAACCAAGGTCCTAAGTGAATTTGTTCATTTTTTGCTATCATCCCTAACCTGGGTCCTAACACACTAGGATGAAAAAATAAAGCAAGACTTAACCCCACCATAGAAAGTTTGAAATCTAAATGGACAAGAGAAAAGAAGCATTGAATACTGTCTCTAAATGAAGATGAGTGTGTCAGGTGGTCATGTGCTCCCTGGGGGCTGGGAGTGCTGGTGTCTTCCTGAGGAGCAGGGCAGGGCCAAGCATCTTACAGCTGGCTGCATCCAAGGGTAGGCATGCACCATGGCCCTAATGGACGGGATTGCAAGGATTGAACACAATCAGGCAGTGAATCAGTGACATGGGAAAGAAGTAACTCAATATTTCCTGCTTTTCACACCACTGCCATGAAAACAAGGACTTCTTTAATCCTGCTTCTGAAAAGATACAGAAGGAAACCTGAACTAGTCCCTGCTTGACTCACAGAGGGACTTCAGTCCTGGTTCAGGTCTCACACCACGGTGGGAAGGACAAATCCCTATGCCTACTTTTTTTCTCCCCTGAAGAAGCTCTACGTCTCCCAAAGGCATGGTGGAAAATAAATCTCCTGGCTGGCACCTAAGCCTGACCTAGCCTATGGTTCACTACAAATGTCTGCAAATGCATCTTCAATTAAAAAAGGGTTACTTTTTTCCCTGAAGTACCCAGAAAGATAAGAACTGTTACTATACTAATGGAATATTGAGAAAACAACCATTTGCCAGGCTGGTGGTACCAAGCAATTAAGGAGGGCAGGCAAGCTGTAGATGAGACTCACTTCTGCATGTGGCAAATTGCACCAGTGTGAGCATGTCAGGATAACAGAAAAAGAAACATAGGAAAAAAATTGAAATGGTTATGCTGGAAGAAGTGTCCAGCATCATGAAGCATGTGTGATTTATAGCTCAGTGCCTCAATTAGTTGTGTCTGCTAAGAAGAGGCTCTGACTGGGGCTGGGGGAGTGGCAGAGGGCAGGGTTGAAGTGCTGTGGCCGGGTGGAGGGGAGGAAGGTGTTCATCAGCCCTGCTCGCACAAGGTCCCACTGTGCCACTGCTGTACTCTGTTATGCAGCTTCCTACTTCTGGAATGAAAAATTGACTAATTCATGCCTACAGCCATGCTGAGGGGCTCTTAATAAAACTAGTGCACGTGACAAGGTCAGAATAGTTGAACTAAAAGTCCGGTTTCCAACTTTCATGAAACTATGAGTTAGAAGACTGCATGGCTGAAGCCAGGGAACCTCTTTAATTCTTTTGAAAGCATATAGGGTTTATGCATTTCCAAAGAGCAAGAAGATGAAGAAAAGAATATTTCATAATATCTGATTCAGCAATGCATGTACTTACACATTTGTGAGCAACCCCAACAAATTCTACTGTGGAGACGAAGTGCATCAATTAGCTTATTCATATGCTTTACATTAGACTTTTGCTTAAGTACCTTAGGGCTTAACATACTTCTTGTGCAGAAATGAAGTCAGTGCGTTTACTTGACTGTTAGGTACTGTTGATTAATACTAAAATTGTCAGATATTAACCAAAGCCAAGTCAGCTGGATGCAAGGGAATGGAAACATGAAGGGTTCTGGCAGATCAGGGAAAAAAACAACATGGAGAGGCTGGAAGCACTCTGCTTTTTGTGTGGTTTTGTGGAGTGAAACTTACTGCAGCCTGTTGGGATTCATTTTGCAAAGACTTGATCACTTGTAGTTTTTCTCTGATGTTGCCATAAGGCCTTTTTAGCAACATTTTTGTCAAGTCAAAGTATTGGCTAGAAGAAAGAGATGTACTACAGTTACTTTTAAGTAAATGAATTCTGTTGTAACAAACGTGTCATAAGACTGTGCTTAGATCTATAGGAATGAACTCTCCCTGCCTAATTTTCCCCTTTCAGTAGCATAAACTGTGAGGCAATAACAGACAAAAATGGATTCTCAATGTAGTATTAACAAACCCTGCACTTTTAACAAGCCATCCCATGATACCCAATTACAGCTTTTATATATTAAATCTTCCAAAGGCTGTATCTTCCTTCTTACGGTGCAAGCATCTCCAGTGCCATGTCCTGAAAAAGCTGGCTTTGCTACTTTTAAAAAAGAATTCAGGTTGCAGCTATTCCAATATAAAATGTTCATGGTGACACCCAATCCCTACTTTCTTAACATCAAACCAGTTACATCTCAAGCAAAATGAATTGTGACATTCTGTTTTCATAAAGGGTTTTTTACAGGAAGGAATAGATGAAAAAATCAGGGGTTTGTTTGTAAACAGGCTTGTACCAATGACTGCATGCAACGGTTTTCCAGAAAACAAGAGCAAGTAAAGAACAAGGGATGATTTATTTGTTCAATATTTCCATGTTTACCTCTAATACTGACATATGCCTTCTGGCATTTTTCTCAAGGCCATGTAATTAGACTTGCTTTGGCGATATCTGCTGATCCTTTTACTGCCTCATTTTTGCTGACTTTTTACAAAACAGGAACTCACTACTGTCTGTATCTTCACTGAAGTGACCACTACTGCTTGTGCTTGGAGCAAAGATCTTGGTTGCTCCAGCTAACTAGTTCCAGAGCTGCCCAAATACCAATGTGAGGTCTGGCAGGACGTCATTGTGCATTGAGTTCAAAAGCTGAAAAATTTTGTCTGTCTACGGTTTTCTGTACTTAATTGTTACATGTGTTTCTCCATGAGCAATTATTTATAATTGAATGAGTAGTGTAGAGTAGCGACTTCAATTAACCACATTTCTTCAGTAATTCTCTGTATTGACTTTGTGAGAATTCTTAATAGAAGTGGAAAAAAAAAAAAAAAAAAAAAGGAAGTAATTATATTAGCTAATAAAAGCAATACAAACAGAAGCACAAGAATAAAAACCATTACATTATCAATGCACAGTTTCCAGCTGTTTAGGAAGCAGAAAATGAAGACCTTTCCAACAGAAACAGCAAACCCTGAGACAGTCATTGCTAGAAGGCAGACACTAAACATCCACACACATAAGTAAACTCTACTGTACAGAGGTTAGAGTCATTTAGGAAGCTGCTGCTAACTTGTGTAATAAGAAATTAATGAAATTTTCTTTCAGAATTCCTAACATTGACGTTCACATGAAATTCTGTTTTCAACTCAACTGAATTTTAATAGCTTATAAACAACCGAAATTATTTTTCCCTGGCAATTCTCGAGAAAATCTGATAGTCTGCTAAAATAATAACATGACATTACTATTCCAAGGCAAGGATCACACTGCACCTGCAACAGTGATCTGTACTCTGGGGAGAATTGCCATGCACCAAAAGATTGTACTGGCTTCAGGAGAATTGAGAATAGCAGCCTGAGCTTCCTTTCACCATTAGCATATATTCAATACAAGGCTCCATGCTCCTATTTCTCTCTTCTTTGTGATATCAACTCAGTTTACAACACACCCTTTCTGTCAATAAGTGGCACAAAGATCCATCCAGTCCCATCCAGGAAAAAGACTTCATGCTGCTAAATCATGCCATAGTAATCTTTGTTAAAAGGCAGAGTTCACTGCAGAAATTTAAGGTTTCAAATCCTGATAATGAAATATAAGTAAAGCATTGATTAAATGCTTCAGGTAGATTGCCCATTCTTTTATTTTTATTTTTTTTTTTTCCTCTAAATAGCCAAATTATGTACCAAGCTACTGCAGTCACACAAAATGAAGTACTCAAAAATCATGACATATTGGTCTTAGAGTTTAAAAAGATATTTAATTTTTCCCTTTGTGATTGTGATATATGAAATCATACTTAAAAATTGATTATAGCCTGTTTTGTCCACTGACCTTGCACAGGAGGAATTTTGAGAACAACTGTAATCCTGGCAGTTTCTAATTTTCAAGCTGCATTTTAATATTTTTTTCCATAATTACTTCATCTGTTTTGAGAAAACAAGTCTACACACTGTTGTGGTTCTAAATGACCTTGGCTAGACCAAATAATTTGTTCAGATTGCTGCTTTGGAAAAATTTACACTTGATTTTTGTGTTGCAAAGGAGTCCTTCTAGGCTCACCTCTTTTCCTTTTGTCTTGCAGTTCTTGCAGAAAACTGTATTTTGCAAATTTAGGGCTAACAAAAAGGACCCTTCCAGAGGATTGTTTTGTCAAAAAAAACCCCCATATACACCGCAGGCAAGCTCACTTCCTCACTTGCAGAGCATCAGGTGGTTGTGGCTGACTCTGGATCTGAACATTTTTTGTTCCTCTTACCTGACTTATTCTGCGTAAGTGGTAGTAAAATCCACAGAAAAAGTTATTTATCTTCCTTTAGGCAGACCTCTTTTGCTCCATTACTGTCATCCATACAAAAATACACTTAGTAAAATGCTAGCAATGATACAGATTATGGAGCTGATGATACTTGATTTCTGTATTCAGTAATTCCCCTTCAAAAAGGAACAATCACCTCACCCACTGAAGTCATTACAGAAGCAGATGTCATTCATAGTGCCTACAGAATTAAATTCAACACTGGTTCCTGAGGTTTCTCTTATAGTGTGGTATGGTTCAGACTGATGGTGTCTCCCATAACTTTTGATTTCTATTTAGTAGTTATAAGTAGGATAACTTCGTTGATTGGCATACTGGGGAGTCATGTGTCTGTGGAATCCAGATCTCCCAGTGCAGCCTCTTGTCATCTGCTATCCACGCAGGAGGTCCAATACCCAATGAAGTTGCAGACAAGCCTGGAGAATGTGAGTAAGGAGACATACCTTTTTCTAATTCCACTGGTAACATTTGACCAGACTCCTCACTGTTGGTTGTGTCGCATCATGTTTTTTCTCATTGAGAAGTCTGTAAAGTCTGGTGTCTTCTACAGATATCTCTCATTTACACTTTCAGTAGAATTCTGGAAAAAAAATCTGCTCTATGAGGAGGAATTGTTCCTATTCCTTCCTCCACTTTCTTCAGCAAGGTTGTGTGAAATACGATCCACTCAAAAGTGGCTAGGGGGAAAACTCTTGATTTTTTTTGAGCTTCATGACACTGCTTATCCTTTTCAGCATAACTGTGGAATGCAGTTTCTTTGTGGCTGGCAGCATCATGATCCCATAATCTTTTAACAGTCTTCTCTATTTTATAAACCTGCACGGGCTCATTTTTCCTGATCCTTCTCCCCTGCTCGGTTAGATCATTATAGCAAATTTTCTTCGTCATTGTTTCTGAAGAGATCTGCAGTTAATTTTTCCTAGACTCCTGACTTATGAATCTTTATAGCATCTGTTTTTAGTTCCCCAATGATCATCTATACATCAGTAATATCAAGTTCTTCCGTCTTGTCAGTTTTATCAAAGTTGCCTATTGTTCCAGTGGGAAACCTCTTTGATATATATTGTTTGACACATCTTTTCTTTTGCTTATAAGAAATGGTTAGAATATTTTCATGTCTGTCTTTTATTGGCCCTGAATGACTCCAACTAAAATAATTTATAACACTTCTTTGTGATTGACATCACTTTTGTAAAACTTTTTAATGTCTGCCACTTTCACTGCCCAGATTCAAGTATACGGTTATTTGCCTGATTTAATAGCCATTTTAGGTGTATACTAAGTTATGCTTTCATTTCTATTTTTTGCCACTCCTCATGTCTTGATAGTGGCTTAACACATAACTCAGAAGATGTTCAGCTATGATTATTTGCCTTTGGTGATGACATCTCCAACGTGGCTTCATCTGTGTGTTCTAGAAAAACCCTAATATGCTCTGCACCAGACAGGCACAGGGACTGCTTAGCTTATTCAAGCTTCTTAATAACATCACTGTTTTCGTATCGTCTTCTATATTATGATAGTTAAAATGCCATTTTTGCTGGAGAGAGGTTGTAAAACTGATGTTTCCAATTGTTCTTTGAAAGTGATTTCTCTGTTTTCATTGATGGCATTGCTGCTCACTGCCCGTACCTGCGCTGTTTTTCTCTTTCATTCCTCCTGAAAGGAGGAATAAAACATGGTCTCTCTGTTTCTCCATTATACCATCTGGTGACACCAAAACTACTTTATAAGTCTTTATGTGGAGATATACATTACTACCACAGGATGATCTTGCTGATGAAGATTCACAGGCCAATGTGAACCATTTCTAGACATGCCACTACTTGGGGGCTGCAACATCCTGTCTGTGTGCATTCATTTCACACAGGCCAAGGAGGATGTTGCACTAACTTAAGTCCACTGGCATGTTGCATTTTTCTTTTTCTTCTGCATGTTATACTTTTATTAGGGGCATAGTGCTGCACGACTGTCACCTTCATTCACAGTGTCTGGAATTTCATGTGCAGGACATTACCCATAACTCGGTCTCAGTTTACTGTAGCTTTTCACCATGAACAGCTCATTTCTGCTCTTCCTACTGGATAGATCGTCATCTCTTGAGCCTGATGCAATCTGCTCCTGACCATGTGGCCTCACTTCGTTTTCCAGTTTTCCTACGATTTTTTTCTGACTTTTTAAGCCTGTAGAATCAAACATACCTTCCATAATTCCATACACAAGAAAAAGAGACGCTTTAGCAGAATATTTTTCAAAGTATGGGCTGCTTTCACAGGCATGTTTTGACTGATCTGTCAGGCACATCGACTGTACACTATCTGTGGCTATAAAATTCTGAGATCCAGGTGGACCGCATTTCTTCTCTGACTTTAGAGCTTCATAGATTTTCCAGACTAGGTACTGGAAGGAGAAAGGTTAGCAAAAATTGTGGAAAACTCTAGAATGACCTAAAAGGCAGCATTTATTATGCAAAGAAGTCTAAAAGTGCAGTGCCAGTGCAAGAACATGTTGAATTTTAATACATGACCACATCTTGTATATAGACTCTTTATCCTCTCTCAACACTATGCAGTCTCTTCTGGGCTTTCAATTACTTTTAACCTTTTAAGAAAAACATCAGGTCATTATGGACAGCACAATTAAGAAATGTACTTACTGTGCAGTGGTGGTCAGAAAAGTTAATTGGATGTTAGGCTGCATTAAGAATGAGACAGAGAATAAATAGGAAAAGATAGCATATTCTTTTATGTATGCTGATATTCCAAACTCACCTTGAATACTGAATTCACTTTACATTGTATTATCTCAAAAAGAGGATGTAAAAATATAACTGTCAAAAAAAAAAAAAAAAAAGAGCAATGAAAGAAAAAGAAGAAGAGCAAATTCATTAGAGTTATGAACAAGTGAAGTAATTGCCTCACAAGGGAGTAAAAAGTCCAGGGCTATTTCAAATGGAAAGATGTTGAAGATATAGTAGAGATAGCTAGAGGGGATATAGTGGAATCATACAGAGAAAACGTGATAGCAGGGAGACTGAATCGGTGATGCCATTTGTACCGAACAAAGCATAATTGCTTTCTGTGATTAAACTGTAGCTTCATAATGTTCAAAAGAAAATCCTTTCCCTTTCTGTAATGAAAAATTAACTTGTGGGACGCAATGATGCAAGAAATTGAGCAAATAACAGCGTGATGCAAGGATGGGTTGCAGTGCCAAAAGGGAATAAGTAAAGCCTACGCAATCACACAAAATCAACCAACAGAGGTCATCAGTCCTTCTGCTGCTAACCATAATCCATTCATGCACCAGCATTTGTTGTGTTCATTATTACTAGAGCTGTACTTTGAGAGAACAGTGTCACAACATTGGTAAGATCACGAACAGATATTAAAAATTACCTCTCAGACAGTATCCTGAGTTGTGACCATCAGTCTGTTCCCACATGCCATCTCCTAAATTTCTAATAGTGGACATCACTAACCTGAAACCACCATGGACTCCCTGACTGTGCTCATGCCGGAATGTACTCTTTGCTCATCTTCCCCATGCTCCTCACCATGGACATTGCGTTTGGGACTATCCAGGCAAATTACTGCAGTGGATCTGTAGTATTGATTTATTGATTGCATTTAGGGGTCGTAGCATTTAGTAATTTCCACAGTATCGTAACACCCTGCCTGTGATTGTCACATTCCTTCTCAACAGAGAAATTTACACAGTGCAAGCATGATATTGCACTGGGTACTAAAAATGCAAGAAAATCACCAGCGTGTAGCTCAGAAATACTACCTCCCTAAGGAACAAAACAAATCCACAGCCAGAGGAACAGGCATATTGCACCTGAGATTCAGTTCTGGCTGGACAGAACTGCTGCACCCAAGCGGACTCCTTACTTGAGATCACTAAGCTCATGCTGTGCTGGGCTGCAATCGGTTGTCTGCTTCACTTGGGATCAAGATTCTAGAGAGCTCAGGGAGAGATTTTTGAGCTCTCAGGACTATAACAATTCTATTCTTCATCTTGGAGTGATTCCCTGCTAAATGGTGTAACAAGTCCCTGTTTTGAGGCAAAGGGAAGAGCAGATGACACCAGGGATACAAAGAGCCCCACCATCTGCACTGTCCCACCCCAAGCACAGAGGCTGCAAAGGTCCTTGCTTTTCATCAAAATTACACATAAGAAAGGGTCCTTGCACAGTCACATTAACATCAGGGACAAGGTATTCATACGGTAAGGGTGCCTACAGTATGAATGAGTGTATGTAGGAAGAGATTCGTAACACCGACTTGAATGTGGAGCGTGTAATTCAGGGGCTATTGGTTGCCATGGAGTTCAACTGAAGTGGGAAGTGACAGCAAAAAACCTCATCATACTTGTATATAGAAGAACCTCAAGCAGAATCGTAACATGGTGAATATTTTTATACCTTTAAGAAAGCCACTGAGAGGCAATTTTTACACAATAAAAGAATAAACCGATGTAGTTTCTTTCTGTCGGTTGGTACATATCCCCTTCACTGGCAATGGCAGAGGCTTCCAGCTCACTCCAAGCAGGAATTCAAAGACAGCCAAATATCTGTGGGCAACTGGCTTCCATTCAGTTATAAGCTAGGCAGTGGGTTTCTGATGTTGTTAAATATAGTTCAGGCCTCAGCTTAGTCTTCTCTATTCTTTGTAGCCCGTGCACTGTTGGACTAAAAATTTCCAAAGAAAAAACCCACTACATTTCTCTATCAAGTCTGTTATCCTGGATGTAAAGTTACTTAGGAATTTTATTTATAGACTCACACAGATTCTGTGGGGAAAAACTTGCTATCTTTTCATTACAAAACAGGAGCGATGCCGGTCTGAAGCTGACATACTGGAACAGCCTAAGATAACTACATTGGATGTGACAGAAGAATAATTTGGAGCTATGACATTAACTTAATGTAACCTGTGTTTTACTTAGTAGGAGTTTTATCTGCATGTATTCTCATTCTGCAGAGCAATTAAAAAAATAAATCTGTAGCTTCACTTTGGCATGGCAAAGAGAGGGTTGGTACCCCTCAAAATAAGAAAAAAATCTCAGACTGTTGTGTAAAAATTTATTCCGTTTCTGTGCTGGTGAATTATTCATATTTTTGCAGATAACAAGTTTAAATGGATGTGAATTGTTCTATGAAGAAAGTTAGCCACAGCTGGTCAAAATATTTGTTGTGAACATTTGCCATGAATGCGACCCATTTCCTCTGTGAATCGTAGACAAGCCTTGCTAATTTCTGAGCACATATGCGCTATTCAGACCTCGGACAGATGAGACAAACAAGCCCTTTTCAGCACATGAGTCAGCTGTGAGCTTCTCTGTTCCACTGCTCATCTTCTCTGATGCAGGATTACTCAAGTGAATCACCATGTTTATTCACGATTCTTCATTTTGCATTTATTCTTCATCCTGGTTATTCTTCAGCCAAGGGCTGCCCAGCATTTTGTGGGTTTCATATGAGGGGCCTTTCATCATCTCAGAAAATGTGAAGAACAGGTCATGCAGTGGTCGGGCTGACTGCCACGTCCCTCTGATGCTAGAGTAGCAGGGTAGCTACTCATGGTCATGAATTTGAATCAGGACATGAATCCCCAAGGGCTGTATGTCAGTAATTTCCAGTGGTTTTTTTTCAGCAGAGGTGAGTTTTAAACTTCTAAAATAAATGGATGCATTTAAAAAAATCCAGGTTTTCTAAGAAGACATTATCAGAAGTTGGGGTTTTCTTATCAATATTTCATGAGCCAAAAGGAAAATTTAATCTGCTGAAATAAATTACTTTGTATGATTTATGAACACCTGCTCAAAACCCAATGCTGACTGGATCCCTAGGGCTTTTCCATGAATACTGTACCTTGCTGCATGTGGAAGCAATTCCAAATGCTCCTTCCTGGGTTCTCCCTTCTCAACTACTGTTCACATCTCTGTTTCTAAGCCTTTCTTTACAGCTTCTTCAGCTTTGATCAGTTTAAATAATTTGGGGCAACATGAGCATGTTTTTCTGCTCCTTCTTCTTTCCACTTCCTCTTCTACATGTGAGTAATGTGGGAATCCTCCCAGTGGGATTCCTCCTTGCAGGGCAGTGCCAGGTCTCCCCCCATTAGAAGCTAAGCATGCATTTCTGCTCTCCATTAGTGATTTGCTGTGTGGGAAGGGAACAAGTGAGATACAGTCTCTTACCTGATTTTTATCTATGCTGTGTTTTCAGCTTGCTAAATGTTTTTAAGCCTTGGCCATAGCTTCTTTGTGAGGTGAACTTCCTGTTTTATCTTCTTAGGTGTTCAGACTCAATGAAACCAGTTTTATATTGCTCAGTCTTTTGTTAGCTTATGTTAAATATGATGGTGTTGCAAGTTCAGTTCTTTGTTGCATTTAAAGGTGTTAAATTCATTGATTTGGTATCCCAGCCATTTTTTTAACAAGTAAAGAAATCCCTTTTATCTGCATTTGCATTCAACTAAGCCACCTTTTAAATATTACAGGAGAGAAGCTTCTACAGCATAGCAGCTTTGGGATGTTAAGCTGAGTTATCTGCAACTGCCAAGATAACGACACTGGTCCAAACTTTGTTAGCCTGCTGTCTCGTGGGACAGTCAGGATTTTTAGTGACAGTTTTGCTTTGTTTACTACCAGACAATCTTTATGGCTTCAGCTGCCAGTACTTGTGCACATTTATACTTTTAACCATCTGAATAATCAAATTAATTACATTAGCATGCCTAAATCAGAACCTGTGTTTCGCTGGTCAGACACCATAATGTTAAAAGCCTTTACTGACGCTATCTTCTCCAAAATGTGTCACTTTCTTGCAGAGTGTCTTATCTGAGCCCTTATTTTCCAACAGTCCCTCAGCTTTATCATCCATCTATCTCTTCAGAATGACTGGTGGTAAAGACATGCAAATAGATAATTCAATTTCCCTGCAATGTCTTTATCCCCTTTAATTGTTCCCATTGCACCCTGGTACTCCACTGAGTCTTTTGATTCTCTCACAGCCTGCTTACAACTCTTATAATTAAGTAATTTCTTCTTATTTATTTTCATGTTATGCCTTTGGCTAATCTCTCCACCAAATCCCTCAGCTAAGCCATCTTCATTTTTGTTTTACATTATTGTTCCTTACCACTAACTTCTGTTGGGCTAACTTCCCATTTTCCAAAGAATATTTGAAGAGTCTCTTTTGTGGTACCTTTCCATCCAATCAAGGCAGATATGCACTCTGCCTCCATTCAGCCACGGCAGATAGGCACTCTCCCTCCCTCCCTCCTCTGTTTTGTCTTTCTGGGGCTTGTGCAAATCTTTTGTAACTCATTAGTGGCTCACTTCAGTAGGGTCTATGCTGAATCCTTACAGCACCTTACACAATTCCCTTTGTGTAATAGTAATTTATTTCACTTTTTTTTTTTTTTTTCTGAGAGTTAAACTGGTGGGGAAGGGGGTTGGACGAGGGAAGGGAACATTAAGCAAAGGAACAAAAGAGATGGACTAATAGAAAGTGGTTCTGTGTTCATGCATAGAAAATTATTTGGATGCAAATCAGTCACACAGCTGAATGATTTGTCTCAAAGACTCAAGATTAGGGAGCAGAGGGCTTCAGCCTCAAGTAGTACTCTGATTTCTATCCAGACCCTGTATTCACAAAACAGTGTGCCTGCAAACAGCCCACCTGGAGGACTTGTTTGCTGCTTTCATGTCTCCTTGTATTCATCTGAAAAACATCTTTGTGTTCACTTTGAGTTATTTCCTGCACCATGTCTTAAAACTGCAAAATAGGTAGTGTGGGGAGAGGGATCTGAGCACCCAAATTAGTTACACACTAAGCAAACTGGAAGCCATATCTCCCAGGGAAATAATTTCCACTGAAATTGCAGGTGAGAAATTGCTTGATAACCTCATAATTTACATAGATATCTAAGCAAAGATTGGCATTCCTAAGGGTAGAGTCTGAGAGGAAGATTTTGCTCAATCAAATTACATATTTCATTGTGATTTAGAGTTGAAGTGGATTATAGAAGATGCCTTGTATACACCATTTCCATAAAGCTCTACTGAAATCCTTACACGGTCTTTGAAAGCATGAGGTAGAAGGATCACGAATATGAGTTTGCATCTTCTGTTGAGAAAACTTCTTCTCAAATATAAAGAATTAAACCTTTTCTGATCACAATGTTGTCCTATTTTCACATCTCCAGTAATAACAAGTTTTCAGTTCATTTTAAGATCTGGATTATTCCATCTTCCCTAATCTAGCCACAAAGCCCATCCATGAATGTGTTGATGCCAAGTGAGTGCAGGAGGCTGGCATATGTGTGAGGACACATATATGTGTAGAGTAATGTAGGATATATTAAGTAAACATGGTGCAATTGTTTTTTTCATCACTGCAGGCATAGTAATTTAATGCTGCATGGAAATTATCGCCTGTTTCGGTTGGGCAGTGGGTAGTAAATTCATGTTGCAGGTTTCTTAAATAAAGTTAGACCAAAAATAAATGTCTGTTGCCAATCCAATTGGTATGCCTTTGCCTGATGTTGCTAAGGAAAGTACTCCTTCAGATTGCCAGCTTAGCACAGCTTCCACATACAATTTGAAAAGATCAAGGTTTTCCCGTTACTGCAAATGAGGGAGAGGTGGACTGGTACCCAGCAGCAACAAAGTTAAATGTTTGTAAAGTCCATGTGTTGCAAGCTGCCTCAGCAATTACACTTCAGAGAAGCTTCTAACTTAGACAGAGAGGCACAGTTCAGAAACAGGAACTGTGTCTTTAGAGAAGGCATGTACATTTCCACTCAAAACTTGCTGAGAGACAAAAAAGAACTAGAAAACACACCACCATCTACTTCCAATAGAAATTTATGTGTTGCTGTCTTTCAGGGGTAGAGGTCGTTCAGGGTTAGAGGTCTTGACAGTAAAGAAGCATGTTTTGACTGGACATAGGCTTTTTTCTCTCAGGCAGAATTTGAAACAATGCTCTTGTAGGCTTTGATGACTTGTTTCAAATTAAAGAAAACAGCAGAAGAGGATCAAATTAAAATCTCCATGGGAGAACATGGTGTGAGCCTTCCCTGTAATAGACCTCATGGCTCATCAAAATTTGAGAATTATGCAGAGGTAAAGCAGACTGCAATAGCAGTAAGGTACAATTTCATTTTGCAGAAGTTTAAGCTCTACATTCTGAAGCTTTCCTTGCTTGTTGCTCTCTAAAAGAATCTGTTGTTTGTAAATCATCTTAGTGGGAAAGACAGATGATGAGAGGGCTTGATTGAGCTTTCTTAGGTGTAAATATGAAATATGTCATTAAAGCGTCCAACTCTTGTAAAATGCACAAGATGAATGTAGAGAGGCCCAGGCTCCTCAGTACTTTCACACTGAAGAAAACATTGCAGCATTTTCTTCTTTGTCCCTTGCTATCTCCTTCAGGGCCTCCAAGGTTTCTAATTATTCTCCCAGAGCTGAGGGAAGCCTTGCAGCCAGACTATTGGTAGCTGTTAATTAATAGAGTTCCTATTTTGAGTGGTTGCAGCTATTTTCCATGTTGCATTTGGTTCACAGAAATAAGTCAACAGTCAAACTTTATTGTTCAAACCTTGGATAATTCCCTCCACTCAAGCAGGAAGCCAGGGGACCCAGTTGTAACCATACCATTTATATTAACATTGTACTGATTTATTTCCTTTTCTGATTTTCCTCTTTATAATAGAAAGAAAAGGAGGGGAAAAAAAAAAAACCAAAACCCCTAACAGTAAAACCAGTAAAGTGTAACAAAAGGAACAAGGATTTAAACTGATAGCCTGAATCTGTTTTATTTCACTACAGAGAAATATTTTCTCAAAGTAGCTTAGCTAAAATCTATTGTAAGGAATGCCAGAAGAATCGGAAAGATTTAATTCAGGGTTTATTTTATCCACCAGTGAGCAGGACTTATCACATCAAGCAGAGGAATGTGAGTTTCAGAGAAGGAGCACTTTACTGACACCTCTGAAACAACTCTCTTTTCAAAAGAATTCTGCCAGAATAAACCCCTGTCCCTTGCTCATGCCCTATCCACAGCAAAGCTGAGTATCTTGAGGTTTGAAGATAACTGCAACCATTGATTTTTTTTTTTTAATTCTTTTTTTTATTTCTGCTTTGACTTTAGAAACTCCTTCATAGATATCCTTCGGGCTATCCTACTGTCCTTGGAAGTGCTCATCGAAGATCAGGAGCTTCAGATAAATGGCTTCATTTTAATCATAGATTGGAGCAACTTCTCCTTCAAGCAAGCCTCCAAGCTTACACCATCTATCCTAAAACTGGCCATTGAAGGCTTACAGGTAGGTGGAGGGTAATATATGTACCTTCAACTTTTATTGCTGCAGACTGTGATCTTTGCCTCATCAGGCACTGGGCAAGGTGAAGGTTGGTGGGAGAAAATAATCCAAAAATCTTTACTGGCTGATCCACTTGCAGCATGGATTGATTTTCAGACATTTCATTTTGACTGTCTTTCACTTTTATTTCAGCTGTAAATCAGTGTAACCCGTATGTGTGTTACTTACTGCAGCATTAAGAAGGACAGTTAGAGATTTGAGCTTTAATCCATCAGAGAATTCAGAGGAATTAAAAACCAGCAAAATCTGCCTTCTTGAGTGTGCAGTCCACATGCGAGCACATCTGTATGCAGAGGGAGGGTGGCAGGAGAAGAGAGCAGTTCCCTCAGCAGATGGAGGTGTGCTGTGGTGTTCACGTGGATGTGTTTGAGTCATAGGGAAATGAGGAAGAGGGAGGACAGGCTCCCTGTCTTGTCCTCATTCTGACTGCCTTAGTTTGCCACACAGGATCCTGTTACCCTGAGGTTCAGACTGCTCAAGGGCTGCGCATCCACTTGACACTTGCAAATAAATAAGAGAAAGCTAAACCCATGTGTTGGTACAGGCTTAGGTGGAAAGTGAGGACAATGCAGCTGGGGTCTCATAGGAGAATCTGAGGAAGAGGACAAGCTGTGGTGCTCAGAGAAGACTTCAGCCCTTTCCACTAGAGTCTGAGCCTGCCTCTGTTGTTACACCTGAGATAGATTTTTAGGCTTGAAGCAGTCTGCTACAACCTTATTAATTGTGGGCATTTGATAGAATCGGAAGACTATTTAGCTTTGAAGGACCTCTGGATGTCACCTTGCCCAAACCCCTGCTCAGAGCAGGGCTGACTTCAACCTTATACCAAGTTTCTTAAGGACCACAGGTTTCATGTAGCTATGTATTTAAAAGGAGAGATTTTAGAGGTCGTTGTTTTTGTGTTTTAATCTTAATAATTTTCATGTATCCTACAGTAAAAAAAAAAAACCTCAGGAATAATCTTCCCTGGTGTGTGTATTTTAACTGAAACTTTTGTATTAAAAAGAACAATTTGTTCAACTAATTTTTTTGCCTAATAAATTGTCTACAATTACATCATGATTATCTCTACCTTATGTTATTGTTCAAGTATGAGGTAGAAAAATCTGCCAGCAGTTTTAAGCTTGTGTTCCCCTTTGTGGAGAATTTTCATCTCTTCCAGCAAATTAGAAAATCAAGCTGTGCAATTAGTCCCTAGGAAAATACCTTATCTCCTCCTGCTGCTACTATTACTTCATCTGCCTTCCCTCACAAAATAACATTCTGTGGTTCAAAAAAAATCATCCCTTCAGAAGAAAGAGAAAGCCGACTGACATTCATCAGGAAATCAAATTCCAGCAAGGTGTCCTTGTGCCTGTCCAAATTGTACACTTCCAGCTCCCAAGCAAGAGGCCAGTCCAGCCTTCATCCCACCTGATTTCTGGCCATGGCACTGCCAGGTTGTCTACCTACTGTGTGGAATGAGGACACCTTACGGCAGATCCAGCTTTGAGTGCAGGAAAAGAAACTTAATCCTTTTGAAGCCAGTTTGCCTTACTGTGCGTGTTCACAGGCTCTTCTTCAACATCCCTAGTACTAGCCCCTAGTTTATTCACAGTTGTTTGCGTCAACATGTTTCTGGAAGTGCCAAAGCCTGGAAATATGAAAGCTAGTCTTATGATGGTGTCATTAGCCTGACACCTTGTGCTGGACAATTTAAGGGGAGGGGTAGGCATTTCATTTCTCATTTAAGTCAAGTAGATAAGTAGAAATATAACTGTTTTTCTAAAAAGAACAAATTGGAATAATGTGTCCTAGACCTTTCTAACCACTGGCAGGCTTGATGAGTTGTAGGAGTTGTGAATGCTGCAATCTAAAACTCACCAGGTTTAGAAGCAAGTCATTCATGGTTATAAAGCACATATTTAGCAAGTAATGTTGGTGGGTTTTTTTTAGGGGTGGGGTTTTTTTGGCTCTAATTGTTGCTGTTGACACACCTTCATTAAGACTTTCATCTATTATTATTTTAAAAGAACTACTGGTATCTTAATGTAAAATTTATGTAGAACGTAATTGAAATGCAGGCAAGACCTACATACAGAAAGAGAAGAGTCACAATATGAGTTGCATATTGTGCAGGGAGGTCACTGAATGTGAAAATGTCAGGTTCTACTCTCATGAGATGATCATGTCCTCAGACAGGCAGATTACATGGCTATCATAGTCCTACTTTCTAAGAATAGATTTTGGGTCATATTAGGTCCTGTGTAATTCTAGTGAAGGGGATGAAAGGAAAATAATTCCCTCTTACAATTTCTGGTGAGATTGAACCCATATGCTCACATGTTGGTTTCTGAGACAGGAACTTCTAGAGCTTCTGTCCGTAATAGTAATAGTAATTTTAATGCCATAGCTGAACCATTTTCCCATAGCTTCATTAAACTCTCATTTGATTCAGCATCTCAGACCATTTCTTTCTGAAATATAGAGCTCTGAAAATAAATAGTAAATTTATGGATTTGGTATTTTTTTCTTATGTTCAAATTGCTTTAAGCCAATTAATATATTGGCAGTTCATATTTTTGCATTTGCATTCTGTTAATATTTTTCCTCAAGTTGCTGCTGCAGTGCGTTATCAGTAAGTGAAGAGAACAAACATTGTACAGGTGCATATGTTAATTCATTCTGTGTTGCAAGACCAACCCCTGTCAAATCCGATAGATCTGGCTGAAGAGAGTAATATGTTGCTATTGTATAGGATGCTCAGTTCCAAATACTGTAAAGTGCGTAAATGCTCGGGGAGATGAAGTATGAGTTACTTCACTACAAGGCTGAATACACATATTTCTCAATACTTCTCTTTGTTCTGTTTGGATTTTTGTAGATATTGCATCACACAAGATAGTTCATTATAACTCAACAGGGCACCTACTCTGCTTCTCAAGTGTGTTATTTAATGACCTGAAAGTAGCTTAACGTCTGCACTTTAAACAACAGTTGTTCAAATGATAAACAGTTCTTGTCAAATTGTTCTTAGTGACAAATGTGTTCTTAGTGCCTAAACCATCTCTGATTAATGAGCTCTGCTCTTTTATCAAAAGGCAATTTCTACTCTATGCTCTGAGCTCTTACCATACTCATTCCTTTTGAGTTTTAACACATTAAAGAGAAGATTGTCATGTGGTGGAAAGGTGAGGAAAGAGATGTATATAAACCCAATCTATTTTGCCAATAACTTGATGAGTTTTGACTTCTGATCCTTATTCTTTTAATGTGAACAGCTTTTCCCCTTCACAGCATATTTCTCCCCTCTGTTCTCTTCATCTGTGAAGTTACACTTCTCTGTGTATCATGTTGATCTTATAATTATCCTGTGATGGTAGACAAAATCTAATTGTGGCTTAAGTTAACCAGAGACTGATCTTTTGGCATTTTGTATAACAGTGTAGAAGCATTAGAATCTAATGTCAAAGATAAGAAACTCATGTTGCAATCGTGATGCCGGTAAAGCAAGTAAACCTTGGTCACTACAATCCTTAGTATGCAGTAAATTTGCTACTGACCATTGCCTTTGAAGACCTCTAATAAACATGGGAATTACAGCTAAAGTGTGTGTGTTACAGTGATCATAGCTTGGGTGTTTAGTAAAGCATCCAGAAATACTTTCCAAAACTTTCAGACCAGCACAATGTCTGATCTCACCTGCCATTGCCTTGGCAAAAACAAAGCCAGAAGGTCACTGACTACCAAGATCCAACTGAGTAGTTTACGGCACAGATCAGCAAGCTGGAACCAAAACTGAGCCAAAGATCATGTTTGCACTCCAGCATAACTAGTACTGCCTTACATGAAGGCTAACTTGTCCTGAGGCTGTCTCAAGTTACTGAAACAAGTAGGGTGAATGATTACATCCTGGGCATATTCTTTTTTTGCTGATGTTTCTGTAACACTCAATTGTACTCACATACTGGGAAGACAGTGACTCTTAAAAAAACTCCAGTCTATGACTATTTTGTGACAATGATTAATCACTGCAGGAGTGATCTTTAGGGTTCAACAGGTCTTTGATTCAAATTTCACAATCATTGCAGCAAATACCAGTAACACCAGGAAACAACCAAGATCAGCAAACAGGGATTTGTCCCCAGATTTAATTTGGTAATAGCCTGACAGCAGTCATGACCAGCAATGTCCATTAGGAGATCCATTAATGTTCTTTTAATTTTTTAAAATTATTTTCATTTTATCATCATGTGGTGTAAACTGGAAATTGGTATTTATGGGAGGAGAGACAAATGAAAGGAAATCAATGACGCTTGACTTAAGAACACCTTAACCAGATACTGGTACTGACAAAATTCTTCTGGGGGAAAAAAAAAAAGCAAAACCAAAACAACCCTGCAAAAAAGGGAAACTTGTATGAGCTTTCTGAAAAATTGTTAAAGTACATTTGTCCAGAGTAGCTCTAAGTCTGATAATCAAGCTAAGAAATTTGTTTAGACATTATTGGAGGTAATCCCACTTCAGCAATAGATTTAAGTTACATTTAAAAAAAAAAAAAATCTCTCCTACTGTAATTAGGTGGGATTGAGAAACTTAATGTCAGTTAGATTATAGCAGAAGATTACTTGTCTCCTGACGCTCTTATACAATCACATGTTTTTAATGTTGTGCTTCTGAAAGAAGAGTTGAAATATAAAATAGGCTCTGAAGGCAGGCTAGAATGTAGAGCTTGTAGGAAAAAAGTATAGTTCAATATGATGGTAAATGTGTAATTTGTTTGTTTTTCCAAATCTTAGAGAAAAATATGAGCTCTTAGAGATGATAAAAGTTTTCTAGTGAAAACATTTTTTCTGGAAAAATGCCATCTTTTCAGAATAGAAATATTATTGTGAAATTAGTTCCAAAGATTCCCCCCCCCTCCCCAAATAATCTAGAAATATGTTTATTTAAAAAATTTTCCTCTGTAAAATTAAAATATTTGTTATTCCATTTCATTATGAGTGGTAAGAAGCACTTGATTTCTTTCTTAATTGTTATAATTTCTTCCTTTTTCAAAGTTGAAATCAAGCTGAAATAATGGAACTGTAGTTCAGATCAGCATGACCTGAGTTAATGGGTATGATCAAATCTTTGTTATGGTCAAACTGGGGATCTGAACAGAATCTGGGCAGTCCTCATGCATCTGGAGACATGGCTAAACTCTCTGCCCTGCAAGCCTGGTGTTTTCTTCAACAGCCGAGACCCTAGAGCAAGGAACAGACTATTGTCTTTCTGCTTAAACACATTCATACTCTGAAAACCAAGGTAGGTGTGATCCCTTCGACTTGGTACTTCCAGTTGAACTCTTTATGAGTCCTGTGAAGGATGCAGGCTATAAGATGCCTTACACAGTCAGTATAAGATACAACTCATCTTTCCATAGTTTTTGAACATAATACTGCTGTTACTTGAAAATTTAAAGTGAGTGAGAATCCACATCATAAAAAATGGAAGAACACTCTAAAAAGACTTATTCTAGCTCAGCCTTTCTGTAGAAATATGTAGTGTATGGAGAAGTCTGTCTAACCTATAAATATCCTATGATGCTGTTATGCCTCATCAGGTATTTATAACAGGATTTATTAATGGAAAGACAGGTCTCTGTCAATGCCTACTGAAGGCAGAACACATCAAATCCACAGTAATAGGAGCTAGGCAAATAAAACCATATATAGGCACATGTATACACTGTCTTGGGCAAGAAGTGAAAAAACCCTAAAACTTAGCACCCAGTGCTAAAAGCCTCTCAATGAAGAGTCTAAACCTATTTAAATCTGTGAGACTAAATGCAGACTCAAAAGGCACTCATTCATTTGTTTGGCTGCTCCTTAGCCTTCCAGGCTGAAAATCTGAAAGACAAAAATCAGCAGAGAGCTAAGGGCAGTTTCTGGGGTAGTATAACTGGCTGGGCGCTGTGCACATCTGCAGAATAGTACTGATTTATGGCAACTGAGAATTGGTCCCTCTTTCTCTTCCTCTGTTGGAAAGAAACCGACTTAAAGGCAGACTTGGGGTTTTTGTGATGCTGAGTTTTTTTGTTTGGCTTTTGGTTGGTTGGTTGTTTTTTTGGTTTTGGTTTTGTTTGGTTTAGTTTGGGTTGGTTTGGTTTTTGTTATGTCCAGAAGTTAAAGATTTGGAAAGAAATAAGGATGCATTTATATTTTGGATTTTGTGCAAAAAGCTTGTCATTATCTTTCCCAGGATATGGAAGTTGAAGAAAAGAGGATATTCTAGGCTGGGTCCTTGAGGATGGATAACCGTTTCTTTAATAGTGGCCTAGCAGAGGACAGGCAATTTCTTCAGACTATAAAAGGAGGATTTTCCTGTGACATAATCATTATGTGTTGATATGTCCAAATGGTATGTTGTAGCTTCCCAAACTAGAGCCCCAGCTAATAACTTTAGCAGACTTGCTAATAACTCAAGCTTACATTCATAGAGGCAAGATTAGCTAAATAAATGTGGGGTTACCTACAGAGGGGGACAAATCTGGTCTGTGAAGAAAATAGAGAACTCCTCCCAATAAGAATTATTTAACTGTTTCTGCAAAGAGACAGCTTCAAGATCTAATGACATTCAGCATCTGGAAAATGGCTACAGATCAGAATTTAGCAGATGCTATAAGATGCGATGGGCTGTCCCAAACACCTATAGAAAAAACTTTCTTAATTTCAAGTCCACTATTTGTAGGAAATGTAAGTTTGCATATTTACACAGATACATGGATGAAACCATTTCCAATATATGCACATAAAAAGCATACCATTTTTTCCATTAAATGTTGTCTCAGAAGTTCCCAAATCTGTTCTCTAGTTATTTTTTCCTTAATATTAGAATGTGCTTCATATTAGACACCTTTGCTGAACTGCTGAACATGAAGTCACTGCTAATCATGAGCACTTAGTATCCATTGAAAGAAGGTTAGTTTGAATCATTCCAGGAATGCTCATGCTATCTGTCTCCAACAGCTGTTGTGATATGTACAGTGAGTACTCTCTGAGCTGTCAGTGAGGCTGTCTTCGGAATTTTAGAAGATGAGAAAAGGGATTGACTCATTATATATAAAATAAAGGTAGATAAACAGACTTTGTTCTTTGCAAGAGAAGGCCTATGCTCATTGTGTGGTTATCATGTCTAGGGATTTGACTGGAACAAGGAAAAAGAAAAACATAGTAGGCTGTAGACTCACATTTGTCACTTGAAAATTGGAATTAACTATTTAGCAGAATTGATCAGCTCAGCCGTGTTTGCCAGGTGGAGGCTTTGGGGCTTTTGGCTGTGAGTAAAGGATAAGCTGCAGTGTGGACAGCTCAAGAGGCTGGCTATGTTAAGTAGAAACTGTTTTTTAACGCCGGTTATTACATTTTATTAAAGGTCTTTCTGAATTGCTGATAAGAATTAGACAGGAAGCAAACACTCTTTCAGCCCTGGCAAGGAAATGGGAAAGTTTATTGCAGTAAGTCTGCTTAGAACAGAAAGCAGATGTTTCTTTCTGGTAGCCAGTAAAAATGCAGCTAGACCTAACACCAGCCATGCTCGAAACTTGTCACCAACATCTGCATAAGCAAGTCGTGTTGTATCTTAAACATTTCTTCCTCTCATAAAATGTGAACTTGGCCAAATGTACTTGCATTAGTACATTTGGCCAGTACTTTATCCCCGTCCTCAGTAATTTCATAGAACTTCAGGAGTGATGCATCTGTAACAACTGCTGGACTTCTTTTACAGACTCAAAAGTGACATTTCAGTGAGAGCTATGTGCTAACAGGGGTGGAATGGGTATTATTTTGTTTGAGATGTGGAGTGGCGATCGGTGTACCTGTGGGTAGGGAGGTAGAGGAAGTTGGAGCAAGAGGAGGAGTGACACTATCACTGTAGACAGTGATATGTGGCATGGATTACCCCTGAGCACAGATAGATGATGACTTTGCTTTCTTTAGGAGACGATTCATGCTGCAGCCTCGCTACCAACTGCAGGACTGAAATCCTTGTCCCCTGGGAGGACAGCTGTGGCAGTGTATGGTCAGTTGTAACACCTCCTTCTTGCAGTCCCCTTTTTAGCACATGCCTTCAAGGATGTGCTGTATCAGTGGAATTGGCTGTGGGTCCCTGATCACTGCCATGACAGAGCCAGCAGCTCAGCTCACGCGGATGCAGGAGAGGGCTCTTGACAGGACTCTATGTTCACACTGTCCGCTCTAAGCAAAGTATTAATCTCTGGTGCAAGCTTTTAACAAAGACCTGCAGATAATAACATTTTAAAATTCTGCAGAAAGGCAATGATTTTGAGAAATGCTTGCCTGCTTGTTGTTTGACTTTGATTATGTGTAGAAAAAAAGGACTTTTCTACCACACGTAATTCTCTTAAAAGCCTCATTTGTTATTATTTTCTCTTCCTAAACAAAGCAACTTATACATTCCTCAATATTTTATATGGCTATACATATTTGTATGGTCAATATGTGTATATGGTTGATACAGTCAAAAGAGACCGTGACATTTTCAGTAAGACTGAGGTGAAGTCCCAACTGATGTGAATGGGACTTTTGCCATTGCTTTAATGAAGTCTGTATTTCCACCCCTATTACACCATGGCAGGAAGTGATTTTCCACATCGTAAGAGTTTTCTAGGCTTTCAGCACTTGTCCCGCAGTGTCTGAGCATTTTTTGGAAATTTTCCACATCAGTTAGAACTTTTTATCTAGTGATCTTGAAGCACTCTGTTTGTTCTCAAACAATTTTATGTCTCTTCTTAACTGTGTAGAGCTTAATACTTGAACCAAGCATTCCTGAATAGCAGGGGTTCCATGATGAAAAAATTTTAACCTGAAATATCTCAAACATTGCAATCTTCCAAGGAAATATGAAAACATGGCGTGAAAAATTCACGCTACTGCCTTCTCCCCTCCTCTCTACCGTTGGTCCCCTGCTGAGCTTTGAGTTCAAAAATGGGCATTTTTTTAGGAAAAAAGCATTTCAGTGGAAATTCCTCCAGTATCTGTACTGCCCTGTAATTCAAACCTTCCTGTGATTCTTTCAGGATGTTTTGCATCCGTTTCTGGTAGACACGTATTAGAGCATTTGAATGTGTATTCTGCTTTTCACCCTGAACACACTCCCATGGTTTCAATCGCTTTGCAGTAAAACCAGTTTAAAGCATGGCCAAAGTGTAACAAAAATAATTTCAATTTCAGAGGAGGTTTTTCTGATCAACTCCAATCTACATGCAGTGAAAATGCAGCTAAGCAAAAGCATAACTAATACAAACACCATTACGATGCACATATTCTTCAAATAGCAGATACATTTATAATGCCATCAAATTGACAGTTTTTCACAAGAAAGGCAGAAGCATGAATATATATTTGATAAGCAAAATACTTGATAGCTGTTTAAAAATTGCAGAGAATAACAGCAGAACAGCCAATAAACTGAAAACAGAATTCAAGCTCTCCTAGCCTTATAGGGTAATATAAATCTTATTCTTCTATTTTGCTAGAGAATTTAGAAGCATCTTTAGATTAGTAGAATTGTGCTCAGTAGGACGTATGCTCTGTGCCTGGAAGAGAGGATTTCTGGTGGGTTGGTGGGAATGCTCATGTAAATTGACATCTGCAGTAGTTACAAAGGGTCCTGCTCTAACTTCTGTGTGAAGTTTCATGAAGAGTCTCACTGGCAATCCTAAGTTTATTTGGCTTCATTTACAAATACAGAAAACCTAAATTTAAGTTTCTCAGGAAATAACATCTCCTCAGTATAGCACAGGTAACATTAACCTCTTTGTGATGGTCCTTTCCTTTATCATAACATTTGATATCATTTATCAAAATTTTTGCTAACTGTGAGGAAAGGTGCAAGGGGACAGTCCTAAGGAGATAAGGATTCCTGAATCTGCACTGTAACTGAAATTAATGAATTGGTACAGATAAAGCTTCTGACTTAATTAATCAATGTGAGTGGACTTTTTGCTAACACTGGAGACAGTATCTACTACTATCTCTCTCTGAAAAAAAGGTTAATAATTTTACTATGCAAAAAAATTAACCATCCATATTTTCAGACAAATTCCAAATATATTTTCTTTTTTATTATCAAAAAGAGAACATTTACACTCAAAACCAACCAGGCAAACCTCAGTTTCTGTTGCTGGCCACTGTCTTTGCTTAAGCTGAGCCAACAGTCACTGGAGCATGGAGGCTGTAGACATTTGAAAAGAGCCATTTGGACAACTGGACTGACAAAGGACTAAGGAAGCAAAAAACAGCTGAGCTGCAGTCCTGGTCAGATGCTGCATCAGAATGTCTAAAATTATGCTGTTCTATGAAAATCCAACATTTTCAGAAAGAAGCCCACAACTTTCCATACAGAAATAAATAAACAGTTTGCCCAGAAGAGCTTCCTCTTGTTGAAATGGAGAGAAACTCGGTTTCTCTACAACATTCTAGTTCACATTTGCAGTGTGTCACCCGATGTATTTCTACCCAGTTCCTGCCATGGATATGTGGAATCACAGGGTCTTCTGGTCATCCAATAACAGTTTCTGCTTATAGTGGAATGACTGCAAATACTAGATCAGCTCAGCTACAGGCATCAAATTAGCTACCTGCTACCTAGCTTTTTCCATTTCCAAACCTGCCTGCTCTTTCTTTACCTTTGATATTGCTTTCTGCTCTAAATACTAAACTATAAAAAAGCGGTGAGGTAAACCAGGTGTGCAAGGTGGGCATTTTATGGTGCTGAGCTCACATGGCTAACAGCATTAGGTATTCAAACACACAAAACATAATTAACTATTCAAGAACTTTCCCTCCTCCAATTTGTTATACATGCCTGAGTGAATGTTAATGGGGTCACATAGCTCTTTGAACTGCTGCTGACAGAACAATAAAGAGTTCCTGTGGTTTTCAAGAAACAGCACAGTATAATTTTGCTTGCTTTGCAAGGGCATTTCTTAATGATATCATTATACCCTCTAAACTCCTAGTCCACTCAGAAACTCACAACACTTCAAATGACAAGTTACCTTCTCTTCTCCCTGGGAGAATTGAATCTCAATTATAATTTATAATGTGTTACTTACTCAGTGAATATTCTTTTCCTGTGCCTCTGAGAGGTGCCAGCTATGGCATTTTAATGAAGCACCCCCTTTTATAGCCTCTCTCCTCTAAAACTGGAACAACAACATTTAAAAGGCTAGACCTCTTATCCAGTTTGCTGAGTGAGTAAGGAAGGCAAATAAATTCCATTTGAACTGTCTGAAAAGACAATGAAAATAACTTAGATTTGTCTCTGTTCTGAAGATAAGTTATGCCTCAACAATATTGCCTGAGAACGTATACATAAACTTACTGTCAAACTCTTGACATCTGTGATAAAATTAATTCAAATATTTGAAGTATTTTACTTTGACATCTTACACCATTTTGAGATTGGGTTTTTTTCCCAAATATATTCTAGGAAAATTATCTCAGGAATGTTCATTAAACTAACAAAATAAGTGAATGTTTCTGTGAACTTGAGTAAATTTATTTAGTATCTAAGGATTGTCCAGCTTTGTGTGTGCATATGGGGAAAAAAAAAAACCTTTGTAGTAGTCCATTCTTTTTCTTTGAAGCTAATGTAGAACGTGCATCTGTAGGATTCCAGGTTTAGACCAAAAGAATGAAAAAAAACACTAGGAAATAATCTTGCATGCTTATAGGAGGTGTTGCAAATTAGTCCTCCTTGATGACTTTTTTTTAATTGGAAATTTTACATAGTACAAATTCTTTAATAATAGCAGAACATTTCAGAAATTTGCTTTTAACAGCGGAGTGCTTTGTTGGGCATGAACATTGTTGAAAATAAATAACTGACAAACTACTTTCATGCAGTCAGTTGTTAGGCTGTATTTTTCCCTCAGCAGCAGTCTCTCAGATACTGGGTCTCCTCAAATTGCCCTAGACCAGTCAGTAAGTATCCATGCCACTGGCATGAACAGGGGCAAGTGATCAAGGATTTCAGTGTAGTAAATCCCCAAATGTCACCAGCTCTACAAATGTGACTGTGGTAACCACAGGCAAAAATCAATTTCACCCTTTTTCTGTATATTTTGGAGGTTGTGTCCAACCCCAGAGACCAGCTGCATGCCACCTCTCCCCAGACCCTGGAGGCTGTGCTTTCAAGGCAGTCCTCTTTGAATCTGGGTTGGCTGGCACACTAAAAGAAGATGTCAAATAACTCCTGGCAGGAACACTTCACTAAAGATAAAACTCTTTAGATTTTGGTGTATATTGCATTCTTTTGAGAAACCTACCACCTCAGTAGGGACAACCTTGGAAGATTCTTCCAAGGGTGGAAGAATTGGGCATACAGTTCCAAAGACTACACCCATCCAAGACATGAGCAGCCAGCTTCTCCAGGAGAATGCTGTGGGAAACAGTGTCAAAGGCTTTACTGAAGTCTAGGTAAATAACATCCACAGCCCTTCCCTCGTCTAACTGAATCACCTTCTCATAGAAGGAGATTAGGTTAGTCAAGCAGGACCTGCCTTTCATAAACCCATGCTGACTGGGCCTAATTGACTGGCTTTCCTGTATGTGCTGAGTAATGGCACTCAGGGTGATCTGCTCCATAACATTCTGGCATGTCTGGCACCGGCAGCTGGTGTGTCTCCTCCATGACTACCCCACCTTCCCAGGTGCCCATGCAAGACAAGTATGAACCAAACAATAGCAGGGTTGATGGTTCATCTACCTTGGAGTTGTGGCCAAGGTTAAGCCAGCCCATGTCCTGCCTCAAAACTGCTTCCATAAAGAAAAAAAGACATTTGTGGTGTTCTGCCTTTTCTCAGATAATTTCTGCCTGAATTTCTAGATACTGTTTCTTAAGAGATGTTCTACCTACAGTAAGAAAAACTGAGATGGTATTTCATAATTTTAATATCTTTAAAAACTTTAAAAGAGTTGTAATGTGTGGAAGGGTAGAAGGGATGGTCATCTTCCACACTAGACACTTTTCCAGGACATGTGTACTATCAGCACACACTGAGGTGCTATAAGATTGAAATAGAAGTCGTGATCCAAAAAACCCATTCATTTTCACCCTGCAGAAAAAACACAAAATAACAATGGGGACAAATTAAGTAAAACTGGAGTCAGCCTTTAATCTACAACTGTCTGTACAGTTTTATATCCTGGGGTTGCAGGCAGGGGAGCAATAAACACATTTGGGCTTCTGCAACCATAGCAATGCATAGTGGGGTGTGACCCCCACAAAAGTCCAATTGTTGATGGCGTGTTTAAAATCTAGATCTACTACAACCAAAATTTTGAATCAGAATTCACAGCAACTCCTTGTTCTGTGGGCTTGATGTTAACAATGGGTCTGTAATAACTGAAGTCTGAGAATTATTGGTCTGAAAAAGTAAAGGACCCTAGGGATGATACTTCACCACTGTCACTAATGGCACCTGTTACTTATCACTATTACAAGGACCAGGATGAGTCTCTGGGGAGACCTTATAGCACCTTCCAGTACCTGAAGGGGCCTACAAGAAAGCTGCAAGGGCACTTTTTACAAGGGCATGCAGTGACAGGACAAGGGGTAATGGTTTTACAATGATAGAGGGTAGATGTAGATTGGACATCAGGAAGAAATTCTTCACGGACAGGGTGGTGAGGCACTGGCACAGGTTGCCCAGAGAAGCTGTGGATGCCCCATCCCTGGAAGTGTTCAAGGCCAGGTTGGATGAGGCTTGGAGCAACCTGGTCTAGTGGAGGGTGTCCCTGCCCACGGCAGGGGGAGTGGAATTAGATGATTTTTAGGGTCCCTTCCAACCTAAATCATCTTATGATTCTATGATAGTCAATAGGAACATATGAGAAACTGCCCTTGGGGACAAGGGAGCAGAACAGAGCTGGCAGATCTTTCCATAGTGCACAAGAGCTCTCGATCCTCAGGTGTAAGAAGTCAGGAAAGGAAGGCAAGACATCAGCATGGATGAGTCAAGATCTGCTGGTCAAACTAAAGCGTAAGAAGGAAATGCACAGACAGTGGAAACAGGGACAGGTATCCTGCCTGGCAAGACTATTGGGATGTTGACTGGTTTTGTAGGGGTGGATCAGGAACACCAAGGCTCAGCTGGAACTGAACTTGGCAAGGGTAGTAAAGAATAATAAGGGCTTCTGTAGGTACGTCAGACAGAAAAGGATGGTCAAAGAAAGCGTACGCCCCTTGATGATCAAAACTGGCAAACTGGTAACAATACATGAGAAAAAGGATGAGGTATTCAACAACTTCTTTGCCTCAGTCTTCCCCTGCAGCCTATCTTGCCTCTCGAGTGAATGGACTCCAAGACGGGGACTGGAGGAGCAAAGTCTCTCACATTGTAAGAGAAGGTCGGGTTTGTGACCACGCAAGTAACCTGAACATATATAAGTCTATGGGATGTGACAAGATGCATCCCAGAGTTCTGAGGGAATCAGCTGATGTAGTTGCCAAGCCACTCTCCGTGATATTTGAAAAGTCATGGCAGTCAGGTAAAGTCCCTGGTGACTGGAAAAAGGGAAACATTGCTCCCATTTTTAAGAAGGGTAGAAAGGAGGACCCTGGGAACCACTGACCTGTCAGCCTCACCTCTGTGCCTGGGAAGATCATGGAACAGATGCACATGTAGGACAGGAAGGTGACTTGAGACAGCCAGCATGGCTTCACCAAGGGCAATTCATGCCTGACCAAGCTACTGGCCTTCTATGATGGAGTGACTACATCAGTGGACAAGGGAAAAAATATGGTTGTTGTCTATCTGGATTTCTGTAAGGTCTTTGACACGGTTCCCCACGACATCCTTCTCTAAATTGGAGAGAGGTGGATTTGACATGTAGACTGTTCAGTGGATTAGGAATTGGTTGGATGATCACATCCAGATGATAGTGGTCAACAGCTTAATACGGCCAACCATATCCTGGAATGCATCAAAAGAAGCATGACCAGCAGGTCAAGGAAAGTGATTCTGTCCCTCTGCTCTGCTCTCCTAAGACCCTACCTGGAGTGTTACATCCAGCTCTGGGGCTCTCAGCACAGGAAAGACATGGACATGTGTGCTAGTTTTAGTTGGAGTGGGTCCAAAGGAGGAGAATGAAGACAATCAGAGGAAACACCTCTCCTATGAAGAAAGGCTGAGGGAGTTGCTGTTATTTAGTCTGGAGAACAGAAGGGTCCAGGGAGACCTTAGTGTGTTCTTTCAATACTTAAAAGGGGTTTATAAGAAAGACAAACTTTTTAGCAGGGCCTGTTGCAGTAGGGCAAGGGGTAATGGTTTTAAATGAAAAGAATTTAGATTCAAACTAGGTATAAGGAAAAAATTTTTTTACAATGAGAGTGGTGAGGCATTGGAACAGGTTGCCCAGAGAGGTGGTAGGTGCCTCATCCCTGGCAACATTTAAGGCCAGGTTGGATGGAGCTCTGAGAAACCTGATTGAGTTGAAGATGTCCCTGCTTATTGCAAGGGTGTTGGACTAGGTGACATTTAAAGGTCCATTCCAACCCAAACCATTCTATGATTCTATGAATCTAAGATTCTATGAATCTATGATTCTAATGTAAGAGAAATCCACCAAGGGTGACTAAGAAGACAGGAATCATGTCTGACCCTAAAAGCTGAGAATAACTGAAGGCTGAGACTGTGTTAAGACATGCTTACCTGTTCCTCCTCTTCCTTTGGCAGCAGTGTAGGGCAGCTGATGTAGAGGGAGAGGATACAGGGCCACATAGGTGTTTGGACTGGCTTGCATGTCTGTCTTCTGCTCCAGAAGCAGCAAAATTTGCATCTGTCCTCAATGATCCCCTCAAGTACTGCCTAGTCATGGTAACAGTTATAAAATGTTTGTTTCCAGGAGTCCAAAGACACTAAGGAGAAGTGGTCCTAAATTTTCCTGTCATGCAATGTCAGAACAATGGACCGTGGTGATGGCTCAGGGGCAGACCTTGACACTGTGGGACTCGATTCCCCTCTTGTCAGTGCAATTCAGTGATGTTAGGATGTGCATTACTGGTTTATACTGAAATCCATGAAAACAGATTAGTATTGACCCCTACAAATATTGAACAAGCCCATCATATATAAACTATATATATACAGTTTGCTCAGTCAGTGACTCCATTACTGGCATGGCATGTTTTTTCTTCAAACACCACTTTATTTCCAATTTCTAGCACGAGGGCAGAATTTACAGATATAATCTGGGTTTCATAAGTAAGTAAAGATCTGATTCTGTTCTATATCGTTAAAATGAACAAACAACCACCAACTCTCCATGCTCTCCCCCAAAAGGGAAAACTCACGTCCCAGAATGAAATAAAAACGTCTGATCCAATGCTGTGTAAGCTAACAGGAAATCGTTAGGTATATACAGCCCACCGCCTCTGAGCTACACGTTTCATTTTGAAACAAATCTGCATTTGGAGCCATCAGTAATTATTTCCATTTATTTTCTGCTTCAGTGATATGTAAAGCTGTAGTTTTGATATGCCTTGCCAAATGCCTCTGTTGATTTACATAAAAGGTTCACAGGAGGCAGAAATATTTGCCTGAAGGATAAAAATAAACATATTCAAGCAAGCAAGATGTTAGTAAAAATGTAGTAGATTCTGAAATTTAGTGGAAAGCTGATTGTATTTCTCCCTGTGCTTATCTAAGCATGACTACAGCAGAGTTTGGTGGATCCAAAGCACGGAGCATTCAGTCATCCCTGCTGATCCAACACCTGTTCCTAAATAATACTGTTGCCATCCTGGTGGCCTCTTCTGCAGAGATACTGGGTGGCTGGTCTGACCAAGGTGGATGGGGCAGGAGCTGCTGAACTGAAACTGTGTGTCTTTTCTTGTAATGCTGGAGTGAGCACTGCTGATGGGAAGGGCAGGGAGGGAAGAACCACGGAGCCTCAGCCTCCACCCTTGCGAGCAAATGCCCCACACACACACCCTGTCCTGGGGCCAGCTGAAGTGGTGAGCGGGATCATGAGATGAAAGCTGAACTGTAGCGCTATTACTCCAGCGTCCCATGGAGCGTCCAAAGCACAGGAAGAGCAGGAGACCCCTGCATCCCTCAGCTGTGCTCTGGCAGAAAACCATGCAGTCTTCCCCAGCACTTTTTAGCTTCTTTGCAGGAGTTCTGCACAAACCACAGGACTCAAAGGGGAGAGAGTTTCATCCAAAACCCTGCTGCTACGCTCTACCCAGCTGTCTTTGAGGAGTGCGTGGAAACCTCCCAGCAGGTCCTCTCCACCAGGTGGGCAAGAGACTGTCAGTCAGGACAGCTGCCCCATAGTACTGTTACAGCCTCCCTCTGAAAACAGCCAGAAAAACCACACCCCTCCTCTATTTTATCTCCTTAATTTAATGGGATTTTTTTAATAGAGATGTAAGTACAAACAGAAAATTTAGGATTCTTCCTTTGCATTTGCAGTCTAGGTTTTGAGTCTCTGACATGCATTCAGTTAATATCTTCAAGATTTTGTCTGCTGCTATGAAATCTGGAACCATTTTATTCCCATTTTAAAGAAAGCCAGGTTTTGATGCGACATCTGAGGAACAGCCACTCAGCTTTTAAGGGAATCTTTGAAAATCACAAGATTGATTACCAGTACTTCTTCTGTGTCTCCACAGTATAGGAGGTTTACATACGCCCTCACTTCCTTGTATGGCCCACTGTGACCTGGCTGCTGTTGCTGGCCTTACAGAAGAGGGTATGGATTGGATATGGCTGTGATGGCAATGGGATGACGGTTAGGTTGGATTGAGGAGGAGAGACGGATGGAGAGATACAACTTCTCTCAGCCAAACTACACCTAGCATCTGTTGCACTAAGCAAGGTTTTTGAGCAGCTCCAACACTTCCCTCCTCACCAAATCTACATCTGACTGTTTTCAATGGAAATGCTGTTTATTTTCAGCTAAAATGGTTTATTACAAAAGACCACCTCCCTCCTCCTTTGCAGTGTAAAGAATTCTTTATGGTGTGCAAGATGTGCAGAAACACTCATTGCTTACTTTTGCACTGTGGGGTGTTTCTTTGCTCAGAGTGAATGGTTAATATTGAAGAAATCATATTCTTCCTCTTCAGAGTAACAAGGCTTACATTGAGGATAAAGTGCTATGTTGCCATTTTTTCCCACTAGCACTGCAGAATCAAGCCAGAAAGAAGATAGCAAGCTGGATTTTACTGCCACTTGCACACACCCTGAGCTGCCATGAAGTGGGGACGAGTGAGAAGGGAAGAACCTCGCATTATTGTTGATTCCAGGCTTTATCTGGAAAAAAACCCCACTCATCTTGTCCTTTGTAAAATGGTCACAGTTTGATTTGGAGACCATAAATTCAGAAAATTGCTCCACCGATACTAGAGAGCCCTTAATCTAGCTGTTGAAGGACCCATGCTGAACTCTACTTAGTCTCTACTTAGTGATGTGTGCCATCAACCACTTATCAACATCTTATCTAGGAGCTCAGCAGATCCTCCGCCATCTGAGCTACACTAGTGAGGGCTTGAAGGCTTCCTTGAAGTTGTGTGCTGTTTCTAGCTGGCTTTACGGGGCAGTTTGCAGCCACCACTTAGTGAAAATTCAGCGGCTTTTGCAAAGCAATAGTCCAGACCAGGTTTCCACCGTGTTTCATTCCAGACTTTAAAGTTCTGCATGGATTAAAAACAAGGACTCTAACTTGTCTAATTCAACTCAGTAGCTTTTCAAACTCCCAATGTATTTTTACTGCCGTAAGTTGTCTTGTACCCTGCATTTTGTTCACCTTTTTAACACTGGCAGCAGCGTGAGGCTGGGAAGCAAATTGACATGTACTATTTACAAGGAAACACACATGTTCCTGTACTGAAGCAAGCAGGTTTTGAATAGGAAAATGTCTACATGAGGCACCTAGCAGGGTTTTGTTGTCCAGGTTGTCCTTGTGCCTCCTCACCCAACCATTTTATCACAAAAAATGGATTAATAAATAGTGTTGATCAATATCTTTATCTTGTGACTTGTAGGAATTAGTGCACTATGAATGGAGGAGAATGAAGCGTCTTTTTCAAAGGTGAAAAAAGGTTTAATCAAGTGATTTATGAAGTAACATCCTGCATTTTTATTGCAATGAGAAATCTCAATGCAAAAATTATGGGTCAGTGAGAATGAAGCAACAATATTGCACCCTCCACAAGAAAGAAAGAGTAGATAAGAACCATGGAGGAAACACCCCTGGTGTGAGTGGAAAGGAAAAAAAATATTTGAACTTGGTAGAAAGCTGCAGTGTGTCATCAAGGATCAATAGTGAGTTTGTTTTGTACTCTGACTTGTATTCAACCCATGATGATTTTAAAGCCTCCTACAAAACAGGAGAAATTTTTGCTGATGCAGCAATCTGTCAGCAGGCAGCTGGACTTCAGGGCACTCAGTCAATGGTGCTGCAATTATTTACAAAGAACATCAAGTAACCTCTAGTTCTTTGGATCTTAGTCCCTCTTCACCTCCCCCACCTTCCTTTCAAATGCAGGGCTAAGGAGAGAGAAATAAAGGTTAAAATGCTCTCTTTGGAGTTAATCTCTTTGCCAAACAGAGGTAGGGGAGGGAAAAGAGGAAACAATTTATATGTGCATTTTCGCAGGTTTTGTTTTCCAAATTCTATAAAAAGAGAAGCTCCAGAACTAATTGAAGAGTAAAAGTAAGGAAACAAAGGGTCTAAATAAATCTGCTTTTTCCTGAAATAAATCTTATTTTTTTGTTCTTTGATTCCTTTTAAAGTACATTTCTGGGAACCACAGACTGGATCTAGGTTTTAGAAATCCCTGTGAGAACCAGGAGCTGAGTCTTTCCCTCTGAAGGGGGGGTGACACAGGAGGTGGTGGAGGCTGGTGGGCTCAGACAGCCATGGCAGCTCACTGCAGAGGGTGTGGGTGTTGGCAGATGGTTCGAGCAAGGTGATGCATCCAGAGATGTAGAGCTGAGCAGCTAGCACTGCCAGGAGATCAGAGTTTGGGGGTCCCCACCATGGAGCTCCAAGTGTGAGAGCAGAAATGCAGGAAAGTTGGAGGGTTTGGGCAGAAGGAGGTTTGGGCCAGGGGGTTGGAAGAACGGAGGAGATTTGGAGTTGGGTGGTGGTCTGGAGGGCTCTGTGGGGCAAAGGGAGTGGGTTGTCTGGTACAGACTGTGAAGCTTTGAGAAGCTCTGATATGGGATGGATATGTGGAATTAGAAATAACCATGAATGGGATTTTTGGAGTGATAAGAGCTGTGAAGAAAGAACAAGAGGTCTCCAATGTTGTTAGACCAAAAAAGGTTGGAGAAAACTGAAGAGGTTATGAGGGGATAGCTATGGTGCATCACTCAGGAATTCTTGCAGTGATCCTGGTTTGGGATGGGGAGCAGAGGTCTACTATACCACCCTATAGCCTTCATCCAAGGAACCTGCCTTTTTCCATAGTACCAGGGCCCGTCAGGTGGCCTGCAAGAAGCCTGAAAGTGCAATTAAGCACTTAGCTTTAATAATTTATAATACTACACAAAGCCTTTATCTATACCTTGTTGATAGGCTTGAATATGGAAAGGGGCATTTTTTAAAATGAGGATGGGTGTCAGCCTCCCTTTATCACTCTCTCAATTAGTATGTGAAGCCAGAAGGAGCTTATGACTACATCCCAACAAAAATACCAGCGGTATTTTAGGTCGGTAACATCCATATGAAAACTCAGACCTTTTGTTCTTACTCCCCAGAGCTTGTTCTGGCAAGGGTGCTTAGCACCAGCCGGCCTCTGTCACTCCTGGGAGTGTCTTTCTAGTACCAAAAGTTTGCAGAACCATATTTTACTGTATCGTCAAATTTTTTAGTACAGTTTGTGTGTATTCATACATGACAGTTCTTTTAAAAAATGTATCAGGGCTATGAATTTGAGTTAGCTAATTGGAGTTGAAAGCAGTGTCAGCTTCAGAGCAAGTTTTGAGGGTAACTGTGTGCGTGACTCTCTGCTGCAGTACCGTGTTCCCCAGCAGTCAGCCCCTCAAGTTAAAAAGCCCACAGCTTTGTAAGCCACTTATAATGTAGGCACTAAGGAACTGGTATTTCTTTACATTTTTCCTTTTGCTTACTGAGTTTGAAAGGATTCCCCCTTTGAAGTCTCAAACCCCACAATAATTGGCTGTATACGTTTCTCTATTTCTAAATTATTAGTTTTCCCCACCTCCTGGTCTGGAGCCTTCTCCAGGTGGTGATAACAAACAGGTTAAAACTTTAATCTGACATATGTTTATTGTAGCTGCAGCTATAAAAAATAAAAATGGCATACTGGTTCATAGTTTAATCAATACACTTAGCTCTATCTATCTTCACATTTTATAAATCAAATTGTCAATACTGTGGTGCAGGTACATTTCTTAAAGTTCGTCAGAAGATATGAAGCCATGAGTGGCTATTTGAATGGAGAAGTAGATAACAGTCCTTTTGTTACAAAAAAATACTGTATTTATTTTGCTTTTCATATCTTCCAAACCTCTGAAGTCCCCCCTCCCTTCCTCTCACCTTCCCTCCCTCCCAGCAGCACTCACTGCAGGACTCTTTCACAGGGAGTTAGAAAATGACCTTACAACCTGCACACATACCCCAGATGGCAGAAAAGATGGTCAGCACACAGGCTTGTGAAACTTCTGACATGTCTTACAACCCTGGAGCGTAATCACATTTTCCTCCTCGTGGATTAACAGTGTGAGGGGTAAAAAGCAACATCTCTTTTGCAGCCAGGATCCTGCCACAGCATCCCTACACTGCAAATGTAGTATTAATCTCCCATGCATTCCAAAACCTTGCCATATGACTCACAGAATGACACTATAGCACTATCCTCCTTGCTGGCATCAGTAATTGAGCTGCAAACACCAGTCTGTTTAGATATTTTTATAAATATAGGTATGTATACATATGTATGCATATACGTACAGTGATGGTGGCTCAGTGGAGGTCTCTTCCAGCACTGATGTCCTGCTGCAGCTCTGGAGTACTCTTCACACACCTCTGTGTTACTGGGATTACTGCCAGGAGGTGTGGATCAGCCCGTTCAGTTCATGCTCACCAGGAGCCCAAGGTCCTGTGGGGTCTGCTATCCTTTGAAAGTGGCACATCCTCGCAAACACACTGATGCATTTTTCTCATAGTAATATTTGCATAGACGCTATGGGAAAAATTAAGCAATGAGCACTTTCTTGTGCAGGTAAGGTTTTACCTGTAGCACTGCGGAGCTTCCGTTTGTCATCAACTATATAAAGGGTTTTTCTTTCCAGTTGAATAAGGTTCTAATCTGGGGGCAAATCTTGCAGACCATTTCTACGTATGTATGTATGTTTTGTTTAGTAGAAGTCTTACTTTAATAAGAACGGCAAGATTTTGCCTTCTGAAGAAGCAGCACAGTGGAAATTTTACAGTAGACTTTACAATAAACTTACCAAAATCTCTCTCAGACACATTTTTGGCATAGTTGCCATTATTTTCCTTAAATCACAGCTTTACAGTTTTACATATATTGAAACAAAGAATAACATGCACGCAACTTTCTTCAGGCCATAGACAGTTCATTCATTCACTTCCCAGATGTTTTGATTTTAAAAGTTACATACACTTCGTATATTTAAGCAGTCCTTTTTTACTTCTTTGAATATGGATAAGATATCCTACAGGGAAGGAGTTAAGATACTTGCATTCATGAGCTATGTTTTGCAACAGATGCAGAAATATGAAGTAGAAACCTCCTAATTTTTAGTTCAGTATATCAAGGGTGATTTTCTCTTAGGCCATTTTCTTTTCCATCCACTAGCTTAAAGATTTTGTATCCATTTGAATTTTTGCCAATAGCAAGATCTGACAAGTAAATGTACCACTTACATGAATTCCCAGAACTGACAACATGGGCAAACTTTTTGCTGACTTTAGGACCAAGAAATTCAGCCTAGTGAGTTATTTTGAACTATTTGCTCTTCTCAGAGTTCTTAATCACAGGCTATTGGATACAGAAGTGGGAATCAGAAAACTATTGCTACCGTGTTTTTGAACTGCAGAGGCCCATTTATAATTTCAATGGGTTATGCATTTAGTATAGGAAAGAGGAATATTTTGCATCACTGAAGTTCATTAAATGAATGCATTTTTCCTCTGTTGGATAATTCATGTCTGTGTTTCTAGCTGTGAACCACGCTTACTTGCAAATAAGTAAATACTTCTGAAAAAACATTATTTTTATTTTTGTTGCATTTACACCTATTCAGAAAGATGAAGAAAAAAACCCCACAAGCAAGCCAAACCAAAGAAATTAAATAACCAATTTTTTTATGAATTAAGACTACGTAGCTCTAATTAAATAAACGTCCTTTCTGATGCAGTGATGTGTTGCTTCTCACCCCTTTATCTATTGATGTCTTGCCATAGCAGGTAGAATAGCAGAGGTGGAGACATACATGAGAGACCAAAGTGAGGGGGAGTTTTGTGGCTGTAAATAGTTGTTTGCGATGTTGAGGGATTTTTTCCTTCTTCCCTATGCCTGGGAACATGTACGTGTGTGAATTTACGTGATGAGGCCAGTGTTTTTATTGGAGGGCTGTCTTCCAGGAGAGGCAGAGAGCTTGTTGCTTATGTTCATCACCACACACACCACTTCTCCCTAGCTGAGCTCTTCTCCCTGTTATCCAGTGACAGGACATGTGGGAATGGTTCAAAGGTGCACTAGGGGAGGTTTAGACTGGACATGGAGAAGCATTTCTTTATTGACAGGGTGGTCAAACACTGGAACAGGCTTCCTAGAGAGGTGGTCGATGCCCCAAGCCTGTCAGGGTTTCAGTCATTTGGACAATGCCCTTGAAAACATGCTTTAATTTTGGTCAGCCCTGAATTGGTCAGTCAGTTCCACTACATGATCATGCCTTTCAAATGAAATAGTTCTTCCTTCCCTTCCCTTCCCTTCCCTTCCCTTCCCTTCCCTTCCCTTCCCTTCCCTTCCCTTCCCTTCCCTTCCCTTCCCTTCCCTTCCCTTCCCTTCCCTTCCCTTCCCTTCCCTTCCCTTCCCTTCCCTTCCCTTCCCTTCCCTTCCTTTTCTTTTCTTTTCTTTTCTCTTTTCTTTTCTTTTCTTTTCTTTTCTTTTCTTTTCTTTTCTTTTCTTTTCTTTTCTTTTCTTTTCTTTTCTTTTCTTTTCTTTTCTTTTCTTTTCTTTTCTTTTCTTTTCTTTTCTTTTCTTTTCTTTTCTTTTCTTTTCTTTTCTTTTTTCTTTTCTTTTCTTTTCTTTTCTTTTCTTTTCTTTTCTTTTCTTTTCTTTTCTTTTCTTTTCTTTTCTTTTCTTTTCTTTTCTTTTCTTTTCTTTTCTTTTCTTTTCTTTTCTTTTCTTTTCTTTTCTTTTCTTTTCTTTTCTTTTCTTTTCTTTTCTTTTCTTTTTTCTCTTTTCTTTTTTTCTCTTTTCTTTTTTTCTCTTTTCTTTTCTTTTCTTTTCTTTTCTTTTCTTTTCTTTTCTTTTCTTTTCTTTTCTTTTCTTTTCTTTTCTTTTCTTTTCTTTTCTTTTCTTTTCTTTTCTTTTCTTTTTTCTTTTCTTTTCTTTTCTTTTCTTTTCTTTTCTTTTCTTTTCTTTTCTTTTCTTTTCTTTTCTTTTCTTTTCTTTTCTTTTCTTTTCTTTTCTTTTCTTTTCTTTTCTTTTCTTTTCTTTTTTCTCTTTTCTTTTTTTCTCTTTTCTTTTCTTTTCTTTTCTTTTCTTTTCTTTTCTTTTCTTTTCTTTTCTTTTCTTTTCTTTTCTTTTCTTTTCTTTTCTTTTCTTTTCTTTTCTTTTCTTTTCTTTTCTTTTCTTTTCTTTTCTTTTCTTTTCTTTTCTTTTCTTTTCTTTTCTTTTCTTTTCTTTTCTTTTCTTTTCTTTTCTTTTCTTTTCTTTTCTTTTCTTTTCTTTTCTTTTTGTCAGCTCTCTGCACCTAGGACAGGGTGTGAGGTCCAGGGAGGACTGAGAGTGTGTTGTTGGGAGCAGAGGTTTTATCAGTTCTAGGGTGTGCAACAGAAGCCTCCCTGAGGGACACCCTGAGGGGAGGGTCTAGGGGACTTCTTGAGAGACACTCACCATGCTCACTATGTGTCTGAGGCATTTTCCCCCTTTGCCAGTCCACTTGCTGGGATATCTACCTCTCCTCAGAGATGTGGAAGCTGTGATTAAAAAACGTAACTCCTTAGAACATAGATGTTCTGCTTTCAGCATCCAGTCACTGGTATTTCTGCCAAATGCCCTGCCATTTCTTGGGCAGATCTCAAGTCCTGCATTGAGTTCTGCTAATGTAGCCACGTTTGTGTTCAGTGCTCCTCTCCAGTTGGGCAAAATTCCTCATTTTTGCCTGAGGCTCATTAACCTGGGTTAATAAACTCTCATTATCCAAGGTTTCCTCAATCGACTGCTTAATTGATGATGAGCCTTCCAATACATGACTACATCAGAGTGAGAGGTTTAACATCATGTAATTAAAATCACCATTATTCTAGCATGAAGGTGACTGAACTGACACAAAACTCTGTCCACTAAATCAGAAAATAATGATGCAGAGTGAAAGCACTCAGCACTTGTCTCATCCAGAGATCTTCCCATGCCTGCACAGGACACAGCTAAAGGAACTTCAGATGCTGGGAAGTAATTTAAAACTGGAGACTAGGTCAGAGGAGGTGCACAGTGTAGCTTATCTGTAATGCAAGAGAAGGGGCAGAAGATGTATAAGATGATCTGCTTAAAACTAAAGAACTGGTAGGGGGCTAGATGACAGAGATGTGAAGGAAGCAATCCTGTTGCAGATGCGATGTGGCACATCCACATTGCATCACATGGTCTTACTAATGTGTATAGTTAAGGGATGCACTGTGTGGTGAGGTGTAGGCATGACTTTGGTACCCCTAGACTTGTCTTGTTGATTCATTTAGTTCCCTTTGACAAGTGAGATTATTCTTCTGAATATCAACTATATGGTACTGTCCAGGGGCATCTATCATCTTTTTCTTAGTGAGGTTTGAGGAAAAACTTCCTTGTTGAGCTGCCTTTGAGAATGCTGAGTTATAAAATACACATGCTCAAATAATTAATTTAACCAGTACCTCTGTTAGATTTTTCTCAAGGTTTCTAGATATTTGTGTCTTAAGTAAAATACAGATTGGAAAATTATTATGGACGTATTAAGTCTCCAAGACAAAATAGTTTTTAAAACAAAACAACCATGACAAGAAGGAAAATTAAGATGTTTAGATATGTGTTCATTATACAAGAAATTGAACTCAACAGGGGATGGTATAATTTTGAAATGATAATAACCAGCTCAATTAATTCAAAGTCTTATGATCTTTTTACAAAAGCAAAATTTTATCCCATGTCTGCACATGTCTGGGCAGGTGATTCTGGTACCAACAGAGAATGATGGATTCTTAAGAGTAGGTTTGCATTTATTTACAGTCAAGGTTATTTGCCAAAGGGTCTGTGAGATCATTTAAGTCAACTCAACCAACCAACTCTAAAATAACAAAAAATTTAGACCAATTTAAGAGTGTCGGTTCTTTCATCATTTGTCCAGGTGAGACAACAAAGCTTTGCTGCTTCTACACACAGGATTACTGTATATTAAATCAAAAGTGGGACCTTCCAATCAGGAACAACTCCAACTTCAGAACAATCCATGCTGTAGAGAAATGAAGGAAACAGGGATAAAAATCTTCTGACAATTTTTTTTCTGACATCCTAAGTTCCCGGATCCTGATGTCTGCCTCTCTCCTTGTGTGACTCAATATGTCCCTGTCACATGAGTAAAATGAAGCTGACTTTATTACATTTCTGAATGAGAAGGGATGTAACATTTTGTCTTGTAAAATCCGTGCTTCCAGCTGTAGAGGAAATACAGGGATGGGTCTTGTAGTCTCCTGAGATCTCTATAAAGGTTACATCACACATCATGGTCGAAGACTTGCCAAAAGAAACCATGCAGGTGGCAGTTTTGAAGCTGTTCTAATTTCTGTGGAATTCCAGCAGCTTTTCATACTTCCTGGAAAAACATGAGTGACAGCAGAACTGTTGGCTTAGAAGATAAACGGAAGCTTCAGCATCTTTCTGTCTAAAAATGTGTCAATTCTCTTGATCCAAAATTTGTTTAATATTAGACTACATTTAAAAAAGTATTTATGTCTCTTGCAAAAGTTTTTGTGGTGAGGAAACATGGTTGCCTCTTGTTTGCTAGCAAAGAAAAAGTAAACAGATAAAAATAATATCGTTCTGTCCTTCAGATATACACAACTTTTTGAAAATTATTTAGCTTACCACCTTGGAAAAGAAGTAAAACATGCACTTTTCTTCCAATAATTTGGAACCCTCATGACAGTGGATTCTCCAGTTGGTCTCATGATTTGGAGCTGGTTCCTTAAGATAAATGCAACATTTGAGTGTTAAGCCTTCCCCAGCCTTACCGTCTTCCCAGATTTTGTCATGGTTTCTCTCTCTGCCTAGATGTATGGCATAAAGGGAGATTTATATTTCTTATTTAGGTAGGGGATCTGGTTCCACTTCTTGACCAGGCAAATACAGTTTCCAACAGCGATTTATAAATGGGCTTAAAGGACTTTAACTTGTTCATATGAGGGGGCGGGAAATAATTTGGAAAGATTGTCTATCTATCTCAATTCTCAGCCAGACGTTTTGGGTCAGCCACTGCCACCTGACACTGGTTCTCAGTCACACCCAGGCAGCATTTTCCCCTGTTTCCAGGTTGATTTTCAAACTAGTGAAGTGTTTTCTATTCAATTATTATTCATGCTCATTTTCTATGGGCCAGCTCTTCTTTAATGCTTTCTTTTACAACACTGAAAACAAAAGAAAGAATAGTATTGCTTTCCAGTTTCAGAGGTGTTTGCTTAGGCATGTCTGCTTAGCACAGGAACTCACAGTCCCCATCTCCTCCGTGTTAAATGGCAGGAACAGTACTTACACTTTGACATGCATTCAAGTCATATGCCTGAACTGTGCTAAGGATTTTTGGCCAAACTGTGAATATATATCAGCTATACAGGTGTGAATAATAGCTGTATTTTTGGTATCATTGCTAAAATCAGTAATTGATAGAGCTTATCACAGAATACCAGGCTAGATGGATCACAAGTCCAATCTAAGTCCCTCCGTGCTGTTGTGGAGAAAGTGATCTGGAAATCAAATGATAATTTTATGCAGCACATAGCACCTTTTCCATGTAAAATATATGCTCGTGAGTTTAATTATTAACATATTATTCTATACTTTGTCTACTTAAAATTCATACTCAAGGTGACAATAAGATGCCTGCAACATTTTAATATGGGAGAGATCTACATAATGCAGCAAAATCACACAACTGACAGGGTGATGCACACACCCCCTCCTGGTACATCTGTTTTTTCCCTTTTACTTTAATGTACAATTCACCACAATTCAGAAAATGCTCCACTGGCCAAAAAGACAGGTAGATCATCAAACCACTTTATCCAGACTGTTTTGATAAGAATTTGCCATAAAGAAATATTTATAGTGCTCAATAAATGTAGATTATCTTGAACTCTGACACTGATTTGTGAGACTCTGAAGATGTCTTACCTGCACTGCACAAGATGAGGAGCATTATTGAACATTCATGAGGTCATAGGCTGAAAATGTTAATGACATTGAATAAGTTGTTTATTCAATGTGGCCATGAACCACACTGAATGCCTTATTACCCACTTAATGACTAGAGATGCACAAATTGATTTTCTAAGTCATTGTCCCAGTATTAAAGTTGGAAAAGCAATTGTTGTGGGTCAAACCAAAACAGAAAAACATCCAGATCATTCTTTGATTTGCAAAAAGCTTTTGTGTCATTTGGGAATGTTTTTTTCTCCCTTTTCATATCACATTGAAGCTACATATCAAAAAGAAATCAGAGTTCAAAATAAAAGTTGAAAATCGTTCTGTTTGTACATTTGTTTGATTTTATTTTTCCTCATTCTTTTTGGCAAGACACTTCATCAGATAAATACAAGTAGTTTCAGTCAATCTTTTGATTCTGCTGTGAATAAATTGCTTTCTTGTCAAATTTTGGCCACCTGAACCTTGTGTTTACAGTTGAGGTGACAGATGCTGTGTCAACCCCACTTGGTAGTGTTAGCTTGAAAATTGGGTGGTCACTCTGGTGACAACCACCTGAGCCCTCTTGAGATGTGAATATATACACTACTTTACGCGTGTTATCATGTCAGTGTAGCTGTGCAGCTTTCCTGAACAACTTCTGACACAGCCTTGACTGTGCCAGAAATCGTTTTCTAACAGAAATCATGGGTTTGGTGTGGTCCAGCTGTTACTACCTGAAACTAAAATTTACACCTGCTTGTTTCACCTTGCAGTGTTAAAATCCAGACAGTGCTGGATGGAAGAGCAGACATCCTTCACTGAGGAATGTAGGGTCTCAATTTGGTCATGTTGTCAGCAAGATCATTTCTTGTTTACCTATCTAAACAGTCAAATAATCATGTAAGAATGGTTAAGTGTTTATAAAGGGCTTCCTGTGGATTCCCAGTCTGGGTCTTGTTTACTTCTCAGAACAGATGGTGTTCCCAGGGCCAGGGGAGAGGAGGATTTAAGTGCTTCCTTCGCGCCAGGAAACAGAGAGAAAGCAATCCCAGAGCAAGGGTTTGGCCTATGGTGGGGATATGAAGGGAAGGCGGTGCAGAGGTCTGTATGACCTATGCAAACAGAGGGGACTATACTTCTTTGCTGCTTTTAATCATGCTTTTTCTTGCCATGGACTATACAAACACTGCAACCCTCCAGCTTTCTGGATAGCTGCAGTGAATTGCTTCCACTAAGAGGCTGAATTAGACTTTATGGGGTTTGTGTGTTGTTTTTTTCCTAAAACCAAAGGGCTTTATGGAAGAGACATTCTGTTTTACAAGAATAGATTTTTTTTATATGACTATTCACTATCTTCACCATTTTCAGTACTGTACAGAAAAATGATGAGTAGCTGTAAACACAGTGTTTAGTAGTCTGACACTGGAATTTTTAGAAAATGCACACTGTTATATTCCCGGGAGTAAAGACAGCTACAAAAATAAAGAGGACCAGAATAAGAAATGTATTATCCCTTCTAGGGCATACTGTTGTCCTCGTAACCAATTCAGTCAGCATTTAATGTCTGGCAACTAGACACTTAAGTATACCAAATTGTAAGGGATTCTTAAATATGTCATATCTTAGTGAACTGAGATGCTTTAATGCCCTTTTATTCCCTTTTACTCTACACTGAGTCCTACTAAATTGGCAATATCAGGAGATCCAGAAGTACTGCTACAGAATGTCACAGAATGGCAAGTTCTGAGCTCTCAAATGGCAAGAGTTTCGGGATGAAGTGCAGTTGCTTTTGCTTTCCTTGCAAATTGTTTTCTTACAATCAATCATTGCCTTTTATTCAACCTTTTTTCACCTCAGAAAGCCCACATGCCTCAGGCTTCGAGGTGAAGCTAAAAAGGAAATGTCAGCCTAATGAAAAACGAGCAAGTGTTCTGGAAAGTCCCGAGTTTGCACTTGTAAGTGTTCAACACCAGAGTGCTGAGCCAGGTCAGGTTCCCAGGTAGCCCAAGGAGATGTGCTGCCGTATGGGTCCCAAGGTGATTGTCACACTGTGAAGTATGCTCAGTTGCTCTCAGCTCCAAGGGTAAATTGCAAAGTTAGCTATTATATAAAGCAATGTAGCCAACGTGATCAGAAAGATTCTGCTTTTTTTAACAAGTTTTTAAGCCTTGTTGTTTAAGCACGGCATGGCAGAGCACAACTCTCACAGGATTTACTCATATCTGAGGAGCGCAAATGAGACTTTCCTGGGTGGCACTGAAATGTTCCTGAAGCCCACAGGGCAGCACCTGATCTAAGACACAGAGAGGGACCGGTGGGAAGGGCATTGCACTGCAACATTTGGGATCCTGATTCATACTCTCAGGAAAATAATAAGCCTGACACCTCCCATAGAAATGCTTTCTGTTATTTTTTTTCCAGTGGAAAATTCTCCTACAAGACCCAGAGAGTCCCAAAAGAGTCTTTCAGTGAAGCAAGTAATGAGCTATTTGACTGTGGCAGTACTACAAATATGCTGAAGTGGCAAAACCAGAGAAACAGAAATCATGATGATATCCCCTTTCCCTTCTCATACCAAAACCTGACTTCCAGGGACAGCATTCCTGTTTTAGCAAGGAATGTTTTGATAGGGGAAAGCTAAACCTTGCAATCTATTCCCAGGCAGGCAAGATGGACTCCTGGGGTATCAAAAGTTTTCAAAATTCCCGTCACTTCAATTCAGTCTTATTTTCATTTATAGATTGCTAGGATGGAGAATCATGGATGAATTCTCATTAGAGAATAGGTATCTTTGGAGACAGAAATATCTTTCAGGAAAAGATCAAATAGAGGAAGATATTAACTGGGGACTTTTATCCTGGTTTTGTACTCCTTCATGGCTGTCCATCTTTGACCACTGCCAGAGACAGAACATTGGCCTAGGTTGATCTGGCTCAGTAAGGACCTTCCCATGCTTTCATGAAAAGATTTTTCAAAAATCTAATCTGAGCAAGGAAGTGTTGAGTTCTTGAATATTTGTCCTGTTGTTAACAATCCCGAGACAAAGAAAAAGCAATCAGATGTCACACTGGTGTCCACAGCCAGCCATTAACACAAGGAAGTAAGGGAAAATGATGGAAGAGAAGGAAGCGATGTTCGGATCCAGTCTTAGGACTCAGGGATTTTCCTGTTCCCATTTCCTGCTTTCCCTGATAACAAAAATACCAGGGAACATTCATGTATGAAACCTAAGGGCACCAGGTCATTGATCAGATGTGGAGGCCCACCTGAAAGTGTTGCCAGAGCAATATGTCCTTTGAAGAACATCTTTCTTTTTTGCAGAACAAAGGAGGGAGGATGAGGGGAGAAGAAGGGGGTAGGCAACCTCAGAGAGACAGATACCCTGAGAAGTCTTCCAAAACAAGGCCTCACATAAGACCACTGAGTGCAATGCAGGGGGGTTGAGATGGCAAAGACAGCAAAATAGAGTTTTCAATGTATATCATTATTCAATGAAAATCAAAGCAAAGGGTGAGCAGATTCTCATGCATATGTCCAAGCTGTCAAGGCACCATGACACTCACCTGTCAAGTGGGTTTGATGCCCTTTCATGTTTTCTGATGACTAATTCCCCTGGTGGTCTCACACCAAGGTAAACTGCCAGCTCCCCTGTGTGGTCTTTTTCCAATAAACTCAGTCCTTCAAGATAACACACAATCAGGATTATTTCCATTTAAATGTTAGATTATGTCATCATCCCAAAACCATGGCAGTGAAGTCAGCTTTCTAAATACACTGACAAGATATTGCAGTTGTTTCTTCATAGCCTGATACCACAAATCCTGAAAAGAAACATCAGGTTCTTTATGAGGGATGTGTGAAGCTGTTACAGACACAGCCACTGCAATAAATTTGAAATACATAGTAATATTTGCCATCTCTCCACCCCTCTGGCTCACCGTTGGAAACTCATCTACTTGCTTGTTGCATATGTCAGCATGTCTGGAGTCAAGACATACGACACTGCATAGTACCGCAAAAATACGTGGCTGAAATCTTCCCTCTTGTTATGCTGCCAGTTCCACTGAAAACATACCTGGGCTGTATTACGTATTATAAAATAAGCGTATGCAATACAAGGCTGATCCAAAGTGTAGTGTGGAAAATCAGATGGAAATCAGGAAGAGATGACAAGTTCCTAATTCTCCTCAGTGGGGCCAGAGTCATTCAGAAGTTTGTCGTTTTGACAAACAATTATGTAACCTGTAGGCATTGGAGCTGGGACTGTACTTTGAAGCTACAGGTTCTACTGACATTAAAATCTGCCATAAAACCAAGATACTCATCAGGCAGAAAAGAACAATACACAGCAAATTTCACTGCTTCAGGCACTGACAAATGTTTTATTTAGTCCTCTTCTAAACAGAGAAAGCACTGTCCATACCTTCTGTATGTAAAATGAGCAAGTGCTAGATTTTTATATTTTCTTCAGTTATCTGGCTTCTAAATAATTAAACCCATTAAAAGAAATTTTCTAAACAATGTAGAGAATAAGCATATGATTGAATGGATATAAATGAATAAGGCTTTACGTGTTACCTTATTTTATTTGGGGGAGGTGAAAATTGACAGCATACTTTTTGTTAACCCATCATAATTCTGTGATTAGTTTAAGAAACACAAACCTTGTGAGCACCAGAGCTGGGCACATAGTAGTATCCACCCCTCATCTTGTAGTTTTCTATGGTTGTGGACCAGAAATATTTTTTGATGCCTCAGGGCAAATATGTCAGGTTCACCTTAGCTATCCTGGAAAGTTTTATTTTAATGCTACAGTGACCCTCACAAGGCCAAGTACTGCAAGGGATGGTAACCAGCAGCTTCAAGGAGGTTATTATCAGTAATGGGACAATAACTTCTCTTGCCTTTTAAGAACTCTACCCCTGTTTTCATGTGTTGGGTTTCACTTCACAGCAATTTTTCCTGTGTCTCAGCAGAGGCAAGGCTTTTCCTTTTGTCTCTGTGTCTGTAGAATTACACAGAATTGCTGCATCCAGGCAGGTGATGTTTTCTTCAGCTTCCAACTGGTGCTGCTAGCTTCGTGTTTTGCTGGGACAATCAGATATTTCTGTGGTATGTATTATTTATTTAGAAGAATACTTTATAAAGCAGCGGGGAGAAATGAAGCTTTTGACCTGTGGCTCTAAAAACACATGGGAATTCAATCCAAATGAAAAGACAAAACGCACAGTCAAATATATTGTCCAGGATTTTGCTTCAACAAACTTAGCTGAGCCAGGAGATGCATATGGATTATGGGAAGGGTAAAGGAATGACAACAAGGAGGGGGCAGGGGGAGGGGGGAAGGCACAAAAAAGGCACCTCAAGAACATCTGTGTCTGGTCATGGTTTTCAGTCTGAATCTGAAACTTGTGGGAAGCCTTGCAGCACAACAGAAACAAATATTCCTTATCTACTAGACAGGTATTTTCTTGGAGGCAAAGGAAAAGGCAGCAGAATGCAGACCAATGAAGTGTTAGTGTCCTCTTGACCTGCACCTCTGCCTCCAGCCCATTCACATCACACTGGCAGCTCAGAGAGAAGAGGCCAGAGGGAAGGTCAGAGAAAACTGTAGGACTGAGTAACACAGCCCATGAGCACAGGACAGGTCCAGCCACACAGGGTGGAGCTGGCCCTATGGACTTAGCCCATGTGTGTCTATAACTTGGGATGTGACCTGGGGAGGAGTCGGAGCTGCCACAGGAAGCTGAGTCCTGCACCCCTGCTGTAAACACCAGGGTTGTGCATGTCCCTGGCTGTCAGTGGTATTAAACATGACTGATACTCTTATAGTAAAGATTCTATGGGCGCTTTAAACTCTGTTGTAGTGTTTCTGATTCCAGAATATTTTAGCTGCAGTTGTGCTTTATTGTTACTGCAACTAGCTCTATACTTTTGTAGGATGCTTGATTATTTGTCTCTCATCTTTTTTTTCTTTTTTAGAAGATTGGACAGCTTAAAGTATACAAATGATTTATCCTTTTTTTTTTTTTTTTAAGAATGGAGAAGCAGAAATAAAAATTAAACCCTGTTTACTAAAATAAAAGAAATCCTGTAGAGCTGTGATGTGACTGGATGACTAAGCCAGCTCTCCTTCCTTGAAGTGTGCTCCTTCCATGAGCAGATGGTTTGCTATTATGACCAGGGGATCTGAAGCCAGAGAAATTATCCAGTTGTAAGAATGCCATTGGGGAGACCACATTTCCTGCCTTCTTCTTCCTCCTTCTATTCTTATTTTTCTTACTGCTGCTTCCTACCAATCTGGTCTCTGTAAGCAGTGTGGGAGACCTTATCTTATCCCCCACATGGGAAAAGAGGCTGTTCTTGACACTTTTAAAGGAGATACAAAGAAAGTGCTGTTTCATATTTCCACTCCAAGTTGCGAGCACAGCAACAGTGGGTGTAATAAACTGATGATGGCTAGATTGATGGAAAAGGGGAGAGGATCAGTAATCTTTTATTACGAAGTGGCTATTTTAGGGTCCTCCTACAAGCCTTTCATTGTCCCACAACTTCCCTTCTAGGCCCGTCATCACTGATTTTTAATGCAATTCCGAATCTCAAAGACCATCAGTGCTGAATTAACCCCTGAGGTGTGTTGCATTGTCACACAGACCCTTGGGTCTCAGCTGTAATATCCATGCTGCCATTTCTGCCATTGTCGTGTCCTTCCATTCCTGCTGCTGCATGTCCCAGGTCTCAGACACCTCAGATGAGAAAACCTACTGCACCTACTCCACCTCGGTTTTTGTCCATTGGGTGTAGCATTGTCGTGACCAGGATGAGTCCACTGCACATTGGCATGTCTGCTGCCCACCTTCACCACTGCTAGCAGCACTGCACAAACCAGACCTGGTTGTGACCTACTACTCCTACATGTATCTTCTCAGTAGTCTTCTCAAGCTGCTAATGCAGTAAGCTTGAGTAGGTGCAAATTTTGTCACAGCTCCCCCATCTGAGGGATCTGCTGAGGGGGGCATTCCCAGGGTTCTTTGAAATATATCTGTGCACTTTGCATCTTAATCTATTTAGTTCATGTTAGAATTTGTTAGGTTTTCTGAGTTTCTTGAAGCTCAGGCAGGATTTTTTACACTTTTCCTCCATAATTCATGCATAACTTAGTATTGTTTACACTGTCAAATGTGTTTCCAAGCAAAAAACTTCTGGCTCTGAGCACAACCTAATGGCATTTTGGGAAAATGGTTTCCTAAAGAGATAATGATCATGCACAAATGGATGCCCCAGTTTCATAAGGTCACCTCCCACAGTGTTACTGCCCTTTTAGTTTCTCATTAGAGACATTGCAACAGATGTCCATTTTAGGTTATTCATGTGCAAATGAAATGTTTCAACGTTTTTGCTTGCTTTTTATATGATCTGTAAGAGCACTACCTTCACTTGTAGTTACATTTTTCTCCCTAGAGCAACCGGCTTCTCATATTGTTGCCTGAAATATGGCAAGAGAAACTTTCCCAGGTAGATGAGCCACGGACAACCTTGACACTTCCATTTCTACTCCATACTCTGTTGAGAGTTCCTATATTCCCTGAAAGCATCCTTACTTTCCTCTACAGTTACTATCAACGCTTGTCCATCCATTGAATGAATTCCTCAGATCCAGAAGCTGTTGTCTTTTTAACTCGGTAAAAAGCATCGGTTTTCCTTTTGGTACTATTTTAAATTTTAACTTTTCCATATTTTTCAATACTTCTCTTTATCTAAACACTTACTGACATAATTCTATAATGGAATGAAGTTTACCTCTAGAACAGCAGAGTTTCTTTGACTCCTACCATCAGTGTCTTGTCTTTGCTGATACTGGTGCACCTAAATAATCATGAAAAATCAGTTCGTATCCCACGGCCCTTCAGGTGGACGGTCCATTCACCTTCTATTCTGTTGTTGTCCATGACTGCCATGACTAAGTGTGCTTCCTTCCTCTACTGATTTTGCCAATGCTTGTAAATGCCTCACTAGTGTTGTGATCCTCTTGCATGAGTTATTTGCCCCCTTGAGTTTCTCAGTCTTGGGCTCTGTGACTCCCACACTGACTGTGTTATGCTTTCTTGATGCAATCTCATTTGCAGGAACATTGTGGGTTTCTTTTCATGTTCACGGCATCAAAGCAATATCTAACCTTCTCAAACTTCAGGCAAGTTCTTCATTGCCTTAGAAATGCTAATTGTTTTGCCATAAGTTGATTCTGGGTATTTCAGTGGATGCTTCCTTGAGTGATTTTCCCCAGAATCTAACTGTGATCTTACGACAAACTGATTTTCATTCCCAAAATTGAAAACCTTTTTCTAACTTTCTAACAGACACAAACATAATTTTATTTTTCCACCTTCTTTGTAATGTCTGTTTAAAAGCATTCATATGGCATGTTTCACTTTACCTTGAGAGTAGTGCTCAAATTGCTGTAATAGTCTTTTATAATTAACCTCCTCTGCTTAAGTTAATGGGAAAATATTTTTAACAATCAAGGTGCTTCAGAACTTGTCTGTCAGAAATTAAGCTACTTTTCCAGTGGCACTTCTGGTTTATGGATACAGACTGAAGCACTAGGCAAATGACTCCAATTATCTTCTGTAGTGTGAAAGAATTTCAGTTCTGGCAAAGCTTTTAACTTCTCTATTTTTCTGTTTAGGATATTTCCTTGCTGTTTATTCTTGGGAAAATTAGTTGTTCAATAATCACCTTGAGTGAAGAATTTGCTGTGTTCAGTGATGGATTTCACACTGAGCAGGCTTTCATAACCTCAGTCCTTTCGCAGCTCAACCAGTTCAAATAGCAAAGCCTATGTAACAGAGTATTCCCTCCCAGATTTACAATAGCACAGTGTGCCCAAGATTTGTTTTACACTCAAAATTGAAACAATATATAGTGCCTGGAGCAGAGCATTAGGGGGAAAAGGAAGTTTGGTAATGGTTTGGTCTTAAAATTTTGGAGACAACGATACCAATATGCAGTGAACTGAGATTCCCAGCCAGACTTTTCCCTTGGCATTATAAGTATGTTGTCAGTAGCCCTTATCTTGAATTTTTGTGCAAAGATGTACCCTACATGCACACTACTGCATTGCCAAAAGAAAAGAAAAAAAAAAAAAAAGAAACCTATGTCAAATATCTGCAATGTATTCAGCAGTACTATTAACTTCTTGCTAATGCTTGCAGAGAGCAAGACTTTGGCTGCAATCTCCAAGCATTTTCCAAATAGCTGTATTTCCAACTGAAGTTGTTTATTTCCTAACAGAAATAAGATAGCACTACTGGAAAGCTGTCCAGTGGACAGCATAAATGAACATTCTTTCCTAAGCTCTGATACCTTTCCATGCCACTTATAGATTTCAATAATGGAGAGGTTTTAATTATGTTGATGGACATAAGTGGGATTAATATGCATTGGAGCGTGTGTGAAATACTGTAGCAGTAAATAGGAAGTGCAGCTTTTCTGATGACTTCTGTTCATCCAACACATTCCTGATAACAAGGAAATCCTTCATTCTTGGGACAACTCTTCAATGCATGGAGTTAGTGATACAGATTTTCCTCTGGTCTGAACAGGTTATTTTCTTTTGTTTATTGCTGTCATTTGTGCTCATAATATGGGGTTTGTGGCAAAGCATATCTTAAACAAGCCCTACCTTCCTGCCCATTAGTCTATAATAAATGCTGTGGCACATTTTAAAGATGATGAAAGCTTCAACTTTCTATGGAAACTGCAATCTGAAGACCTGAGTAACACGGATCAGTCAGTGATAAGAGTGGAACATAACTAAGTAAATTGCAGGGCAGGAACAGCCTGACAACTTCAGCTGCACACATACCCGCATATATAAAATACCACAGGATCATGGAACACTTAGGGATGGAAGGGATCTCTGAAAGTCATCTGATCCTATTCATGGCTTGAAGGACAGCAAACTTTGAAGGTAGGTGCAGCTTTGAGTTTAGATCAGGTCACTCAGGGTCTTACTCAGCTGAGATATGAACACCTCCACAGATGGGGTTTTCACAGCCACTCCAGGAAACACATTCTTGTGTTTACCTGCCATGAAACTTTTTCTTGATTCGTAGTTTGGCTTCCCACCACAGCTGCAACTCATGACAAATACCCTGTCTTTTCTCCCTGAGAAAAGTCTGGTTCTAATCTTCATAGGCACCCATTAATTAGTTACAGTGAGCAGTGATATTCCCCCTTAGCCTCCCCTTCTGTGGGCTGAACAGACCCTGTTCTCTGAGCCTCGTATGTCCCTTGCTCCAGGCCCAGACATCTCGGGAGACTCTGACAGGCTCACTCCACTATGATGTCAGCCTCTCTCTGGCAGTGGGGAGCCCAGAAATGGACACAGCACTCCAGATGTGGTCTCACAGTTGCTGAATAGAGGTGAAGGACCACCTCCTTCACCCTCTGGTCATGCACTTGCTGGTGCAGGCCAGGGAATGGTTCGTCACCTTTGCCACAAGAAGACACTAGACTGCTGACTGGCATCTGACTTAGGATCACAGAATGGTTTGGGTTGGAAAGGACCTTAAAGAACATCTAGTTCCAACCCCCCTGCCATGGGCAGGGACACCCTCCACTAGACCTGGTTGCTCAAAGCCTCATCCAGCATGGCCTGGAACACTTCCAGGGATGGGGCATCCACAGCTTCTCTGGGCAACCTGTCCCAGTGCCTCCCCACCCTCTCCAGGAAGAATTTCTTCCTGATGTCCAACCTAAATCTCCCCGCTTTCAATTTAAACCCGTTACCCCTTGTCCTGTCACTACAGGCACTTGTAAAAAGATCCCTTCCAGCATTCCTGTAGGCCCCTTCAGGCACTGGAAGGCTGCTATGTGGTCTCCTCAGAGCCTTCTCTTCTCCAGGCTGAACAAGCCAAATTCTCTCAGCCTTTCTTCATAGCAGATGTCCTCCAGCCCTCTGATCATCTTCTGGACTCTGATCCCTCATCTGGACTTGCTCCAACAGGTCCATGTCCTTCTTATGTTGAGGGCCCCAGAGCTGGATGCAGTACTCCAGGTGGGGTCTCATGAGAGCAGAAGAGAGGGGGGGAATCCCCTGCTTCTACCTGCTGGCCACGCTTCTCTGGATACAGCCCAGGTTACGATTGGCTTTCTGGGCTGCCAGCACACACTGCCAGCTCATGTCCAGCTTTTCATCCATCAGTACACCCAAGTCTTTCTCCTCAGGGCTGCTCTCATTCCATTCTCCGCCCAGCCTGTACTTGTCCTTGACATTGCTTTGATCCAGGTGCAGGACCTTGCACTTGGCCTTGTTGAACTCCATGAGGTTGGCACAGGCCCAACTCTCTAGCCTGTTCAGGTCCCTCTGACTTGCTCACCAGGATGCCCACGTCCTTTCTGCAAGGTGCTTGCTAGTTGCTCGGTGCCAAACCTGTCCTGCTGCATGGGGTTATTCAAAGATAAAACATTTTGCATTTTTTGATGTAGCTCCCAACAACTCATCTCTCCAGCCTGTCAGGTTCCCTCCAAAAAGGGCCTCTTTGCCTTAAACTTCAGCATATCAGCTCTACTCCACAGTAAGCTACCATCAGCAAAGCTTCTGAGGGTTAGCTACTGCCTACAATCACCCAGGTCATTTTTAAAGACATCAAGCTGTACTGGCTCCAGTATCAACCCCAGAGAAAAAACATTATAAATGACCATGAAGGATACCTCGTATCTCTGATCTCAACCCTCGATCAGAAAAATCTGATCAATTTTTCACCCACACTGTATTCCACCTCTCCCAACAAAATCTCTCCAATTTGCTAGAGGAACAATATGGGCCATGGTGCCTAAAGCCTTGTTAAACTCAAGGTAAATGGCACTCACTGATTTTCAAATGTCCTGGTACTCAAGCAGGGAGCAGTAATAAAATGCTTGGAGTTTAACAAGGTGGTTGTGCTGCTGCATACTCTTTCAGGTGGAAAGAGTCCTTGACTGGAAGCCTTCAAAGGGGAAGGTACAAACCGACTGACCTGTATCTACCTAGCAAATTTAATGACCTCCAGGGATATAACACAGGGTACTCCCAGCCTCTGGGTGGAGAAAGTTTAATGCATTTAAGACTTTATATAGCAGTGCTCAATGTGTGACTGTAATATAATATAGGAAGCAAGAAGATGAAAACTTGAGTGGCTCTTCAATCTGAGGTGGGTGAGAAATTGAGTCGCACCTTCCTGTTAGCTGTGGTTTTAGCAAATTCAGAAAAGTTTCTTTATTTCTGCTCTTGGCCTCAGAAAAAATAATCAGAACAAATTGTGAAGAGTAGAACAGGAGAATGGAGGAATTGTTAGCAAGCAGACTGATGCTGTGCTGCCTGAAAACACAATTAAGAATAACCTCATGAGGTAGGCAGTGCAAGTGTTACTCAGGCAGTAAACTTTACTGGTAACCCTCAGATTCTTCTTGTTCATGGACTGCAGTGGGAGCAGGTGATCATATAGAAGAGGTCAAAGGATTGAAACAGCATCCTGGAATTATCCCCACAGTTCAATATCCATGCTTGGTTAATGCTAATGAAAAGTTTATGCAGCATTTAATGCTCCCAGACTGATAAAACCCCTGGATTCTGAATTATTACGTGATGAGGAGCACTGGCTCTTGCCCAGCATTGCTTTAGGCGGTGAACATGGCACAAAAAAGAACATTAAAATGGCAAAGTCACTTAGAAAAGGTGAAACTCCAGTATCAAAGCACAACTTCATGGGCCCTGACTCCATTTGTGTTTTACGATACTTCTAGAAGAACCACTGCAGGGTGGTTCCCACCACCTGCCTCCCACCCATGGGTCAGGGCTGCGGACGATCTGTTGGAAGATTGTAGCTGACGAACTCTAAGGATTTTGAATGATCATGGCTTTTAAAGCAAGAAGGTATCACCATGTCCAGCTTGTGAAACCTCTCAAGCTCTAAACTTCCCTGAATGAATTCTGGCATATGCACACACGGAGCTGCAAATTCTCACTGTGGCAGTAAACCAATGTGCACTAGGAAAATCTTATGTGAATGGTTGTGTCCATCCCCCAAAGTATTTGAGCTTTAAACCTCCATCCTTCAGTAGTCATAAAAGTATTTTTGAAGTGCAGGAAACAATATTTCCCTCCCCAAGCCCACTGAGAAACACTCGAACCACTTCGTTACTTCCACCCTCCAGCCCCCTATACTGTCCCCATAAAAAAATGTGTCTAGGCCCCTGTTGAAACATTTGAGCCTAGAATGTAAAACTCTGAAAAAGTTATAACAAAATGTAAATGGAGCATCAGACAATCATCTTAGCTATCGGTGGTGTTATTAGCAATGCCTACTTCTATGATCACAGGGGAAAAATACCAGTATATTCTTTATACTGCATAGCACAAGTCTTTTTGCCGCAAAATGGTTTTCGTAACTTGTTTCTTCAATGCAGAATGTAGAAAATGTCATGGATCTTAAAATGCTGTATGCATTTTACCAGCACACACTGTAAAAACAGCATTCCTAAAAATATTTTCCACAATATATCTTTACGTGTATCTTTACATCTTTCCACCTGAACCTTCAGTATTACTCATATTTTTTTGTTCCCAAAACTTATTGCAAGGACATTCAATTATAGTTGAGTTTCTCATTACCAAGGCACCACTCCATTATTAAAAAGAAAATAAAAATAGGGGAAGAGATCACAAAAGGGTAGACACAAAGAGATTACATTTTAATGCAGACCTGACACGTTGGGCTGCTCCTGTCAATTCAACCCTATAACTATGTGGGACTTTATGAAACACATGAAACAAGTTTCTCTTCAGCATGGAAGGATAAGACAGCTAAGCAATATCACTAACATACTAGAACAATGTCAGAGACTGAAACACGAAAATAATAAAAGGTATATTATTTTTTCCACAGGCTTCTGGTGTTTTGAAGAACAAAAAGTTGTACATGAATGAAAGGTGCTGCTGCTGTCAGGTGTTTGCATAATGCAGCGTGAGTTGCCTCACACTGAGTCCCCTCAGCGCTGGGTTTCCACCACTGCACAGGCATTTAGCGTTTTGAATTCCTTCAAAACAAAGTAGGTTGCAGGGTTTTCTCACCCACCCCCTCTCTCTCTCTCTCACACACACACACACATTCCTCTTGAAAGAGAAAAAAGAATTGAAAAATTATCTTCACTACAGCGACACTCATCAGGGTACATTTGTCGAGGACCACAGAAACCATAGAAATTATTTAAAAAGGGGTTGTGCAAGAGGTAGCTGAAAGGAAAACTTCCTTTTTAAAATGAAGTTCCAATCTCAAATAAATTAGGGTAAAAACTGAAATTCTTAGTGAATTAAGATGGTGATCTAGCTTCTTTTTACCTGAAAGCCTTGAGAAAATGGGTGCTAGAAGCCTACGATAACTTCGAGGAGCTGTACGGGTTATTCTACACAAAGGATTTTCTTAGCTTCTTGTTAGATGCAGAGAAATTTACTGGAAAGTGAATAATCGCTGTCAAATGGTTTGTTTCAGTCAGTCAACAAACACCGATAAAAAAATTGCTTGCTCTTTTTTTTTTTCTGACCTGTGCTGGTTATAATCTCATCACTATAATAGTTTATAATCTCCTTTACATGCCGCTCTATATGTGAATGAACATGCAAAGCTTTAAGATGATTCCAGGCTTTGTTCAAGCCAAGCTACAGCAGACTTGTGTTCAAATAGGTTGCCTGGCACTATAAATAACAAAATCTCCTTTTCTTCATCATCAGCTTTCAATCACAACACAAGTGTAATACGACTGTAGGATTTCTGTGTAACACCTTGGTGCTCTCACAGGCAAGAAGGAAAGCTGTTCTGCAAAGTCAATAGGTCTCCTGAGAAGAAAGGCAAGTTCCACAAGACCTTTTTTAATTGCTTTTCTTTGGCTGACTTTAACTAATGCTGTGGGCATTTGTCCTCACCATGAGAGTTTGGCCTTCATTGCCCCTTCGCTCAGACACAGGGCTATTTTGGCGGAGAGCAGATATATAGATACAGCAAGTGGTGATGTGAAGAAAATACAGAATAAATGTTTTAGATACATGATGTAGATACTCAGCATAACAATGCATATTTAAAGAGACAGTCTTTGTACAGGGTTTTTTGTTTCAAATCCCAGTATTGGACAAGAAAAATGTTGTACTTTGTCCTTTTCAGGACTGTCTTTTTGCATGCACTTGACTCTCTCCTTTCAACAGCCTTTTACATCCTAATGGGTTTGCCTCAGTGTCATCTTATTCTCTAATTCCTTTACTCCCTGTGTGTTCAAACACAGTGTCCCACAGACTTATTGCCCTTCAGGATGGGTGCAAGGCCTGTCTATGGAAATGGAAATAGCTAGGGACAGAGAGGTTTAAATAGGGTCAGCTAAGGAAAATAGCAGACTTTTGATACAGCAGTTAATAGCACTAATTAGTTTTGTTTAGAGCTTAACATTAAAATCTACTTTCAAAACAGAAGTTACTCTTTTCCAAAAGGTGTATATTAAAAATAGAACATTTCTCAGGTCAAGTTTTTCATGCCAAACTTTTTAACCCCAGAGCTCCTTGGTGGACTCTTTTCAAGATACAAGAGAATTAGAGTGCACTTTCCTTATAGATGTCTTAATACTGACTTTTACTTTCATTGCTGGATGTGCTCATCCTGCACGTGGCCATTTTGTTTCAGAAGGTCCTGCATTAAAATCTGGCTACAGGAAAACACAACTTCATTGTCAGAGACCCAAAGCTGAGAACAACATATACCCACACAACACACCAACAGCTCAAGCGGAGTCAAACAGCATTGCTTCCAGTCCTGGTGTCAAGGGAAAGATTGGAGGGATGTCACTTCTCCCAGAAACCTAATGTTTGCATGGAGACTTTCTTCTGATGATGATTTTGAGTGAGCAATGAAAGTTCGTAGGCCACAGCCAGTTGAGAGCTTGTATCCCAGGGAGAGTGAAGCATCGCAGCTGACCAGTGGCCACACACTTCAGCCAGCAGAACCTGAGACCCTCCAGCACACCTCCAGGCCAGGCTTGCGCTGCACCCAGTACATTTTACAGTTTCTAATTAAGCCCTAAACTACTTTCAGCTTTGATGATCTTCCTGCTGCTTTTCCCTTCCCCCACAACTACTTTCAGATATTCATGTTCAGTGAGATACAGGAATAGAAGCAACTCAGCTTGCACTCACCCTCACTTCAGAAAGCTGGATGCGAAAGTGTTTCTGAGCTATGGTTTACACCCAAAATCAGGACACTGGAGACATTTTAGCCTGGTTTGCTAGAGCTGGCTGCAAAGATCATAGCAAGTTCCTAAACTAACTCTGAAAAATAGCCTCTGGCTAATTCGTGTCCCTTCCCCCTACCCCTCCTTAGCTTAGTGCACGACTTTCACTCTTCCTGCTGCACCAGAAGCTCCCTGATCTGGCGTAGCCTAATCTGACCTAAATGAGAGCAAATTGTGGCACCCCAGTCACACACAAGCATGGGCTACGTCCAAATCAGTGTGTTAGTGCTCTTTGTATTATTATTTTTAATCACCTTTTGAATTCCTTTCTTCTCTATTCTCTCTCAACCAAGCCCCTGAATGACCCTGCTGTTTCTCTATCAATGTAATTTATTCACTTTTGTTTTTTCTGGAAGAAAACTCAGTCTGTACCTTAAGTGTGTGAAACACTTTGAAATCAACAGGGGCACATGCCAAGCAAAAAAGCAATACAGGGGTATGGTGTCAATCTAATGGAGTCGCTGCTTCTGGGAAATTTCCTGTTCTTAAATTATTCTGAGCTGGTTCAGCAAAAGGTTTCTTGTAAAAAGATAGTGAAGAAATCTCCCTTTTGCCCCAAGGTTACAAGTTATTTTGTTAGACCAGATGATATGACAGCATGATCCTATCAGGACAAATCAAAGTTTACCGAGCAAATCTGTGTTCTATAACCTGATTTATCGGTGCCATCTGCCAACACCCATGAACAGATGCTCTGTAGGACCTCACTAATGTGCAGTAATGACTAGGAGAAACCCACTTGCAAATGACTGAATTCTAAAAGTTATCAAGTGTAGTGGGAGAGAGAACAAACAATGAAAAATATCTAGGAGAATGCATCCCAGGGTTCCTTTTTCGGTTCCACTTCCTGACAGCAGTACTTCAGAGTGTACTCATCTACATATGTGGGTATGCAGTGTAAAAATAAACCAAGTACTCACATTTTCCTGTGATTTTGCTCCAATCCTTTGCTACTATATGCTTCAAAGGAAAGAGAACATTTCGGTGTGAGCAGTTACAGTCACAGCTTACCCAACAAAAACGAGTTCATCACAATCGCAAGAATTCTTTTTACGGTCGTCTTTGAGCAGTTCAGGACTGCCATATTGCTAGCACTAATGTCTTTTTTTTAATGGTTTTCCCCTACTCTGCAGCTATTTTCAAGCCCTGTGTACTCTGAGGGCATGCCAAGGTAGAAGAAACGAGTTTGCAATTATCGCCAACGGCAACATTAATTTTGCATTCCCATCTTTTCAAAAACACAGGGGAGCAAAAAGAGATAACAGAAAGATGAGCAAGTTGTCCAGGCAGAGTTTCGGAATGTTCCTGAGCTCAGAACAGGCACCGCAGCAGCTGAGCGGGGGCAGCCCTGGCTCCCCTGGCCCTGGACGCTGCTCGGGAGAGGTGAGGGAACAGCCCACTCCCAGGGTCCCTGTGGCCCCCAGCCCTGCCACTGCCTCCCACTGCCTCCTGCCCGTGGGATTTCCCGAACTAAGCATTCACCTCTTAGGAGCTTCATTAAAATTAGAAGCTGAGGCTGTAGTCATGTTCACTTTACCTGCTCTCCCAGCACGTACTGCAAGACAGTCCGCACCAAGGGTGTTACATGGCATCCATTCAATCCCATTCGGGAATGTGCTTTTGATAGATACAACCTATCAAATACCTGACAAAGTCATAGAATCGGGGGACAACATCTTTGAACCACTGTCCGTGTTTCAGAACCTGAATTTGGATCCAGAGTTGGAGAGCAGAAAGCTTCCTTCCCTTATCGTGCCAATCCATTAAAAATCACATACTCACGGAAACTCTCTGTGGAGAAACTATCACTGAACTATTAATAAAATCTTCCTGAACTATTAATATGGTCTGTGGGAGCTTTAATCCACTGCAGGGACTGATTATGTAAGTACACAGGCACGAAGATGCTGGTTTTATCCTCAGTTTAAATGACCTTTTGGTTTGAACAGTATTGTTTATGATTGAAATGTTCCTGAATCTAAGGGAAATTTCTTTCTTTCAGAGACAATTATAATTTGATTTGCAGTAAACTGGCAAATATGGTCGAGATTAAAGTGCATTTGGATGGAAAGATAAGTGTTTGCTTTTCAGATTGCAAAGGGCAGAAGTCATGAAAGTATTTTAATAACATTTGTTTCACAAAATTCAGATGTCCTGAAACCTAGAGATATGCTGCAATTTGGGTTTTATGCTCAGGCCATTGGTCTATAAAGTCAGTTCAAGAAGATTGAAAAGATTGGCCCTGAGCATCAAGTTGGATTTATTCCTAATTTTGGTTCCAAAGATATCTCTGCTTTTCAGCCACGCTTTGGTGTGAGGAGGTGCTGGAAGATCATCTTGATTTTTAGCTTTCAGGCAGTTCAGAACAACAAAACAGTAAAAGATTTCTGATGCATACTCATGCCAAAAGAAATAGATGTCATGAAGGCAAGAACTGGCAGAAATAGTGAAAAATTGTCTCTCATTCACCTTGTAGCTATCACTCCCGAGCCATTTAGTGGAACATTATGTACTGTGGGTTTTCAACCCCAGACTCATTTCAGTTCAGAAATTTGCCTGCACAGGAGGTCTAAGCAGAGAAGGGAAACGATCTCCAGAACATTTTCCTCTGATCTGCAAGCTTAGAGACACTTTTCCAATCTGAAATGAAGGGTTTCATTTCAGGCCTGTGTGGATTTTGGGGTGTCTGTGGCAGCTCCACTGTGACACTCGAGTGTTCATTTCTTTCTCTTCTTTGGGGATGATGCAGGGGGCCAAAACTGAAAATAGCAAAGAAAAAAAATATATAAAGTTAAAAAGGACAAATAATGCAAAAGAAAAGTCCCATCTTTGGCACCACTTTCATGCAATCAACAGGGACAACTAAAACCCTGTGTTTGGACAATTTTGTCTCTCTAGGTTTACCTTTATAGTTTGGGAAAGGTGCCACTGCAGCATAGTTAGACATATTCCTTGGTTTAGTTCACTTCAGGTCCCAGTGAAGAAAACCTGGTCTGACTCTGGAGTGAGCCAGCTGCCTGAGCAGGTATCTGGAGTGTCTTGACTTATTTTCCCAGCTATTGCGGAGTAGCAATTTAGCTACATTAGCACTGTGTTGGATGTATTTACTCACACTGCAATTTCATCTCTGAGCAACATGCTACTATGTCCAGCCTGGTTTTCAGATAAAATGACTGTAGTGCCCACAAATAATTAGATTAATTCCTGCACGTTATACTTTATTTAGGCCACTTGAATAAAATGTAAATGTATCCTCAGCATTGGGCATTTTTAACAAGGAATCAGGTGAAGAAAAGGCGCCATAATCCCAGGGTCCTTTCACAGTAGGCTCCAAAAAATGTACCTCATTATAAAATACACCTTCCCAAGGAATCACAAGACAAGAGAAATCAAAAGAGAATTCCTAAAAGCAAAAGCTCTCCAGCAGAAAATCAATTTCAGCTACTTTCACCTTGCCCCAGGGAAAGCAGCAGAGACACTAAGTGGGGTGTGGGAAAGGTCTCATACATCTTCCTGGAACTGCGCAAGCCAGACCTCCAGATGGGAGCTTTTCTTTCCAAGACAGCTCTGCTCTAATTAGGGACTTCTGCAAAATTGGCATGTTGCGGTTCCAAACAGTGTCTGGATGATTCCCATATCAAATTTCTTCGGTTTAAAAAAAATTATGTCTTTGTCCTTGTTCTAATTGACAGCCTTACAAAGGCAGGTGGACTGAGGGATGAAGGTCAAATTGAGCTTATTGTGCTTAATAGGGTAAGGAACAAAAATTAACAGAAAGTTACACACAAAATGTTATTTGCATGTTGTTTTTTTCTTGGCCATCATGTTGTTTTTTCAAGGGTCTTTGTGCATTTTTGGGTGTACTTTCAGAATGAAAAGAAAGCAATTGCCTTTGAATAGAACTGTTACATGAGGGACTTTCCTATAACACTTACTGTACTGATGTACCAGACAGAGTCTAGTTCGTGGGCTCAACAGTCTATGTTGGGTGGACATTCTATATAGCGAGGTACATCCTTTTCCTTAGTTGACCTTTTCCAGCGGCAGTCTGCCAGTTTAAACCTCTGTCTCGTTCCTATAATTCTCACCATTCACACCTTTCTGGGTAATCTGGTAGCATTAAGGCTGGTCGACACCTTCTACAAAACTCAATTTCCCCCTTGAAAATGAAGTCTGACTGACATTTCTCACTGAAGTTTGCAATTAATATCATCTGTGCATTCTAGTGAGAAGGCAAAACAATTTTTCTTTTTCAGGTCTGTATAAATATCTGTGTCATAAAGCTACTCCCCTGCCTCCCATCTCTCATTTCGTTACTGTCCTTTGCTTCAAACTCAGACTGTATTTTCTACACTGACCTATGTTGTTATGGTACAACCTGGGATGGCTGTGACAGCTTAGACCCAAAGACTAAAGGACTCTAGAACTTCCGAGGTAGAGATACAGCTTGTGGGATGGCAGCTGGCTTGAAAAATATAGAATTAAAAAGGTGAAAAAATGCAAATATGGAACATTCCAATATGTCTTAATATTTAGTTTTATTTTTAGAATTTCCTGGAAAAAAAATTCAAATCTCCACATTTTTATTCCCATGTGGGAGGAAAGGAACTGAATATGTGAATTTTGCATAAAATGGGCATTTTTGCACTGATCTGGTCTAAAACCCAATTTTAGGTAGGGTTGAAAATCCCTTTGGGCTTCATTTCAGACTTCTGTTGGTCAACGTTTTTCCTAATTTGCTTGGTTTCTCTGCAGTAGTTTCTCAGCACAGCCCAGTTGAAGTCACTGCAACCTGCAGCACTGGAATATCAGTCAGAGCCATGCCCCTACATTCTAATGAATATTCCCACAGCAATGGAAATACAGTCATCTTTATAGTGAATGGACACCTCTAACAGGGCATGTGCCATCATTAAAAAGCTCAGCTCATAGTTTTCTGGGATTTAAAATGGGATCACTTATTAAGTGACACTGCTTGGCCTCCTGTGTGCTGGCCTGACTACCCACTAGTCTTGCACAGAGCATCCAATATTGACATTTGTAACGATTTTAGGTAAACTGATGTGTTCGAGCTGTAAGTGCTATATACTACTGTGGAGCAAAAGTAAAAGGTGTCACTTAGTGCCTGTGGCACTAATGACGAACATTACACAAGTATGTTTTAAGATGACTGCCAGGGCAATCCATGGCCAGTACTGAAGAGTACAGAGTCCTGCCAATCTGCCCTGGGCAGTAGGAGGTGGTGGAACATCTACATAGTGCTAAATCTGGGAAACAATTAGACCTTGAAGCAGCACAGAAACTATACTGAGAAGGTGTATAAGGGGATTTTCCATATCATTTCACAATCCACCCCTTATCCTCACCAGCTGTGCACAACCTCTGATGCTCTGGAGGAAGGAGAGAGAAAGCCCCAGGATACTCCGTGCTAATTGTGGGGGGAACGAACCTGCCTGATTCCAGAAACCAAAGCCCTGAAGGAAGAGATCTGATTACTCTCTGTCTTTATATGCTGAGTTGTGGGGTTAGGAGCACAGGCAGGATGAGGACGGCTTCATCAGGATCTCCTTTCATGGGGGAGAGACAGGCACGTCTCCTCTCGCTGGAGTACACAGGAGCAGCGGTCATCCCACTCTTTATGGAACGCAAAAAAATCCAGCCCTAGGTTCTTCCCTGACTGACTGACATTTGTTAGATGAGAGTGTAGGTACAAAATACCCATCACAATATACAATAGCCTTTAAAGGCACGCCAGCAACCTCCTCCTTTATTAAGCGTGCCACGCTGGCTGAGGGGAGTAGGAAACACCTCCCTGTTGGGATGCTACCTGCATGCTAATGCCGAGGGTGTTTGTGCACAGCAGAGCGGGACTCCGGCAGTTTCCATGGTGCCGTCATGGTGCGCTCTCCCTACACCTTCACTTATCAGCGTTTCCCACCCATCCTCCTCCCCATAATATGCTGCTCGCTCACCCCGAAAGGTCAGCCATTGTAATGATGATTTTAGCAGGGGGGAGGCAAGGAGGCTGAAGGGTGAAGAGGTGAGCTGTGTGCAGCCATGTGCGTGGGAACCGGGGGCTTCCCTTACGCCGCACAATGAGAAATTAGAAATCTGCCCCTTGAGGGAGCAGGGCTCATCAGCCCCCCTCTCATTTCCCATCCTGGCCAAGTCAGATGCCCTGATGGAGTTAAAAATTGTTCAGGCGCGGTGGCTGAGAGCCTACTTTAAATCATCTGCCGTTGATGCGTTAGTGCGTGGAGGGGAGAAGGGGCTGCGCCTGCTGACAGAAGAAACTGATGCAAACGTTTCCAGGCGTCTTTCTTTTCCCATCTCCCTCCTGCCTCCCTCCCAGCAAGCCCCGTGCTCGTTTGCAGATGGAAAGAGGCAGGCTTCTTCCTCTGACTTTCATCCTATTGACTGCTGGACTAAAGCGCTGCGTCTATTAACTGCCTTCCTTTTCTTTCTTTCTGCAGGACAGCTTTCCTGCCCGTTTTGGAGGAGTCCATTTTGTCAACCAGCCCTGGTACATCCATGCCCTGTACACGCTAATCAAACCATTCCTCAAAGACAAGACAAGGAAAAGGGTAATTAGAAGGGGCAGGGGAGGGGGAGGGAATAGGAAGCTGCAGAGCCGGAGCAGCTGAATAGCTGCCAGCTTTCTTCTTTTTCTCCCTGCATTTTTCATATGGCCTCAGACAATTGCTGCTATTATTAAAAGTTAGAGTTTGCAATGGTCTGGATTGAATCAGTAACTCAGACAGGGACCAGAGAGCTGTTACCACTAACAGAGCATAGATATGTTTCAATGGGACGTGCTCAGGCATAGAGAGAACTGGCAACGTGGAGGGATTATCAGGCCTGGCTGAAGTCACCCTCAGTGAGGGAAACTTCAGCTCAACTCTTTTGGTGGGAATAAAATTTCCTATTTAATTTCTTCGGCAAGTGGACTGTTTTCACGTGGTGATAACACACTCATTCCCACAAAAAATGCCAATGCCTGAAGGCTGTTGCTCACACTGCAGAAGACACAGGTCTTGCCCACTGAAACCTGTGTGTTCCTGTGCTCCTGCAGTCATCTTGGCCATTTGTCCTCTGCAGTCCCCGGGGGTGTGTGACCAGGCAGGATAAACATAGTACCACCCTGAGGTAAAGAGGGATTAGAGAGAAAAATGTCGCTGAAGCCGTGCAAAGTGGTGACACAGGCCAGTACACCCCTGGGAAATGTGGATCCCTGGGAAACGTGGGTCCCTGGGTGCAGGGCTGGGCTGTCCTCTCAGATGCTGAGGACTTACCCTTCACAACTTCTGTCTGTTAAGATCCACTCCCTTTTCTCCTCACTGATTTTCGTACAAGCGTCTATCCTCTTATAATAGCAATAATCAGTGATTATTCCTGGCTTCCACTTTGCCTGATCTGGTACTTACGAAAGTGAAAGTGTCATGTGCCAAAAGCTAGTAAATCAGGATTTTCAGAAGTGTTTACAGTGCCAGCCTAATTCTTCAGCTGCACACCCCAAAGCTAATCCTCCCGTCCTCCCGAACCAGGGCTGAGTCCTTCAGAAATTCCCACCTGAGACCAAAGCATCAACAAATGATGCTCCACACTTCATTAGTGTTGTTATTGTTGAACTAAATGAAGTAAGGAATTGATGATGACTTTGAACTTTCTTTTTATTTGTTAAAGATCTTTCTTCATGGAAACAACCTGAACAGCCTTCACCAGCTAATACACCCTGAATGCCTGCCCTCTGAATTTGGGGGGACTCTTCCTCCGTACGACATGGGGACGTGGGCTCGAACGTTACTCGGTCCTGACTACAGCGATGAAAACGAGTACACCCACACCTCCTACAATGCCATGCACGTGAAGCACGCCTCCTCCAACCTGGAGCGGGAGGCCTCGCCCAAACCCATGAAAAGGTTAGTACTGCCTTTGAAATCATCTCTTGTTTGGCTCTCTGAACAGGTTTGGCATAAATCTAGCACGAAGAGCTCGTCTGGCTCGGAGAGAGGCTGTAATTTGGCAAGCGCTGACAGTAAGGAGTGCTTCACCCTGGACTGCGCTCACGGTGTGGCAGGAGAAAGGAAGCCTCTCTGTGGAACCATAATTACTCATCTGATTACTGTGAAGGAAAACAAGGGGAAATTAATGAGCCCCTGCACAGAGCATTACAGAAAGGGTATCAGAGTGAGGTGCTCACAGCGCCGTGCGGCCAGTGGCACCACTTCGGTGGTTGTTCCTATTACTTGCTGCTGCTGTGGTGCTGCTGATCCCAGTTGTTAACGGTAAGGGGTTTACCACCTCGAAGCGGAGCTTTTGTACGATGAACACCACTGCCCTCTAAAGGGAAAACAGGTTGGTCTCCTCCTGCTGCTTCCACTCCCGCTTGCTGCATCCAGTCCTGCTAAGGCAATGGAGCTGCTCTTTTAAGATCTCTGATTTTAGAACTACTGGTTATGCATCCTACTCTGAATGCTTAAAATTAACACCTCTTGAGAGTAGCACCCTCAGCAACTTGCACTGGTGGTGGGGGTAGGGTGAGGAGGGTTGGACACCTGACAAGGGTCTGAGGGTGGTAGGGCAGAGCCAACGCCATTGGCAGCGAGTGACAGTGGGGTTGGCCACCCTGCAGGAGTGCAACATCTGCACTTTCCTCACCCTCCGCGACACTGCTTTCCATGCAGATCGCAGCCATGCTTTCACTCACTGCTGCCAGTTGATGAGTGCGGTGCTCGCAGCCGTGGCATCACTCTGTGTGACAGGGACCGGCCATCATTTTGTCACAGCAAAATCAAAGCTGACAACACAGACAAGCCATAATGTCATACAATTAATTTTAGAAGCCTTTCATCTTCAGAGGAAAAAGAAATGCATTCTCGATTCACAGCTCCCTCCCAGGTCAGAAGGATGCCACACTGCTGCAGCTGCAAAATGAAGCTTCGTGCTGAAAACACTCATGCTTGTAAGTGATGTTAAGTGCTGTGAGTCCCACAACTCACAGGGCCGTGAGAACGCGGGACTACATCCCTTTGCAGGATGACAGCCATGGTGTGAAGAGAAGTGGCCATCTGCATGGTCAGCAGTTCTCGCTACTGACTGCCAGGCAAGACTGGGAGCCAGGATGGCTTTACAGAGCTTGTCCCAGAGAGCTGATTTTAAAACAACTTTTTTTTTTTTTCTTTCTTTTTTTAAATACTATGAGTGGAGCACACTAAATTATGTCAGAAAGATGCTAACTAAATATTCTATTATTATTAAAATATATACGTATTGAGAGTGTGAAATTTATGCAGCTTTATAGAAAGGAATCTGCAGTTTTTAAAGCTCTGAAGTATTAAGAGCTCTTCACACGTAAATCTTTGCTGAGGATCAGATCCTCCATTGCAAAGAAGGGAGGGTCTTGTCATGCCCTCAGGGGAGAACCTCAGCTTGAAAATTAGTTCAGTGCCAGAAAACCCTGCCTCGAGGCAAAGCCTTCTTCTATAATCTGTTCACTAATACAAAAGTACATTAATACAAATATGGCGAGTAGATGAATCTAATTTGTCATGTTGCCTCTGGGCAGACTAGATCTAACTTTTAGCCTAATTTCGTTACTTGGCGGTTAAGTGAACCATCTGATCTTGTACCCTGTGGTCATTACTAGCTGTTAGAGGTGAAAAGTTCACTGCTTCGACAGATTTCCTCCTATGAATATTTGCTTTGATTCTTCTTCCCGTGAAATTATGGTTTGGCCTAACTTGAGGTAAAAGCCTACACTTAGGAAGCATAATTGTGTGCGCTATTAGATTTATTAGACCAGATTTATATCTAAGGCTTATTAAAAGGTCCACAGACTTCTACCAGCATTATCTGTCTTTATATATCCCTCTCCTTCTTGCCTCTTTAGGTTCATACATCCCTAACACAATGAGAGCCTCAGTCCATGGCTGATTCCTGCATAATCCAGGGAGGTTTACACCGGGCATAGGTTATCTCCTAGCATTAGTCTTCTAACCTTAAATAAAATTCCCCCCTCAAAATTGCCCTATCATTTTTTCCCTTATTAAAGCAATTTTACAGTTTCATTAAAAATCTCTCCTCTTCCTCCATTCACAATGTAAAAATCTTTAAACTTTTGAGTAAACATGGTAATTTTGTGTTTCTATGCTGAAATGTTGGGTTTAACAAAAAAAGGTGGCTGACCTTTTCTTTAACACTTAGGTTCCTCTGAAAAGGCTAAGTATATAAAGACTGAGTCATCTTTGGTTTCTGTGATTCAAGGATGAAAAGCCTTGCCAAACAATTATGGGTCTTTTTCTCACTGACTTCACAGATATTGCTGCAGGTTTACCTGCCCAGTAATTAGCTGCAGGAGAGGGCAGTGCTTATGAGAGGTGGATTTACCCCAGAGGCTAGTGGGATGGTGGTTTCCTCACCCCCCTCCAGGGCACCATGCTGCTGCATGACAAGGTGCAGGATTGCAGGTTACCCCTCCTGGCTCTGCGGCCACTCCCTGTAGAGCCATACAAGTAAATCCTCACTAGAGCTGCCACTGGGCCTTAAACCTTCCCGAATTTTGGAGCTCTGTGCTGCTAGAATAGCTTGGAGTCTTACACTGTGACCACAGAGAAATGTGGTCCCTGTGAAATATAGTTCCACCATCCTGCACCTAGAGAGAAGCCCTGGGCACAACCTACTCCAAATACAGTGCCTAGCAATTTTAGGAGCAGAGATGCTGAGAAATCAAGATAGGAATTACAGATCTGGAAATGGAATCAGAGAATAATTGATCCAAATATGTCCATAGCCACTTCATCTATGTTATAAAATGAACGTAGAGGGCAAGAAAGAAGCCATTTTCAACATGTGACTGAAAGCAAACTGAAGTCATCACCTGAAAATTAAAGTAAGTCTCAAGATGCATACCAGGAGAAAACGTGACACCAAGCAGCAGTGCAAGGGAGTGAAACTGGAGCAGGTACAGTCCCCTACGTTGGCTTCAGGACTGACAGCAGTGCTTTGGCTCCCATCACCAGGGCAGTTGAACATAATTTGAAACAAGTTCACCTGAAAGTTGCCAGGAGGGTGAGGAGAGCATATTTTTCCACCAAGAAGCTATAGGAGAGAGTGGTTTGTTCAGCCTCACAGAGCAAAAGTTGTAATGGCAGTGACTGTTGTCTATAAATACAGAAAGGAATAAAAACTGGGGAGAACAGGTATTTGAGAAAAGGGACAACCTAGGCATGGGATCAAATATGTATAAGCTGACTAAAGTATACTTTGGCTGAAAATTTGAGGAGGAGGTTTGAAAGCCATCAGAGGAGTGAGTTACTGAGATCGCTTGTCAGTATGACAACCCAACTGACATGTGCGTGAAGGGTGTCATATGAGGTGGCTACCGGTGGTCACTAGACTTGCTGCTCAAAATCTCATTAGGTTCCAATTTTTGCTCCGCTTAACAGCAATGGGCACCAGAATTTACCATCTCCCCAACCACAGGCAGGGATGGTTTTTCTCTACGTATATGAATTACACAAGATTTGTTGTCTAAAAAGAGTCCTTCTTCACTTCAGAGAATGAAGGCATTGTATATGGAGAAAAGATTGAAAAATCATCTTAGGAAAAACCTGCCACCGACTCTAGTTTACAACGTGATCTTGAAAATCTTGAGATTTGACAAATTTCTATAATATGGAAAATCTTTAATCAAAACCAGGGCAATTATCATTTTTCCACCTGTGGCCACATGAAACCTTACTGGGGCAAAATCAAAACAGTGGAAATTGAGCTCCCATCTGCAGCATTATCTCACACCCTGGAAAAATCCCAGAACTCAAGTACTGTATGAGCAGATGGGAAACAGCTGATGACTCCACATAATGAGTCTTAATGGCCAGGGGGAAAATAAATAAATAAATAAAAGCAACAAGAACAAAATCCATTCAGAATATACCTATTTATTAAGATGTGAAAATTTGGTCTGAAAATTCGGAGCACAGGGAGAAAATCACCTCCCTGTCAGTGATGGCCAAACCTGTGAGCCCTGATGGTCAGAAAGGGGCCATGGGTTGCTTCAGTCTACAGGGAGCTAGCAGAAAAGCAAAGCACTTGCCTCAGGCACTCTGCTGGCTTTTGTTGATGAGCTGTTGTTTTTGGGAACAGCTGGAGGTTTTATCTGGGTGTGCAGTGTAATAAATGGTTAGGGTGGATAGCTAAGCCTAGCAGTTAGAGTCAGAGACTGCTCTCAACATATCACTGTGCCAATAGGGCACAGACTTTTGGCCAGCCACAGTGGGTGCCTAATCCCACTGAGAACCATGTCCAACTGGAGAGATGGATTCAGTGACTGAGGAAGATGTGAAGGACCTTAGTTCTTTGAAGAGGTTACTTTTTCCCTAGTGTCACCCTGCTCTTACACTCGGGTCCAGCAGCAGCAGGTAACCTGCAGTAGCACGTTGTGTCCTTGTGACTTGCTTTTCTTTACAAGATCTGCCTTTCTGCGGCTGCATCTGGGTCACTTCTTGATGCCTGCACTCGATCTTCAGTTCAGGTGACAAAGATTGTTCTCTGTCTTTGTTTGTTCTCACCAAGCACAACCTGGGAGCTGACTGCTCCTTCTCTGCCCTCCCAGGCATCAAAAGAGAGCTTGCTTTTAGCCTGCTGCCAGTGCAAACAGATCTGGAAACCTACCGCAATTTAAAATTGCCCTGCAGAGAAAATAAATTTTACCTAACAGCTTCATATATATTCTGGCCAAACCACATGTGCTGTTTAATCAAGTTTATATACTCAAAGTTTAGTTAAGTATAACTTTAATCAAATTTGGTGTCACAAATTATTCTTGGGATAACATGGATTGCAAGAACATTACCATCACCAAGTCAAGCTCATTAGAGATTCAGGAAATTCTAGGGTAAAACTTTTAAAGTAGTGCCAAGCACGCTGATTGTGCAAATGTGCAATTCATGCCTCACATCACCATTAACTTTTCCTGCTGTGAAGTAGAAACTTGAACACCTAAAGATGCAATGGCCTGACAAGCAGTTCATCAAAAGCCCCCATGTCAGGCATTTGAAAACAGAGAAAAAAAGATCTTGCTAGAATGCATTGTCCCATGTTGTTGAGCCAGAGCATGTGATTTTTTATGTCCTAGATTATAGTGAAACAATTTTAAAGTACAGATTTGGGTTTGCCATTATTGCCTCCTGATGTACACGTTTTCAAAAGGCCTGATCTTCAAATTAACGTGCTGCTGAAACTAATTGTTGGTTCTCAGAAATGGGATCCCGCTCCCAGAGAGAAGGGTATCACAACTGGTATACACTAATGCTGACTGGAACAGTTTTAGATCCAAAGGGGGCCATTCGTGGGGGTGACATACGTAAGGTTTTTATTTATTCAGACTGGTTTCTCCATATGCCCAGCTGGGCTGTGCAAGGCAGACCTTTCTAGTTGTTATCCTTGGTGTGACCTTAATGTTCCTCCGCCATATGTTTCTGCTTTTATGGGTCATGTTTTATGCCGGTTCACAGTCAGCACCAATTTACTGCAGAAGTAGTAAAATACCAGCAAATAAAAATCAGTATGAAAATGTGTGAAAACTTATCAGTGCCCATGGATGGCACCTGGGTTGCTCTGCCTGTAGCTGGAGTGCATTTCCGCACATGCTGGGGGAAAAGGGGAAGAATCCATGTAAGTTTTTGGTTGAAGCAGTAATACGTGAGACCTATGGCGCAAGACTTTCCTATTTTACTACGAATTATTTCAAACAGCAGAGAATTTCTGAATGCCTCTGTGGAAATGCTTCCCCCATACACAGATTACGAATGAGACATACCTTGATAGTAAAGCAGGTGTCCCAGGGACATTCATATTCATTATCTAGCAATATGGAGATTATTAGCTGTTGGTCAGTATTATAGCTTTCACCTGGAATTCTGCTAATACATCAGAGAGGAATAAAAAGGAGCTGGTGGATTTGGCACCAGGGAGGCTGCAGGGGAGATGGTGTAGAATATCCTCAGTAGCCAGGAGTGAGAGAAGCCAAGAAGAACATCAGAGTTGCAAAGCCATGGCTGAACCAAGGACAGGAGGGATGTGTATCTTGGTGCTGGGAGTCCCCTGGGACAAGGCAGGAAATCAGTTGCTCTCTGAGGGCATTGACAGCATGTTTTTCATCTGTTTACAGCACTCAATTACCACTGACCAGTGCATGGGAGAACAAACACAGGCTGGAGGTGTGAATGGCAGAACCAGTGCTGTTCAGGCTGCCTAAAATATTGCATTGTAAATTATGTCTTCAGTTGGCTATAAATTTGCCCAAAGTTTAGTAGTTTAGATTAGCAACATGACACAATAAAACAAATGGGTTTACACTGCTGATGTCTTTTGTTGCCCTGTGAAAAATCCACCTACATCTGGCTGAGTTACAAGCCTTTGAAAAGGCAATTCACACATGCTCAGTAGAAACATATTTAATTTTAGCATTTAATGACCCTAAGGATTGCCTCATGCTTTAGCTTGGCCTCCCAGAATAAATAAACTTGCTCAGCTCCAGTTGATGGTTCAGCGCCCACAATGTGCATCTCCTGTCTAGGCCATGGGGAGCAGAGGGTTTTTATAGTTACAACTTTCACTTGTGATCACAACTTTCACTGAATTAGGCCAGGCTGTAGCAAGACATGGAGCTGGGATTTGGCAGACCAACACCCCATGCCCTTGGGGTTGTGTCCTCCCTACTGTTGGCAAAGAACTGGGCAGATGAGAGTTCAGTGGTGAATCCAGCTAGGATACTGGGAACTGGGGTCACCTGGGTGGACCCCCCAAGGTGGACTGAAAGATGAGGCAGGCATAAAGGGCTGAAAGCAGGTGGGCTAAGAAGCACCCTTGGTGAGAAAGAAAATGGGATCCTTACGGGGAGGGCTGATGGAGACCAGGAATAATCCTTTGGTTAAGACTGTTGGGTGCAGCCCTGGAGAAGCGGATCCTGTTTTGTCTCTCCCTGAGCCCCTGCATTAGTCTGGCAAGTGACTTAAACCAAACTTCACACAGATGGTGAGATTGCATGTCGCTTATTTTCTGCCTGCCAAGCTATAGACTCTGGGGTCTAATATCCAGAAATACTCGGTGCTCACCTGCAACAGAAATCAACGGACCACGTGCTTTGAACACACTAACTGCCATGTAATGCTGAGCACTCTGCAGAATCAGACCCTCGGCAGTGGGAAATGGGCACCCCACATTAGAGCAATATTTGTACCTAATCTCACTATGCTTCAGCTCTCCACATGCAAAATGGATATAAAAAAAACCCCTCAGAGTCGTGCTACGGCAGTAAATGAATTAGCATTTAAAAGGCACACAAGTACTGCATTGATGAACTCTACAGAAAAGCTCAGGAGGGAATTAACAAAGGCGATCTTCAGAGCAGGCTTGGAAGAATATGCAGCAAATGTGTCACAAAGCCACACACTGCACAGCAAGAAAAAATCAAAATAAATAGCCACTTACTAGCTCGGCACTATCTATCCTGAGCACTGAGGGAGGAAAGAGCCCTCCAAGAAAGAACAGTGCATGCTCCTGGGGCTGGGGCGCAATGCAGGGGTCACAACGCCCCCACTTTTCCATTTTGGCTTTTTCCACTGCGGCAGTGTTTGACTTTCCAGCCTAAATCATACATCCGCAGGGTTGCTTTCATGCTGCAGTGCTGTTCTGGATAAGGACAGGAAATTTCTGATGTAGGATGGGGGAGTAAGAAGACTGACACACTTTGCTCTCAGGGCTTCATCTTCCCTTTCATTGCCACACGGCACCGAAGGGACTATGATTTGCTGGCAAACTTGGTTGGGATACTGGGAACAGGCGTCACTGGGATGGGACCAAAAGAGGCAGGTGTAAAGGACTGGAGTGTCTAAGGAAAGGCACTGGAAGCTGTCAGGCCAGGATGGGCACAAATGGGGTTGAGCAGAAAAAGCATGAATAGTGATGACAGGAGTGTGTGTGTGCGCAATATTCATAAAGTGGGAGAGGTAAATTTTCTTCATTACTTGGCCATTACTTGGCCTATCTTTTGTCTGGATACCATGTCCTGTACACTTTTTAGCAGCTCTTGCCGTACTCTGCTGTACTGCTGCTGCAGTGTTGTCTTTATCTGGCCTCATCAACAGGCTTACCTTTTGATGGGTGACATATTGCACCCCAGGGGATTAAGGATCTTCCAGGAATGCCTGTCTGAAGCAGGTGCTCCTATTCCTTCTGTTGGAAAAAAAAAGTGTGTAAAGGAGTCAGCCCATAGCAGAGAAAGAAAACAGAGAGGACAAGCTCCCATCCATACCATTCCCCTAGCCTGGACTTGGGGTGCAAACAAGGGAAGATCTTGACACAGAAAGTCAGAAGCACTTAGGAGGAGGAGGTATCAGGCACGTCCACACTGATAAATGAAAAAAGGGCCATGGTGTGCACCCTAATTCCAAGGTTGGTGGCACCGACTCCTTATTGCTCAGGAATAGCCTCTGCTAGAGGAGTCTGGCTTCATTTGCCCTGCATAGCACCTGGCTCTTGCTCTCCTCTGGGTCTCAGAGACCTTAAGGCATCAGACTGCATGTGCTATGCCAAATACTTAAGCATTTCTGTGTGGTTTCGCAGTTCAGGAAGCTGAGATCTGTGTTTTAGCCCACTAGAGAACTGTTTTTACAGTAAGTGTCAAGAGGTATGCGTTATGTCCCCTGGGCTGTGGGTGAAGGGATGAGTCAGGACAGGGTGCACAGCCAGCCAGGCCATGGTTAGAGCCAAACATGGCACAGTGTCATCCCTACAGCTCTTCGGTGCAGGGCCTGCAGTGAGGGCTTGTGGTGGAGAGAAGCACCTGGGGCCTGGTGTTGGGAGAGGAGGGGCATGGAGGTTGCTGGTGGCCACAGGGGGGAAGAGGGGTCTCATGCTGGGGGTCACTCTGCAGCAGTCACCTCTTTAACAGTATAGATACACTCACAGAGACTTCTTCACACGTGCAGCTAAGCACACATCTGGGCCACAGTCACTTGGCTTTGATGTGCCTTGGCAGCACTCAGAGACCTCTCACTAGGATGTGCTAACCATCAGGGAGAAAGACAGCACGTGGATGTGCTGCCGCGGTGGCCACAAAGCCAGCTCCCATCTGGGAAGTGTGGCAGCTTGTCACTGTTTTCCTGTGGGCTGGCAGTAAGGTTAACCCAGAGTTTTTGTGCTGCTTTGTCCCCTGACTCCCCAGGACGGTGGATCACTTAACCAGCTCATCTGTGCTTCATCTCTTTGAAGTGCTGCAGCTGCTGTATCAAAGCTGCCCCACCCGGGCAGGTCTTTACAGCCAACACAGCGGTGTCTTAATGGAGAGCTGGGAGCCAGTGCAAGTGCTGAAGCTGCAGAGTTGCATTAGCAGGAGGTTTCTGCAGGGCTTATGAGCCTGAGCAGAGAGCCACTCATCACTGCTTCTGCGCTGGAGCTGTGCACCGCTGAGCAGAGCTTGCCTGCATCTGCCCACAACACCTGCAGGACCATACATGTCTTGCAAGATGCCTTGCACATGCATTTCCTTTTCAAGTGCGTTTTACCACAATTACTTCACACCTGCACATCTGCATTGTTTTTGTAATACTGGGGGAAAAATCCTTGGTTTTCCCACCTGATGCAGAAATAATGTTGAGGTGTGTTGCAGAGCACACTGTAGGGTGCTGCAACCTCCTCTGCAGCCTGATGGGGTGGGGGGAAGGCAGAGAATGACATTGCCCCTCAGACCTTGTCAATACAAAAATTCACCGGTGTGATTTAAAAAAAAAAAATGTTATCTCTGCTTATTATGTTCTGTAAAGGGAATGAATAATTGGGAGATGAACAGCCCTGAGGTGATGGTGAAATGGGAAAGGAATTAGAGACAAACGAACAGATGGAGGTGAGAGGTAGATGAATGGAGTCACACCATGTGATCTGACTGATTGGCTGCAGTGTGTCACTCTGAGAGCTTGAAGTCTCCTGCACTTGAGGAAAAAATACATGCCACCCTCCTCCTTCCTCCACAAAACCCTCCAAAGGAAGCCCAGGACAAATGTAATATGTCCTTGCTCCTGTGGGCTGTAGCACATCAGCATAGCTGTGATGAAAAGCATAAAATGAAGGATCAGAGAAGTTGAGGATGTCTTTTAAGGCAAATATGCCATGACACACTGGCAGTTACTGTTAGCTGGATGCAGGATTTTGGTATTTTATTTTTTATGGGAAACAAAACTGATACCCAACAGACACCCGTTTCTGTGAGCTGATTCACCCCAGGAATCACTGCAGCTGGAAGGTCTGCGTTCAGTCTTCTTACATGGTTTTTGACTGAATTTGAGATAGTCACATTAAAATGACCACACACATAAAGCCATCTGCTCTCTCAAATATTGATTTACATACCTATGCAGTGCTGTCATTTGAAATATATGGCTGACCTGCTGGAGAAACAGCTGGATAGTGTTGATTTTCCAGACTTCCAAGTATTCTTGCTGAACAGTAAAACAACCATGGGGGGTTTGATTGACGCTTTAAATGGAGCACACTCAAATGGTACCTTCACTTCTGAAGTGACTGATAATTCATTTCCCTTTCCATTTTCATTTTGCTTTCCTAAGCAAGGTTACCTAGCCTAGGAAAGTCTATGGGCATTGACTTGTCTTTTAATTACTTCAGAATTAGCACCCCACCCACAGTGATCATGTTGTACTTTTACAGGAGCAAAGTCCCCCTCACATATCATGTTAAAGGAAGACGTGCCTGCCAGCTCAGGGCCCTACAGTGACCTTATCTGTGAGATACAAACAATTGCCTACTTGTGTTAAAATTTAACTCAACCAGATTCCCCACACCCAAGCATCTTCCAGACTGGTTACTGAGAATTTTTAGCTGAGCACGGAGGAAAGCCAAAAGGCTTTGAATTCAAATATACTCATTTATATAACTCTGAAGTTGCAGCACACACAAAGGATGTGCCACATTTCAGGTGGGCATTGAAGGTAATCTAGTGTGAGGTAGTCGTGGCTATGATATGTAGGAAACATTGCCTCCTAAATCATGAAACCTGTTCCCCCTGGTGTTAACAGGTGACAACTCATCAGAACAGGGACCTGAAAGTAGGTAACCCATGAATCATATCATTTGACCGTGTGTTTAGAACAGGTCAGATGAATTGCACCCTGAGAACATCTGTTTCTCTCTGCCATTTATAGCACAGTGACCATAGATGTCTGATGGTGACAAATCAAAAAACAAGTGACTACAATGGAGTAATAAAAGGAGAAGGCCAATGCAATTACTGTTTCCTTCATAGATGATTAGTTCATATCTGGCCCAGGTCAAAATGACTTGGACATGTCTTGAACATTGCAAACTAGTTGCATTCAGCCTGCAGAAACAACAGCATAGCTGAGGCTCTACTACCTACGTATAGGCATCTTGTTCCAGGAAATTACATGCCAGACGTGGGTACCACTAGGTTTGCTTTATTAACAACTCAGAGTTGGGCCACCACCTCAGTGCATGGCAACTGGCCCAAGATCTCGCACAGTTTATATACCATTCAATCAATACCCATTACATAAGGTCCAAAGTCTTTGTATATTTCTACTCAGCCTTTCAGTCCCCAGAGTTCATCATTTATCAAAGACCATCACAATCCCCTGTCTCAGCTGCATTCTTCTGTTCTGGTTCCAATTCTTGTTTCAGTTTCAGGGTCTTCTTCAGGTCGCCATCTCTGTAATCACTTTTCTGCCATTTCTGTCTTGAACAATTCTAAGAAAGACTTCGAGACGTACAAAGGTTTAACTAAAGCAAGCGGTTTCTACCCATTAACTTCCTTTTGTCTAGCAAAGCACCTGTGCTTAATTAATTAATCACTCTGTTGAAACTGTGTCTACATGATTAGCTTGACTGGGTTTTAAACCAGTCTTGGGTGGGTCTATACAAGGAGGAGGTTGAGAACAAACATTCTAGGCTTGCTGAGCAGTATTTCTGCACTTTTTACAAGACCCCAAACCCCATACCTAAACCTATACTAGAGACTATGAGAAATTATTTTATAATCTTGTATGATTTTAGACACTGTGGTATGCTCTTGGCCTCCATCTGTTACTCCAGAAGGACGTGAGTCCTCTATAAGTCTTCTATAAAACCTGGGTCGTAACAGTCAGCTATGGAAGGTTGACTTGGATACCCTAAGGTCCCTTAAATGGCAGTAGGTTTCTACATTTAGCAGCTGAATGTCATCCACACTGTCAAAGTTGATAACCCAAAGGCATAATGATTGCCCTGTCAGGATAGAGAAATGTAAATTGGAATGCTTCAGAGAAGCTGGCACTCCTGTGGGCAGAGTATCACAAAAAGGTAGAGAAAGTAACCTCCAGAGATCTACCCAACACACTGCTCAGAGCAGTGTCAGCTGGAGCAGGCTGCATAGGATTCTGTCCAGCTGGATTTTGAATATCTCTAGGGATAAAGACTCCACAACCTCCCTGGGCAACTTGTTCCAGTGTTTGTCCACTCTCACAGTAAAAAGTGTTTGTTCTTATGTTACAACGGAAGTTCCTGTATTTCAATTTGTGCCCATTGCCTCTGGTCCTATCACTGGGTATCACTGAGAAGAGTCTGGCTTCATGTTCTTTACTCCACCTTATCAGATATTATACACATTGATACGGAGGGGCAGCAAAATTAACATCCTTTTGTTACCGACAGATTGGGTGCATTTTTTTCAAATAATATTTATCTTATATTGATTTCTACAGTCACAAAATAGCTACTGATGAGTTGAAAACGTTTTCTGAAATGGTGGCCTATTGCAAATCATCCTCTTTCTGTCATAAAGTAAAGCATAGCTGTGGAATACATATTCTAGAATGTTCTAGGCCAGTAAAACATCTCTCTTACATTGAGTTATTATACCAGACTGTGAGCTGCATTGATATATATTGCAAGAATATTTTTCTGAGCATCTACATTTGTAATATTCACCACAAATAAAGCATATGAAAAAAGTAGAGTTTTGCTGAGAACTGAGTAGTTTTCTTTTTCCCTAGATAAATTTTAAGTTAAAACAGAATGGGAAACATTTTTTAGGAAATGAAAAATTGATGCTTTTTGAAAACAGAAATCCAAACATGACAGCAAGTCCTTTGTTGTGGTGCCTTAGAAAACAGCAATGATTGCTGAAATCATTACTGAGCCCTTCAGATAGGTGTCTGAACTGCTCATTTTAGGATAGGGGCTAAGCAGCTTCTAGAAGAAAAGGGAGAGTATTGTTGCTGCAGATCTTGGCAGATACTAAAATCTCGGTTGGATCCCTCTTCGTGTTATTCAGAAGGGCTGCGCATAGCAATTGAATCATTTGGCATCTTGAATTTGGAGGGCAGGTGGGCTTCAAAGTGTTTTCTTGATGCTCCAGCTATTTTGGCTCTGTGCAAAGAGGAGCAGCATGGGACCTGCATTCAGAGTTTGGGATTACGTTGCTCCCAACCTGGCATGCATCTGAATACCAGTATGAGGGAGAAATCGGTATCTTGCTGTTAGAGGTGCAAGAATTTTTTTCTGTGAGAGCACAGATAATCAGCAGTGGTCACAAAAGGCAAAGTTGTGAGATTTTTCACATTTGATTTAGAGCAGAAATTTTCTGCTGTATACAGGCAAATGCTGCAATAGATCTGCCACTGTTTGTATTCATTTTAGAGCAGTTGGTCAGACAGAAAACAGAAGATTGGTGACAAGGATTAGTTAGGGATTATTTAATAATAATTGAATTTGGTCTTCCAGAAAAGAAAAGAAAAACCTGTTGATGTTGCAATTTGGATCCATTCTGTATCAGTTTCAAAGCCACATGATTAGTTTTAGCTGCCATATACTAGAAATATGTAAATTGCCATTAGGCATAATCTCCTGAATCAGCTGCTTTTCTGTATTAAAATGCAGTCATAAACATTATGCATGTCACATTACTGTAAAAAATACACAGTGAAAATATTTGGGCAAACATTTTCTTTGAAATTGTTGGCATAGAATCTTCCCATTGAGCTTCCAGTTTTTGTTATTTCTCTTTGGAGATTTTTTTTAATGACAATTTTTTATTATGTTTTAATGAAAGCTCCAGGCATAAAAATAAGAAAAATAATCATACAAGTTCTTCACAGTCATGGTATTCAGTCCTGATCAAGTGCTGCAGTACCAAAGGATGCAATGTATTAATCATAGAATCATAGAGTGGTTTGGGTTCGAAGGGACCTTGAAGACCATCTAATGATTCTTATCAAAAGAGAAGTGGTATCTAATCTCATGAAATACCTAAATCTTAAACTGAGGTTACCATAACGAACAACTGAGAAGTACAAACATATCCTGTAGGCAATGAGAGCTACCCTAATTCTAAAGCTTTCCAGGAGGAAATTAGCTCTTTAAAACAATCCTATGGACAATGCAAATACCTGGGCTGGATGATTCTACCTCTACCTTTGAAAAAGTTCCCTTTTAAAAGGAATTCCCAATTAACACAGTCATTTTGCTCTAAAACTCATTACCCACTCCAAACTGGGAGGCAACTCCTAAACCAAAACAGAGAAAACAGAGGTTAACAAATCTCCGTAACAATACCCTCATCAGTTACTCCTTCACAGTGAGCAAACACTGGAGCACCCAGACCTCAGAAAATGAAATAGTCCTGAATTTTCACACTGCTTTAAGACCATTCAGCTTTGGTCACTACAAGAAATCATGATGCCCCACTTTCTCCAGTGTTTAATATTTTTTTGTGTTGATAATTTTTTTTTTTTGGCAATTAGCAGCAAAGGATAAACTACGCTTTCCACCTTGAAAACAGAAATTACTATGGAATGGACTAGCCCTGAATAAAGTTCCCCTTTGAGTGTGTAGACAAGGAGATTAAGATAAATGGCAGGACTGGGCACACCAGAAGCTCCCTCCTTGTCATATTAATTATGGCTTTTTCATTGATCTTGGGTAACTTGTGGAAGTTCTGCTCCTTAAACCCCTACACCAAGTAAAATGTGATTTATCCATTTGTCTTTCTGGAGATTTGTAACAAGCATGAGCTGAGACACTCCTGCCAGCACTTATACAAATGACTTTGCCTTCCAGTAAAGGAAACAAAGGCCTGTAGTGACAGGACAAGGGGCAATGGCTTTAAACTGAAAGAGGGCATATTTAGATTAGGTATCAGGAAGAATTAATTCTTCCTGGAGAGGGTGGTGAGGCACTGGAACAGGTTGCCCAGAGAAGCTGTGGATGCCCCATCCCTGGAAGTGTTCAAGACCAGGCTGGATGAGGCTTGGAGCAACCTGGTCTAGTGGAGGGTGTCCCTGCCCATGGCAGGGGGGTTGGAACTAGATGGTCTTTCAGGTCCCTTCCAACCCAAACCATTCCAAGATTCTAAGTAGTTGCACAAGCAGTCTTGCACCAATACATCTCATGGTATCTTAGGATCAGGCCTTTAAGTTGCTGAGTGCATTTAGCATTATGGACAGTAGCTAAGCACTGAATATTTTGAAAGCATTTGAGATCTGCAGTGAGTCACATCCCTGTTCATATTTAAAGGAATGCTGCTCAAGTTTCTTGTGCGTTCCACAGAAAAGAATTAAAAAGCCATAAAGATGAAAATTGACAAAAGCAAAAATTACAAAATTAAGCCAAGGGATTCCAAGAAGGCAAGTGCTTCAGCAGCAACCATCACTAATGTGTGTGTGTTCTCGCTTTCAGGTCCCAGTCTGTGGTGGAAGCCGGCACGCTGAAACACGAAGACCAAGGCGAAAATGAGAACACCCAACCGCTACTGGCTCTGGACTGAGCTCCCATCGTCCACCACACACAGATTCATTAACAGACTTCCACGTACCAGAAACCCACAGAGCACACAACACACGCATTTAGCTTGAAAACAAGTCCTTCGTGTTTCTTGACCAAGTAACAACTGTCACCAGCCATCTGTCCGTGCAGCCAACGCTGAACAAAAACTGAGAAATTTCTATTGACACGGGAGTCTGTCCATATACAAATAATTTCTTTTTTGTGGTTTTTTTTTTTTTTTTTGGGGGGTGGGGTGGGGGGTGTTTGACTTACAACATTAAAATATTGGAAATGATGGGGCTGCATTCTCTGTTTAAAGAAACCAGTGTGTCAGTAGTTTTCCTGAAGACTCCAGCAGGGATGCTCAGTTTTATAGAAGCAAAGGTTAAGAAAAGCATCTCAGATATAAACTTTGCACAATAATTAGCAGTTTGATCTGGCTCAGAGGGCAGAAACAGCAGCATCTACAAGTTTGATCAAGTTTTACAGGAGGATTTTTGCATTAAAAAAAAAAAATCAGTGCCCGCATAATGCCATTCAACATGACACTTTGTGACTGCCTCATCCATGCTGCTTATAGGGAGGGGTCACATTTCAGTATCTAGCAAAAATTATTCTTAACTTTTGAAGCCCTTATAAAGCTGTCAGCTAAGTGGAATGAGCTGTGTGGGCAGCAGACGCACACCATTTGAAATGCAATTATTTAATTTTAACGATGTGTTTTTCCACAGGCAACTTGGGAGCCTATTAGATGTGTGTGTATACGTGTGTGAAGGGGGGGTGCTGGGCAGACCCACTGGACACATTCACCAGTGATTAATGGTTCAGTCCAGATTGTTTCATTTAGGTCACAACAGCAAATGAAAGCTCTGCAGAGCCATTTACCCCCTTCCCTCCTGCAGTCAGCAAAAGGTGTAGCCAGAAGGGTATGCTGATTGCAGATGCGGGCCACAGTTGAAATGATGAAAAAGGAAAACTTACAATTAATTATGCAGTACAAGATTTTGATAGAAGGAAATGCGGAAGAATGGAAGAACTGAAATGCCAAAGATCAGTTTGTTATTTCCCTATTTGCTCTAGCTGCAAAGAGAGTCCCATCCCTTCACTGAAATGGAAACTGGATTAAAGAAATAAAAGAAAAATCGTTATCAAATTGCATGTGCAGTGACTTTATTTCCTAAAACAGTTACAACCACCGTACACACCTTTAGTCTTTAATTAAACTGCCATACATTGACAACTTACTAGAAGAAGCAGTTGGCAACAACGTATCAAAGATAGCAGTGTAAACCACACATATGAAATGAGATGATAATGGCACAAGAGTTTTCACTGTGCCGCTGGAACATCCACTGAATCCATAAGTGATGCACCGAAGTGACAATATAGTCCAAGTCGGCGTGGTCAGCCCTAGCAGTCGAATTAATGAAATGTTGCCTTTACCTACAACAACATTGTCTGCCTGCACAGGGCAGAAGGGACATCCTGACGGATCCTACCACCACACCTGGGATTTACCCGCTAGTATTTGTACAGAGTAAACCTTCCTCTGCAGCGGCAGCATGTCATTGATACAAAGCCTGCCCTCCATGATAGAGTGAGTCTTCAAGGCAGTGGATAGTCCCAGCAACACAACACAGGCATCCGAAAAAAAAGAGGCCAACGCTTGCAGGAACATTAAACAAATAAGAAAACTGAACCCATTTATCTTTGGGATTTCTTCCATTCCCCCTCCCCTGGCATTACCATCTATTACAGAAAACTAGGATGTTCACTCCTGGTAACAGGACACCGCTCCCTTCCCTTCCTTGGACTCAAAAAGACTCACAGGCATTTGCATTTATCACAGAGAACTTGCTTAAAGCAGAAACTAAAAACCCAAACAGACAAAAACAGACAGACATTGGCTGTTACACTGCAGCATTAATGAAGACATCCTTTGGTTTACAATTCTTCGCTCTTAATACACCTACTCTCCATCGTCTTTGAATCTTTGTGATGGCGTGATTACAATCATTGTTCAAGTGCGACTTGTTCCGCCCGAGAAGTGCAAATATCACTGAAAGGTAGTCCTTGAGCATTAAACTTCATAGAGGATTAGAACCGTTTTCTTTAGCTGTGACGTGAATAACTACATATGATGCCTTGTATGTATACATAACTGTATGATGGCTGTATTTAACTGTAGGATCCTATACAGACTCCGTGCTTGCAAGCAAGGTAACTACAGGCAGGGAGGAATCCATTGGAATGAGTACGTACTGCCTTACAAAAATGAGACTATATTGCCCTTTTCTGTCACTCCCTCTGTAAATAAATCTAAAGAAAAAAAAAATGCTTAAATTGCAATGGTTCTCCATTTAAAAAAACATTTCCATTCACTTCTTCCACTGGCGTTTCAATGTTGAAAAGTTTTTCCAAGATGAAATACCAGTTGGCAAACAGGAATACCTAAAATAATACACCACTTATGGCAAATTTTCTGTAGTTTGTTATACACGTATATCTTCCCCGTGTATACAGTAACTGCACCTAACAAAGATATGCGCTCAGCTCCTTGACAGGTAGGCACGGAGTAGATTCACTCCAGCGTTGCCAGAGCTACGCATAATACACCTTGCCATATTCAAGGCACTTAAGATTTAAAATGGCCAATATATCACTACATAATTGAACAAACAGTGCTACACACATCTTGGGTAGATCACTTTAATCTATTTGCCAATTTTATCTATTTGGCAATCACAGTCGGAAAAGATAAAGGATGAGCCTTCAAAAGAACAATGAAACAATCTGAAGGACGGCATGGATTTTCAGAAATACAGCTCCAAAGCTTTTACCACTCCTTTAGTATTTGAGCTATAGAAACTAAAACTCAACATTAATAAAAGTATTCTTTTAATTATTTTAATCCACAAATTTTGGTTTAAACAGTTCTAGATTCCTTCTTTACAAAACGTGTCTCTATTTTAGAGAATTACAAAACAGTTTATAATTTGTTCTGCTTGATCACTTCACAAAGATACAAAAGACAGCTGCTGACTAAACAACTACCAGATTTAAAGAGAAAATTTTACTGTGACCCCACCCCCCAGTTATGAGGACCTTGTTTCCAGTTTTGCACACGATTCTCCTAAAGCTCTCCAGAAGTATTTTTATATTTTGTTAAGTGTGAAACTTATACATCTTTTCAGTTTTCATGATAATTAACTGAGAACGGTTACTTTCTTGTATACTGTGCATAGTTTCAATGTTATTTTTGATACAGACAACACATTAAAGCCTAATTATCACAGCTGTCTAAAACTGACTCTTGATCAGAGAGGGTTTATCAGTTTAACAGTCAAAAAGGAAATTAAAGTGCACACCTCCAGAAACTGGTTACACTAATTTATGGTGCAATCACCATGTGTTACATGGCATTACAAGATTGAATTATCTAGTAAAATACAAAATCTGAAAAGCATTCAGCTTATGGGACTGCAAAGCTCTTACCTGTATTTTCCTACAGCAAACGTGGCATTCTGGTCACAATACCTGATGTACCATGATGTAGCCTGTGCAGTACAAAACCACGGAGCATTAAACAAATAAGACGACCATTCAGTGTATTTTGGACAACAAAGCCAAAGCTGTGGAGACTAAGTAACCTCAATGTCTCCATCCTTAGTGTTTGTCTTTCACAATCCCTGGTAATGATGCCACTGCGCTTGACAAGCCCTGAGCATCCCAGCTCACCTATCCACACCCAGTTGGTTTTGTGGGCAAGGAGGTAACAACCAGCCATAAACATCAGCAGTGCAACCTCAGGTCTCTCTTTCCTGTTAGTGTTCTTAAGAGTACACAGTGGAGGGTCCTGCACCCTCCGTCTCCCGTTAAACAGTACAGACCTAAAAGACCAGCCAACTGCTTAAAAATCCAACCAGTTTTCTTTCTTGAAAATAGGCCTTTTTACCATATAGTAAGTCTGTATGGCAAATACAGGGCGTACTGTAAACAGTACTACTTCAGCATTATGTCATACATTTCAAGACAAGGAAAACACCATTAGGTCAATTAAAGGATCATTCTAGCACTCTGTAGGATGCTGGCAGCATAAGTCAATACAAGTTAATAACCTGAAGCTCTTTGCTCTGCATTCTGGCAGGAAATCAAGATAGGCATTGTCCTTCTGCCCGAAGCACAAGAAATTCGTCATGTAATTTTTTCTGCTGAATGACCACCCAAGGGCAGGCTAGAAAAAAACCCTGGAAGGGGGTGCCCCAGACCCTTGCTGGGTAGAAAATGGGTGTCACAACACAAGCTTGTGTAATAATAGGAGCAGCAGCAGTTCACCAAATAATCCTAACAACTGTCAGGCACTTTAAGATCTGAGCCTGCAGGTGTCACATTCACTCAAATCTTCCAAAATCACATTATCAAACTGAAGGTTGCCTGCTAACTAAGAGAACTATTTTGTTTTAGAAGAACAAAGCTTCACTAAGAAGCTGATTATGCAAGTTTCTGTTTGCATTTCCAGGAAGGCAAGAGAAGGCCACACTTGGCAAAACCAAAATCTCTTCATATGTGTTTTTCTTCTGCTGATAGCTAGAGATGCACTTTCATATATATATTGTTATTTTAAAAATAGTGGTTGATGAAAGAAGATTTGTTCATAATTATGCTAGAAAAATACAGTTACTCAGGTAGAAAAAAATACAAAACACACATAACCCATTCACATTATCTACAGCTGATAACACAGGGACATGTTCTATGGCTAAAGCAGCTACCATTACAACTGCATACTGATTTTCAAAGTCGGTTGTGTGCATGTTTGTAAATATCTCACACGTTCTTTCCCAGATAAAAGCCTGGGAAGTATTTCCCAGATGTAGAATCGCAAATCTTGTGCCTGAACATGGTCAGGCAGGTGACTGACTGACTGGTTTTGTACGCATAATATAGGCATGGCAAAAACATCTGCACATTCCTCAGTTTGAAAATCCAAACCTATTGCTTTTTGGCTGACAAGATTTGTATTTTCACACTTGCAGCCAAAAAATCAATCAATACATATCAGTGCTGTATCAGTATGAAACAAAACATGGCTTTTTTTTTTTTCTTCTTTCCATTTTAAAATCAAGTCCTCTGTGATTGCAGAATGTTGTCCTTATCTCTTCTAAACCCTTACAATACTTGTATTCTTTGTATGCTGGATAAATTAATCCTATTTGCATACTCCAAAGGGGTTAAAAGCTCTACTGCTCCGCACGCCAGAAGGAACCCCTTAAATAGCAGGAAGGGTGCGCCTCTGTTGTGCTGTTAACTCGGGGTGCCACACATCCACAATGAATATCAGGCGATAATTTTCAGCATCCTGCCATACTTCATGTTCGAAAGAGTCATCAAAAATAAGAACCTTCCCTTCTTCCCAGGTTCTGCAACACAAAGAAGAGCATGTTTTAGTGTAGTATTTGAACTGCTGTGGAGCAGGCAAGCTATACATCAACTCTGGAGGTGCTCCCTGGCATATGAGAATGATTTAAACAGTATATATTGCACAGTCAGAATTGCACAAGATATTGGAGTATCAGACTTCTAATTGAAATAAACTACAGACAGATCAGTCTAATGGACCTTCATATTACTGAGGGATTGTTTCCCCTCACTCTCTATATTTATGCCCACACACACATTCAGAAATTTATAGTATTTGATACATAAATTCTTTTAATGAGTTGAGTCCAATAAGCAGCAAGCAGGTATAATACTGGTGTAGTAATCAACATTCCCCTTTTCCAGTCAGAATCATACATAGGTGATGGAAACGGAAGGAATGACCAGTCATACCGTCATATGGTTTGAAAACAAATTACATTCAATCAATCTACTTTTTCTAAAAATCTGAACAACAGAATTACGTCCTCATCATGCTTAAAATTTCAGAGATGTTAACAGTCTTGTCCCATCAATCCATTCAAAGCACTAAGCCTAAAGATTTTTCTTCAGAGGAAGGTTGCATCACCATAGCGTACACAGGATTAATATACTGCTAAAGCTGAACTGGAAGGATGAGACCTTGTAACTTAAAGCCCCTCTGCTTGCCAAGTACTGCTTAGGCAGAGCAAATCATTGAAAGGATGTAAATACCCTGGATGAGTGTTCATTACAGCATGGAAGAGCCAAGCGTGAACAGTGGTAGGTTTCCAATATCTGTATCTTTGTTTGGCACAAAAAGGGATACAGACAATTTATGCAAAGTGGCTTGGTTTTGAGCATCTCCATTGTTTGAAAAATTAACAAAATTACCAGATTTAAAAGCAACGGAAAAAGGCAATGTACAAGTGAAACGTTAATTTTCAGAAGAATCAGTGTTCCATTAGCGATAATATCACATCATGTCATAAAGTCACCGTGCTGGTCATTTGTCACTGCCCCCCAGAGCTCAGTCTGGACGCAGCAGCTGATCATGTGTTGCTTGGCTTGTCTATGGTAAGGTCAGGCAGTGGTATGAGCAAAGCACAATTATTCTGCAGGGCAGCAGGACAAAAGCACGCACCTGATTATAGGTGAGAATGGATGAATAACAGTCGGTCGAGTCAATAATGGTCAAAGAAGTGTTACCTTCTAAAGCCACTCTACAGTGACCACATAATCAAGTTTTTAACTAGGACCCCTTAGGAGCTGAAGCAGTCCAAGAGCATGGATGCCCTTAAAGGGAATTAAGAACTATGGACAGTAGCAATGATAAAGGCACAAATGTCTTGCCATGAAAGACCAAAATACATTGCTTACCTCATTCACAGAAAAAACAATTATTTTTTTTCCCCAAAAACAGGGTGAAAATGAGATTTAGACTCTCAAGTCATCTTGGTATTTTTAATTTTTAATTCAATAAAAGCAAAAATTAACCATCAAAGTTTATGGGATTGTGCTGTAACGTTCTGAAGAGAAATGGAAATTGAAATTGGATAATTTCAATTGAAATGATCATCTAAACATATTTTAAGCAAGAGTAAATAAACCAGAAAGCATAACGTAGTAAAAAATTCACATTGGTGTGCACATAGATGTCAGCTTTAAAGGCCCAGATAATGAGCCTTCTGCAGGTTTCAGCTATAATCATGTGGGTTTTTTCTACTACCACAACAGTTAGGTGATGACAAAAAATGTTTTATGCCATATAGACCCCGAGTCTCTGCTACTTCACTGAAGTTACACTGGCATTTTTCAAGTCAATGGGAATCAACTACTTACAATACTATAATGGGGTAAAAAAAAGAAATCAAGCTGACTTTGTGGATTTTTTTGGGGGGTGTGGCTTTTATTGCTGTTTGGGGGGGATGGGGGATTTGTTTTTGTTTGGGGTGTGGGTTTTTTGTTGTTGGGGGGTGTTTTTGAGTGCTGGGGGGGTTGGTTTGGGGGTGGGGTGGGGTGGTAGTTTTGTGTTTGGTTGTTGGTTGTGTTGTGGTTGGTTGGTTTTGTTTTTATTTGAATTAAACTTAGTTTGAAAAGTCCTGCCTTAAATATCCTGAAAGTGCAGCTCAGTTAAGAACAATAAAAACTCCAAGCACCCAGATGAGGTTGCTTCGGAGGTTAAAACCCTGGATCTATCATTTGCATCATAGTAGCACGGGCTGTTTTGCACAACAAAAAAAAAGTCATAAAGTTGACAGAACTATTAGCCCCTTTTGAATAGATTACAAACCAAACCATTAGCATGCAAATAAATATTTTCTAGAAGCCCTCATGGTGTGAGAAACACTTCAAAGTGGGACCATAGGGATGATATTATTCTGGTCTGGTGCTGAGCCACTTTGGGGTTGTTTCTATATATCCTGCAAGGCTCTAGTGTCACCTTTACAGGTGAGATCTTGGACTGGCTTCTGTGTAAGCTGTAATTCTGCACCTTCATTTCAAAACATGATTATCCTGTCTGACAGAGAGGTTTAATTTTGATAACTAGATATTATTAACCTACACCAAGCTGTGTGGTGCAGTCGACACGCTGAGAGAAGGGATGCCATCCAGAGGAACCTTGACAGGCTGCAGAGGTGGGCCTGTGCCAGCCTCATGAAGTTCAACAAGGCCAAGTGCAAGGTCCTGCACCTGGGTTGGGGCAATCCCAAGCACAAGTACAGGCTGAACAGAGAATGGACTGAAAGCAGCCCTGAGGAGAAGGACTTGGGGGTGTTGATGGGTGAGAAGTTGAACATGATCCAGCAGTGTGCGCTGGCAGCCCAGAAAGCCAACTGTATCCTGGACTGTATCCAGAATAGCGTGGCCAGCAGGTCGAGGGAGAATCCTCTGCTCTTGTTGACACCCCATCTGGAGTACTGCATCCAGCTCTGGGGCCCTCAACATAAGAAGGACATGGACCTGTTGGAGGGAGTCCAGAGGAGGCCACGAAGATGCTCAGAGGGCTGGAGCATCTCTGCTATGGGGACAGGCTGAGAGAGTTGGGCTTGTTCAGTCTGGAGAAGAGAAGGCTCTGGGGAGACCTTACAGCACCTTCCAGTACCTGAAAAGGCCTACATGGAAGCTGGGAGGGGACCTTTCACACGGAACTGCAGTGGCAGGACAAGGGGTAATGGGTTTAAATCAAAAGCAAGGAGATTTAGATTGGATATCAGGAAGAAATTCTTCAGAGAGAGGGTGGTGAGGCACTGGAACAGGTTGCCCAGAGAAGCTGTGGATGCCCCATCCCTGCAAGTGTTCAAGGCCAGGCTGGATGAGGCTTGGAGCAACCTGGTCTAGTGGAGGGTGTCCCTGCCCATGGCAGGGGGGTTGGGACTAGATGGTCTTTAAGGTCCCTTCCAACACAAACCATTCTATGGTAAACTTTAAAATTTTAAATGTGATTGTGAAGTCCACTCAAGAAAATGTTTGCTACCTGTGTAACATTGGGCCAAACACTTAATAGATGTGTTCATCCTCAAGTGGAATTTTTAGCTAATTATAACAAATAATATCAGCTAGAAAGAAAGCTTCTGCCAGAAATACAAAAGTATTCTGTCATGGTGGTGAAAATGGAGGTATAGCTCAATCTGAGCTTTTGCTGAATAAGCAACAAATTCTAAGTGTCCCCCACCACACCCACCCCCAAATCAAAACAAATAGGGGAACTCTGTTGGCAATTATAGTAGACTGGCATTGTAAAAATACACAGAGACTCCATGGACTAAACCCACTATTATTTCCATGCTGTAGCAGCGAAGAACAGCTTAGCCTTCTGGCATTGTTTGACAACTGTTATTTATATGTTTGTACCAACAGTTAGAGTGCAAATTGCCTGTTCAATTAAATATATTACATCTCCTGATCAGTAAAATACACAATTTTATTTTTTTTCCATTACATGCAGTCTTGCCCTTTTTTCAGCCTTGAGCAAGGGGGGAAAAAAGCCAAAAAACTCCAAGACATACCTGTTTTCTTGGGCACACCGAATTCTGCATCCTTCCTTAGGTATCACCAAGCCCAAATGCATCCGTAGCCGACAATTTGTGGGCCCTGTGTGGGGCCAGACATGAGTCCCTGGATGCATGATAGAATATTTGATCTGCAAGAAAAAGGCATTCAACACGTTCAGCTTCACAACCATACTGCCATGAGTTCAGGACTTCATTACATCTCACCCTTGACGACAGGTCAAAAGAAAAATGTCAACTTTTGTTAGTGTCTCAGCAACAATTGTCCGTTGTCACATCTTAAAGGCATTCAGTACTACAAAATCCATGTTTTGTGGGGTGCATGTGCATCCAGGTGTGTACATGTGTAAAAGTGTATTTTTTTTGTTTAAAATAATCAGTATTCATATTGCAATTATCTAGCTACAAGCAGAAAAATACCTTATTTCCTATGGAAAGACTGACACACACTCATTGTTTAAAAGGATGGAGACATAAGGCCTGTGTTAGCCAGACTGACCGGCCCCTCTAAGATGACAACTGGGTTGTGAAGGTCACTGTCAGCCTTGGCTGGAGCACACATGAGATAGTGCAGTTCAGGATCATGACAGAAGGGAAAATGGCAAAAGGCAGGATTACTACCCACAGCTTCAGAAGAGCAGACTTGGGCTTATTCAGGGATCTTCTGGGAAAAATCCCACGAGATACAGTGCTGGAGAGAAGAGGGGTCCAGGACAGCTGGCTGACTTTGAAGGATGACCTCATCCAAGCTCAAGAATTGTTCATCTCCATGGGCAGGAAGCATAGAAAGACAGACAAAATTGAAAAACACGAAAAGGAAGTGTACAAGAGGTAGGGTCAGGTCACCCAGGAAGACTGTAGAGACACTCTGAGCGTGCAAGGATGAGGTTAGGAATGTCAAAGCTCTCCTGGTGTTGAATCTGGAGATGGAAGTGAAGGGCACCAAGAATGGTTTTACAAATACATCATCAATAAAAGGAAGTCTGGGGAAAATGTGGGCCTGCTGCTAAACGTGGCAGGAGATCTGATGACAAAGGAATGGAAAGGACTGAGGCACTACATGCCTTCTTTGCCTCAATCTTTATTGGTACAACGGACCTTCAGGAATCCCAGGCCCCTCAGATCAGTGGGAAAGACTGGAGCAAAGACCACTTACGCTCAGTGAAGAAGGATCAAGTTAGGGAACATTTAACCAAACTCAACAAACTGGTCCATGGGTCCTGATGGGATCCACCCAGGAGTGTTGAAGGAGATGGATGATGATGTGAATGCACACTCAATCTCTGAAAGATCATGAGCACCAGTAGAAGTCCCTGAGGACCGACAGAAAGCAACTGTCACTTCCACCTTCAAGAAGGGTAATGAGGAGGCCTGGAGGAACTATAGGCTAGTTGATCCCTGGGAAGGTGATGGAGCAAACCATTTCCAAACACATGAAGGAAAAGAAGGTGACTGGGAGCAGTCAGCATGGATTTATGAAGGGGACATTGTACTTAACCAGATTTCTATGGTGAGATATCCAAGTTGGTGGATGAGGGAAGATTAGTGGGTATGGTTTATCTCAACTTTAGTAAGACTTTCAACATCATCTGCCATCAACATCTTCAGTGAAAAACTGATGAAATAGAATCTAGGCAAGCTGACAGTGAGGTGGATTGAAAACTGGCAATTCAGCCAGGCTCAAGAGTTGTGATCAGAGGCACAATGTCCAGCTGCAGGCCACTCATCAGAGGAGTATCCTAGGGCTCAATAGTGGGTTCAACACCGTTTAATAGCTTCAGAAATTACTCAAATGAAGGGTCAGAGTACACCCCCCTCAGCAATTTTTGCAGATGATAGAAAATTGGAGAGAAACGGCTGATACACTACATTAATTTTTGCTGCTATTCGTAGGGATTTTGGTAGGCTGGAGAAAGGAGAAAACAGGCATCTTATGATGTTCAACAAAGAGAATTGCAAAGTTCTGCACAGGGGAGGAATAACCCCATGTACCAGTACAAGCTGGTGGACAAAACCGTCCGGAAAGCAAGCTCCCAGTAAAAAGCTGTGGGTTCCTCACAGACAATTTGAACATGAGCCAGCAGTGTGCCCCTGCACCAAAGGCAACCAACAGCCTCCAGGGCTGCATTAGGGAGAGCTTTGGCAGCAGGTCGAGGAAGGTTATCCTTCCTCTCTGCTCAGAGTTGGTGAGACATCTTGAGGGCTACCTACTATGTGACAGACATGGACATACTGGAGCAAGTGAAGGGCTATAAAGGTGCTTAAGGGGTTGAAGCATCTGACATACAAGGGGAAACAGAGAGCTGGGACTGCTCAGCCTGGAGAACAGACGACTCAGGGGGATCTTTTCAATGTATATAAATACCTGATGGGAGGAGTGAAGACGACAGAGGCAGGCTCTTCTCAACGGTATCCAGTGAAAGGCAAAGAGGCAATAGACACAGATTGAAATACAGGAAACCCCATTTAAACATAAGAGAACACTTTTACTGTACGCTGGAACAGATTGCCCAGAGAGGCTGTAGAATCTATATCCTTAGAGGCATTCAAAGCCTGACTTGACACAGTCCTGAGCAACCTGCTCTAGCTCATCATGCTTTGAACAAGGGGTTGGACTAGGTAATCTCCTGATGTCCCTTTCCACCTCAACCTTTTTGTGATTCTACAACCACCCAAGGAACAGGAAGAGTGAATAACACGACAGTGGTGAGAAGCATCTTTTCAACTGGGAAATGTGCTGAGACAGGGTAACTTTGATAAATCTTAGTGTTTAAGGTGTTGCTTGTTCTCCATCTGTAACAAAATCAGCAGAAGACAGCATGTACCTAATGCTCAGCTGTTCCCATTATCTGAGGTTTCAGCTTACCGGCAGTTTCTTACGACAGCAAGTGGTAAGCTCCAGTGGCCATGGTGAACACAGATGGTCCAACACACCACCTCTGCTACACTGAGAGGTGTTAACTTGATTGCCCTGCCAGACCATATGTATTTTGTCTGTCCATGCAGATCAGTCTAGATATGCCTGTGAATCGTATGCATGTACTGTAATCGAGTACGATATACAAAGAGTTGTGAACTACTGATGAGTTACACTATAGTTGTAAAGTGAACTCCAAGGAGTTAAGAAATTCCCCAAATTAAAACTACCTGTGCTACTTTTAATTTACTGCTATCTTTAAGAAGAAAGATAATTTTTAATAATATGATTACTTGCTATTGTTCTACACAGTCTCTCAGCAGCACTGAGCAGGAAGTTGATTGTTTTACATTTCTTTCATCCTTGGCAATACACAAGGTGCCCAAAGCATTCAGACAGCCTAACTACCACAGAATTCCCAGTTTCCTGACTGTGTTTGTTCCTATTGCTTCCAGGTGCTTCAGTAAGTGAACAGAGCTTAGATACTTTAAATTTAATTTACCAGTAAGAATCTGAGGCACAGCTATCATAAGACCAAAATTGTCATTTACATCCTTTATTTACATCCCCTAATACTGGATGTAACACTTCAGACTTTTAGAGTACCATTTTTCAGACTATTTTACATATTCAAAACACATGACTACAGCTATAGCTGTGAATACACAATGCTTCCACAAACCACATCCTGGTGATAACATGTGGGGTGCCAAAAAATGTTGAATAAAATAGTAGCTCTCAGTGAATTTGCTCTCCAGGAAAGATCCATTTTGGCTATGGATGCCACAGAAGGTATTTCTCTTGCTGTTAGCCACACTGAGCGTGATGACCTCTCTCATTGGTTATATTCACTGCAACCAGCTTTTGCAACAAATCAATGAAACAACAGACTTGTTCATTCCCACAACAGCAGCCATCTAGTGCACTTCTACACATCAAAAGCAAGAGTTTGGTGAAAAAGCAGAACACCTGCTCTCAAGGCTCTGAATTATGATTTTGCTAGCACTGTGTTTTCCAACTTTTGCATCCTTAATTTTGCAAGGTGAAGGTTATTCTCATGTAGTCATTACAGATAAATTATAATAACAAAAAAAAAAATTCTGCCTACAGATTCACAATATTTGTGTTGGGCCATTCATACAGCTGTGTATGTATTGATCCATACCATATAAGTCTACTGCATGATTTGATGAGGTTAATTTGTAGTTGAGTAGTCAGTGTAGACCAGGTACTTGAAACAAACTTCATTGGCACCCAAGGCCACAGCTCACGTATGAAAACTTTCTTCCTTTACCTTCAGGAAAGAAGAATGTGAAGAAAGCGGTACTGTTTGGCTTCCATGAGGCAATTGTCCTTCTGTCTAATTTAGCCAGCCTGGGGTAGATGGGTGAAGGTTATCACAGTGAGAGATCTGGCTCACTGAATTAGTCTTATAAAGTTCGGTTCATACCAGATCAAAAAATCAGGTTAGAAAGGACCTAATCCAACCTCCTGCTCAAAGCAGGGTTAGCTGTGAGTCAGATCAGGACACTTAGGAATGAGGTTTAGTAAATTATTACTTACTGGTTGATTCATGGCAAATAGCTATTTACCTACCATGAGCTCCCAGCGAACACAAGGTAAAACGGCTCAACTAAAGACTCCATAGAAAGGCTTCAGCTGACATATTTCACCTTGTATTTGCTGAGGTCTAAAACTGCCCTCATATTTTTACTGTTAACTTCACTGTGTGCTTGAAGCATCAATAAATATACCTTGGTCATGCATCCCTCTACACACACTCCTCAAAATCACCTGCTCTCAGCATTAGAAATTTGCAAAAATGAAAAAAATTTCCAGGTACCTGTCCTCTTCTGCAGCCAGTAGCTTCTGGGTATCTTTCCAATAAAGCACATGTTTTTGGAACACTTTTACAAGCATTCTCATTTTTTCTTCCTAGTGAAAATTATGAAGAGAGCATTGGTAAGAGCAATGGATGAACATTTCCTTGTTTTCTACTTTGCTGAAGAGCAACAAAGCTGTCAAAGAGCTGACACTGAAAGACAGGTAAACATTATTATACCCATTTTACAGATTATGAAACAGAAGTATTAACACACTGTGATATGAGAGCAGCCTGCAACATCTTTGCTTTCACATTATTTGTGAAAAGCAGGATTTATACATATTTTTAAACATGATTCTAAAAGTATAATTATTAATGAGGCTGCATAGGAAAAAAAAAAGGTGAAAAATGCCACCAAAATCATACCATTTCAACACCAGATTATATTTTGATATAAGTTGCTTCTAATATTTTATTTTACAGTACCCTTTCATATGCAGAGTCTTATAAGAATTTAAGGTCATTCCAATAGTTGGGCCTCCCACTGCACAGCTCAGGACAGGGCAGCAGGCTTATTAAAGCTCATATTATTTTGCTCATGCCACTTTTGAATGACAGAGCTCACCTAGCTGACAACACGATATTGAGGATATACCTTCTCCCACATTCCCGTCTTACCTCAGGATGATCTGTATCATGCATTACTGTGCAAAATGTTGGCAGCCTTGCCAGAAGGGGACTATTACCCTCACAAAATTCTTAGAAATGCTTGGGGACAACATGGTCTGAACCAAAGAACTCTTCTTCACTGTTGCAGGGGTCCCAGACATTATTTTATTAGCTACCTTCTGCAGATTCAGTGATTACAAAAATGGCTCTGGGAAAAACTGTGTTGCTACTCCTTTTTACACTATATTAATCTGAGAAAGTGTAACTAGGGAAAGAGAAGAAATACAAAAGGTTTTACCTTGTTGCCATAAGGTAAACTGGCTCCAGTCTCCTTTTTCTCGTAGATTCTCATCTTCTGGCAGGAAAAGGCTTCTTTTTTTATCCATCACAGCAAGCCCCTCATCCCGAATAAGCTTCCAATTTTTTTCTAAGGACTGTTGTAAGAGCCATGTTACTGCACTGAGAAGTTGCTTCGTTTGGTTTTAGTACCATTTTTAATTTTTCCCTGCCATTATTACCTCTTTTTTTTTTTTTTAATTTAAAAGTACTAAAAAAGTGTTCATCATCACTATCAAGTTTCTTTATATTCAATTCCCCCCTGACATGTTAAGGCAGGAAAAACAACTTCCACAGTATTCTTCAGATTTAATTACATTGGGATCGTAAAATTCCAATAATCCCCAGCCTCTTTGCAGACTAGGCCTCACTTTGACTTGCTTTTTGATTAGCCTAAGGGCTCTGTAACAGATCATTTTGTATTGCAAGCTAAGAAGTGTATTGATCTTCTTAAAGACAGTGCATGTTACCTGGAAGCACTCCTTCAACTAGAAAACCACTCGCATAACCTGGAACTCCAGGCATGGCAAAACATCAACAGTTCAAAGAGGACAAATGTAAACAGGCCACTTACAATGACAGTTATGATTTAAACTTTCAAAAAGGTTTGCAAAGATTCACTTGCACATGCTGATGCTTTTGAAAAAGATCAAATAGAACTTGAAATGCCAGGTGATGATTTAAGGACACAACCATTAAAAACGTGTAAGCTGCCTTGTACTTCATACATAGCAAAACCACAAGATTGTAGAATTAAAAATTCTGTTCTCTGCTGCCTTAGGACATTATATTTGTAAAAATCAGCTAGATAAGAAAACCTTTTATTCCACCAATAATAAGTCATTTTAATGTTATAGCAATATAAATGAAAAACCCACAGCGTAACAATGGACCCGGATAAAAGTGACTTCCATTTCCCAGCTGCTTACTTTACTCAATAAACCTTATTTTGGGTGAACAGTTTTCATTTTTCCTTTGTGCTCTTGAACAAAGCCTTTCTCTAAGACACTTTAAATCAATTTCATACTGAAAATAGGCTAAGGTGTGTTCTCACACTATCTCTTTATACAATGTCTAAAGCTGACTAAAACTCAAAAGTTTGAGACCAGGTGATATAACTGATCATCTTTATCCTTAAAACTCCATATGGTTATTAGCCTTCCCCATTTAAATTGAAGAGTTGAACCTTCCACTTCAGTTTTTTCAATTAAAAGAGAAGCTGATCACACAAAATAGGTTGTACATTGAAATACCACAAAAGGCTCAGCAAGCCATGGCTAGAACATGCTTTCTATAATACAGCAACTTTCTCCCAGTAGAACATTTTTAGGTAGGCTAAGATCCATGAAAATGAGGAATGCTCTTCTGTTACTACAACACTCTATTCTTCTTCCTAGCAAATGTTTTCTCTCTCATCCATCAGTAAAAGGGAAGAACACTTATAACTTTTCTTGGTGCATTCACCTTTTATTCTCTCCCACTGATGGGTTTCCATAACATTTGTTTAACAGTTAACATTAAGCAGAAATGTTTCTTCTAATATCTTTGGCAAACTAAGTTTTCCAAACTGCAGGGTACAAAACAAGGCTGAAAATTTTCATCTGGTCAGAGATCAATATGGGAACAATGCTGGTACTGATTCAGCACTACTGTATCTACAAAAGGAAATACCAGCTTGAGTACCCCATTTTGCACTGGCTGGAGAAGATAAAGAAAAGAATAACTTACATTTGCACAAGCCTCAAATTAAAGTGATACAAATCATGAAAACTGGAAAACTTTAAAAGACATTACAAGTGATTCTCTGTTTTCCTCAAACTCCTCCTATCCCCTCGTCTGAAAAAAGGCAAGAGGGAGCATTCACGCAGACCAGATGATACATTAAGAGCACTGGTGGTCCAACGAGTTGCAGGACACAGCTGCTTTGTCACCTCTAATACTTCACAAGTGCCACAGACTGAAAGTTAAATCTCCAAAGGTACATTTGTCTTTACCTTTTAAGGCTCCTTCTCTAACATGTCAGATATGAAGTGATTTGAGTACATATCATTGATTTTGAACTAGCTCCTCCATGGTTTCAAACATAACATGCACTGGAATCAATAGCGACTCTATACTCCTGAAAACCTGGAGCCCAGCTGTAAAAGACACTGACAGTGCTTTACTATGAGTAATAGGCAGCACCTTGGTAGAAAGGAAGCAAGCAGTTACAGGAGTTCAAACACAGCTCAGCCTTGATCTCCCTGATTTCATAGACTCTTAGGCATACCTTGAATGGTAAGATCACATAACACGGTTAAAACATGACTAGGTCCAGGACTTGGACTTAATGCTCTAGATTCAAGAGCTGGTATCTACAGAAAAAAGTCAAATATGCTTATGCTGTATAATATGCAGGGATTGAAACCTCAGGCTAGAGCAACAAATTCATATGATATTTGATGCAATATCCTAATTTCAAGTGAGGAATCAGGTGGCAAACAGCACTGGGAGCATATGTACTTGTTTCCTAGCAGCTGATTCCCATAAACTTCCACATGGCTTTTAAAATACAGTTCCTAACAATAATGCAAGTTTACAGTTGCTTTACATCTGGCAATAATGTAGATTTTGTTGGAAAATGTTACTATATTTAAATAGGGATTTCTTAATATTGGTTTATTTTTATGTGCGACTATAATAAAATAATCCTTACTCTGTGCTGTCAGACCCTTTCAAATGCATGGTCATAAATGACACAGGCAGATTAAGAGGTTACTACCCCTCCTGTAAGGCATAGCTACTGACCTCACATTCATTTTAATCCATTGGACAATAAAAGAAAAACATGTTGAAGACTTCAATCTATTTCACTTTGGTACTGAAAACAGTGGAGGATAACTGGAGATTCACGACCAGTTACCGTGTCTCTGCTTGCGAACGCCGATGAACTCCAAGTAAGGGGCAGTATTTTAAACTTTTCAAAATGGATTCCGTGCACCTGTTCGATCACTCACAGTGCCTGAACATCAGCATGTGTATGCATCATCTCTGCTCTTCCCAATGCAAGGCTCCCCTTAAAACATCCAGCCCCACTTTAAATGTGTAGTTCAATGTAATTTCTCCATTAAATAGGAATGTTTAGCTATTATTAGCTAAACCATTGAGGCCTAGTTGTCACTCTACAGAAAGTATTATGGATATGTGCTGTTGCCAGTACTTGCATTCTCCTTCTGCACTTTTCTTGCTGCACTTTAAACTTTTAATTAATAATATCTAAGCCATCAGAGAAAACTGACAATACTCAGCTACTGACTGTAGTACATCATTGGCAAAGCATCCTCTAGGTCCTTTCCAAAAGTCAATGGACACAACATGAAGAAAGGACAAAGTTACCTATGTGATTGCCTATATATTAGTTTCAGACTGGTGAAAAGTCTCCAGGATCCAACAGGATTGTACCTCTTTTATTATTTTTTAAATGAACACCAGAATAGAAAACTAATGCTATACTGAGGTTCTACAAAATCTCCCAAAGAATGATGCAATTACTCAGTAAGAACATCTGTGTAAAGCTCATTGCTCCAAGGGAGGAGGAGAAGTTTTGAAAGATAAAAGTTTCCTTTTAGCTGAGCTCCAACAAGAAATAGTTTCTTGAATTTCAAAATCCAAAGGCCTGAAATACTGTAGAACAAACTTTAACAGAACATTTCTACACAAATCAACTGACAAACTCTTCCCAATTTAAAGACTTCTGCTTTCTGCTCTAGAAATCATCTGCCCCTTCCTATTATCTCAAGAAAATTACAAAAACCTTAAAAGATTAACAAGCAGTATCTAAAGAAATGCAAAGATCCACTTCCCTTTGGCAAAGCAACACTAACCAGGATTTACCACCATGACACATGTCCTGGTGTTATTTAGATATTCGCAGTTTGGGCTTTTAAGAAATGAAAAAAACCCATCTTCCTTCAGACATCCAGGCAAGTAGGTAATAGTGAAGAAAAAGTATGAGATCATCTTTAATCTTACCCATCAGGCAGTTAAACATCAGGCCTAAATTAGTTGTCTAGGCTTCTTTTTTCAGTAAAGCAGTAGGAAAGTTAACACCAGAAAGGGAGAAATGCCATCCTTAGCTAGTTATTTAACATAGTAAAAATTAATTATCCTGTGGAGATACCTCTTTTTGAGACCTCTAAACTAGATGGCTAGCATTGACAATAAGCCCCATGCCTTTAAGGCTACAGTTAGGTGAGCTGAACACCTCCTAGAAGGAATTTGTTAAACTGGAAATAGGAAAAAAAAAAAAAGACAACTTTTTTTTCCAGGTTTTTCTGTGGAAAAATCACTGTAAAAATTCACATCTCCATCTCCAGTCCCAAGAAACCACATGATGCTTTATAACAAAAATCAAGCCAGGTTTGGGCTACAAGATGCTACTCACCATAGCTGGGCTGGTTAGTAGAATGAACCAAAACCAGCGGCCAGCCTGGCTTTAGTCTCAGTTAGCCACAGGGAAGTCCTCAGTTAGCACTGCTAAGCTACCAAGATACTGAAAATAGCTTGCTGGCATTTAACAAGCGGTGAAACACAGGGAGAGAGGGTCAGGGCCTCCTGTGCTTTGCCCTTCATACAGCAGTTTTCCATGGAAAACTTTTCCTCTTACATCCCACAAAGATGTAAGAGGAACGTTACAAGATGAAGCAGTAAGAAAGAATCGCTGATTGGTTTTTGCTCTGTGGAAAGGGGAAATAATATTTTTAACTGAAACAAGTGCAGAAGTTGGAATATTTCAGAAATGAATACAGCCAAGGTCTTCAATAATTTTTTTCCCACTTACTGGAGAATATCACTTCAAATTTTGCTTGCAGCAAACTACATTATTAGAATAAAGTCTGCTTTATTTCAAAACTTCAAGTGCTTTTTTGGGTTATGGCAGAAACACAACAATAAAAATATTTTTCCTGATGCATTTAACTTCTGTTTTGGATTTATTCTTTCAACTGTGAACAGTATCTTGAAGAATGAAAAACTTACCACCACCAAATTATGATACCTACTCAAGTAAATTAGCAGCCAAAATTTACTCCAGATTCAATGCTAATAATAAAACAGTTAAGACATATACCACAAAATGGTAGGATTGAAGAGGTAGGAGTGGATTTTCAGAGAGACAGTTGTGCTGTGGAAGTCAGGGGTGAATTTCTATCCTTGTTGGTCTTCTGAATGGCTTTTCTAGGAGCCATGCAGGATGCTGATCCAAAGCAAGACCTCCATACATGGCCTGGTCCATCTCAAAAAGTCTCTTTGGGATGGACCCCTCGCCATTTTATAGCAGGAAACTGAATTCTTTCACCCTTCACTGCTGACTTGCCTCTCACACCAAGGGTGAAGGGACCGTTACTTTCTGTGACTTAAGAATTTGAATGGTTTACATGCAAGAGCATGTAAAGCACCACTGCAGAGAGAATATATATTATTTTATTGATGTTTCATAGCTTTCTTTTTTGTTTGGCAAAAGTATGATAAGAAATTGCTAGTTTCTCCATCTCCTTTATGGCAGGAAGTATCTATTCCTACACATTCCTCAAGAATGAGTTCAATACATGCATATTTCAAACCTTCCCAAATGCTAGTTCATAAAACTAATTGCTTTTTTTTGTGTGACTGGGATTACACTGGAGAATCACACTTTAATTTAAATTTCTTAGCCTTACTTATACTGCCATCAAAAGCGTAACAAGGAGTAATCTTCCTTTTTTAATTTCTTTCTTTTTTTTTTTTTAAATAAAATCATCCTTTCACAGGAGGTTTTTTAACATATTATGTAACTAAGTATAATGAAACAACCACTCTGAAGTCTCTTGCAAATAAACATTCATGTTTTTAAATTATTTGTGCAGAATAAGTTTGCTAAACTGCATACCAATAATTAAAACATACAGAAAAAAACCAAGGTTCTTCCCCTCTCTCTTTTTTTAAAAATTTAATTAAAATTATTAAAATTTTAAAAATACTAACAAATATGCTATTTTGGAAACACAAACTATTATTATGCATAATAACCAAACTACTTGTCTTACACTAAATAAATCTTAAAAACCTTTAAAGACCTTAAATTCTGTGTTGTTACCTTTTACTAAAGACATCACTGTAAGTTTACACTTGTTTCTTTTATGCAATTAAAAGCTTCCAAAGAAGTCACCAGATATTACACAAAGGGTGAAGGACACAGCCTTTCCTGACTAATTAAAAATTCACAATCCCAGACATTAACAAAGCTTGCTGTCATTTTGCACTTGAGACACTATGGTTGTCTACCAGGCAAATTTTGTAGTTATTAATCATTTCAGCCATCTTGTCCCCATTCTCAATTTTGAAAATGCGAGCTCATTTTATAGTATCTTAGTTAAATCTTGTGCTCAGTCTGAGATTGGTGTCTGATACTTGCAGGCAGTGAGAATCAGGCCTTACAGAAGGTCTCTGCATTTTCTCCACTTAATACCTTGTAGTTGTTATTAAAAAAACCTGGAAACAAAGTATAGAGAAACAAACTGCCTTACCTTTACCAGTTCCGTATAACCAGTTTCCTTTGCTGTCCACCAAGGCTGAGCTTTCAGTCCTTTGACGTTGTAGAGTGAACGCTGCCAAACTGATGCAAAGTGACCTCTTTGGTATCCCAGTTCATACCACTTGTATGCCTAAAAGATTGCAGTTGTTAGCAACCAAATTCATATCACTCAAGCTCCCACAGGAAAAAAAGTAACATGCTTTTTTGGTAAGGTAACACACTCTTTGGATGCTGGGATTATCCTTCTAATGTAATGTGGTAACAAACACTTTAAGAAAAATTAAAAAAAAAAATCAAATAACAAACCCAAAAGCCCTAACAATCCCAATATAGGTAAGTCTGCCAACGCTGTCCAATGCAACATTAGCAAAGTAGGATAATCTCACAACCATTCACACCAAATATGGGTCATCAGTCTAGGCACTGTCCTTGGACTTGGGAGATCCAATTGTTTGTCATCTTGGTTTCTTTAATTTGCTTTCTCTATGTTTCCATTCTCTACCTATGAATTAAAGATGACTCCCTTCTGCTGTCAGTGGAGATTCTGTGAGAATGAAAACAGCCCTGGTTTTGTGGATCTAGATACATACATGCACTTCAATTTTTTCAAAGATTCATTGCTACACCAGAACTGAGCGGATGCTACCAATTTTTCTTGTCCCTTCTGTTTACTTCACATTCACATGGTAGAAACTTCCTGTGACTAATACCAGACCTTTGTCTCACTCTTCCTTTACACAACTTGTTTTACCACTTCATAGCAGCAAAATGAGGTCCTGCAAAGGAAGAAAATGAGAAACTTGGAGAGAAAGGATCCAGCATGAGTAGCAGTGTGATGAACCATACACGGAGAAGGTTACACATAACTGCCTCCTTCCTGTCCAGCATTACTGCTACAGCTACAATATTTTAGACAACAGGAAAAGAAGGGGGATATGACAGGACAGCTAAGTAGGAAGATATGAGGATAAGAAGTCCAGAGCAGAGGGACTAAGTCAGGCAGCAATCCCTGCCTTGATCAGAGACCATCCAAAAACCTCTTTATTCGAGTCATGCACAGAGTCCCTCTCTAGTCACAACGCTCGAAATTCACTCTCACCCAAGACTGCAACCTATCCAGTTCGCCTCCACCTAAGAACCACTCATCCAAACTTGGACCATGTTCTCACATGCCTTCATCCAACCTGATATTTATTCTTCTCTCACTACATAAAACAACCTATAATTTCACCCTTGTGCTTCCAGTTAATAATATTCCTCCCACACATTACCACTGGCCACCTTCCCTGGCTGTACCCACCTTCTTGCCAAGTTCTCAAAAAAAAAAAAAACCAACCCCAAACCCACTTTTCTTTCCAGAAGTACAGAAAATCTGGACAAGACAGTGTCCCCAGTAGCATTCTGGTATGGTAGTTTCCCTGCATAAGTAACTATTTAAATTGTAATTTGTTTCTCAAAGAAAGTAATTTCTCCTATTTTAACTCATGAGCATATTGGAAGTTGTCCTTTAATGTACCGATATTTGACATGAAGGCTAAACCAAAAGACTTACTGAAACAAAACCCACAGTACTAACTCTTGAGCTAAAGAAGAATTGTGTGATGTATGGAGTCTAATGGAAAGCAAAACATACAATCAAACACTAGGAGACCAATTCATGTCAGCTTCTTGTTTGTTTACCTTGAAGCCAGTAAACTTGAAGGAAAAACAAACCTTTTTTTGCATACAAATCAGCCATGAGAACAGTATGTGATTTACTAAGACAGAAAGCTATTGGAAATTGTTCACGTAATGGATTAATTCTAAAAATTTCCAGGTGTCATCTTAGAGATCTTTTATTTCAGATATAAGGTAAAAAATGACTTGGGGTAGGGTTGTTGGTGGGTTTTTTGTGGGTTTGGTTTTCTTTTTGCAAATTTTTACCTAAGTCTGTTTATTGTAACCATAGATTATTTTTTCAGAGTCTGTAACTTTTCTTCAAGCTTTTAAAAAATGTGGTACTCTGGTTTTTATAACTTTCTTGAAGTATGGAGGCAAGGCCACAATAGAATGTTACCTTACAGTACTTATCTAAAGTAATGAAAAAGAGTGTGGATGAACAGACTAACAGCAGATGTGTTTTCATCTTTTTTCCCCCTGAAAAAGTTTTGTAAAGTGGTGTATGGGTCAAAAAAAAAAAAAAAAAAACAGGCATTACCTTTGGGTAATACACAGTATATCTTTAAATGTTGATTTTATCTTGGTTAAGTCTCTGAAATGGAAGCATTTAGATTTTGATTCCTAACTTATGTTCCTCAAAATGCAAGTTGTAATAGCAGTGGGATATCCATAGATTGTTCATGCTGACTGCCTGTACCCATTTGCAATGTCTGGAGTTAGCCCAAATGATAAGGGGGATGAATTACTTGTTTCAGCCACTGACTGACGAGTATGAATATGTTGCTGCTCTTTAAGATCCATCAGCTATAAAATCACAATGTATAATACTGTTAATCTTCATCTATTAGACAAATTGCATTATGAGGTTGCCTTTGATAGCATCGAGTAGGGTTAGGTTGCCTTGCTTATGCTTTCCAGTCTTGAGTTTCCATGAGGAACCTTTCTTTTCGCATGCAGATCTTGGCAGCGGAAAGACTAAATAATAACCACTGTACACTATTCAGGACATCCACAATAGTATAGCTTATTTTCCAGGAAAGTAACTGTTTGAGATATACTCAAGTTTATACATTCTGTGTGAACAGCACTTGGTTCTATAATATCTTCCACAATTCTAATCTAGCTTTTTTTAAGTCAATTTGGCATTTTATCAAATTATAGTTGGAAAGGGCATACCTTTTTGTTACCGTAACACTTACCAAGACCACGTTCATAATTCCTAATTTAGCTCTAATAGATGAATATCTACCATCAACAAACCTTCAGTGGTAGCAATTTCATGTACTCCTTAAATATTGAACTGTTTCCTTGATTAAATCTTAACTTCAGCAAGCCTAGCAAAGTCAGTGAGAAAAATTTAGCTTAACAGTGGACTTCCCACTAATAAATTTAGAAGCCTTCTCTATGCCATGAAGTTCATTTGTCACTGATTAAAATTTTTTCTACAGTGGATTTAACCATTAACTCCATAAACATTAATACATAATTATCACAGGGACTGGAATGATATATATGAATTACATCTGTGTGGTATCTTTATTCAAACATTGTAATGGGATGCTCTAGACTCAATCATTCAACCCAGAATATCCCACGGAAGCATACAGGGATTTCTTTTTTGGTTTTCTCTTGAGAGAAGGACAGGCAAGGTCAGACAGACAGAGAAGACTCATGCAAGCAGACACTCTGTGTGTGAGTGTTCGTGCACACGTGCACGTGTGTTTACATTCAGAATGAGGCCAACTTAATTCTCACTTGTAAATGAACTTTTAAATTAAAAAAACTTAATTGGAAGAATATTTTATTGTACTTTCAGAGAAGGCAATCTACTTTAAAAATGCAGACATTACTAAATTTCAGTGTATATATACGGTATTGTAAGAAAAGTTCCATGATTTATTAAAAAAAAGAAACATAACCTAACGAACTAGGCTTAAGAAAGATCACTAACACAGGCTTCATTATAGTCCACCTGTCCATAGTTTGCATTGGAGAACTGTCTATCGACTGAGCCACGATACTCAAGAGGTCAGCATTCTTTACAGTACTTTAGGTATCAACATTTCAGACAGTGGTGGTTTGAGCCTGGCTGGATGCCAGGTGCCCATCAAAGATGCTCCATCACTCCCCTCCTTGGCTGGGCAGGGGAGAGAAGACATCAGGAAAGGCTCATGAGTCAAGATAGGGAAAGGGAGAGGTCATTCCCCAATTACTGTTACAGGCAAAACAGACTGAACTTGAGGACAATTTAATTTGTTAGCAATCATATCAGAGAAGGGTAATGAGAAATAAAACCAAATCTTAAAACACCTTCCCCCTCACCCCTCCCTTCCTTCCTGGGTTCAGCTTTGCTCCCATTTACCTCCTCCCCACCAGCAGTGCAGGGGGACAGTGAATGGGGGTTGTGGTCTGTCTGTCACACTTTGTCTCTGTCGCTCCTTCCTCCTTAGAGGGAGGACTCCTCACACTCTGCCCCTGCTCCAGCCTGGGCTCCTCTCTCCATGGGTGTACAGGTCCTGCCAGGAGCCTGCTCCAGTGTGGGCTTCCCATGGGGTCACAGCCTCCCTCAGGCATCCCCCTGCTCTGGCATGGGGTCCTCCTCAGGCTGCAGGTGGGTCTCTACTCCCCCGTGACCCCCTATGGCTGCAGGGGCACAGCCGGCCTCACCATGGCCTGCACCACAGGCTGCCAGGGAACCTCTGCTCCTGTGCCTGAAGCACCTCCTCCCCCTCCTTCTCCACTGACCTTGGGGCCTGCAGAGTTTTCTCTCTCTCTCACATATTCTCACTCCTCTCTCCAGCTGCAGTTGTTCAGTTTAGATTTTTTTCCTTCTTAAATATGTTCTCCCAGCAGCGCTACCACTGCTGCTGGTGGGCTCAGCCTTGGCCAGAGGCAGGTTCATCTTGGAGCCGGCTGGCATCGGCTCTGTTGGACATGGGGGAAGCTTCTGGCAGCTCTCACAGAAGCCATCCCTGTAGCCCTTCCTCCTATTAAAACCTTGCCATGTAAATCCAATACAGGCCTATTACCAGATAACTGATTAAAAGGCAGTTCCACCATGATTTTTTATTCTCATTCTTTTCAAATCTCCCATCCATGAACCTGTGTAGGGTTTTTTGTTTGCTTTTTTTGACTGTTTTTCAATTTGTGCCCATAGTGAAGTTTATTACTAATAACAGTTTTCAACAAAAGCCCTTTGCTCCCTTAGCAGGGCAATAATGCTAATTCACACATTCAAATTTGGCTTTTACATTAAATTTAGTTTTAAATAACAAACTGGAAACTCAGGGGTTTAAGTCTCATATGTTTGCTTTTGTTGGGCATGCAACAGATTTGTTGCACAAATCTCTGCTTTTCTGATCTGTTTGCTACTTAAATTAATGAACAAATACCATAACAGCCCACATACTCCATTCTCTCATGGTCTTCTTTTATCGCATACTCATCAGTGCTCAAGGTCATTTTGGAAAAGAAGGGAGGTTTAAAAAACAGTTAGAGCTATGAGAGAACTTCTATGCAGTGATATTCATGTAATCATTGGGGTTTTTTTTAACTCTTGTTAAAATCTTTGTTGTAAGTGGTAGAAGAAGAAAACAGATTCCAAAAACACCTTCACTGAACCTTTGAAAAATGTTTGGTCTCTCGGTTCAAACCGCCCAATGAAAACTTCAAAAGATTGGGTTAATTCTAAAGCAAGGGATGCCGAAAGTCACGCCAATGGCAGATTTTCTGCTGTTGCTCATCCTGACCTCTACACACATATGTTGGATTGTTAGGAATATTCCTGTTTCCAACATTGAGCACATGCTTGAAAGCTTTTCTGGATTCTGCACTCCATCAGAGGTTTAGAGCAAGAACATGTCAAATGCTTACCTCTTTATCTCCCATTCTCTGCAAGGCATCACCCAGGTGAAAATAAAAGCGTCCGTCATTTGTGCCAGGGTCACCAGACTCTAGTCCTTCCTAAAAAAAACCATAAAAGAACCTTCGATAGGACTTGTAAAAGAGTTCATTTGCTTGCTGTAAATAGGCTGCCAATTCTATGCAAGAGACAGGCTATGAAATTGGCTAAAGATATAACCACCATGGTAACCTGGAACTTCGGTTGAATGAATACAACACTTCAGTAAAACATTGAGAGATGTTACCAGTTTTCCAAGTTTGATGGCCACTCCCCTCAGCCCCTCCAAGACAGAGGTATATTCAGAGATGGACACTTGTCCCTGACACTATATACATATATACAAGCATTTTAGAAAGCTGGATTATGGTTTCGTTTTGTGGTGTTTCTTCCCAAACACTCAGAAGTATATGCAAGTCCTCTCTGGATTTTTCAAGAGCCTTAAGTTTGCAGCATACCGCCAAACTCAAAAAACTTGAGACTCACAGCTGTGTACTTAGGGTTAACCACTAATAAAACAAATACTTGATGTTTAAGAATTGATGAGTCTTAGTGTACAGGCTTGTTCCAGTTCATAGGCAGCGATATAGCAATAAAACTCCAACACGTAGCTTAAACTGTGATTTGTGATTATTACGCTTCTACATTGACATGTTTTATACATTCCAATTTCATTTTTTACAGGTAAAATATTTACTGTGAGAAAAGAAAAATACCTTTAGATAGGGTATGCTCTCTGCTATCTTGTTTTCTGCCTTCAGGATGAAGCCATAATGTACTTTGGCAAAGCCATCATTTGGAGCCAGGCTTAGAACCTGTTTGAGAGCAAATGAGTTAAATACTCATGTATGGATTTATGCAAATTAACAAACCTGTGCATTACTGTTTACTGATGCAATGATGCTTTCTTCCACCACTGACTCTCAGATAAATCCTTGGCTTGGCTGTACTTTCTTTTCCCCATTCACTTTTGTGCTTCTCCAGACAAATCTATTACAAGTCAAACTTGAAAGCCTCAGAAAGAAAATTATTCCAACTGAATTCCATTTTTTTGTTGTTTTGTCCATCTTTCTCCACTCTCTCTCTTGTGTTACTGCACGCTACATTACAGAAGTAACACCATTCATTAACACTTAAATTACGTATCCCAGGTTTGACTAATCTGAAGGAAAGCAGCTGCTTTTGAACAAGTCTGCAGCGCAGTCACAGGAAGGGTAGTGTAGAAATATACCTGAAGCAGTTTAAAGTTAGACAGTTTTATACTGGTAGCAAATACTAGTCTTGGCATGGGTGGGAAAGGTTCACGCTGCAAAACACAGTGAGTACAATTAAGAAAGATGCAAGTTTGCACTTGCTTGGCCAAGGGAAAGCTATCAGATGGTAATGCAAAGTCTAATGCAGCAGTGATTCAATGTGCTTTCACGCTGGAAGGTGATGGATAAATTATTCCTGTATAGTTGTGTGCTGCACTCTTTGACCAAGACCAAGACCTAGTGTGCTGAATTAAGCTAGAAGAATTTGTATCCCAAACAAGATTCAGATAATGTCTGAGTTATAACCTGACTTCATTTTGCAGGAAAAGAAAACCCATAGGCAAAATATCCACAGATATTTCATGCGGACTGTTGAAGAGAAAGATCTGTGAGTAGAGGGTCAGCTGTAGGAAAGGATCAGTGTATGGGCGAGCATTTCAGGGACAGGAGGTGTGAAGCTGACTGGCCTGAGTTCTGAAACACATACCCCCAACATCGCTGAGAAAAACTTATGTGCATTTGGTCTGCCTCAGCCAAGGGGAAAATTAGAAAATGTCTTCACCTACTTTACACCTCTACGTTTCCAAGACGTATACATTCAATAACATTTGTACTCTATGCGATATCAGTTACACAGTCAAGTTAATCTGTTGTTACACCTTTTCTCTCCTTAGAATAGGGGTGGACAGACTTATCAGGAGAGATCCTCCACCTGTGAGGATCATCACAAGAGCCTGGCAGCCAGTGCAATTACAGAGGCTGATACCTTCTGAATATCTAGCACAGCCGCTAAATACAAAACAATGGACAGATGAGCAATTTCTCTTGCCTAAATCCATTTTTGAAGCTACTAAACTTATGCCACGGATGAAATGTCTGCATACATTATAGCCATTTCCCTCTGCCTTTTCCAGTCACTGTCTAAACCAATTTTTCAATCAAAATCATTACAAGCAAAAACATAACAAGTCCTCTGGGCCTATTTCTATGCTTTCCTTAAACCTTAATACATACAAACAACATCCAAGCAAAACCAAAATCGGTGTAATGTGGGTATAAAACATTACAAGTTAAAAGTAGCAGCATTTCACTTCTTGCAGAAAAGAGATACTCTGAAGGAGCAATCAATTTGAGAATCTATCTGAAGTCCATAGTATGATGCATTATTACCAAAAAGTGAACCTGGTAAAGAGTGAACCTTAGTAAGGATAAGCTGGATTCCTAGAATAAGAATACGCCACCACCTTATGCATCTCCTGCCTTTTAACTACAGCACTCTGTGCATAACCATTTTGATACAAGAAGCTGTACCTGCAGGGTGAAATAAAATGACGGACAGAAATATTTATTAGCCAGATAATTTCCTTACAGTTCCTTTAACGATAGGACAAAGCTATCTGATTAATTAAGACAGAATAGAATTTTCTGCATTACAGTTCATTTAAACTATGCCGAGTTGCATTAAGGCATGATCTACATTCAGAGCCCCTAAAGAGAAGCGAGGAGATACAATCAGCAGAAATTGCACTGGAAGTATTTAAAGTAAATTGTATTACTCTGTTGCTGTTGCTGCATGCAATATTAATTATGTTTAGAAATAAGTTTTACTAAACTGCTCATAGCCCATCAAATATTAATCATGAATATAGGAATTAACCTCTGGGGCTATCAGTGGCTAATTAGCCAGGGCAGAATACTGTGTTAATGCTTTTGGTACCTGAGATAGCTCAATCAGAGCTGGCTTGTGTGTGTCTGTATAATGCTGCACTGAGCCATGCAGACATGCCTCAGCATGGCAGGCAGAAAAAGTGCTATTAGCAGAGTCACTGGTCTTATAAAGTTCTCTTACTGTATTTATCATAATATGTAGATTTGTGAAAACCAAAATAGCCCTAAATTCTACTAGGACTACTTTCAACATTATGCTTTCTTTGCAAGTAAAAATAGTGCTGAATTCTACTAGGACTACTTTTAATGTTATGTTTCTGTGTCCTAAGTGTCATGTTCAAGAGAAAATACTTCAGTATTAGGCAAAACTGAAATCTTCTCTACTTGGATGCCATTTTCCATTTGCGTATTTTGTATCAGTTAAACTACACCATGCAACAGTTGTACGTACAAAACTCTCTCGATCTGAAGTTCAATATTTATACACATCGCTTCTTTAGCTAAAACGAGGAACATACCACATTTAAGACTTTTGAAATTAAAATGTGAATATAACACTTCAACAGCTGCTAAGACATAACAAATTTGGGGAAAATTTTAAACCAATTTTGATTGATTCCCATTTTTTAAATCTGGTTATACAAAATAGACAAGAATTGAATAGAAAATAAGTAAACTGGCTATTAAATGTAAAGCAGAACTTTTTCATTCACTAGGATACTTTGGGCATCTACTCAATTCCTTGGAGTTGATGTCAGCTACAGTTAGTCTGGCCTGAAGTGGTATATACTGTAATCCCAAGGTAGGGGACAGTGCCCCTGAAGGGTCCTGCTCATTGCGTGTGCTCAGCCTATGTATAACACAAACTGATAACTCAGTGTTAACATCAAAATGTTCAAGCAGGGAGGACACTGGTACCCTTTGTCCAAGTATCTAGCAGATTCCTAGCAAATGGGAAATTTGGAGCCTAGATTCTCCTGCACAGAAGAGTGTGTAACTACTTGGGAATTTGCCTGAGGAGCAGAAACAAGTACCACATACACAAGAAGTTAGACAACTGTGAAGAAAAGAATGGGACCAGAGGGGAATCAGCAAAAAGCTGAGCCTTTAGTGGAACAATGGATATTTTCTCTTGAGGATGTGTCCTGAGCGCCACTCTCTCTTCGCCATCTGCATTAAAGGACACTTGAATAAAATGTATGAACATCCTTACAGTGGGAAGCAAAACCCAGGATTCATAACTTCAACACTGGGGTCACCCACTGCAGAGCACTGAGTTGATGCTTTTGTCTATGCCCTCTTATGTTTCTTTTACCAAACAACTAATTTGTCCTACACTAGTGAGATGAAGGATTTAATCACATTACAGAAGTTTCCCAAGTTTTTGAAAAATCATGGGAAGGGGAAGATGTCTCCTGGACATTCCCAGAACCACTCTTCAGCTTGCCCCGCTCTTTATTGACTATGCACAGAGCCTAAGCACCTATGGTAGGAGCTCCAAACCATATGCCAATCACTTTCTAAATATGCATTGCAATAGCTGAGCGAAACAGTGAAGAGCAGACCATATGGCCCCTAAGCAATCTGCCCAAAAGCATGTAAGAAGCCTTCAGTATAACCAAGAATAAGAGCAGGTACACATGAGCTTCTCCCTGTTTCTTTGGCTATGTATCCTTTCTTAGAGTTTTTCATGTAAATTTATCCTGAATTACAACAAAGAAAAAAAATTACATTACTGTGTTACAAGTCAGCCTGAGGAATAGCCAGAATATGGACAAATCCCATATGATTTTTAAAAATAATAAATCTAACTCCTTTTAAGAGGTAGTTATTTGTTGCTGTTTTACAAGGACAGAACATCACTATGATATATTCTATTTCAGTGGTTAGTGAACTGCAAAACAAAGTAATTACACTGGATAAAGTCTATGGAAGCACAGAAAACAATGTATTAAGAGCAGACCAGTTCTTATTTTGCATATCTGTTCTTAATCAGAGTAATATACACTTCTGAAGTAGTATATATCACGCTCACTATCAAAGTAATTACATAGCAAACTCATTACCTTCTTCCATTTATAAAAAGTCCTGTGATTATTGATATTAAGAAATTGTAACATCTATAATGTTTGCAGCAAAATACTGAAAAATGGCAAAGGAAAATCTTTCCCAAAAGGAGTATGGGTTTGTTTTTTCAAATTCCTTGCAGCTTGAGAAGCAGGTTTGATTAATATATTCTATCTTTAAAAGCTGATGATTCCAATCCTCTGAGAAATTTTGACAACAAGCCAAAAATTACTAAACAGAAATGTTTTATGGAGGGACCTACAAAGTAGCCAGAGTAGCAAAGCAAACATTATTCTGGCAACATCTGAGACTACCAGAGGAGACCGAGAAAAAACAACGGTATTATCAGGGTTCAGCTCCTGCTTCCAACCACGCGGTTCAATGTCCTCCTTCTCTTTGAGAAACCACCTGACATGACAATCCCCTCAGACTCCCAGATGCAGGGGGCGGAAAACTGGGCCTTTATTCTCAGGAGGTGGCACTAATCATGCTGACTCGTCCCCAGCCTATGTAACCAGCCAATTACCGGACTGTGCCGGTACTAAACAAGCACTGCAACAAGTGTGCCAACATCAATAAGACCATCTCCAGTCGTATGCTGACGGCTTGTGCTCCACCAGTGACGTCAAGGTTTGCATCTGTCAGAGTTTCCAGATGTTAACAGGGTTTCTGGATCACAGGAGCAGAGTGGCCCTTCCTAGCAGTGACCTTTCCCCAGCCTGACAACCATATATAAGAGAGCAATACGAATCCAATGAACTGTCCACACTACAAACATCATGAAGGAAATACAGAATTTAGGCTGCCTACAAAAGTCATGAAAAACCAAAGGTTGAATAGCTATGTTGAGTCCAGAACTACTTTATTACATGATTAGAGATGGTGTACCTGTAAAGGAAAAGGCTTACTTCTGCTTTCCATATCTTGCAGACAAAATATCTTTTTTTCTATACTACGCATCACATCTATATATGCTGTCAACATATTCCAAACCTGGCTACCAGAAGGTGTAAGAAAACAAATATTATTAAGCATATGAAAAACATCTGCATTTCTCTATGAGCAAAAACATTTAGCATGATAATATCAGGAAATCTGAGTTAAAATTAGAAGATAATTAAGAACGGCACTAGAAAAAAAAATATCTATATTAACCATTCGAAGCCAGATGTGCAAAATGTTTAACAACTAAAAAAGTCAAAAGCAGGCAATCTTTAGAACGAACACATGAATGCAAATAATTTTTTAACTTGGCTGGAATAGTAGCTCACCTCTTCATATACTTTCTTGGCATTGCCATTATCTCCTATCAAGAGGTATCCAACACCAAGGTCATTCTTGAATGAAGTATCGCTGGGAAACAGCTGAACTAATTTCTGTAGAGTAATCAGGGAACCTCTCATGCGACCTAATTTGACGGAACAAGACTTAATTACAACTACAGATATGAGTAACAGTAGTAAGATGCTTACGCAACGTTTGAGAAAACAAATCAGTCAGGTGTTCCCCTTTCACTAAAGATCAAGAAGTAGAACTTGAAAAGAAGCCTTGTGCAGATAGGATTATATTCAGCTGCTTGGTTGTCGCCGGGATTGCAGCCGTACAAGGAATATTTCAGGAAATCACTGCGAATGCCTCTCATGCAGTGTTATGGTAACCTCTAGTGGAGAACCCTTCACAGTGTAGCGGTAGCGTTACTTAAGCTTGGGTTGCTCTTTCATATATAGATGTTAGTGTTCAACAAAACTAGGTAAACACGTCATAATCAACTTAGTCTTAACTGATTAAGTAATTAAACACATTTCTAGTGTTAAGTAACAGCTCCACTATATTTCTGTTACAAAATTAATCACACTTTACATGCTTAAAATTAATTATGTTACTCGACTTCCTAGATGAGGCCTTGCCGAGGAACAGTAAAATCAAAACAAATTGATATTAAAATCCAACCCATGGGGACAAAACTCTTTTCTCCAAAGTTGACTGTGCCTCATATTCTAATCAGCACTTGTTGTACATCACAGAATTGGGATCTTAAACTTCTGGATGTTATCGCTGAGTTCAGTTCCAATCTTCTCTATGTTTACGGGAAGCTTGTTCTGGATATGTTTACTCTTCTTACCGAGAAACTGCTGCCTGTCTGCTTCTCGTTTCAAGCTCAGCTTTATCAGATCTGAAGGGACATTTGGCAGACTAACCACCTCATCATAGGTGTTGATGGCTTTTTGCAGCATCTCATTACTTCTCATCTTCTCAGCTAAGTCATCTTCAGACTACGAAGAATCAAAACTCCATTATTAGAACACACGATAATCTATTAGTCTTAAAATTAACTTTGCTTTCTTAAAAGACAAACTATGCAACTGTTAGACAACGGAGAACTTATTTGGCTGTGCTTTATGGTAAGGCAGATTAGAATTATCATTAACTTCTGTTTCCTATAAACTATTTTAACATATGAGAAAGTTTGCACCTAAACCATACATTAATACAGATTTTTGGTTAACATTTGTACAAGTCATAATTTCTTTTGAAAATAAATGAAGCAATCTGTTTTAATAATACAGAAGAAATGTAAATTGTTGCCTATAGACTATTTGTATACTAAGCCTCACACTGGCAGCAATACACAGATCAAAACACACCACATTTCTTTCATATATTCTGGCACAAATTTATTTACACCTTTTCTTAGAAAACTAATTCGGAATTGGCTTTACTCTTGCATATGTTGACAGAATATCTACCCTGCAACTCTTTCAGAACTTCAATTTGTGCTCTATGTTCAGGAGCAGACCAAAGGATATGCGGGATCTCTACTGTGAAATTACTGAAATTCAGTGAAGCCAGTGGAAGCTACTACTGATTTCACCTGTGGTATGGCATTTTCATGATTTGTTTCCACAGCTGACAAAGATAAGACTATATCTCAAATGCTGAATTTTTAAACTTTGAGTTGTTTATAGAAATGCATACACTTTCATGTGTCCAATGCAATCTTCCCAAATACATCTATTTTTATTGGCTTATGTTCTTTCTTAAGTCAATTAACAGACCAAGGTGTAGGTGAACCACCAGCGCCACAGGTGCAGAAGCTCTTACCGATCTAAATTCACTGTTGTATCAAATACTCATATTAATTGGAACAGCTTCAACTGTGCTAACTGCATATGCTGTAGTAAGTAGTTAGTATCTGGAATCTTTTTGCATTTCTGTCTTTTACTTCTTTTTCCCCCTCACACTACTTTGAGGCTGAATATGGGAAATACCAAACAATATGGTTACTCAGTCAAACAGTTGATCAGTTGGTTTCAGAGATATCTTCAAACTAATTTCTGAAGTTATTTATTTATTTATTTTTCTGATATACATTCCTTATGAAATTTGCCTTTTTTTTTTTTTGAGGGAATTGTAGGGCAAAGAATAGATGCTATAAATCATATAAGGAGGTTTAGGATCTATCTATTCTTCTTTTCAGCCTTAAAAGTGTCAACGATTTCTGTGGATGTTTTTTATCCGGCCTAAATGTAGATCCAGAAATCAAATTGAGAATTGCTCAAATTTCTGAAAACCAGTTCTATTTGTGAAATCTCTTGCAGGTTTTGGTTTTTGGTTTGTGGGTTTTGTTTTTTTTTTTTTTCAAAACAGTTGCCTTTTAAAACTATTAAAAGATCCAGAATAATCAATCCTCATGTCTTATTAGAAACTGAATCTATAAAACTAGCATGTAATGTTGGTCTACAGAAAAAGAAGTACATCCCTGTGGCAAATTTCTGGCCTTTACCCTTAACCTTCTCTGCAGTTTTACCTTTAAGTGATGAGAGAGAGCAAATGTGAATGTGTTGTGTTGGTATAAATACCCATTTTAAAGTAATAGGGTGTTGCACTGTAAATCCTAAGAATAACCCATTTGTCAGTGAAGCCCATGAATGCCCCATTCCTTTGAACAGTTTCAACTTACATGTACTGGACATACAAACTATCATTGATCCTGTTAATGCAAGTCATCAGTAAAGGGACTTGTATGAGCCTACATAAAAGGAAACGACTTTATTGGATTTTTTTAATACATTTCCAGAAAGGGTATGCTAATTATGACTTCAGATCTTGGTCTGTAGGACCTTTTAACCATTACTAAAGTAGGTTGTGACTACAAATTGTTGCAAAGGGGCAAAAAGTTGTGACACTGGGAGGAATTCTGAATGAGAATAAGCTTTACAGCTAGCTTCAATGATCTGCCCTCCTCCTTAAAAGCAGTGAGCTAACAAGGAGGCAGGAAATGCATTCTCTTAGATATAATATTTATCTTTTTATGAATCTATGATTACAAGCCTAAGTTAACTGTTAAGTCCATCACAAAGTGGTCTCCTACTGTTAAAAAGGCAAATAGTTCAGCAGACTATCCCTCACACAGAGCACTGAAGTATTTGGTCTGCTGTGTATCAAGTGCTTATGTGATAGTTTTTTGGATAATCATGGCTTTGGTTTTAGCATGACTTATTAACCAAGTGAAAACTGCTTGTGACTCCAATCCAAGTGTCTCATTAATTGTGTAACAGGACAATTCCCTTTTATGGTGAGGGTTTCACTTCGCTCATTTTGATTAACAGGAGTTCAAGCAGTCTTTTATTACACCTAGTGCAGTGGGATTATTCTACTATTTATGAAAATACAAGGATTATTCTCTTCTGAGACATCCCAACTCAGCTCAAAAGTATTATGAATACAGAGCTTATTTTCCAATGCCTTTTTTTTTTTTTTTTTTTGAGGGGAACACCTGAAACAGAACTCACTCCACAAGAAAAAGTTAATAAATTCTCCTTGACTAGGAATTTATGTTCTTCATCCTTTAACACTCTCCCTATAAAAACCTCCAAATCCCTTTCCCCATTCCCACTAAGCAAAAAGCAGTGCTTAGCCCAGAGCTGGCTGATGTGTTGATTTACCTGCTGCAGCAAACAGTATGTAACAGCTAAGTTCTGCCTGTTATTCCTGCACTGGGACGTTAGTTGGGATTTATCTCTTACCATTCATCTGACATATTTCATGGTATCTACAGGATGTATCTTATTTTTGTGTTATTTACAATACTTCCCTCTAGACTAAAGTTAGATAAAAGCTCTCAAGATAATTGGGGGTGGATAAGGACTGAAACAGACACAATATGATAGATGACATATTTCTTTTTTTTCCCTAGGAAAGATCCATAGAATTAGAAATGAAGTCTGACTGGGGTTTAGAACTCTATTGTTAAAAAAAGTTCATTTTATCTTTTTTAACATTTATGTCTTTTTTTAGTACCTGTGCTTTCCCGTATCTTGCTCGAGGACTCTGTGGGTATTGATTCACTAATGCTTCAAAGGCCCTTAGAGCTTCTTCAACTTTTCCCTGGAAAGCAGAGATATTTATCAGCAATGCTACCTAATAAAAATGCTGAAGGATGCATGCCTGAATAACACATTAGTTTCCCCAACTAAAAAACAAAATCAAACAAAAAAACCAGTTTTCACTCATATTTTTGTTGGGATTGACCACTTTTAAATAAAAGAAATTCATTGTCACTTTTTATGAAACAATCTACTTGGGTTTATTTTACTCACATTCCCTTTGTTGACTGGAAAAACTGCTGAGATTACAATAACCAGTCTATATAAAAATGTAAATATTGTATTGTTGTTAACAAAAGCCAAACTGAATATAATAGAACAGAACAAAAAGGAAGTTCTAGACATTTGGGAGTTTTCTCTCTGCATACCTCACATGTTGAACAGTATCATAACTATGGTTCTTCTAGGGGAGATGCTGTAGACTCATCCATAGCATATGGCTGTTTCCTCCCAATGTTTTCCATAATGATGTCTTTCAGGACACCTCACATGTGCCCTGTGTCTCTTCCCTGTCACATAAAAATTCCTAACTATGGTATTCTCATGATTGATGCTGACTAGAAGTAAGGATGGAAGTTGAGAAGAACCAGCTGTACTTATATAGGAGCTAAGCACTGCTCAGCAAAATTTGGCATCAGATCTTGCTGCCTCTTCCAACTCTTAAAGCTTTATAAATACGACTGGACTATTATACACAACTGTCCTGCTATCTTCAAGTATTACAAATGTCTGATTTGTTACTAAATTTATCCTACTTCCTACAAGACAGGCATGATTGTCTGCAACTCGCCAAGAGACACAGGCAGGAAAACAGTAAGCCAGCTGACCCTACAGGCTCATCAAATGTTTCTGTTATGTCTTTCTCTGATCAACCAATTGTTTAAGTAACAAGCAGCATGAAAACACTTTAATTTTGTGTTTTAACACATAAACAAGGCTCCTACTGAAGAGCCTCAGGTTAGTGCTATATAGTAGCCCTTCAGCCCCATCATAAACCTACAGAAACTCTGGGGCTGCATCGATGGCAATGCAAAGCTAAAACTGCACAGTCGGCCTTCCGAGAATTGAGAATCATCCTACACCAGCAGGGACTAAAATGGTTTTTATTGTACTTTACTGAAAATAGCGTATGTCATTGCTAAGCCATCTCAAATCCAGGGTACGACAAAGACCTGCAGTTGATCTCCATGTGCTGGGCCTGTCTGTGAGGCATATCAGAGTTTTTACAGGATTTCTTTACATCCAAAAGACTTAAGGTCTCTCATTTCTAACGGTCACATAGTCTTGCTTCACTATTTAATCTCACATCTGGAAAAGGGACATCTCTGCAAAGGTCTTGTTATCTGAAACACTCAAAGAAAAGAATAAAAGTGGAAGTTATCAGAGAAGATAACTGAAGAGTTTTTTGTTTATTGTTGGGGTTTTTAGTTTGTTTTTCATAGTCAAGTTATTAAATTCAGAACTATCAAAATTGCCTGATTGATGTTAAGGTCTTGCTCCCACTGGTGAGAAGCAGGAACATCTGTTTCGTGCTCTAAGCAGCTGTATGGGAACAAAGACTCTCACAGGATGCACACAGAATGCCAACAGAAACAACTCCTTCTACAAAGATTTGCACCTAAAGCTCACAAAGCGTTATAAACACTTACTGAGATCCACATTAACACATTTAAATTTTCTGATAATAGTTGATTTCAGTACTCAAATGGATAACAGTGATAGGGCAGAACTAATCCTGTTCCATGAGATTAATCCTGAAAATATTAACTGTTGAATTCCTATAATCAAAAAACTGCTGAAATTAAAGGTGAGCAAACACACACGAACAGACATACACTTACGACTTCAAAAAATGTGAGTTAAACTATCCAGCACAAATGAACCTTGAAGGACAAACACACACTGATTATTTAATTTGAAAAAGTTAATCTCTCAGAAAGTAATCTAACAGTAATTCTCCCTTTTTCTAATTTTTATTTAATTCATATTTGTCCACTGTGTACAGCCCTGAGTGAAACATTCAAAACTTACTTTTTTACGTAGTTTTTCTGCAGCATCTAGTTCAGCTTTAATGGTCTTATCAAACTTGTTTAAGAGCTTTGGCTTCTTCTTCTTTTTAGCTAGAAGAGATTTAAAAAGTACACAGTTCACTACTTTTCTTATTTCACAGCAATTGCTTGGAGTACCCTTTAACTAGTGACCCGTACTGTGCTGGTTAAGTGCATGATTTTCAAAACACACTGCAAAGAAATTGATTTCTAACTTATTACAATCACAAACTCCTGTATGAAAAAGCAATCTTCAGTCATTCAAACTGCAGAACTTTGCAGCCAAGTTTTTGATCTTGTACAGTCAAGGATTTTTTTCCACATGGTCCAACTGACATGGAAGAACACAGAAAATTGCTATTTCTCCACATTTATATGGCATTATAAAAAATATAATTACCAGAATATGTTAGTAATTTCTAAAGTTGTGCCAATCTATGTCTACTTCTTTGTCTGAAGCAATTAAGAGATAATTAATCATAATTAGTCAGGCTAGGAGGGACTCAAAACTTTACATAGTCCAACTTCCTGCTGAAAATAGATTCAACTTTGAAATGTCTGATCAAGACCTGTTTAAGTGATCAAGTTTCCACAGCTTAACAAGCTATCACACAGTAGCAGAGCAGCAGCAATATGCAGCAAACCAGTCTTGAAGTAAATTGTGCGAAGTAAATTATATTTGAAGCAAATTGAAGTAAATTGTGTCAATTTAAACAGCTATTTACTTCATAGACATTGTTTAAGAGTAAACGGCTATTTGGTTGCTTTAAGTATACTAGATGTTAAAAAAATGCAAATACACTACTGGAGTACATGAACAGAGGATAACTGCTTTTCTGCACATTTGCTATAGCTAAACTTTGCTTTTGCACTTAATTAAAAGCAAAACTTTTCTGACACAAGTAAGGGAAGTGTATACTGGCTGACACAAGTAACTACTAGTTATGTATATCTGTAATCAGTAGCATGTGATTTTGCTTAAATTATGCATTACTGTTCTGCCCCTTTATGGACAACACATCATTAACTGCTTGAAAAAAAGTAAAGTTATTATTTTATATTTAGATGTTTAAACAGGGAATTCTGTAACTAGTATGTGTAAAGCTAAACCCAAACACCATATAGTTTAACATCACAAGATTCCCACAATGCTGTAGAGCAAGTATTTTGGATAACTGCTACAAGGTATTGTACCTAGTCATGTTTTATTCTGCTTCTCAAGTCCTCAGGTGCACTGTTCAGGGATGACAAGAGCCACCACGTGCTCATGATTCATTTAATGACACTTTCTCTCTGAGACTCCAATCGTACACAAAGCTTTAGGCAGACAACTCACTTCCCCTACATTAAACCTCAGAGAAAGACCAATGCCTTAGTTAATGCTAAACCAGTCTAAAACCCATCCAAGCATTAGAGGATCTCGTGAGTCTGAGCTGCTTCTGTCCAGGATAAAAAAACCCCCACACTTGATCACCTTTGATTCTTTCTGTGTAAGACTTTTACTGTCATGTTCAAGACTGAACTGGAAGGAGTTTCTCTCATGTTACCTTTATAAACTCTTCTGCAGCACTGATGTGCACAGTTAAATAGAAGCTGCTGCTTTTTGGGTACAGGAGGGAAATTGAATTTAAGTAGGATTGAATCTATCCTACTAAATTCTGTATGAAGCTTTAAATACAAAACCCCAGCCTTAAGATCTATAAGGGAAAGGTACTAAAGAAGCAGTGCATTAAGATTATGATATCGCTGTTGATCCTCCTCATAATAGAAGTGACTGTAATTTTCCAAGGCATTAGCTACTGAGAAGGTAAGAAGGAAAAAACTGTCTGGCATGTAGGAGTTTACTCCTTTTCCAAGATAAACCACCAAATAGCAAACTTTTTAATATATTGGTTTTGCTCACCTAAACACTTCAGGGTTTTGCTGTACCTTAAGACTTTAAATCAAACATTTATGTTCAAGCACACAACCATGCACTTAAGGGATGTAGTTATCATGGAACTGAACTGACCAAAGAGATGCTTCGCCTTTTCTTGTCTTATCTATGGGCAATGAACAAAAGACATGAAAAATATCATATAATTGTATCTTAAAGAAAATACAGTAGAAATGCATTTCAGTCCATGGCCAATTCCAGTCTTGGTATGCCTTCCTTACTTTAATATTAACCACTTCATAGGAAAGAGGTGTCTTTACTGCATTTTCATGCAGTTAATGATGATAATCATTAAGGACCCCAGACCTGAGTCTGTTCTAAGTGCTCATCCCTTGAATCCAGCAGAAGTCACAGAATCAGCTCTCATCCCTCCAGCCCAGACCTCGAGTACACAGTGACTAACAGGTACAGACAGAAGTTTCTGACATAAGGTCACTGCGCCTGAAGAAAAACAATTCACAACATGCAAAAGGTTTGTTGGGTTTCACAGAATCACAGGATGGTTTGGGTTGAAAGGGACCTTAAAGATCATCTAGTTCCACCACCCCTGCCATGGGCAGGGACACCTTCCACTAGACCAGGTTGCTCAAAGCCTCATCCAGCATGGCCTGGAACACTTCCAGGGATGGGACATCCATAGCTTCTCTGGGCAACCTGTTCCAGTGCCTCACCACCCTCTTCATGAAGAATTTCTTCTTGATATCTAATCTGAATCTCCCCACTTTCAGTTTAAACCCATTACCCCTTGTCCTGTCAAGGTTTCATGGGTTTTATATTTTCTTTCCTGAAAATATGCCAGCTCAGTTTTGCGGAACTGTTTTCTAAGGCTTGGCTTGCTCACCAGTAGGTGTGCATGAACCCAGACACATCTGCCCAAGGAGCCAACAAAAGCAAGTGGCCCTGAGGATTTCTTAGGTTGGTTGAGCTCACAGACACTACCTGAAACCATCATTTGTTGTCAGCAGGAAAACTGAGACATCTCAGTTCCTCAGGGTACATGACCTGGGGAGCTTCCAGCTGGAAATCACAACCAAACACTCAGTGTGTTTCTATTCTCTACGTATGACCCTATACATACATGAAATGTAGTGTCAGGACACAGGCCAATGGCTTCAAATTGAAAGCAGGTGGATTTTGATTAGATATAAGGAAACAAATTTTCACAGAGAGGGTGGTGAGGCACTGGAACAGGTTGCCCAGAGAAGCTGTGGGTGCCCCATCCCTGGCAGTGTTCCAGGCCAGGCTGGATGAGGCTTTGAGCAACCTGGTGTAGTGGAGAGTGTCCCTGCCCATGGCAGGGGGGTTGGAGCTGGATGATCTTCCAATCTAAACCATTCTATGATTCTATGAAATGATGTAAACCACAACTAAAACATCAATTCTTCGTTCCTGTGGCATGAATGAAAGTATTACCTATGACTGGCCAGTTACACAGAAACCGTGTATTAGTAAAAGAGGACAGATGTTTATCAGCTTTCCAACTTTCAGTATTCGTGGAAAGACACACTTGGTCCTTCTCAAACTCACTAAGCATGACAACAGCGAGGTTCCTTCAAGACAATGGACAGAAGCTTTTCCATCCACCAAGATACTGTTACTGCCCGTGGGACACTGTTCTCACAATTCCTTTGAGTTTACAAGGTGATGAGAGAGAAACAGCTCAGAAGAAAGAATGAATGAAAATCTTCAAGTCTGTGGCACAAAGATATGACATCCTTCCCCTTGTATCTGACTTGGGTAATGTGTTGGAAAAACCTTTTTGCCACCCTCCATTACAAAAAAGTATTATCTTCCCATTTTCAGTACAATTATATAGCAGCTCTAGACCAGCAGGAGATCAATATGAAAAGCTGGAAAGACGCTGTTAACATAAATATTATTCAGCTGCTAGGCACCAATACAACACAGTAAACATTATATAACGAGCAATCATTTTTATCTCCCATTCTACTCCTATGTTAAAGCATTCACTGGGGAGCTTTCAGTGTAACCATCAAGCATTCCTCTATATTAACCAGATACCCCTGCAGGGAGAGAGCAGGCTATTTTAATAAATTATCCATTGCCTCCTTCTAGTGTAATAATCTTTTAGCAGATGTGACCCAACATATTAAATTCAATGTTACAAAGAAGTTAACTTATCTGTTTTCAGAGGGAAAAAAACACGTAATTTTTCTTCAGTGACTTACAGATTTCACCATGTAGCTGAAATAATGCACAATCACACAACTGCTAGGGTGATTTGTAGGCCAAATCTGGTTGAACATTAAAACGGTAATAATTCTTTTATATATCATATGACAGTCTTGCAAGACTAATACTGAGGATTTTCAATAATGGCACTGGATGTAGGATAGGCTTTCTATCTCACATTGCTGTCATACAATTGCTGAAGAATCCCTCAGGGAAAAGAGTTTCCACTGTCAAAGCAGCAAGCTAGGAAGAAGTTTTACAAGAAACTCCATGTTAGTACTTTCTGCTGGAGAATAAACAATGGCCAGGGGTGACAAGCAGTCTCACACCACCATTCTGTATTAAGATACAGAAAAAAACCCAAACTCACAAGAAAAATATTTTGAAAGTACTATGGACTATATTTTAATAGCCTGCAATGTCATTCAATGAAAGATGATGAAATAGCTATTTTATACACCTATTTCGGCATACGAAACCTAAAGTATGAGGCATTTTTTATGCTTTTATGTTGAAAGGCACCTTGTCATCACCAAAAGCAGTGACAGCCTTTTTCTACAAAGGATGGAGAAATATCTTTTGAAAAATAATGAAGGCACTGCTAGATACTCTTCAGACCACAAGAGTATCAGATGAAGAGTAAGGAAGAGTAATCAAATGATTAAAGGTGATTGAACCACTTACTTTGAAGAATTCTTTAAAAATATTTTGTGTTTAATTGCCAGGGGCTGGAGGGGCAACATTTACATCTGAATAAGCAAGAACAAAGGAGAAAATGGTAGTAGTCAAGAGTTTGTCACTGGAAGAGGGTACATACCACTCTGTAAGAAGTAGCTACAGAGATGAAAAGCATAAATTATTTTCCATATCATCATAGTCAGGACCAGGAAGAAGGGGCTTAAAACTGCTACAATAGAAAATTTGGCTTGAATGTCTGGAACTAGTGTATCTGAGCAAGCACAGCAGAACAGACTGTTGAGGATAGTTGTGGAATTCTAATTACTGGAAATTTGTAAGAACAAGTTGAATAAGTGTCTGCCAGGAATGATGCACACAGTTGACAAGGCCTTTGGTTAACTGAATGAACGAAGTAAGCTTCAGGGTCCCACCTAGTCTTACTGTCTACCATTTCTGTAATATACTGCTATCTGTCAATGTGCTCTAGTGCCAACATTATAATTACACAGGGAACTTCCATTCTCTCATTTGTTAAGAAATTGTCACAGAAGCTCGCTGTGTCAGCCATCACTGCGACTGAGCTTCCTCTTAGCCCCACGCCAGCAACAGAACATTGAAGTTCAAAAATAAATGGATCACTTGCAGATTATCTGATTTTTCTAACAATCATGCTTTTATAATCTGCAGCTTCTATTCAACCTTTAAGCTTTTGCTTATCTCCTTTCTCGTTCTTTCTCCTGACAGCTTCTCCAACCTCTCTCCTTCTCAACCTTGATGTCCTACCACATTTCTTCCCTTTCATTTCTACACTTGTTCACAATCTGTTCCTTGTCCTGGATCTTCCTGTTCATCCCCAACTTGTTCTTAGATACCCATTCTAGACCAGAATATACCATCTGCTTTGAGACAAGTGGCAATACAGCAGCAAACAGGGCCTGGGCAGGGGATGGATAACTAAATTTAGTGGCCAAACTCAAACGTTTTTTCACTGATGACTACTGGCCAGCATGTGTGAACTAATATTTTTTGGCCACTAACACTACACGCTCTTATGGAGGAAAAAATATACATTAAGTTTACAATAAAAGCCTTTTTTTTTTTAATTGTAATTTAAACACTGGGAAAAATCGAAGAAATCAGTGCAAAGTACGTCTTCCAAAGCTACTGAATCTTTTCCTTGAAACCTTCCAAAATCAGTTTTTAGAAGGGGATTTCCAAAATTTTTCTCAATGCACATTTTCATCTCAGTGCTGTACTTTCAGAAAAGCTACAAGTGATTAAAAATAGTGCCATGTGATAGAAAGCAGTCTCAATTAAAGATGCTATTATTAGCTTTTTCTGTAAAAACAAAAGGCCAGTAACATTAACAAAATCAAATTCTGAAAGCCTTCATCTGATGCAGATCTTTTTCTCTTAAGTAACTGTCCAAAGAGCATCAGGCAAATAATTTTGCAACTTCTATGTTGATTTTAATCACAGAATTGTAATGCAAATATGGTTTCTTGATGCTTTACAACTTTTAATCCAAAAAGTTGCCTAAAGAAATAACAACTAAAGAACGAAACTAGAATTTCTAGACAAACGTCCTCAAATGATCAAACGTCTGTATGGTCTTGCATAACTAAGCAGAACACAAGGCTTGAAATTGGTATAAAATGCCAAGTAAGCCAATTACGTTAATGTGGTAAGTGCATCCAAACCAATTACTTGAAATAACAAGGAAAAAGGCATCTGGAAAAATACAGACTGACGGCAAAAAATTGATTACATCAGACCCTAATTCCAAAGCAATATAGAACAAACTGGTAAAAATATATCAGAAATAACTAATAATAATATTTCTGTAATGGAATAAATGAATTCTCCCTCGTCTCCACAGAAATGGTGTGTGTGTATCTCTCATTTTAATCTGAAATATAAAACAATCAGTCAGGCTAAGGAAAACCTCATCCTCCTACAGGAACAAACACTGCTGACCTGATCAATTAGGTAACAGTCTGATATCTCAAACCAGTTAATATTTTATTAGCCAGAATCAAACCAAAATATTGAATACCTTCATAATTATCTTTATGATTAATATACTTTTTTTAAATCCTAAAACTAGAGCATGCACTTGACATTTTAACAGACAAGAAGTTACTCTTAAGTGGGTCTCTAATAGTGTTTACACTGTAAAGACTTCCACTAGTTCTTTTCTGAAAAGATCATTTAAAGGATGGTGTACCTTTAGCACAACATATAGCATGAATTGTTCTGTCCTTGCTTATCAAAGGATACATGTACAGTTTTATTCCTGAGCAAAGTAAGTGGAAGGCAATATCATGCTGCTACTAAAAATCCCAGAACAATTAGTGTTTATCTCTAAGACCCAGCATGAACTTTATACACTTAACACAAACCATCTCTCACTCCTGTGCTTTGTAAAAAGATGGGAGCAGATATTCCACAATTCTGTGATTTTATTCCAACACAATAGACATGTCAGGAAGAAGGTCACCACAGTGAGCTTGTTAGCGGATATGCAACAGTGGCCAGGAAGAAATCTCAACTGGGACTAGCTCAGGCAGTTTTCCCACCCACTCTTGCTGTCCTTTTCCCCTCGGTATTAACTATTCCCTTTCCAAAGCCCTCTGCTCCCTTTTGTATGTTCAGAAACTAGGAAAAGAGGTGGAGTGGGAAGGCAAGCAGGCTCTGCTGCACTGGAGGTGGCACCTTGGACCCATCCCATGCAATGACAGAAATGAATGACATTCCGGCTGGTCTAACTTGGAGGTCTGTGAGGAAAGGTGCCTTTCGCATAGGCTGAACTGCCCTGCTTTAAAGTTTGGAAACTAATGCTGTAGGATTCATAGTGAATGGAGAGTGGCAGTAGCCTCCTCTATGATTATCTGAGTCCATATTACACTATTAGCATAAGCATTTCTTGTCTAGCATGTCTTCTAGTGAAATTTCTAGATCCTCAGAAATAGTGAGACAATAACAAAACAACCTCTCTGAGGGTGTGGAGAAAGAACGTGAGAATAAAAAGAATCTGCTTCCTAAGAAACCATGTCATAAGAAGATTTTAGTTCTTGCCTTTGGATTACTTTACTTTTATTTTTTTCCCCATAGTCATTATAGCATTCCCAGTGCTGTCCTCTATCTTCATAGAATCACAGGATGGTTTGGGTTGGAAGAGACCTTAAAGATCATCTAGTTCCAAGCCCCCTGCCATGGGCAGGGACACCTTCCACTAGACCAGGTTGCTCCAAGCCTCATCCAGCCTGGCCTTGAACACTTCCAGGGATGGGGCATCCACAGCTCCTCTGGGTAACCTGTTCCAGTGCCTCATCACCTTCTCTATGAATAACTTCTTCCTGATATCTAATCTAAATCTCCCCACTTTCAATTTAAACCTGTTACCCCTTGTCCTGTCACTACAGGCCCTTGCAAAAAGTCCCTCCCCAGCTTCCTTGTAGGCACCCCTTCAAGGGGGGGCCGACATGCAAGCAGATCTTGCATCTGCTACTACTGGCAGGCAAACCAGAAAGCAGCTAGGACTCTGGCTTTTAGTTAACGACCTTCATATGGCCTAAGGATTCAAGATATACCATGGTCTTCACAGCCACCTTGAGGACCCACAGTCTCCAGTTTTTGCATGGAAAACTGCACTGGAACAGGATTCTGCTGCACTGACTATATGCTGTGCTTACCACTAGTGGAAGAGCTTTATTTAAAAGTTTTATTTTAAAGTTGTAACCCCTATAGTTATAACTATATAGTGATTCCTCCTTATTCCTCTCCCACACTGGCAAAGAGACACGTGGGCAGTGCCAACTCTAAACCAAATCTGAAATAGAAACCTCTCCGTGTGATGCAGTCTCATAGTCATCAGCAGCAAAGGCTCCTCCTGCCAGTTCTCCATCTCAGCTGCCAAAACCTAAGGAAACAATTTCCAGGGGACCCACATGATGTCTTCTAAACACCCTCCTATCCTTGTTGGGATACAAATTCAGTAATAATGCTCTTGGCAACTTGTGGATGGGCACCTTAAAAAGACAACACTAATCAGATACCAATGTTCATACTCTCTAGAAGTCTTCCAACAAATTTTATGATCTGTTTTACTAATTTCCCCTGCCTCCTCCCTCAAATACTCCAGCCTTCCCAGTCCAAGTTTCAAAGTTGCAGTTATGAGTTAAACACATACATATATATTAGCAGATCAGATACTTTTACCTGGAATTCAGAATTTGCTTAAGCAATGGCCTTCCTTCCTCATCCTAGACCCGTATCATTACCCAAATTAGTTTTTGAAATTGTGCTGTCTCTCAGTGGGTGCTTGAATGAGAATTTGATGATGATGAAAAACTCCCATCATTGTCTTGTTGTTTGGGAAGCTCATTAGGTGAGATACAGATAGCATAAGTGAGCCACTTGTTTTATGGGCTTCTATAAATGATAACTTAGAAGGTATAAATGCAAGTAACTGCATCTAGACAGTTTAAAGCCAGTAGCACTATATAATAATAATTAAACAATAACAATAATTAAAAGATCTTTCTAAACTGGTACTGGTAGAACAGGCAAAACCTCTATAATCAACTTATCTGTGGAAGCAATCAGACAATAAAACTGAGGCGTTTTAGGGTCTAATAAAGCTGTGCAATCTAATGACTATAATAAATCTTTAGCTGCAGTTATTCCAGAACAATTTCCCTTGCAGTATAGAGTATTCTACAGGGCTTCCTGTCTGAAATTACTGTTGGTCAGTTAGATGTTGATTGTAAGAAACAATTGTGGAATACTAATTTTATTTTTGGCATGTATTTCCATCATTCACCTCTCCTTTTTACCATGAGGTCTTTTGGCTTCATTCAAAGGCTAGAACCAAGTAGCCGTTTGACGAGGCCAGACATACATTTCTGTATTGACTTACTGTACAAAAGTACACACTAATATTGGAGTGTCCTATACATACAATTCAGCATGGTATGTTGCGGTTTTGGACTTTGAACTACACTTGACAAAGTGCAACGTGAGTTATTCTGCCCACAACTAAGACTGGATGCAGGATATAGTAAGTAAATCAATAGGGAGCATGTATACCCTTAAATGTAGAGCATGTAAAGGTGGAACTCGGCCTACATCACTTGAGGTGAGTTGTGTAAGCTCTCTACAGCCACTGGAGCTCTGGTTAAGGTTATTAATGGAGTTTAAGAAATAATTCATTTCACTCTACAGCAAAACCCCACGTTTAGCCAAAAGAATAGCACCTTCACCTCCAGAGTTTATACAGGTTAGATCTTTACTGCTACCACAGTAGAACCCTACGTATCCTGTTCAAAGGTAAATACGCAGAGCAAACAGGTAATGTTGACCCTGGTATCAGAATGATACTTGCAGGGCCACCTATGAAACGATATTATCCTAAGCCTGGCTTACTCTACCTCTGTCCCCGATGCAATGCAACTGAGTGTCACGACCAAACGACATTCATTTTCACTTTCATGTTTTATCAGTTTTGTAATTACCAATGCTGATGTTCACTGCACGAAACACATTCATTGCAGAAAATGATTGTTCCAGTTTTTAAATCCATTCTTCACCAATATCAACAAATATTCAATACAGGTCAATAGAAGACAAAGTAGAAAAAAGCAGCTCCTTACTTAAATTTTGTTAGCCTACGTGACCAAAACCAACAAAAATCACCTCACATGGAAACACATCTTATGGATGTGGTATATAAGCCCAGTTTGTACCACCTGTGAAATGTTTTAAAGAGTTATTTCTCACAGTCACCTGAAACATCCATCCCATTTAAATTACTTGTTTAACTGTAAAGTCTGGTCACATTCTTACGGAGAAGACAAACAAGCCTCAATTAAATTTAATAGAGAAAAGTATTAGTACACGACCAATGAGTTAGTTTACATTTCTTTAAAGGAGTTTTCAGAGGAGTTTGTTAATACTGAAGAAGTTTCTGTGAGAACTTAAAACTTGATGAAATATTATTAAAAACTGAAATTCAAAGAATTAACACATTTTGCAAATGAACTACAACCAAGATGCAGCAGTGAAAAATGTTAATGTTGCGAGCTCTGCTCAAAGCTCTAAACAGATTCTGTCACAGAAGGCCTTTTTGAGCTTGGATGTCCAAATATCTAAAAACAAATGGAGACTTGCACATACATCTCTATGCACTATCGGAATCACAAGCAATCCCTAAAAGCAACCCACATATGAATTTTTGAATTCTCAACTCCTTAGAGTTCTGAGTTTTCTACATACATACCAAACAGGCACAGTACAGTATTTTTAAAATACACTTCTTGTCAATTTATTGCTGCATCTTATTAGAATTAACATTTAGTTAAAAATGAAGGGTTGTTCTTCCATGTAGGATGCAAAATTTTATCCATTCAATCTGGAAAACAAACCCACCCCTTTTTCTAACTTATAGAAATCCTGTAATCTGCAATGGCAGGACTCAGCAGCAGGTTTTATTTAGTTGCTCAGTGTTAAAAATGGAACAAAACCACACAACGCTTAGGGTGCAAATGGAAAGTGACCCCAGCTTATTATACATTCAAGTTAAAGTTGTCTTACAAGTTCTGGTTAGTAATGTTGCATAACAGTAAATCTGTACATTTTAATTTTCTTTAACAAGCTAGTATTTTTACCTATGAATGCTTTTTACCCATACTGGGTGGTTATTGTACGTAATTTTATTATATTGTTCTAACAGATCAACAAAACTAGCATATAATGGTGGGGATTTTCCTACTATCAAGTATGTAAGCCCAGCGCAGTAAGGTCGTTCCTGTCACCTCTATCCTTTTACAAATGGAAATGTGGATATAATTGCCTTGTTTCCCAAGTAAACTGGCTAATGTATGTTTACTTTTTAAATGTAATGCTTAAATTTGACATATTCAATACATAAATAAAACATTTAATGTTTGCCAGTCCTAGAAACTTTGTATCTAAAATACAAATATACAAAACCCAAACCAATAAACCTTAGCAGTGCTTCTTTTATCATCTTTTGGTAAGTACTCAAATGTAAAATAACAGCCACATAGTAAAATGGAAACAGAGAATGCAAAAGCAGCAGCAGACACCAGCAGTCACTGAATCCCTTCCCTCTTCCTCCACCTAGAAGCAGTGATGGAGCTACTTACGGCAGGCACTACTCTGTAGGCCATACCAGAGCGAAAAGGGTGCAGGTACAGGTCCTGAGGTTTTTGGCATTGCCAGCTGTAATGATGTAGCCAGGGTCAGATACAAACCTTGATCCCGATCAAAGAGGTTATACAAGCTTAACGCAGCAATAGGGAATGCACCAGGCCACTCAGCACAGGGACAGCAGATTCACTGAGTGCTAGTAGCACCACTCGCTTCTGCTCCTCCAAACCTGTCTCTCTATGTTGACTTGAAGGTCTTTTCCAACCTAAAAGGTTCTATGATTCTATGTTCTTGCCTAGCCTAAGCCAGACTGAAACCCTTACTGGGCAGCCCTGAGGAGAAGGGCCTGGGGGTACTGGTGGATGAGAAGCTGAACATGATCCAGCAGTGTGCACTGGCAGCCCAGAAAGCCAACCGTATCCTGGGCTGTAACCAGAGAAGCGTGGCAAGCAGGTCAAGGGAGGGGATTCTCCCCCTCTACACTGCTCTCATGAGACCCCACCTGGAGTGCTGTGTCCAGCTGGGAGGTCCTCAGCATAAGAAGGACATAGTCCAGAGGAGGCCATGAAGATGCTCAGAGGGCTGGAGCACCTCTGCTATGGGGACAGGCTGAGAGAGTTGGGCTTTTTCAGCCTGGAGAAGAGAAGGCTCCGGGGAAATCGTATTGCAGCCTTCCAGTACCTGAAGGGGGCCTACAAGGAAGCTGGGGGTGATTTTTTACAAGGGCCTGTAGTGACAGGACAATGGGTAACGGGTTTACACTGAAAGCAGGGAGATTTAGGTTGGATATCAGGAAGAAAGTCCTCACAGAGAGGGTGGTGAGGCACTGGGACAGGTTGCCCAGAGAAGCTGTGGATGCCCCATCCCTGGAAGTGCTCAAGGCCAGGCTGGATGAAGCTTTGAGCAACCTGGTCTAGTGGAGGGTGTCCCTGCCCATGGCAGGGGGGGTTGGAACTGGATGATCTTTAAGGTCCCTTCCAACCCAAACCATTCTATGACTCTGTGAAACATGGAGGAGTGGTTTTAGTGATGCCTGTCTCCCTGAGCTTAGCAGAGCAGGCAGTGCTGAACCCGGCTTCTGGGGCCACGCAGACAGGCTGCCTCCCACCCCCGACAGCCAAGGAGCCTGGTGAAGCTGTGACCTCCAGAGTCCTCACCTAGGAGTACAACATGAGAGCTTGTGAATCCTGAAACAGAAGTTTTTAACAGCAGCCTGTGACCACATAAAAGGGGAACACATCACTGTCAGCTTTGGAAATGACTGTGTGTTTACTTACAGAAGTAGATGCACTCTGGAAGTTTATTCAACTCCAGTTTATCTACACAAGATGTACAGGAGCTAAGCTGCACTCCTGTTTAATCTCATTTAAATCAGCCCTCCCAGAAAGCATGCTTTTGAGTTTCAGAAGAACAGAACATTACTGCCAGACTTACCTTTTTCTGTTTTTTCTTGCTCAGTTTCTTTTTCACCATTCCCTAGAATATTAAAAATATAATTTAATTGAAAAATATTTATGTTAACCGTTTGTGATAAGAAAGAGATAGAGTAAAATTACAGCTTATACTCATAATTGGACTAACAGGACTTTTTAGTTTCATTTTTATTTTTAAAGTAACCCTAGATTACTGGCTGAACTATGGTTACAGAAAAGGCCTTTCTCTGCAGATGCTTCAAATATTGCATGATTGCTTCTGTCACAAAATATTTCATAAGCTCCCCCCTTTAGATATTTGGTAGATTTTAGTAATACACACTTAAAATGCAAGTTATTTTACAAGAATTTTTTTTTTTCATTAACTAAAAACTCTTGGGAACAGTAGCTTAATATGCATATTTGATTAATTTCTAAAAACCCATGAAAATCATTAAAATAATTTGGGAACCTAAATCTCATTTTCAGAAGTGATTAGGAGACTTGGAAGCTTTTGTCTTAACTTTTAAAGTAATTTAACTCAGGTGGTTTGTAACCATCTAATGCACAGGTGTTAACCAAGCACAAGACAGTCTGTAGCAAAAGACAAGACTCTACCAAAAGTGAGCATATTGGGAAGGTGGTACAGAGACAGGCTTGTCCTCTCCTCTTTTTCTCCTCTCCAAATGTTTTTTGATCCTGCCCTACACTTTAACATTTAAAGCAGCTTGCCTCAAATTTCTAACATTATCATTCCATTTCCTGTTTCTTCCCAATAAGCTTAAAGTATTTCCTCCCAATAAATTTAGAGAATACTGAAAAGAAACAGGTCAGTTGGCTTTTAGCTACAGTTATGTTCCTCTCTAATACAATCTGTAATTCAGAGTTATTCTTAAGTATAAGAAATATTTTCTTTAATTTCTAAGTCAATTAGAGACATCTTGTCAGCATACTCAATCTTCAGTTTTTTAAACCAACTGCTCAGAAGCATTATATTTTGAACAAAATACACCATGTAAAAATGATGAAAAACTACTTTTTTCATGGTGAAGTTTGGTTACGCACACACATGAAATCAAACTATTTCACATTCAGTTTCACCCTTTACTACAAGCTGACAACTGCTACCACTGAACGTGCAGACAGTAGGACTGATATTTATATCCAGCACAAGGCATACTACGTATTAATTTGATTATGGTATGGTAAATTAAATAAATATGGTCACATTGAGAGTCATTCACCACTTCAATTGCATCATAAAATCCAGATTGTCAGTTAAGCTTAAAGAAGTAACAGAAAGTTCTACAGTCAGTTATGTACTACGGGATAACTTGGAGAAGGAATATTATTACTATAACAGTATACTAATGAAAGTGTTGTTCAGTACTTGCTAAAACACTGGCTTTTTTTTTTTTTGCGCCTAGGACACAATAGATAATATGGTTATGTCCATCCGTATGTCATCAGAAATACTGTGTTTTTAAAAGACCAGTAACACAGCTCCAGATGAGAGAGGGTTTATATATCACATTTATTTTTGCCATCTCAAAGCACATAATTCACTACAGGATAGTAAACCACGGTACAGCATCCTACCTAGCCACCCATTTTCCCTGTATCTTTTCCCATATCAGCAATAACTAATATTTTCACCTGACGTGTTCTAATTCCCCTGTAGGTCACCAAGTGACCCTCTTCCACCCATTTTGGGCATTCATGTTATTTCTGCAACTTCTTTTCTATCACAGGAAGAACAAGGTATGAGCTCATCACTCTAAAGTCTGCTCCTATCTCCCATTTCTTGTCCAGTTTCACACTTTATTACTGAGGCTCATGCAACATATAACCTACAGTTCTCCATACCCTTTCATAGAATCACAGAATGGTTTGGGTTGGAAGGGACCTTAAAGCCCATCCAGTTCCAACCCCCCTGCCATGGGCAGGGACACCCTCCACTAGACCAGGTTGCTCCAAGCCTCATCCAGCCTGGCCTTGAACACTTCCAGGGATGTGGCATCCACAGCTTCTCTGGGCAACCTGTTCCAGTGCCTCACCACCCTCTCCAGGAAGAATTTCTTCCTGATGTCCAACCTAAATCTCCCCGCTTTCAATTTAAACCCGTTACCCCTTGTCCTGTCACTACAGGCTCTATGTACTGGGATTAATTCTCCAGATTTTCTCTGAGAGTATTTTCAACCTGTATTTGCTAAATGAGCTGCCACTGATTTCACCAAAGCCTACTGAATGATCTTCAGATACTTAAGCTACTCCTCCTTAGCCGCATTTGAAATTCTTCACAACTTGACCTTGTTAGCTCTCAAGACCTGTTTCTCTCGACTCTCGCCATACTTCACTACAGCATCATATGCAGCACTTTGTTCCCTCCACTCTGTTCCCGAGCTTACTTTGATGGTGTAAGTAGTTTTAATTATGCTATTTCTAGCAGAGGTTAAAAAATGTGCTGTCTCAGAGGGAAATCATAGTAAAACTTGAGACTATTTTATCATCCACTTAAACCAATCATAGCTCAAACAAAAACATTTTCTTAGCTCTTCAAACCACTCTCATCCTTTACTCAATTTCTCTGTTTCAAGCAAAACAAATCTAGATCTAAAACACAGATAAAACTGTTTTAGCCAATCTCTCTAGGCTAGGACCACTACCACACCATAACATATGCCCCGGGTATTTCCAAGAAGGTTTCTGTTCTAAGGAATGTATTTATTTTCTCATATTACAATATGTCTAATATACGTGAGTGTCTGACAATGACCTGAGTCACAACTATAATGCATTTCCTTCCTTGTAGATTTTACATGAATTCCAACTAATAACATACATGTAGAATACAATTTTTTATTTACACAATTTTTAAAACAAGTAAAACTGAACAATGATATTCAGTAAAAACCTGACATTTTTCAGTATCTTTCCAATATGCAATTTTCTTTTTCTTCTTACAAGGAATAGTGTCATGATATGATACCTCTTCAATTACTGAGTATGTGAAAAAGTCACTTAGAGCTGTAGTAAATTTTCAAACATTAAAATAAAACTTTAGTGACCTACTCTTATTTAAAGTTTGCTTTCCTTATCAGTATTTCTCCTTGTGATTTCAAAAAAAGCAACTGAATCCATTCATAGATTGCCTGAGATATAACAAGAAGCAATGTAGCAATGTGAAAATATAAAGAAAAATGTAATCTTTTTACTTTTTCTTAAACTACAGTTATTTCTTCAGCAATATTTCATCATCAAAATAAGTTTGAAAACTGAAAAGCTCAAGGAAGATTTTTGTTTTCAGAGAACTAGGCAGACACAGCACCCTTGCTACACTTCTGATTTAAACTATGGACCATAACCTAGAATATTTCTCTATGAAACGTAGTGATCATACTTCCCCCACACATTCACCTTTGTTAAAGGGGGATATCTCCTCTTTTTAAGTTAGAAATAGAAATCAGGTATCATGGGCAAAATTCAGACCAAATTGGTTGCAGGATAGCTAATACTTCAAAAGAAGCAGCACGACAGAATTATACAAGACAGACCTTTAGAGTAATGCCTATTTCCTTCCCACAATACAGCACAGAAATGAAAATTACTTCTCTTTGCTAGATCTATTCCTCCTTGTAAATAATACTTTCAAATGTATTTTTAAACATTCAAAATTATTACTTTGGAAAATAATAATATTAATTAGTGGCTGAGGCAAATATTTATCCCTATAGTTAACATCTACCCCATTTTGGAAAAAATAATGACACTAGAAAGACAAAGATATTCTTCTGTGTTTTATTGCAGCCAAACATTAAAACAGATTAAATATACATTATTTTTTCATAACAGTCCTCTTGACCTTGCTCTGCTTGGCATATTTTTGTAAACATGAAGCACGTAAAATCACATACCCAGTTACAAAATACTTAAAACTTTGATCACAGCATAATATAGTCTCACAGTCCCAAAATTCTACAAATAGGCTGCCACTGTTATATAAAAAGTCCTCCATTCACCATCCTAAAATTATTCCCAGGTTTCCTCTCAAAATATGGCTTTGTAAAAATTATTGCTCTGCAATTCACAATCACAAGTAATTTTACTAGAATATCCCATCCCAAACCACATCACAGTCTACGAGTATTATTGCTTTCCTGAAAAATCTAAAGAAATCACTTTGGGACATCATCTGTGTTTGTTGATCAGATGTAACACTCACTTCTGTGGAGTCTTACTGAAATCCCAAACACAAAAAGGCAAGCATATACGATGCCCCTTTCACTATAAATGTACGCAACTATAAACCTGACTTCGAAACAGTGTGACAGAAATTTAAAATCTCCCTGTCAACCAAAAGGCAACCACTCTTAGGGTTACCAAATTGATTTTTTTTCTTAAAAATGTACCTTATTTCTTCTAAGCTCCCATATCAGGCTTGGCAATTTCCTATAATCACAGCAATTCTTCCTGAGCCGAAATGGAACACATGCAAAATGCCGAAGAATAAAATATGTCTTTGTAATTGTGGAACAGCAGCACAGAACAGGTTAAAAGTACACCTGTTACATTAAAATTCTAAATCACTCAAAGTCTAAATTTCAGACGTACCATTTACAAAAGCATTTATGATTGTAGGTCTTAAATTCTGACACCTATTTTTCTTCAGGTTGAATTTCCAAAGCTTTTTTTTTTAAAGAAAATTTGTAAGTAGGTATGCAAATTTGACTTTTTGAATAATTCACTGAATATAAAGCTTACTAAATCCAGCTTTGAGATCATTATATTGGTAGGCAGACTAGAAGAATTTTACTGAACTCAACCCGATTTCAGCAACTCAGTTTTGTTGCAATCTACAATGACTCCCTGCCAGGCTACTGTGTAGTTTCTAGACATTTTTGCTTTAAAAATCAAATGAGCATAAATAAAAATATCTAATTCACACTTAAAGGGTTTCTGAAAAAAGTAATTTAGTAATCTGCCCTTTTACTAGTATTCATTAAACATACACATTTTGTGGTATCTTGTTAGATTTTTTTTTTTAAATACCGCCTGAAATTCAGGTAGTGTAACTGTTGACATAACATCAGTACAAAAAGATGTAAGTCAAACTTCACAGCATAGTGTGCACCTGATTAGTGTTTCCAATAAAATGCAGTTAGGCTGTATGCTATATCAGCAATTATAAAATATTTAAAAATTTATAATATTATAAGTTCCATTTGACCAAACTGCTCTGTACATACTGTATGAATCCACAACAAAAGATATATATTAAAATCTGAAAAAATGTACTCGCTGCTACATTATAAATAGAATATTAACAATTGCTTGAACAGCACATTTGAAATGCAGCTCGAAGTTGCAACTCTGTTACAAACACAGAAGAAAAATAATGAATTCGCTAAACTTGACAAAAAAAAAAATCTGACAGAAATGTAAATCAAACATCCAAGTGTTAAAAAAGCTTACTAAAATGACAGTTGGCTACAACCCATTTACAATATCTTAGTGTAGTGTTTGTTCCCCAAACCCTGAACTGCTTGGTAATTACATCATAATATCTATTACAACCATCTGCTCCCCTTTTGTAGCGTATGGTTAGGTCTGGTCCTCCTGATGTAGGGACTTTTCTTTTGAAGCTTTAAGTATCTGAAAAAATAAGGGGAAATCTCTATTAAAGGACCAACCAAAACACAACTTACTCTAAAACAAAATAAACAGAAAAAAATCTGAAACACTAAAAAAAATGCAACTTTGTATCAGTCTAGTTAATCTGAGCAAGCCGTCATTGCTAGGAGCTACCATCGTGAATATACACAAAGTTGCTGTATAAGGTGGGAAATGTAAACTTTAAAATATTTATCTCAGCAGTAACTTTTTTCTCAGCATATGGCACTTCATATATCTTGTACAGGAAATCTAGGCCATATCACAAATACCTTGAAATAATTTTTTTCTTTTCCTTAGGTCAGGGCCACACAGAATTGGAAAAGAGGAGCCAGGGAATGAGGAAGGGTGAAAGTTGTAAAGTGGAAATTTCTCTACATGTAAGGGATTTCAGCAGTTGGTAAAATAAATGCAGGGTTATAAAAAATGTCAACGATACGAGATAAAAGCTGGGGGTGGGGGGAACAAGCCTTAGCTGTTTTAAACCTGAACATATACAGGAGGGATCAAAATCCATATACAAAGACTAAAGGTATACTAAAAAACCTGAGATATGTCTTCCTTAAAATATGTCTCCAAAAAGTACCACTCAATCACAACTGCTGCAATTTACATGGCTGTGTAAAACAGGATTAGCCAAAAAATCCTAAATCAAAAATATTTCAAGCTGGCCATATGACTTAAGTTTACAAACCCACTGATCATAACCCTAGGTAAAATAGCTTACTGATGGAAAGTGATATTGGTAATAATTTTAGAAGTAAACTTAAAGAACAGGAAAACAATACATATAGGTACCTGAAGATGCAATTGACTAGTATTATTTTTGTTTGTGATAGGCCCTGAAATCAGGAAAAATCTTTTGACTTGCATTCCAGCATATTCAAATCCCACACCCAATCACTGCAATGCAAGGATGATCCTCACAGCTAAATTTATTCTCTGAACTATCTTGTTTTCTTTTCAAAACAGATAAGCTCCTATGTTTCCCACAAAAATCAAACAAGTGCTCCTAACCTGATCCAAACGGATGCCACCATGCCTCAAATGAAGTTGTATGAATTTATACTGCTTGAAAATAAGGAGTCTATGAAGACATTTTGGAGTATCTTTTACGCTATATTGGAAGTTATGTTTATGACATGAATAGATGCATCTCATATACGTAAAGGGTGCATATGTGCATACAGGTGTTCTTCATTCAGAAGAGAGTTCTTGACTGTCTCTAGTACAATGAACATTAATATTATTGTTGCTGAAATAACAGGAAATACTAGCTTTGAATACATGATGAAGTGAAACCACATAAACAAAGTAAAGAAGACTTCTGACAACAAAAATCCCCACACTGAATCCCCCAGCGCAAATAAAAAAACCCACAAACCCACAACCTTGGTAAATATGAATTGGTATTCTAAGAGGAAAATTTGAGAATAGTGTTTTTTTCCTGGTCAGTACTTTACTTATGTCCCTTGTCTTTCCTCAGTTTTCAGAGATGCTATTTGAATTCTACTTTATGTGCTGACAAGAAAGACATCGAGGTGCTGGAGCGTGTCCAGAGAAGGGCAACGGAGCTGGGGAAGGGTCTTGAGCACAAGTCCTGCGAGGAGCGGCTAAGGGAGCTGGGGGTATTTAGCCTGGAGAAGAGGAGGCTCAGGGGAGACCTGATCGCTCTCGACAACTATCTGCAAGGAGGCTGTATCCAGGCTGGTGTTGGTCTCTTCTCCCAAATGACAGGCAATAGGACAAGAGGAAATGGGCACAAGTTGCTCCAGGGAAGGTTTAGATTGGATATCAGGGAAGACATCTTCACTGAAAGGGATGTCAAACATTGGAATAGGCTGCCCAGGGAGGTGGTTGAGCCACCATTCCTGGAGCCATTTAAAAGACATGTGGTGCTTAGGGACATGGTTCAGTGGTGGACTTGGAGTGCTGGGGTTATGGTTGGACTTGATGATCTTAAGTGTCTTTTCCAACCTAAACAATTCTATGATTCTAAATGGAATAAATGAAAAGCCATCCATTACTGTACAATACACACAATATTTTTGTGTGTATGAAGGTATGAAACGAATTTGCTCCTGAAAGACTGAGCCATAAATTACAGCACACAACGTTATAAAAATATGGTCCACGAAATCAAAGATGAAACATTGCAAGTTAGTACTTGGATTCTGAATTTAGTTTTAAAATAGTGTATGTAAGTCAAGAGTCAAGTCTCAATATCCTCATATCGATACAACTGACACTGCACTGTTATTATCTACTACTGAAATTTTGCAATAATCCTGTAAGGGCCTTTTAGTTATTTTACCTTTAGAACGCTACATTTTCTAAGAGAAAACATCTTTTCTTGTTCTACAGTTCCAACTTACAGCACAAACAACCAGATGAACACTACCTTTGCTGAACTCCTTGCCTATGCTGTCAAAAGTAACTACTGCTTGTTCGTACACTGATTATAAGCTTTGGTTAAAAATATTTCATATTAATTATGAAACAAAACATTTTTAGTAAGGCATCTATTAATGAACACCTATGGCTTCAAATATTTCAACATACCACGTGGCTGTTTCAATAAACATGTCAAAAGGACCTCACAGGCACCACAGTTGTGTTGATATCAGCATTTCAAATCACCTCAGTTAAGTTTCAGCATGTAAATTAAAACCTGAACTAAATCATGCCTTCAGTCTGTACTGGGCAATCGCAAGGGTCTCCTATATTTTTTCAGTTCTCTGACTACTTTTGGCATGCCCAAGAGCAAAACACGAGTTTCCTTTCCCACAAGGAAAACCAAAACCTCAGAGAACTACCTGGGCACCACACCACTTAAGAGCTTCTGTACATAGCAAAGATCAACTAACCCAGGAAGGTGCTCAGGCTAAACAAGAAAATAGAAATATAAAGCTCAGGGCTCCTGGATTGCAGCTTCCGTGATTTAGCGCTCACAGATACAGCTCAGTGTTCCACTTAACACAACTACTTCGTTACAAAGAACAAACTAACAACTCAGAATGATTAACTCCAAAAAGCAGATGAAATGTAACAATCTGCAGTCTTAAAATTTAGAAGCCATTTAGCTACTCTAAAAATGGTCTGAGCGAACTCTATGGTTACTACTGTCAGGCAACAGACGGAAGAGCTAGAAGTGCTCTTAGTCTTAAAATCAGTTACGTCAAAAAAAAGTGACAGCATGACAAAACCGTCGTTTCCAGATCAGTGGTCAAAGAACGTGCCCACAGTCCAACAGATCTGACTGATAGAGAGAAGTGACAGTATCACCACCCATGATCAGTTGCTCTAGAAAGGAATTACGCACATATTTTTGAGACCTGAATTTTTTATATTTCCCTTTACAGCAAAAGTATCCAGCTCCACCTGAAACCATTCAGAATGAAATTGTAAATTAAACCGTCTTAGAGTTTTATTCGGAATGCTTCCATATAACCCAGTAACTACTACCAGCATTTATGTAGTAAAAAATAGAAATTATTGCTTCAAAGCCAGGAAGCAGCTTTAAATGACAACAATAGTATCTCTTCACTACTCTCCACACAACAATTTGTTTGCAAACTTTCCATGTAGCTACAGCTTCATTTTTTGGGGGGATAAAAACAAGCACTTAACTTACCCACTAGATCATCATGTGAATAATCCTCAGCTTGGACAGGTATTTCTGCAAGTCAAAAGTGTACAAACAATTCAACCTGGACAGTTTTCTCAGTATTTACAAAAAGCTGCATTTTTTTCCCCTTATCCTCAAAGCAGTGACCTATCAAGACTGCTCTGTGGTACTATTTTTGCAGAAGTGGGATGTAAATTTCCACAGCTGAATGATTAAAACTTAAAGTAGAACAGTGAATAAATTGCAGGACTGCATAGTTTCAAAAATGATACTTCAAAATTCTGAAACTATACTACCTGAAGCACGATCTCCCACAGTTTCCCATGCTGCTACAGTATGGGCTTAGAAAACATTCATATACTTATGTTCCCAGCTGTAATTGCAATATATTGGGCTTCACAATTCTGTTCTTTTTAATTCCATATGTATGCTTAAATCAGACATGTCACCAAGTGCTACTACTGCTAACAGACTTCAGGTTGCACATAGCTCCCTTCTTCATGCATGGAGGGAGTCGGAATTCATAATAGCTGGGATGCTGGTTGTAGACAGCAAAAAGAATCAAATAGAGGGAAATATATTCTCTGATTTGGGAAGCCCATAAAGTGAAGTTCTTAAAGGTGGGGAGACAATTCCACTTTATTTCTTACATTTAAGTATCTTTCCTGAGCATGCACTACTGATGGACTGGTAGGAAACAGAGCATAGCCAAGAAAGCTTCAGCTTCACATGATCCAACATGGCCATTTTGATTGCTATAAGTTTTTCTGAACTGCAAGCACTCCCAGTTTCGAAAACTCAAGAGTGCTCTGTAAGCCATTAAAATATTGTCATTAAAAAACCCAAGATGCTAGATTCCAACAACACAGTTATGTCTGTCATTAGAAGAAAAAAGTTACAAAAAAAGTTATCAATGTATTTTTATTGTAGTACAGAACTCTGCTCTATGATATTACACTTAAGATTTATTTTTTAAGTAGGAAGTTCATGTAAAATATAATATACAAACCGGATTCCTCTGGTTCAGTGGCCACAACATCTTCTGTATGCTTACTTTCTATTGTTACAAAGAAAATAAGTGTTGCAAGTTACAATATGTTCACAATTTTGTTTTTATTTCCCACCAGCCACCCAATCAAATTAGTATGAATCAAAAAAGAAGACAAACTGCAGAACAACCAACTAGGTTAACTTAAGAGTAGAAAAATTGTACTGCATGCAAGCGTTTCAAATCCAAAAGTTTAGCTCCTTTGTTGCTGACCTCCTTTGCTATTATATGCCCCGCCCCTCAACATGACTTTGGTTACAACTATTATTCATGTGAAATGTTTGTTTTCCCATATAATTATATCAGAACATATTTTTCAAATGGAAAACCTAAATAAATATAGCATCACATCCACCACACTGTGCTCAGACAAAAATGTTTAGATTAATTTGTTCAAGCTGAATGAATCAACACCATGTTTGAAAAAAATCTTGATCAATGATACTTTTAACTTCTTAGAGGAAATCTTCACATTGCATTTGATCCAGTACTTATTTAAAATTCCTTCACACCACCACAACAAACTAAAATTTACAACTTAATTTCTGACATTACTACTCAACAATATTAACATACTCCATTCCTCAAATTGAAGTTTTAAGTACTCCATAAGAATGTCATGAAGTTCAACAAGGCCATGTGCATTTCCTGAGCATGGGTCAGGGCAATCCCCAATACCAGTACAGACTGGGGGATGATGGGATCGAAAGGAGCCCAGTGAAGAAGGACTTGGGTATCCTGGTGGATGAGAAGCTGAACATGAGCCGGCAGTGTGCACTGGCAGCCCAGAAAGCCAACTGTATCCTGGGCTGTATCAGGAGAAGTGTGGCCAGCAGGTCGAGGGAGGGGATTCTCCCCCTCTACTCTGCTCTCATGGGACCCCACCTGCAGTGCTGTGTGCAGCTCTGGGGCCCCCAACATCAGAAAGCTATCAACTGGTTGGAGTGAGTCCATAGGAGGCCACAAATATGCTCAGCGGGCTGAAGCACCTCTGCTATGGGGACAGGCTGAGAGAGTTGGGCTTGTTCAGCCTGGAGAAGAGAAGGAAGGCTCCAGGGAGACTTCACTGGAGCCTTTCAGTATGTAAAGGGGGCTTAATAAGAAGAGAGACTTTTTACCAAGGCTTGTAGCAACAGAACATGGGGCAATGGTTTTTAAGTAAAAGAGGGCAGATTTAGATTGGACATTGTGGGTGGCGAGACAGTGGAACAAGCTGTCCAGAGCAGCTGTGGGCATCCCATCACTGGAAGTGTTCAAAGTCAGGTTGGATGGGGCTTTGCGCAAGCTGGTCTAGTGAAATGATCTGTTCATGGCAGGGGAGTTGGAACAGATGACCTTTAAAGATAACTTCCAACCCAAACCATTCTGTTGTCCTATATAGCACATTTCTCTGCTTCATTTTTTGTGTGCTTATTTTTTATTTATATTAATGAATATAAATGGAAAAAAAAATGTTTTCTTTCACAAACTACAAAAACTCATACCTGATAGCTCTTTATCAATATCAAAGTCTTCAATAATTTCACCTATAAGAGAAAGCATAAACCAAAAAATGTATATACGTCAGATTTCTCAATGCATGTATTTCACCAAAACACTTTAAGATCATAATTACAAAATATATACCTGGCTCCGTGATTTCATTCAGCTCCTCCACAAGGTCCTCAATAGCTGAGAAAACATTCAATTCAGAGCAATAATGAAGACAAGCCCTCAACTAAAGAAACTTGTACAACACAAAAGAACATAGCTAGCACACAGACATGTATAGCATAAATTGCTATAAACAAACAGGAATTTTGAGAAAAAAAAAAGAAATTACTCCTTGAATTTTCTTCCCTGCTTCACTAAAGAACTGCTGTATTCATTAGGTAAATATTTCCAAATTGTACTTTCTGAACCAATGTTGTTTGGGTTAAGACACAGTAACTTTAAAAAAAAGAAATTTTAAAGACACTCCTTAATCTTTCTAAGTCCTATTAGTATTTCCACTTTCATCTTCTGCAGCATCACCTCCATCTGCTAGACATATTAAAACCAAAATCAAATAAAACCCCCCTGTAAACTTCTAGTTTAAAATTATTCTTATTTAGATAAACATGCAATTCCTTGGTGGGTCCTACTTTCCTTCCTGAAGGACAAGAAAGGTCAATTAAAGTATGGATTCCATGGAAAAATAAATTATTTTTATTTTCTTTGAATAGGAAAATGTCCTCTTAAGCTTATGATCACAAAGGTGACAAAACAGATACCTTCAATTTATTTACTATATAATTTCTTGGCTTCACCCTAAACTAAACAACTGTGTCTTTTTCAATCAGCTGTCTGAGATGAGTCTCAAAACAGCTGGTATTTCAAGACAACAAAGTATACAGGACTCAGAGACAGGGCTGCACTCAAAGAATGTTTTAGTTGCTCCTGCTAAGTAGACAAAGTCACTAGCATGAAGTATGCACCAAAGCAGAGGTAGCATTGACAGCCTGTCAGTTCTGAATGATCTCAAGCACTGGTAACAAGGTTATGAGCAAGGCTCGTGGCAGGTAGCAAGTTGAACGTCTGTGTTAAACTACTGTTCCAAATGTCCACAAAAATCCCCACATGCCCCGCTTTGCGTCACTGTCGACCTTAAAGATGAATCCACGAGGACGGTATATAAGAAGAAATTGTCTCAGTTCATAGTTAAAACCTAACTTCATCACTACACAGACCGTAATAACTGAACCTTTGCCATAACTGGCAACATATCATGACTGAAGATCACACAGATTATATATTTCAATATATATAAACAGCAAGATTAAGTTAATGATTTGTATGCTACTTTTGCTAAAATATTTCTCTGATTTTGAGTTAATTTATATTCTAGTCACATTCATTGTAGAAGTATTTCTGCTTTAATTATATATGAAACAAAGACGTTCTAATATGCTCCACACAAATATATATGGGGGGATGTGTACAGAGCGCACAGACACCCCACCCATGCACGCACACACATATAGATAAGTATGTATATACCTGTATCTTGAGTCTCAGTCTGCTTTTCATGCTTTGGTTCTGAAAGGAAAGAAAAATAAAATTCCTGGGTGGTTGCTATGTACAGAATATCCTGAAAATTTGGTTGTTAAGCATCCAGATAATTTCTTTACTGATAAATACAAAGTTCTCAAAGACTTTTTGAGAAGTCTTGAACAGATAAACAAACCCTTATCGGGGCTTGTAGTAGAAATTCTACACAGAAACCAAATACCAAGCGTGAACATAATGCTGAAATTTCAAGTTCCTGTATTCCAAGTTACATGATCAATCCATTTACACATTTCATTGTGAGCACATACACCCATTTCAACTAAAGAATTATTAGCGTTAGCAAAAACTGCAGAAGGTATGAAGAATCGGTTCCTTTCAGTATGCTAGACACACAAGGCGGGTGCAGCCTACCAGAGGCCTTCAGTTTCTTCCCACACCATGCAAGGTAGAATTGATTACAAAAACAGCAATCCTATTAGAGTTGGACGCTGATCTGAATTAAGGATCAAGTCATACAAAGCAATAGTCAGTATAATCTTGGCACTGCAATCTCAGTTTTCTGAGAATTCCAGGAAGCACCACAACTGAAGAAAATATTACATCAGAGGGTCTGCCAGAAGAGGGCAAACACATGACAGAGAGAGAGAAAATTAATTGACTCTAGGATAGAGAAGTTCTTCTGTTGATTTCTCAGATATTTACATCTGCAGATTTGATCTTCTTGTGGATGTGAACTGCATTTCTGGAACTAATGTCAAAAACTTGAGCTTTACATTTGAGAATGAATTTCAGATCTCCCTGATGGCCTCCATCCCTTCTCTGACTTTAGAAAACAAGTGCTAAAAACTCTCTTCTCAAGAGCAAATCTGTTTCATTTTTGATCCAACCAAAAGCACATCAGAAGGTACAAGAAAGATGGGCCAGGAGACAAGGATGAAATCAGGTACTAACACTGCTAAAATGGTGTCCAGCACACCTCCATGAACAATTACAAACCCTCATGCCCTGAAACTGGATAGACTGAACTCATAAGGAAAAAGTGACGTCACTGAAAAACAGCCTCATACCTCCTAAGACATCTGTAGTTGGCTAGTTAGTTCAAACTTTAAAGGACTAACAACGTAAGATGAGCTCATAAGACTGAGCGTGATTAGACAATGTTCCCCAGTGTTGTCTCTAGTCTTTTCTAAGGATCCTGATCAGATTATTTTCTCTTGGTATTTCTGAGACAACAATGACTGTCTAGCTATAAGGGTGTCTGTACATAGCCCTGCCCTTGGAACAAACAGTGAAATTCCAAACAACTTGTTCACAGAAGGAATCACAACCACATACCTTTGTGTCAAGACCATGCCCACTAATCTTCTCATTTACTTTGATTTGGGCTCAGTAATCATTAGCAAATCATTAACCAAATCAAACTAAAACAGAGTAATCTCCAAAGAACTCATAGTTATGGACAAAAGGAAAAGGTTAACACTGAGCTACACAGATGCAATGAATCACAAATAACTTGGCCAGGGTTTCATAAAAAAGAAAAGAGCATGCAAAGTCTTCAACGTTCTTATGCCACATAAGCACAAATTATGACAAAGGGGACCAATATGGGAACATAACTTGTACACATACTTTACACTTGTTCTAATGTTTGAGACTGACTGATTGCTTACATGCATAGGGTGGTGAAACGTAAAAAAAAAAAAAAAGGAAACATCACACACAAAAACAAGCCCCAAAACACACCAAAACCACATCAAAACAAACAAAAAACCCCATCCAACACAAGACAACCCCAACAAAGTCCTTAACTGAGAACTCACAAAGTAATGTAACAGAACGGAAAACTTTAAGACAGAGTAATTTCACTTGCGTGTTAATGAAAGACTTTGATACTGTAATTTCACTAAATATAGCAGTTGTCATACCATGGTCTTCACTATAATCCTCATGCACTCTATCCTCTGTTTAAAGAAAGAAAAAAATCAATATCAAATTTCATGGAAATTTAAAGACAATAAACATACACAAGTAATACAGTGTCAAGTTTATTCAGGACAAAAAAAGACATGCAGAACTATAGTATTTTATACTATATTGAAGTTAATATGAGTTCAACAAAGGCGAAGGCTTCTAAAAGGTCCTGTGAGAAGAACCGAGTACTTTTCTGGCATCACAAGATACACTTAAAGCACTATCAGTAGGCTTACACAGTTCATGAAATCACCTACAAATTACATACAATTCAGAATGGCAATACTCGTAAATCGTTTCTACATACAGCAAGGTTCTACACTGGAATTTTGGAATCTGCTTGTTATGGCTTGCTTGCTTTAAAAAAAAAAAAATTCAAGTTACTTTTTTTTTTTTCCTGACACTTAGCACACTAACTTCAACATCTCTGGCAAATTTAGATTACTTTTTATCCACAGAAACATTTCTACACAATCTAATATATAAACATCCATTCTCCTGGATCTTTTAACTCTCAAAACATTATTTTGTCCATTTGGCTGACATTACAGAAAAGTAGTATTCATGCAGGCCTTCGTATTTTTTCAGAACAAAAATAAAAATACAGTAGTAACTTACTAAAGAGCTGATTCTACCTATAAGCTCCAGTGTTATCAGGGTTTTTGTGTCTTGTTTGGGGCCAAAGTTCAATGAAACTTCAATGAAAAGAAGTAAGATTTTAGACTCTACCTGTGTAATGTTCAACAGACTCTTCCAGCACTAGCTCAGAGTCACCTTAAATGAAAATATTTAGTATTTTAAATTCTATTCAAATTTTCATGCAACAGCTAAATAGCACAACAGAAGTCAAAAAGGTCACGTAGTTATCTCAAGAATAACAGAGCTAAACATACTGAGTTAATACTACAATGTTTCATTTTCAAGTGACATCTGCATTCTAAAGCACATCCAGGAGCTATATGGTAACACACAATATACTAAGGTCATGCATAATTGTACTTAGGCATAAAATTAGGAATCTAAGTAGGCCTTGGACAATCCATTGATAACATTGGAAGGCTCCTGACAGAACAAGATATTTATGTAAGTATTTGTGGACTGGATTCATGGAGTGTTGTGTTCACAACTGTAATGGTAACACAGCTGCAAAAATCATGCTTATACAAAATTCCTCGAAAAACTGTTTGAAAATATAACTGTGACTAAACAGTCAATTCATGACACACTACTTCAAAGCATTATTAAAAAAGAAGTGTAAATGATTATATTATAATCTGAAGTCATGAAAATTTACAAACCTGGAGCTTCTGGATCACTTACTGTCTTCTCCACATCCACATCATATTCATACAAAACTGTAAATTAAGTATATAAAAAATTTTAAATAAAAAGTATGAAATATTTTTAATACATGATTATTTTAATTTGCATCCATAAAGTGTCTGTCATTAGCTAAACGTAGCTCCCTAGTTGAAAACTGACAAACTAAAAGCTTACAGACACTTGCAATTTCATACACAGCAATCTAATGGGAAGTGTTGGGTCACCCTCTGTTCTAGTCTTCTGTTACACCCTCATTATGAAAACGAGATTCATTTTCTAACATTCCTTCTAATATGAATAACAAAATCATCTCCCATCATCAAAGTTCTGAAGTGGCTTCCTAATGTGCAGGAGGACCACCGGTGATGATCTACAGAACACAAGAGCCAGAAATCAGACTTTGAGAAATATGTATATTCGCTTCTGGCATCACAAACAGAAATTTACCTTTTTTCATTCCATAGCTAAATACGTGAATGATTTTCCTCTGTGACTACAATTCTTTGCGATTATTAATATACTCAGTATGATACATCTGACAACACATGGAACTGAAGGTAAAGTAACTATCCTTCTCCTTCACAGCTTGGATTCTAAATCCGTGACTGGAAAGCAGTAAAATCCCATAAAGATCACAATAAGCAGTTGTAGATTGATTAAACAAATAAAATTATTTTTCATATTTGTCATATTTGGTATCAACTAAGACTGTAAAGTCCAGAACTAACACAGAGCCAAAGATAAGAAGCCTAGTCCAAAGAGAAATCAATGTCTAATACAAATGGAAGATGCTGCCTGCACTACAAAAAAGCATTATTAGCATCTAGAAGAAATTACTTATCAGATAGCAGGGAAACTGTAATATCCACCTAACATTCCTTCATAATGGGAAAGATGAGCTGATGCCACTGTGTGTGGCATCACGCATGATATGAAGATGTCTATAAGCTAATTGGATTAGTCCAGGTGAATTTTCAGAAACTTGTAAAGGTGAATTAGGGTGTGCAGAAAGGTGGTACAAGGAGAGTAGAGTCCTTGGTGTTGATCCACTCTCTGATAGTGTGATCAGCCATAAAGAAACAAACAGTCCTGAAGGAAAGGTTACAAACTTGTTGCTTCTGAAAGGTGCCAGATTCTAGACTCCAAATACATACAACAGCCAGAAACACACAGAAAAGTAAAAAAATAAGTTTTTGCACAAATTAAGGTTTCCAAACCTATTATCATTATCATAAACCTATTTTGCAATAGCAAACATGATATTTTTACTCCAAATGAGATAACTATCTAAGACAACCAAGAACAGTAGTTTGGGGAGAAAAAAACCCTGAAAATTTTATATCACTAAACCAGTCTATAACCTTTTGTATTCTGCTTTCCTATATAGCTTGCTACATTTAGGCAGAAAACAAATTACTGAGTTTGGAAAAACAAAATTATACCTGGAGCTTCATATGGTTCAGACTCCGTTGCTCCAAGATCATCTGCTATAAGAACAGCATTTGAGAAACAAATAGGTATTTAGAAATTTAAATTATTTAAATTAATCATTGATATTACACTCCCTATAACAGAACATTTTAAGAACAGTGTAAAATTTCTAAGTAGAAATTTTAAGCAAATTTCTTCTAATGCCAGCAAGATACGCTTATTAATGGGAAGAATGAAGTTTATAATTTTATTCTTATATATTAATACTGACAACGTGTATACACGCATAAACTCTATAGACATTTGCTCAAAAAAAGATGACTCACCACAGGAATTTCTGTCTAAATGTAAAGAAAGTAGAACATATTCAGTTTGCCTTCTTAATAGTAATTTTAAAAATTTGAAATAACTTCAATTTTAATATCTCTTCTATTTCCCTACTTTAGCTTACACTGTGGATTAACAGAATAAATACAGGACCAAGGAGGTATAATAGACTCAGACTGAAAAGAATTACTTCAGTTGTGATGAAAGAATCTCAGTGTACTTCCAGCAATCAAAACTTTGAGGTAACATGAGTTTTTCAAAAAGGGGTATTAAGGTACATGTAACACTTTCAATACTACAGATAAAAAGTACTCACAAACATTTTTCACTACGTTGGATTTAAGTCATGTGATTCTGTTTTAATATCTTGATTACAAACTATTTCATCATCCTTTCAGTGCTTCAAGGCAGCAGGATATGAGCCTCTTCTTTATAAGGTATGTTCTCAGCAGGACTTGCAATACACTTTATCTATAATGTTCTCTTAGAGAGCCACATTAGAAGGATATTTGAGTGAGGAGTCTGTCTACAAAAGGCTGTGCTAATAAACTCTTAAAATTTAGTTTAATAAACTAGGAAGCCTAGAAGCAGGCTCCATACAGATATTAATGAAGTCCCTTTACTAGGGGGAGATCCGCACTGGAGCACAGATTAATTTAGCTGAAAGCCAGTCTAGCAGTAAGTAAACAGTAATACATAGCTACCTGGATTCTAAAACACATGACATTAAAATATCCCACTTCGATTTAAAAATATATTTATTTGTTAAATAGTACTTGCTGTGATTGATATTTGCTAAGTCTCTACTGCAAGTAGAAATTAAGAGTCAAGTTTTTCTTGAGACAAATGGAAATTTGTCTGTTCTTATTTTTGGCAAAATTTAACTTTATCTGGTCATCCAGATACCTTTCTGAACTGAGACTAGTGTCTCAGACTCTTCTGGCATTTCATTCTCTAATTCTCTGAGCAAGTCATCTGTTGTAGGAGCTTCAGAAGCTTCTTCATGTACTTCTTCCTTCACTTCCCACTGGTCATTTAGACTTTCATCTACCTCTTCATGTGTCTCTCCTAATCAATAATACAGATTGTTAGAAAATACATACACTTTGGTAAGTTCTATTACGAGCAAATATTCAGTCTTGAGCCCACCTTTTGTGGTTTACAACTAGTGCTCAAGGGGGACGGGGCCAGATTACTTGTCTGCACCATACAGCAGTATAAGTTCAAAGTATCTACACTGACTTGCCAGTGCCTTCTTTGCTCATGGAGAAAATCACAGTAAAAGGCATCTGTTTATTTCTTCCTTGCACTCCATGCAGTATTTTGAGCAAGTTATTGTCAACAGACTCATCTGAGCTACTGTTCCCAAACACCTCTGGGTAAGAGGCTACAGTTTTAGGATTTGGTGGCTGAACTTTCTGAATTTTCTTGAAGATGACGATTCAGCTGACTAGAATGTTTTGTGCAGGCTTTAAGTGCACTTAAAGTGCACTTTTGTGCAGGTACTCAAGTGCATACCAAAGCCAGACTCCAAGATTCATCTAGCCTATGACAGTATTTATAAATTCTTCAGCAGATTTTAAGTGTTGATGCATTACCGGGCTGGGAATGGAGAGCTTCATGAAGAACAGGCTGAATTTCCTCTTCCAATTCTACGGCGGTATTCTTGTGCTCTAGAAGGATTATAAATTCCAGTTAAGGTAAGTGCAAAAGGCAAAGTCTAAACATTATCTCAAGGCCTGCAGCTCTTAGTAGCTTCCATAAAGTTCTTATCCCATTCCATAAAGTTCTGTAGAGACTGACTTGGTGAACCCCTGCAACTCACGCAATTACAAAACAAATTTGGTTTTGCCTGCTCTCCAATATGTAAAGTATTGCATCAGTCACATATCAGATTCATTCTGAAGATGAACTGGAAGAATTTATTTATGCTGGGTTTTCTGCACGTATCTTTTTCTTAGTGGCAGTAAAATTAACAACTTCAGATAGCTATTCAAACTAAGAATTCTCTTCTAAGTAATTATCTCACTAACACTTTCATCCCTTACTTACAATTTAGGCAGCAGCACTAGCATGTCATACTTGACAACAAAATACCACTTGCAAATGGGGTTTTGCTGGCTTTATAAACAAGGAAAATAGATATTAACATTACAATATCAAGGTCTTCCCTGGCAATTCACAGCAGAATAAATCACAAACTGATTTCAGTGACACGTCGTTGTTTTCTAACATACCAGCCCAGGACATAATAATTTATATGAAGTGTTGTCTTCATATAAATATCCTGAAATAACACTGAGAAACTCAACAGCACAAAATCAAATTACAGCTGCATTTTTCAAATAAAGATCTAGAATGGTACCAGAAGGTACCATGGGGGCAGGTGGGAAGGGTGTGTGGAAGAGAAAAAAAAAAGAAATGACATCTTAATTTAATATATTTTATAAATGATAACATAAAATTAATGTAAGCATTTTCCAACAAATTCTGTACTCCATTTTACTGACCATATGGTCCACATTTGTGGGTTACTGTGTTAGGTTCACATTAACATCTAGGAAAAGCCTCTTCAAGGGACAGGGGAAAAAAATGTACTTTCTGGATAACACTAAAATGCAAATCACATATCTGAAATCAGACATGTAAAAGTATTTTTTTCTTGAAGCTAATAAATTCGAAAAATTTATACACATGGGGCTTTTAAAATGTTTAAATAATTATTTTTTCCAACATTAGAAGCTGTATCTATTATATTTATATTATTGGTTTTAGCAGAAAAATAATGTTCAATCTTATAAAGTTGGTTGTTGGGTGGTTTTGGTTGGTTTTTGGTTGGTTGGGGATTTTGCATTTTGGGGGGTGGTGGGTGGTGGTGGTGGTGGTGGTGTGGTGTGGTCGGCTTTTTGTAGATAATCTACTGTTATTCTGACTGGATTTACTGTTGCATATGTATCCAAACCACAATTGTACATAAGCAGAAAGTTATTGTGATGGGATATGGTTCCAACGGTAACCATCAGAGCTGACAAGAATGAGTTCTATATACTTAGATTATAAACTTTATGTAAATCACTGCCCATGAAAAGTTATCAACAGTGAAATAAACTATAGAGGATAAGCAATATGAAAGTGGTAAGACTGAGAAAACAGAATGAAGCATCATGTCTTTTGTTTCACTTATGGTTTACTAAAGGCCTTACCTAATTTGACATATGACTTCTCAGCAGGCTGGATGGTCTCCTCAGACTCTGGTGATGTTGGCTGTGCTGGGACAGATCTTTCTTTAAGGCCTGCATTTTTCAGTTATAAAGTTAACTTCATGCTCTTTTTGATCTGATTCAATTCTAAACTAAGAAGTTGTTCAATTAAAATTAAACTCTCCAAAATGTATTCAAACAATTAAGCACAATTACAGGGCCTTCCTGATATACAGTGCTATATACAAAGACTAAAGTGTATTCAGATAGTAAACAAATATACTTTAAAGACAAACATACAACGAGGAGGAGAAAAAAAGACAGAAAGTTAAGCACTTGCGTTTATTTCAAAGTAACTGAACAAATAACTATGCTATTCTCAATGTCTATTCAGCATCCAGAAGAACAATAGGCAGCAGATTTTTTTCACTGTTTTTCAGAAAGAGCTTCATATGATCAATTTCATAGATTTTATTAAGAACTAATTTGAACCTTATAATGTGCTGCTCAGAATGAGAAGAGATATTGTGAATTCGTATGTTAAATCTTAGATCTGATGAACAGAACTGTAGTTTCTTCAAAATATGTTAATCTTAATCCCCAGGTTTTTTTGACAACTAAATTGCTACAGAAAAAGTATGACTGAGAAATTCACCACTAAGATGCTTACTACCTATATCACAGACTCTAAATCAAAACACAATGAAAAGAAAGCAACCAGTAACTGCAACATCAACACCAGAGTAAGAAAGAGAGATAATTCGTAGCCTTGAAAGATTATGCCACACTTCAAGATACCACATCGTCAAGAAAGAATGTATTGGTATTAGCCTAATCTTCTCAACTATCCTTCAGGAAGGATTCAGGCAGGACTTAAGAACGCTTCCACACACACACAACCCGCCATGAGGGCAATCAAGTGAGTAGAAAAGGCTTCACAGAGAGGTTGTGTATTCCCATCCTTGGAGGTTTTCAAGGCCACGCTGGGGCACAACCTGGCCATACCTCTGAGATGACCCCGTTTCAAACAGGATGTTGGAATAGGGACCTCCTGAAGTCACTTCCAAACAGAATTCTCCTATAATCCTATGTCATTTTTCAGAGGTCCATATTTAAGCATGAGTTCCAAGGTCAATTAAGATAAACACTTAATTCTTAAACACACACACACTGCCCAAAACAAACTAGTTTCTCAAGAGCTGTATGCACAGAAATCAATAGAAAAATAATATTTAAGAAAGTAGAGGCTACACTGTAATGAATGCTTCTGGACTTCTAACAAACTTTAAAAGTAACTAAGTGGAATAATGTATTATATTTCAAGCCAATACAGTTTTTAAAAAAATATTTACTAGGTTTCTACTGGAGTCAAACATATCTCAGTACAAAGAAAATTAGTACACCTCAAAACAACATTGTGTGAAGGAGACATTATTTTATGCATTGTGAGAAAAACATTTTTTCATTACCCTATACAAGTAATGGGAACAGGAAAAACAGAACTAAACCTATTTACACATTTTTATATTATTTAAATTACATACAGATAAGTAGTTAGGCTATATCTAGAAGTGCTATAACTACAAGTCCACTACTAAGGACTCAAGATTAGAAGCTGGAGGAAAAAAGCCAAATTTACACTTCATTTTTTGCCAATTTTCTTCTGTGTCACTAAAAAAATCCACACTGAAACATTCTACAATATTAAGACTTACATTCATCTTTTGCTGCAGTAATATTAGTGACTACAAGAGTAAGAAGTTACTTCATTCTACAATCACCTTCAACTACATATGGAGATAAAACCAGTTCACTTAAATTAGCCACTGTCTCACACTAAAGAATCTGGAAGCATAGAAACAGCCACCCTGCTTTCACAAATCCAGTTTGATTCCCTTACACATACACCTCATTTAAGCAAGTCCTCATATCCTCCGATAACCCACATCTCCAATGCCAGACAACCACTTTCTCTGCTTCACGAACAAAGAATGGATTCAAAGTATTTCAGAAGATGTCCAATATTTCACAGTGCCATAGTTTAACTAAAACTAGCACACGCAGTCAACAAGCACTCAGGATGTGTAAAAGGAAAGAAGTGACTAGCAAGAGTACTTCTTTGTTTTGCTTGAACATTTCTCAATTTAGATGTGTATAAAAAACTTGAAAGCAATCATGTTAATCACTGATTCCTGTTCAATCCTGTTGAGTTTGTAATATGTTAAGTCATTTACTTTTTCAAGATAAGATTTTTGTCTCATGTTTTTATCCAAGTTAAGTTGCACTTAGTTTTCCCTTGTGTGGTACGCTTCTTGAGCTTATTTGGTAACTTGCCATGTTAAGTTAACTGACAGTATTTCATAGACACACAACAGATCTCTGGGGCAAAAGTATTTTATTGTTTGCCTATTGGAGTGCTGCTCAAATAAAACTTCTTTTTTGGGGGGAAAAAAACTCCACACCACCACATGTTTTTAAGAACCAGATAAACTTCGGGTCATAGATACAGTAATATGTTAATGAGAAAGGCAACTCATTCCAAAATTTCACTCCCAGACAGTTACAACTTGTGTCACATTAGGGGAGATAATGAAAAGTGACATGCACCGTACCACTGTGCCACCATTCTTGAGAAGTGTGATTTGAGTGCTCCTCTATCAAATATGTATCTTAACGCCCATCAGAGCAAAGATGAATACACACTCTATCATCACCAAAACCTAAAAGACAACGCTCATTATGAAAGTGAATTTATTAGATCATCATTCTGTCCATTTTTTGCTAAGCACTATGATGTTTATAATATCTCTTTCCTCCTTCTTCACACACATAAATATTCAGAAAATAGCTTGGTATATCGTGTCAGTTAACTAATACAGCTAGAATCTTAAGCTACTGCACTATTTTCTAGGGCTTTCATTTGAACTATTTTTCATACGTTCCCTCTAACAAAAAATAGTTTAAAAAGAAATCAGATTATATCTTACCCTATTACCACGTCATACCTCTAGGGATCAAATCATCTTACAAATACATGTATGTGCTTTCTAGAAAGTCTGAGATAAATGTACTGCCAACTGTTACACACAAAAGCCAAGCAAAACAATGAAGAGAATCAATCTTCAGGTCTTTAATCTTGCACCCACATGCATATACTCATGCTCAATTTCACTCCTTATTTTGGTTTTCTTTAAATCTAAATTGCAGTATTAAAAGAATAAATATTCAACTTTCATTATAAATTTTGTTCTGAATCTTTTTATTGCACAATCAATATTTCAACATACTATGTGGCATTATTTGTCTAGTAAAGTAATAAAATACTGCTTTTCCATATGAGCTTGAAAGCAAGTATAGATTTAATAACATAGTGAAATATGTCTACAGAAATATTTTGTAACTTTGTTTATTCTAATGAGACTGCCAGATAAATCATTCCTTGGTGCTAAAAATACAGAAGTCAGAAGAGCAAACTAACACAGAAGCTTGCTTACAGAAGTTACCACATACTTCAAAAGTGTTGCTTGAATAATAGTTGCAAAAATACATAAGCTGTTCTCTACTCAAGTTCAACCAGAATGCAGTAGTAATAGCATATCACTTCTTAAAATCTGCCTGGAACCCAACAATACCCATGATGGAGCAGGTGGCCTAATTTTCAGAAGTATTAATTTCCAGAAGCTTGGACAACTCAAAACCCACAGTAAACTGAAAAGTGACAGCAAATCAAGTTTTCAGACCAAAAGATAGCTGAGAAAGAAAGAAAGGACAGCAGAAAAGCAGAACATATTGTCACAGGATCAATGTGTTGCAACACTTTGGTTGACCATACACTGAAGTCTCATAAATAAATGCAACACTAAAGTTGTTTTGAGTGTGTGTGTATAAAGTAGTTTTCTCAGTCTACTTAAGACAAAAAATGTTTAGCAGGGAATAATTTACATTTATTCGTTAAGTTCCTATGACAGTAATTTCCATGAATTCTCCTCTTGGTGTTTTTTCATGAAACAATTTTTTTGCGATTTTCCACTATATGTGCTCAGATAATCCTCTTAATATTACTTTTAAACTTGCATTTGATATACAACATTAAACTTTCATCCCCACATCAACAAAACAATTTTAATACAAGGAAACAATCTTTTTGTTGAATTGAATTAATACAATTCCCAGCAGATTGATATGCTTGAAGTGATTGGCATCCATTTGATATTTCCGTTTTCAATACACATTGTCAGCCAGGTATATTAACATATGTACATTATTGAGTTTCACAGCTTTGTGTTTACAATGCCAGTACACTCTTAAGTTTTCAAAAAATGATTATGTAGAGCCTTTGTTCACACTTATTTCCATAAAACATTATCTTCCTATTGCCGTATTTACCACATCCACATAAATATGCTGCCTTTCTCATTCTTGAGGTCTGTTCCTCATTATAGCACAACCAGAACTCTTTAATTCTTTTCTTTCTTGTCTTCCTTGGATGGGTTTTTAACTACCTTTTTTGTTTCTTTGTCTTTTCCCATCGGAATAGTACCATCCTTGTCACTGGCTGATTTTTTTGTATTCTCCTTGGATTTTACATTTTTGTCTAGCCCTTTTTCCTTTTCCTTTCCTCTGTCTCTTTTAGCCTTGTCAGAATCTTTCTTTGATATATTCACATCAACAGCTTTCTTGTCCTTTCGATCAGTAGCATCTTTTCCTTTCCTGGCTTTCTTTTTTTCTTCCTCATCTTTCATTTCCTCCTTCTTGGATTCCTGCTTCTCCTTTAGTTTCTTGAGTGGTTCTTTAATTGCTTCTTTTACTTTTTCGTTTTTCATTTAAAAAACAGGAGACGTTCAATAAGAGAACTGGTCTTAGATCAGCACGCATCTTATAAGCAACTATCTCAAAGCTCTGATTGAATTCTTAATGTTTGTTAGATGACAATTTAGACTTGTATAAATAACTATATTTTAGCTTTAAGAAGCCATTAGTTTTGACTTTTAGCAATATCTCACACCATGCAGCCAGCCAATAACCTCAGCTTATTGCAACTGCATCCGAATAAAGTATTAATCTAGTGACAACCATGCCTCTATTATGTTACTGTTAGCTACCTTCCACAGAATGCTAAAACCAGTTTTGTCTGTGAGCATGAAAATCACAGCCAATTTTGAATCTTTGACAACGGTATGACCCTTGTAGGATCTTAAAATGTCAAGGGCATCATGAAGAGAATTTTTTCACAATTTTCTCAGCTTCCTAAAACTACAAATGAAAGTGCTATAACAAGACGTGTACTACAATATTTTACTGACATTGTTACCTCAGATTAGGTCAAGATTTTAAAATGTGTCTTAGGTATGTATTATACAAAACCAAGAAATAAGTCCACAATAATTAAGGAGAAACAGCTATGTCCTGGAGAATTAAATCAACACCAAAAAAGTTAACTTGATTTGACCATATTCGGCGAAATCAAAGTAACAATTGTAAATTCATTCTTAAAGTCTTTGCTTTTCCATATGTAGTGTTATTAGTAATACTTTGTTTTATTTTTGGAGTTATATTTCTTGTGAATTGAAGTAGGGAAAATAAGCACATTTGGCCATAACTTGGTATCTAGAAAATATATCAGAAGTACAATCAAAACAGCATCCGTGACATTTAAATGTTCAATATTTACTTCCACTTTGCCTACAGTTTCAAAAAAATCATTGTCAGTACCAGCAGCATTCTCCAGAATAAGGAATTTTTAACTCAAAAATTAGAAATTTTTGATAAATCTCTGTATGTAGTATTTGTATTTAATGTTAAAATTAATACTCCCAGATTATTAAAAAACCAGTAAAGATTTTATATATAAAAAAACCAGCTCTTATTTTTATTCAGACTTTTGAGAGAAACTGCTGTCTGTCGATATAAAGCAGGCAAGTGACAATATTTCTCCTGTAACATCTGCCTCTAACCGACGTGTAATATTTCTGCAAGTGAACAATTCAATGACATAGCTCAGCCTAAAAGGAATAACACCACAGTTCCTTCCAACTGTTTTTTGGCATAAAGCATTTGAAATATATGATACCATTTCTTCATTTTCAAATCAAACATTCAAAAATAAACCAAAACTCAGGAATGAATTGTTAAATGACATTTATTACAATCTTAGAAACACACAATTTGCAACCAAGTCATACCAAGCACAAAATGGAACAAACACTAAAAATTTCAACTTGCATGCAAGATGCAAAGAAAATTCACATTCATATGAACCCAAGAGTTTCCCTCAGCAAATGTACTTTTTTTCCTAATGAGGCTTTTTACTACAAACAGCATGCATGCATTTTTCACATACTGCTAGAAAAAATACACTGAAGTCTAAGTGTCTTTAATGCAACAAAGAGACTGTTCTTTACATAGCACCATGCTGTGTGGAGATAACTAAGCACATCTAAAGAGTTAAGCACCTGAAGCACATCTGGTAGTATGGTGTTTTGCTTAGGCTCAGTAGCTTTTTTTTTTTACTCTCTGTTGCACTGAACACATTTAGACTATTCTGTCCTGTTCATACAGCAGTGTAATCATAAATAAATATATGGCATAAAATGGTTGCAAGTTATCCTACTTTAAAGCTTTTGGAAAATTTATAAATGTCATGACTGCAATGAATCCTGCAAATAATATTGAAGAGATGAAGAGAAAGTTACTGAACCTTACATAGGTCTCTCCTCCCATAAATGGTTTCATTATTTCTTTCATATGTACAGACTTCAGCAGAAATGAAGGTGCTCAAGTCCAATTACAATACAGTAATCGTATCGTGAATTTATGTAAGATAACAAAAGGATTTCACACAGAGAAAAATATGCGTATACATCAGAATTCTATTTTAAACATGCAGAATATGAAGTTAACAAACTATTTATAATCCAAATAAGAAAACTGTTGCAAAAAAAAAAAAAAAAATTGCACGAACAAAATATAATCGCTAGTTAGGAAAGCATTCACATTGCCATTAAATTACAACCAGTAGTGAAAAAAAACTTACTGAAAAATAGGGAGGATAATAGTTTGCTGCACCATTAGACAACAATTCACCAACAGAGCTAGTATTAGTAAACATTATTACAACCTGCAATCAGTATTTGCAACATGCATGCATTTCAGACATCATTATCTGCGTAAAGTTTCACAAGAAAGAGAACATCAGAAATACCTTTGACTTTAGTTTTTTTCTTGGCTACCCCTCCTGGCTCCTCACCTGATTTGTTGCAAAACGGAAATAGGTTATGATCATATCTGTGATGTTTACAAACATGACATAAAATTTTGCCATCTGCCATGCCATGTAAAATTTACTTTTACATAGCACACTGCAGTGCTATGGAGAGATAACCAAATGGTAACTCATTAAGAACAAAGCATCTTCAGTAGCAAGACCACCACAAATACTGTGATAGGAGACTAATTAATCCAAGAAAAGTACCACGTTACCAGATGCACACTACTTGAGCTGCTTGTTAACTTCCTAGAGCTAGCTCAGTTCTCTTCAGACAGCATGATGCCATGTAATTATGACCAATATAGCAAGTGATTTCTCTGCTAGGTATTGTGCCAGTTCTCTCTCAAACCCACTAAATTATTTCTATAGAATTTTATAAATATTTCTTAAATTATTAACTCAAAAGATCTTCAAGTACCTATGTACTGTAGATTATATAAATTGAGTATTTTCTTTAAATGAATTATCTGTATTTCTTTACCCAACGGAAAATATTTGTTTTAGCAAAGTATTGCTCATATTCCAAAAAGCAGTCACCATTGTATTTCAATTAAAATACTTACTGCTATACTTACCACTACTTAAGACTTTTATTTAAAAAAATAAACCTTACTATCCAAATTCATGTGCTGCCCTCTTTCCCCATTGCAGCTAACAGAAATTGAGGCCATTCAGCATCTTGATTTTGCTCTATACCTAGGTTCAACAAGAAGTATGAAGGCAAAAGCCTTCCCCAAAATACAAATAATAATTAGCCTCATCTTTCTAACACCATAAAAAGAGATTGGTTTATCACCATCATGCTGCTGCGGATTAACACTTAAACCCCATAAGCACAACAACATTAAACACAATCATGTGCACTGCTACCCAAAACACAACTAGAAAGTTAAGAAAGATTATGGCAAATATATTTTTAAAACATACATAATCCTATTAAATGAGAAGAAATGTTCCCCTGTTTCAACACTAGGCTTCTCATTCAGACATATAAAGCGCATATGTTTGGACATCTGAACCTCGAGCTTAGGTTTCAGAGAACAATTAATAACTACCCAAATGGCATCAATATACCTCAGTATTTATTCTTAAAAAGCAAAAAAACCCCTCACATTCCATACTAAAAGGAAAAAAAAAAAAATTAAAGCATGGAGCCATGAAATTCACTGTAATCAGCTTGCATCTAATTCCTATCGTGTGTGTTTTAAAAGTATAAAGCATTGACATTATGCCCAAAACTTCTTAAAAATGGATTAGCAGGGTAAAACCACAATTTTTACATCAGTTTCCTTACAAACTCATACCTGGAATATGAAAGCCTTTTTAAGCTCCTTGCTCACAGATTACCATTACTGCTGAAGCCCAGAGTTCTAACTTGACTAAATTCATTATTTAATCTTATTATTTCTAAGCACTGTGTGGAACAATATGTAAAAAATCTTCTCATATAAAAGGTAGACTCCAACTTTGTTAAACCACAGCATCAATGGAAATATAAATAACAGAGTACTCAGCAATGTTGCAGAAAGCCACATTTAATTTTTTAGCTCCTCCCTTCTTTTCACAGTAAAAATACATGTTTTGACTATTTTAAAACGTGCTCTTTTCCAGGCATGTCTTGAACAGGAAAACAGAAAATTTTAGGAAGACCTGTATACACAAAGACTATCATATAGATATTTTAAATTATTTTTTAAATAAAACTATATGCACTACATTGACTGTTTGTTGATATTTCACTTTTTAAGCATTCAGGGAAGCTGTAATTTCTTTTAATCTGCTTTTATACAATGAACAGTGTTAAGATTCTCAGGAAATTATCTATGCATGACATAATTCCATAAATCATGTATATTTTAACATATTAATAGATCTATTTGCAGAAGTATGTAGAATAATATATTTCAAAAATCTTAATATTATTACATAATCTCAAGGCACAAATCCTGCCGCACCTTGATTTCCAACTGGACTGGGTCCCTACAATGGCTACAGCACAGGGAAGTCTCACTTGTGAGCCCCAAACAGGCTGAAGCAAGGCATGGGTGCAAACCACTTTGCTTTTCCAAGACAGCAATGTCCTGGGACACATGATGAAAATGCAAGTACACTCAATGACGAAGGCTTAGGCTCTTACAGCCTCGAGGCACACGATCCATGTAACTGAACTCATGGACTATTATTCTAAGTTCCACTTCAAATGTCTTCACACTGTTTTCTTTTTTTGACATAGTTCAAGTTATAATGTAGGAATGAGGGGGGAAATTGAATGTCCAGTGCCACCAATACAAAAAGAAGTACAGATCTTATAACCACATTCGTGGTTATAAAGGAATGTCAGAAACAGCTTCTGTTTGAGTTGGTGAATGAAAAAGTAGACTTCAAAGTTAACAAAGCCGGACAGGTTTCCAACATTTTCCAAAGAACTGCTTTAAACAGTCATAATAAAAATTAAATATTCAGGTCAAAGTGGTGATTTTTACATAACGCTTAATAATAGATAACAATATTTTAATGGATTCTTTGAAACTTAGAATATCGTAAAGCATTCCAATTCTATAACAAAATTCAGTCATTTCCTCTATTTTTCCTCATAAAAATCTTCAGGCATAACCTTCATAAAAAGAACACCCAAGTGAGAGCACAGCTTTAGAATTTCAGCATCAGAAGAAAACATATGAATACTATTGTTATTCAGAAAGATAAGCATTGCAAAACATAAATAATAGATCCCAAAGCACTCAGCCTTTTTGAGCAGTTTCACAGATGTTGACATAGCATTCTCATATTTAACAATATATTGAGAAACCTGAAGATTGTTCTTGCATATGCAAATTTTATATTACTAATTTAATAATACTGAAAACTAATATCCTTGTTATACAAAACACTTTGCCACATGACAAAAATTTCTCTAAATCAGTTTCACCACAACATCTACCTTCATGAACCCTTTTCACCTGCAGCATTATGCAACCAATTTAAGCTAACTAAGGTGGCTTATCCACTTACATGTGAAAAAGGAAGTGGCTACTTCACATTTACCACAGAAACCATATGGTCAAGGTTAGCACTAAGCAGCTGACAGACAGAACTTGTTACCCTTCTGCAAAGCCTGGATAACAGAACAGGAAGTGTCAGGCTTTAAACATTAAGGCTTGTGTTCAGACTCTTGCCTTAATTCATGAGGTCGCATCAAAAGCCTCCTTCACCACACAGAATACTAGCAAAAGATGTTAAAATTGCAGAACTAAAAAAGGAAATACAACTCTGTAAGCCAAAATCATTATTAACCTTTTTTTTCCCTCCTTTTTGTTTTCCTTCTCCAGCAGAACCGCAAGTCAGAAAAACCAGTGATCGCATACGCACCTGCACATAATTATTACTATTATTCTGAATTTATACCACATTGGAAGTTCAAGGGCTTCTGCTAAACAAAACAACTTACTGACAGAGGTTACCATCCACTTACCTTAAACTGAACTCATTACTTGTATGCAGACTGTTGGACATACCCAAATGCAAAAGAGCTTGCTTTTTTTAATTCATACAACTAACATTAAAAAAAAATTTAAAAATACTCAAGTATGTTGCTTTAATATCTCTTTCTTATTTAATTGCCTAATTTTAGAATAAAGATTCAAATCAGAGACACGGGGCAGAAAGCATTTTCTGAAGTCACAGGTATATCTTTTATGAGAAGATGTAAGAAACCAACAAGCAAGTCTTGCCTTTATTAACCTCATCTTGAGGAATCCATCCTAACTGACCATATGAAAGACAGTATGTAATATATTTCATGCTGCTGTGCCATCGTTACGGTAGCTGCCTAAATGACGGCAACTGAACAGGGAAGATAGGATGCATCTGTCCAAAATGACTGAACAGTACACAACAGCTTTCCCCAGCTCTCAAATAGCAATCAAATCATGTTTACAATATAGGTGGGGTTTTTCCCCCCCCACATTTGATCATTGACTATTATGAAATTAAAATCCTTCCAGTGCCTTAATGCATTCTTCTTCTACCCTTCCATCCAAGTCTAACCAATAACTGTCACAAAAACTCAATTTCTTCTAAGGCCAGTTAATGGAGACTAATAACGCAAGATTACCATAAAATGAAAACTACAGGTGATAAGACTTATTCACCAACCTTGAAACAAATTTCAAGAGTGAAAGACTGAACATGCTCACAAAAACAATATCATTTTTTGAGGAAAAAACTCGTTGCAGTAAGAATTTCAATATGTATTCAAACAAATTTCTATTTATTCTACTCAATTCTAAGTTATTCTGTATAAGCATTGTGATCCCCCACCCCCAAAAGCACTGTACTTTAAATATTGTTGAAGGTGGTCACAGAAATCTGGGGTTCAAACCTTCCATAACTTCTCAGCCATTTCAGACACATGGGTACTAAGTTTCCCCCTACAATATCTTTACATGAGGATCAGAGCAAAGCAAGCAAGAGCTTCTGCTATAAAGGTTAACGGAGTATTTTTGTTTAAAGCTTGCAAACTTCTGCTGGCAGACTGGCAGTTAAAATACCAAACATTTACCAACACAAGAAAATGACAAACCAAAACAAGCCACATATTCTTAGAAGTCTGGGCCCAGCTGGAATACCAGAACTTCAGTCACTCACACTTGCTTCTGGAGGTTTGCAAAAATTTAACATAAATGACCTTATGGAATATGAACATATCTAATGTCAGTTCCATGTCCAAATCACTGAATTTTCATTCTTTACTAGCTACGAAACCTAGCAAGTTCCTATCACTTAAACAATATATTTTCCTCCTGTTACCATTGTTTGCTACTATAAGTTGCTCCAATTTAAAATTCTCAAAGAAAAAAACTCTAGGTAGAAAGCAGCAGCTTTGCTTTCTAAAATCATTATTCTAACACTATATCAGAAGGCAAAGCTGCTACAGCTTTCTACCTACAATTTAAAATCACTTTAAAAGCTTTCTGGACTTCTTTTAAAACATTAATATACTATTTTATATATCAGTCCCTGCAAATTAATTCACTAAAATCAATCTCTTCTACCCCCAACTTCAGGAGAGCTTTGACAGCTCTGCTCACCAGAAGTGAGTTTAATTGCTAACAGGAACACCACCAGGCAAGAACACCACCACTTCTGACAGAACTCTATTCCAGAAACTAAACACTCTAGAAAGCTCTTTACTGTTAGGTGTTCCCACCCCCAGCCCTTTTTCTCTTCCTAGAAATTCTTCTGTCCTACTGTAATTGTTTTTGAGCAAACTTCCACACTCTCAACAAAATCAGCAAGGAACTTCCATGATATATGATCAGAACTGTCCCATCTTGCATTTAATCTCAAGTTAAACTAAGTTACTGTTTACTGAGGTAACCGTTACCTATTTCAGTGCCCATAGCCTTCTCATGGTTCGAGCAATCTATTTATCTCTATTTCACTTGAAACTTCATCAGATTATCAATGTGTATTTTAACTATTTGATATAAACTTCATGACACAGAATTCTCAGAGCAGATGTTTTCCTTCTCTTTTTGGATATCTAGTTCCATTACTGAAGCATCTACAACAGAATTCAACATTTCACAATCATTTTTTTAATTCATATCAAGAGAGATTATTATCCCACAATAGTGATAAAACCCTTATTTCCAATTTAAAGCTGCTTTTAAAATTAAATTAGCCAAAAAAATCCAAACCAAAACAAGCCAAGCTTGCGTATTTCCTGTGTCTCAGATACTTCACAAGTTTCTTCCACTTGCTACGAAACTTCCCAGTAATAGTCCACAAAGCTGCAAGCATTTATTTTTAGAATGTACATATTGGGTTTCTTTCTTTGCCTTATGCTTTATATATCTTATACTAAAACCTATTAAATTTACATGTTAACTTCCTTATATCCTAATCCTCCTCAAAGATCTGGAAAAAAATGTGACTAATATTTTATAGTGTAACATATTATATAACATATTATATAGATGAATATCTGTGTAATCTGCTCTAGATGAACCTGCCTTGGTAAGGGGGTTAGACTAGATGATCTCCAGAGGTCCCTTCCAACCCTGACTGTTCTGTGATTTTTGTGGCTCTATTTAATTTGTAAATCTTAAGCAGCAGTATTCACTCTTCACCACTTTTTTTTTTTTAAATTTCACTTACTTAACAATAAGACTTCTTTTTTATTACTTTTAAAAGATTGACTAGAACTCTGAGTTTGATGATTTAAAGTTCTTTTTGAAACAGGCTTGCCTTAAAATCACCATGCCAAAGCAAGTGAAAATTCATTTATATTAAAAACAGGTGACAATTTCAGCCTGCATCCACTAATGTTAAAACTTGAGTATAAACTTTACAAGGGAAACAGATTCAAACTTAAGCACAGCAGGCATCACAATAATCAATTTCATATAATTTTAATAATAATCTGAGTAGACTAGTGATGTATTAAAATGACTGTTCAGTTTCAGCTTTTAGTACCTTCTACAAGCTGCAGAACACAATCAAACACACCCCTTCCTATGCTAAGAACTTTACGATGACAGAATTCATGTACACGAAAAAATGTTTTTAGAACAACTGTCATTAAACAGTTTCACAGGAAAAGGAACGAATTTGTAAAACTGCATTAAGTTCTTGAATTTAGCAAGGACTGGAATACATTACATTATAATTTCCAATTAGTCTTTAATATACTATTACATTAGAAATACATAATCACATTTTCCCACTTCCATAAAAGGCCCACCTTAAAAAAAAATATACAAATTCAGAACAGCTCTTGTGGTGTGATTGTTCTATTAAAAAAAGATGACTGTTTGAACCTCAGTTTGAAAACAGACAAATCAGTGGGAATAAACCACACCATGACATCCTATCTTCTGAATACAACAGATGTTAGCTAACTTAAAAATAAATGTTTCTGAAATGTTCAAGCACTTTTAAATGAAATGCTTTTAATTGAACAGGTAAAAAGAATCTATCTGAGAAATCAGTGAATCACAAAATAAATTATTTATTATAATTATATTTCACAAGAGAATTATCATTGTCATGGCTATATTAAGGATTAACATATAAATATGTATTTACATAAAGCAGTCATGCCAGAATACTTTACAATCAAAGCTGTTACAAAACGCTTCAGTTAATGTTTGCTAGAAAGACAAATGTTAGAGTGTTAACAGAAGAGGTTATTACACTCAGCTTTGGAAGCTTTGTGCACAAAGTGCACAAAATGAAGCACATAGAGAAACCAACTACACAACCGCAGATACACATTTTAATCTACATATTTACACACGTGTGTAGCATTTGTCATCCTGTCACAAAAACTGCAAAGTCACCAAAAGGCTTTCAGCTAGTGGAACTACATTGCATGGCTGACTTTAGTTCAATCTTTAGAGCATCCATTTGGGAGTTTCCCCTCATTGCCATAAATTCCTGTTCTATTAAGACTGATGATTTCATGGACATTTTCTAAAGCAAATCAAATTAGTCTCTCAGTCACTGGTTCTGTAAATCCAAAATAACACAAGTCTTTTTTCCCTGAACCCCTTCATTCTGTGACGTGCCATCAACATCATCTGCAGCTTCGCTCTCTTCTTCTTCTAGTATTTCAAAAGGAGTCAATACATCATAGAGAAATGAGAGAAAGCCATAAAACCAATCAGAGCTTTCCTCTGCTAAAATATTAAGGACTTCCTCAAGGGAATCAATATTTTCATTACTGCCATCTTTGGTCAGGCCTACACAAGGATAGAGGAAAGAGAGAAGAGAGAGAGAGAGGGAAGGAAAAAAAAGAGACAGAAGTTAGGTGGAAAGAGGAAACTGTAAAAGGAGGATCTGTGAAAGACATCTCATGTCATAGACAGCAGTCTTTACAGGAATGCTAATCAGGAAATAGAAAGATGTTAAGAAAGTTGAATCTTTCAAAATACAGACTATAATTTGGACAAGAAGCATGCACAATATTATGCCAAATTCTTAACGAAAGGAGGCAGCTTTGCTTTCCTTTCTTCCTAGTCCTATAACCAAATCAATTTCTATTCTGTTTTCTTGCCACAGCATTTACCTTTGGACAGTTTTGTATCAGTCGTCCTCCACTAAACATCATCCAACATGTCACTCTTTTTAACCATGTTAAAATTTGAGAGCTTGCAATTGATAGCTGAGAATAACATTTAAAAGAAAACAGTATTTAAACAAACCATGCAGAATTTTGATTTTGCTTAGAAGTGAGGACTCCAATTGCTGGCAGTGTTGTTGTGCAATTTGTTTGCTTGTTTGGTTTTTTTAACATGCTTCTCAATCATTTCTTTATATGATATATATTCTACATGATATACCTGATCCAAACTTGAGGATACACGGAACACCAACTAAAAACAATAGGTAACCAATGTAAAGGGTGTATGAATTGTTACATAGAAGTCTGAAGCAGGTGAAAGGCAGCTGAAGTAGAGATGGCCAGAGCAACCAAGAGCTCTTCACTTCTAAACTCCAAGAACAGAAGTTGCTGTCTTGGGCTATGAGTCCCACTGATCTAACTGGTGTTTATAAGTCCAAATACAATTAATACGATTTTTTTTTTCCCCTCCTGTTTTCTTGTATTAAAATCCACTGGTTTACTGTTATTATTAAATAACATTTCAACATTTTCATCTCGGAAAAGTGCAACCGGATGACCAAGCAATGACAAATGTCAATTATTGGTAAGCTTTAAAGTGGGAGAGGGAGGAATTTCCCTCACTTCTAACCAGAACAAACCTTCATTTGTGTTGGAAGGAGAAGCAAAAAAGTGGGCTAAAGGTGAAAACATATTGTTGAGACATAAGATCAAGTGAACGTGTTGCACATGCAGACTACGAAGCAGTATTAGGTGCAGGTTAACGAAACATTCAAGATTGAGGCATTCACAGCAGAGACATTTCACACATCTCAACACATTTTTCTTACAGCACATAGTGAAAGTATCAATGATAATTCTGAGGAAACTTCCAAGTTCATGATGTTCCACATCCTTGTACATGGATGCTCAGAACCTCTACTTGAGTGACCAGCCATCCTCTTTAATTTTTCACTGGACAGCCCAAAGGTTTTAAAATGACAGATAGAATGCAGGAGGCAATCAAGGTATTATAAATATCCCTCTCCAACTTCTTCCATGGCTTAGTTCTATAAAAATTAAATTTTTTAGACTTAACTTTATGCACAGTAATCATTCTAATTTGTTTTCAAAACTTGGATCACACAAGATAGAAAGACATAAGCCAAAGTAAGTATATTTACTGAAGAATGAAATCTCAATTTAAGTATGGAAACCTGAATTAAAAGAATAGTAAAATAAAAAAATCTAAGTTATAAACAAAGAATTAGAAATATTTGTATCATTCTATTCTGTTGGAATCTGGCATCAAGAAAACACAAACAAAAACTATCACTCACAAAAGACCCCGGACTTCAGATAGCATTTCCATAGTTCTAAGCACGTGAAGAACTATATAGATTCTCCTGTTATTACACTAAATCAAGAACGAGACTCTTGTGCAATTATCTTTATAAAATATAACATGGAGTATAACAGCATATTTTCTTTGAAAAGATTAGTACACCAAAGGGAACCATAGAAACCAGAAGAATATGTCTTACAATCTTTATCATAAAAATCAAACAACAAAGCCCAAACCCTTTCTTTACAATTCTTTACAATAACTATCCAAGACTAATGGCCTTTGAATTTAAGAGGAAGAAGAAAAAAAAGACACTTCAGCCTGAATCACAGAAAGTAACAGATTATTTCATATATTTATCTGCTTTCTTAGAAAGTTAAAATAAAATTTAAAAAATTACTCAAATTTTGGTCTTCACTTATCCCCCCCATAATCAAGAAGAACTCCTTTTCACATTAAAATTCACATACTAATACACATGAGCATGGGAAGAAGTACCTTAAAATGGTGACGAAAATGATATTGCCCAATCAGGCAGCCATGCCATGTTAAATCAGTGATTCACAGGAAATAACTACTTTAAGAGAAGTCTAAACATTACAATTAAATCAAACAACGATGAGGTACTCAAAATCTTTATCTACTCAACAGTGTTACCGCAACTAACCGGGCAGAGGGCTTACATAAGTTCAATTAATAAGACAAAGTCTTTCTTCTCCTGCAAACGTCTCTTAGGAGAATGAGCATTTGTAAGCTTTTAGTATTTGGAGATGTTACGGTAGAACATGAGAAAAAGAGTATGAAACTTATCCTAATCAGCTGAACTGTTCAAAAGCATTAACTCCTATTATCTCACCACAGTTTTTCCGAGCGTCCAATCTTTGTACGACTGCTTGCAAATATCTTTTTCTACTACAGGTGAACCAGGGGAAAAAAGTTGGTTTACAGAAGCTTGGATTCTACTGAGTAACACACCAAGGTTTGGGGTTTTTTTTCCACTTTTCTGCACAGCCAGACTACTCCAAACTAAATGCACAAGAACAATATATTGGTGACTTTCTGTAGCTGCAGTTCTAAAATTGCACTAACTACTGCACCCATTTAAGTAGAATTCTCAGGATATTGTTGCTTGTTAAAAAGAACTGAAGTATAAAATGCAGCTCAGCTCCAAAGATTTAGTACTTAAGCTACTGTTTCTCTGTACTCTGTTCTCAAGCACGTAGGTATAACACTCCTGAGAAGAACTGCTTCCTTCAAGGAACAGCCTGAGTGAGGCTGACAAAAAGTACGAAGAGAATTACTGATAACAGCAGCCCTCAGAGGAGCAGAGTAAGAAGCCTCTCCTCCCTTTGCCAACAGGAATTCAGTAAACAGAACCTCACAAGTACTTGTGAAAAAGAAAGAAAGAATCTACAAGATAACTGCTGACTAACTTCAACAAGTTTACATTTCCAGTCTAGATTAATTTTAGTATAAATGGATACTAAACTAAATCAACAATTATTTGGTGTTGGTTGGTTAGGCTTTAAGTAGTTCTTCACCACCACCACGATGCCCTTCTTACTGGGAGGGGGCCAGGGAACAGGAGAAGAACACACTTCTTGTGCAGTTTTTAAAATTACACCAATACCTCATAAGAATTTAGTCATCCACCCTCCTTCGATTTCAACAAATAAAGAGAACAGACCATATCATACCATATACATAGAAGAAATAAAATAGTCAGTTTCAATTCTTCTATTTAGATGTGCCCAAGTAGTACAGAAAACTAAGTTATCAGCTACTAAACCATTCTTTGAAATATAAAATAAACTCATGCTGGTAGACACATTTCTCAAAACTTAATTAACTTGAAATATATTTATAATTAATAAGCAAATTAAATATTTTTATTGTAGAAAAACTAAAGATTATGCAAGTGGACAACATTAAACCACTGTACATGACAAAATTCCAATATACAGGGGTTTAGTAATAGCTAAAGAACAGAAAAGAAAAAAGCACATGACTTCCTAGCACTAAATATCAAAGAGTAGAACCTCCTTCTTATGACCATATTAAATTAGCAGAGAAAGCACTTGCCGTTACAGTCGTCTGACCCTGGGAAAAACCCCAGAAGATACCAAGCCTTCTAACCAGCATATACGCTAACAAAATCCACAGAAATAAAACAAAGAGCTACGCATTCAATACTAGAAAATTACCCTTACACAGCTGAACACAGGCTTACTATCTGGTTTTCTTTACTACAAAGGCTTAATTCTGGAAGTCAAATTCCTCAAGAGGGAATCTAGTCTTCCAGTTTATGCATCAATGAAATAATTTTAGTCTGCATAGTGGTATTCATTTTTTAGTTTATATTAAATGTTAAATACAAACAAGCAGAATAATTTACTTCAGTTAACAATTAACTTCAAAATAACTAACTTCAGTTAATATTATATGCTAGTTACTGGAAAAAAATGTATTTTATATTCACTATTTTTATCAATGTTATGAAACTTTTCAAATTTTACAATTTCCTCTGTACTGCCGAAAATAAACTTTAAGATTAAATAATATTTCTAAGCAAGTGTTGAAAAATAAAATAAAAGTACCTTTTAATCTGTGACCTTTTAATGTCACACTTGAAGTATATGGTTTAAATGTGTGATAAGACAAGCTTATAATAGAAACACTATCATGTACTGGCAGAATTCCCAGCTATATCAAGTTGCATAAAACAGAAAGCGTGTTTCAGGCTATCACCTTGGCAAACGGAATCCAACTAACATGACCCAAAAGAGATTGATATCCACTTTCTATACACTACAAAACAGACACAAAAAGATTAGCATTATAAATACACAAAGTGTTATCTCATTCACATTTATAATTAACACCCAATTTGTCACTCTGAAGTCATTCAGAGCACTGGAGAATCTTTGGAGTACCTCTCACATTCACACCACTGCAGACTGGGTTCAGTAATTCTGATTGCATAGGTTTTCTTTAATCGTGAAGGGATTAAACAAATGACCCCCCTCTACAAGACTTGCTTATTTCTGCAAACATAAGTAGGGGAAAATAAACCAATAATAAATTGATAAGTTTCTACTACATCCTGATATACTATTGATAACTTCACCTAGTTGGAGATATTCCACTTTGCCCTCTGCTCAAGCTATTATTTACTATGCCGGGGGGAGGAGGGGTGTTTTGTTTATTTGTTGAAATTGCTAGGTTTGTGTGCTCAGGAATTAAAGAAAAGTAAACATCAGCTATGCAAGAAATATCTATCCTATGGTTGATTCTGAAGCTGAAGATGGCAGTGCTTCAGCTGCTAGCAGATGTAGGTAGAAGGGCAATAACACGAAGAACACCTAGTAATTGCAATGTCTTTTAAGATACATAGTGAGCAGAAAGACATTCTCCCAAACTACAAGGAACAGAAGCCTAAAAATAGTGTTTCAACATCAAAGAAGAAAAATCCGTATCATGGAAGACTTCTGAAGGGCAAAGAAAACAAATAGACATGTGGATGAACCCAGAGTAGAGAAAAGACAGTACAAAAATACGCTAAATCGTCATCTAAGTAGTACAAAGGCCTGTTGGAAGTAATTTTAAAAAGGATCTGGCTTAACATGTTAACACAAACAATGTTTTAACTCTTGATTCATCTTAAGCCCTGCATCTGATAAATTCATTAATCACAAACATCTTTCAACAGTTGATACAGCAGCATCAACCCCCTAACTTCAAAATCATCCTGTAAGTAATTAAAACCTTTCCACTTACATTGCTATATTAAAAGAAAAAGAACATGACTTGCTCTAAGTTGCACACACAGTCCTACAACTTGCATTAAGGAAAAAAACCCTACTACAATTAAATCAATTGAAGTTCTCCAATTAGGAAAAAATAGAAATGTTGTTCTGGCATTAAACAAAAAAACCCCATAAATATGACAACTGAATTATATATATTATTCCACCTGTGTTTGTACTTGCCTAGCAATACTTTAGCATCTTCCACATCAAAATCTCCGTCTCCATCAGCATCATATATCCCAAGCTTGCCTAGAAATGCAAAGAGAGGAAGAAAAGGATTAGGGATTCAGCAGTTTGTTTCCAGCACAGTGCTTTCAATGTCTAAGAGCTGACTGTCAACACTAGTTTGTTACCTTTTCTGGGGTTTTTTAATGATTTAGCCATACTCTTCTTAGCCACATTTTAAAGTTCCTGGAAAATGTTATAAATACTTTAAGTTCCTTTCTGCATTTCCTAGACTTTAGAGTGAACACTTAAGTCTTTTTTCCACACATTTACTTTTGTGCTTGTAGATTTAAAACAAATCTGTAATTAAGTGATGTGTTTTATGTGAACATGAAGTTCACAAGAAATGTTCAACATGTTTGAGGGAAAAGAAATAATAAAACAAGGATTAATTAAATAATCCCCATTTGTTCTCTGATTATATGCTGCTTGCCATTCTAAATTCTTAGGGAAAAAAAAAAAAAGGTATATAATTTTTAATGCCAAGTTAAGAGAAAGTGAACAATCTACTTCCTGGACCAAGGAAAAACATTCATAATTTTGTCAACCACCGTGTAACTTCCACTGCAGACAAAAATTTTGTTTTATAGGTGACTAATATATCAGACTTCTCACTTTTATTTTTGAAACTGCAGCTCTACTGGCCCTAAGCATACACAAAAGGAGAACAGAGTTTCTATTCAAAAGGAATTTTTAGCAGAAAATCATGGTATCCAGGATTAGAAGTGTGCTGGGATCACCAAGTGAATAGAGAGCTATCTAATTAGCTTTGAGAAAATACAGACGTAACTTTTAATAGAAGAACTAAGACCTTATAGTTTACCAGTTTATTACTACACTTGTCATTCTCTAAATGGAGGCAGAAATTGATTGCCATTAAAACAAAAGAAATATAGTTCTCAGTGTGGTACTTAGCAAATCAGAACACAGTTTTGCAGAAGAAAATTTTCAGCCTTAGGTCTAGAAGAGACAAAAATAAGGCCATCAACACTGTACAGAAGCAATCAATGAGAAAGGATTGTTATCAGTTTATGGTTAAACACAACAGGCTGGTGGAAAAAATTAATCTCTAGAAATAAGAATTGTATTATCTTCAAAAACATGAAGAATGAGAGAGATGAGAAATGACAGAGTTTCATGTCATGGTAGCAGAATAGCAATTTGCTACAAGAACAAAAAAAGTTTAGCCAAAGGAGTGTAAAGCAAGCTTATTTCTCTATTATCCTACCTTGTAGGACCTCTGACAAGTTATAACGGAAATCCTTTGCTTTGGCTGCATGCATGGTAAAAATATAGAAACCATTATTTGTACCACTAGACCCAATTAAGTTTCAAACCAGAGGCTTCTCTTAAAAATCAATCCAGATCAAAAAAGCATGTACCAACAGATTTCTAAAGCTGTAAAGCTTCTAAAACTGGTAGTTGCAAAAGCGCACGTTGAATCCTACATCATCGGGGACAACTGCTCTACCTATGGACATACATCTTGAAATCTGAGACATGAATTTTCACACTTAGATATTTTATATTAACGATACTATCTTAACATCGTCATATTGAGATACAGTTATCACCATCATAAGCTTAAAACTGAGGTCATTCAACAGCTCATTCGTGACAGGATGACTGATCAGCTGTCCAAACTCTGTAGGCAACACCGCCCATCAGAGGAGTAGAAACATTGGCGGCCCGCTTTCAACCACTGCTGCTTGTTTCTGAGAGCTAAAACTAAAACAATGCTTATTAAGCTGAGATTTCAAATGAACTACAGCATACATGTTACAAAGAGATCCAGATTTATCCTTAGAGATTTCTTCAATTCTTTAATAAATGCAGTATGTTACTAACTTTTTCCAGTCTTCTGAGAATCCCGTTTCAGTATCATAATGGAGTTCAGCATTAAAACATACTTTTTGAACACACTGTTCTTATCACGTAGGTAATTCGCAAACACCACAATAGCCAATTCAGCTATCTAGACATTTAAGATGGCCTTCATTTAACATATCATAATTATGAGGAGAGTCTTAAGATTTAAAATTCTTACCTAGAACTTCTTCGTAATCTACAAGTTCAAACCAGACAACTGCTACTGATGTCCAAACTCCCAGCAAAGCAATTACCATAAACCAGGTGAAAAATGAGCTTCCTGAGATGCCTTCTTTCTTTCCATTCTTGCTTCCTCCATGCTTAGTCTCTGTTAAAATAAAGCAAACAAGTAGGAAAAATGGATTTGACAGGAGTTAGAAAATGATGATTGAGGATATAATTATAAATCTAGTTTCTTATGACTACACAGCATACAAGACACTGAGCAACTTTTCTTTGCTGGGTTTGTTTGTTTGTCTTGGAGGTTTTTAACTTCACCACTGTTACTTGCTTTTATCACTGTGAATTATGGTGGGAAGCTCGATGCTTTTCGAAGTAAAAGCCCTATAACCAACAAAACACAGAATTCCAATGTGTAATTTGTCTTAATAGCTTATTGGAAATCCCCCTTTCCTCCCCTTTAGTGTATATTTATACAGAGCTTAGCATTTTTGAGATGCTTTGTATATGTGCCAACCATTCTCAAAATGCCACCAGAGGGCAATATGACCATCAGAAATAGTTGGGAAGAAAAGCGTTACTTTTGAAGCAAGTTTCAAAGCTAACTGAATTAGTTTACAGAATCAACGTGAAAACTCAAATAACCTAAGAAGGCTGTAAAATCTAAACCATATTAAACGTAAAACTCCAAGTTCAGGCATTCTACCAACTAAAAACATCTTCCCTGTTGCTTACAATCAAGCAGAGGTTCACCACATGCTGAATACCTTTAGATGTCCAGTCCCAAGTGGATGACACAGAAACTTAATGCAAATTACAGCTTCATTCTAACTGCGCGTATGGAAAGTATATGAAAAATACAGTAGTTATGAACAAACCACTGGGAAAAGGAAGACCTCAACCTAGCATATGGGTAGGGGGTTTCAAATAGGCATCACCACTGGACAAGACTTTAATTACTTGTTCCACTGCTTTAGGATCACTTTAAGGAGAGAGGGATATATGCAGTAAATAAATGCGCATGCACAAAGATGCCTATGGCCTTTCTCCAGAGCTCAAGGTCTGCCCTTCTGTCTCCTGATACTATTGCTGCAAGGCTGGCACTTGGCCACAGTTTCACGTCTACCAGACTTCCACTTCATTCCCTTCTTAGCACCAGCCTTTGCCCACTCAGTCACACTTAATCCTAGTTATTGAAGTAAAACTATTTTTTTACATATTTTTAAATAATCAAGGAACATTGTCATGAATATTGTGATAATATAATAAGGCAGGAAGTTAACTTTATCATACTAACTGCAAGTAATGTTTGTCAACACCGATCACAGAAAAAGACAAAAATACTCTCAACAGCTAAATATCAACATGATTAGTTTTTAGCAAATGGAGTAGCTCCGAAAGATGGGTAGTGAGAGACTGGTGACTGACTTACTTATTTCTGTAATACTATATTGAAGTGTTTTCAGAACCTGCTTGCCATCAGGTTTAGATCTGTAATGAACTAACCTTTTATTACGTTTGTTGTGCTATATATTGAGTCCAGACCAATAAAAACCAAAAACTGACTCACATGAGCTCTTACACAGCATTTTTTTATAAAAACAGATTCTTTTACTAAGACTACTCTGTACAAACACCAACTATTAGTTTCTTTTATATATTAAACACAAATTTGCCTTGGTACAGGCTGTCCAGTGATATTCAGAGAGAAACAGAGTCAACTTTGCCTCACTGCAGGCATGCAGCACTCAGTACTGCATCATACCCTAATTACGTATGTGCAACGCCCATATACATAACTCGTCATAACATCTCTCTCCTGGGAAAAATGTACACGTAGCCTGAAAACAGAGGCAAAGACAAGCAGCGTGTGCCAGTGCATTCAGAAATATGATCAACTGTATGTGAAAATTATGTACTATTGACCTGGAAATTTCAATATTCAGAAATAAAGATTTATACTATGTAACAGCAGAACTTCAGTACTCCTGTGACTCAATGTAGTCAATGGAAGCTATGCACATATTTAAAAATGAAACCTTAAGGCTAAAAATGTTCTAAATGATTCCAGGTTATAGCTATGTTCTAGAGCAAATTTGATGTTTGAAGCAGCAAACATGAAAGAGATTCTTACTGTATTTCACACTTACTCATTTCCCTTACTGTTTTCTCTTTATTGCTAGTTGCCACTGAGGAAAAGGGCTTTACTTATTGGAAGTAAAGAACAGGAGGGGAAAAAAAAAAAAAGACAACTTAAACAAGTAATCAAGCATAATGTTCACATTTTTTCCAGTCTAAAAGACTGTTTCATGCAAATCCCTCAAAACTCCTGAAAAAATCTGCTAAGAATTCAACCACAGCAGCTTCATCAGGCAATGAGTTAATATAAATGGAAGTTACGTAACATAGAATTTACTACAGTCTGCACAGATAACCCTACACATAGGGTCAGAACAAAACATTGAGAGGACTGACACTGGGTCAGGGCTCATTCCAGACAGTTAATTCTCAATTCAAGCCCTTTCCCTGCACATGCTGCCAGCCATGTCAGAAGTAGGTCACTTGCCATATCTGGTAAGCCTGTGCTTACACCACCAGATGTCTTTAGGCAGACATCAGAAAGTCTTAAAAGTGTGCTCTGCTCCTCAACGGCGTATCTTTAACAGCTCTATACCTCACTCACTCCGCATTAAACGTCACGCATAAAGACGCATGAAAACCTTTTTCCTTTATCACTTTATCTTACATCAAAGACACCTAGTAATTTCACATACTCCAAAAAGAACTTCAAGTCAGATATTTGAAGACAAACAATGTCTCTTATGTTAACATCCGCTTTACTCAAGGAAAAACTATCTACGATTAACCACCTACCATAAACTCATGAAATGCCTCTACTCCAGAGAACATACAATCACAGAGAACAGAGGCAGCCTGTAACACAGAGCAGAACAGCAAATTGACTAGCAAACCCCGACATACCACAGTAAGCCAGTTATTTTGCCGATTACAAAATCAGACATAACTGGTATTTTCAATACGCATTTTTCATTTGTTCACAAAAAGGTTAGAATTATACCTGCGTCGTCAGCCATAACATTAGTACTCGATTTCCACAGACAGAATGTGTCGATATCTCCAAAAATTGATGTTGAAGGCAGAGTAAGAAACAATTTATCCTCACTGTAGTGCTGCAGCAGGAGCAAACAAGTTTCCTAAAGCCAGCTCAGCTGGAACCCGAAACTGAACCCAAGAGAAACGTCTCCTCCAAATCTATTTTTAGAGCAGTTACCCTCAGGAGCCAAACGCTTTTCAGAACTCATATGGCAATCTAGCTGTGACGACAATCAAATTCACTTACTCCTCCTAATAGAGCATCCTGGGTAGTTGATCCTTTCCCCTCCCCTTAATCCTCCAACATCAAACACAGCAGCAAATGAAACCAAGCACATTGTACTGGAGTATTTTTGCTTCAACATATGCCTCAGTGCCTGAGCTCTAAGGACATTAAATCCACCGGCATAAGCTGAAACACAAGTCTGGACACAAAGCTTGCTTGCTTGCATTTGTTAAGTTGGCCCTCACCCCAGAAACTTTCTCCACATTGGCACTCTTCTGCCAGGTTTCCCGAGTATCATGTAGAGACTGCTGATTTGAAACTTACCAACTACTTTAAGAATAAAAAGACAGCCAATTTCTAGCACATAGTTTTGAGTCTTTTACCTGAAATCAACCACACGCGTTCTTCCCAATTAATTTTCCGTTGAGAACTGTTCCCCTGGTATGCTTCATATTTGCCTGCAGCAGACCCAAAGGAGGGTTACTGATAGTTTTGACAAAGCAAAGCCTGTTTCTTTAGAATACAACACACCTCATGCCAGAAAGGTAAGCCAGGCAAAATTTCTATTTGTGTTTGTCAAAAGTAGCAGAGGTGTTGATTTTGCTTTGTTGTCTTCTCTTTCCAGAAAGGACTAAAACTTATCTCACTCACCTCTCCTTTAAATTCTGACAATATGCATGGTACTCGTATAATTTAAATCTAAGACAAATGATCAATGATCAACATACTCCCTTCTTCTCAAGGACTAGAGAAGGAAAACACACACTAATACACTACTTCAAGTTATTTACATCTTCAATTTTAGCAAACTATTACTCTCCCACTGCACTTCCAACAAAAGCCAGCTCCTTTTGGGTGGAAGACAGAAACAAATTCATGTATCATTAACAGCAACCCTAATTAAAACTTTAGTATCTAGCACTCTGCCCTTCCTCTCCCACACTTTAAATGACACAGCCATCAGGTAGATGGAGAGAGAAGTAGACTGTTACAGCTACTTTTGAAAAACAACATATACCTCCTGTGGTTTTAACACCCAACAACCAATTCCCCAGAGCTCAAGGGAGAAAAAAAAGTGACAAAAAACACCCACCTGAGTTTAAGACTTTTCAAATGGATGTAGAGATACTATAGGCAGTTGGTTCTATAACTAATGTATCTTTTATCTGTGTTAAAAGTCACTTGAATTCATAGAACAGATGTTTTCAGAAAGACCTCCTGACTAGCACATTTCAGCAACTTACGTGATGCACAAGTGGTTATTTTTAGAGCAAGATAGGAGGAAAATTTAAACTAAGATACTTAAACAAAAATATACAGAGAACCCAACATCTTATTAAGAGAAATAATTTTAAGTGCAATTATATGTAGTCTATTGCATACAAAATCTGCATTGTTTTGACAGGCATTAGATTAAGCAATTTATGGCAACTTCACTGTGGCTGCACCTGCCATTTGCTGATACCAGATCTTACTACAAGTGAATTCATACAGCATACAACTGATGCTGAAAACCTGAGGTTCATATTATACATATTTTGGGGGGATTGCTGCAAAGGAGATTGTACCTGGCAGAATGCCCATAAGCAGTTGCAGCATACTTTTCTGTTCGATTTCATTCAAACCCAAGTAAGTATATTCATAGAGAACAGCGCAGTGAATAAAAGCAAAGTGAGTGGAGACAGTCAAGAAGTTAATTTCAAACATACACTCCCAATCTGAAGAAAGACATATATTGACCTTTAAACAAGTACCCACAGCCTTATCTTCGTGTCTTTTAAAAATGAATGGATTGCAAGGACATGTATTCCCAAGAAATTACAAACATCCTCCTTCCTGAAAAGGGAGGCTACAGCTAAAATGGGGAAAACTCTTCAGACTCTTCAAAAGGAAGATGAACTAAAGGGCCACAAAACTAATTATAGACCCTATGAACAACATACGTAATGCACAGCTAGAAAAATACAGCTTACACGTGTATCGCTGAATACTATAGTTCAAAACATATAACAACGTAATTTTTGTTAACTTTTGTGAAAGACAAAGGTTAAATTGAATGGGTATACATTGAAAATACAATTCAAGATTAGGATAGCTAAGTCAACAGCACAAGCTTCTTGTGGGGTCTTGTTCTACCGTGTTCAAATGCTGTGACTGCAGGTTGGTCCGTTGATTCTTTTTTGAAGCAACTCAGATTGCTTCAGTAACACTCAATTCTTATTCACCTCACTTGTATAACTATTTCAAATTTAAAAACTGTTTTCAAGTTGTCTTTGATACAACTATGCACTCCATGTTATTTAGTTAATTTAGAAAAGCTAATTCATAATCAAGACTAGCAGCATTAATTCCACCTGTAGATCACTACCAAAGTGCAAGCAAAAAAGCTTAGAGGGGAGGGGGAAGAAAGCCAACCCAAAACTAAAGGCAGGCTTTCAACCTAAGCTTTTGTAATGTGCATAATTATTTCCCAACAAGATTCACTAGGAAGTAATAGGGAAGCAATTATGGATTATCACATGAAAAGAAGGGTAGACACCAGCAGGCACTTAACAAATTAGGAAAACACAGTCAAAAACCAAAACACTAACCTCAGAGAAATACCTAAAAACTGCATTTCAGAAGTAAAAATAATCAATCATCTTGGCCTTAGAGAAACTTCAGAACAAGGTCACTTTATAAGCAAAAAGCAGAGTGATAAAAAACAGACATTGGCAAGAAGTGAAAAACTAAAGCAAGTTACAACAGCAGGGTCCTACCACCAATGGAACTGAATTAGTAGCAGTGCAAAGACAGGAAACAGCCTCTCTTCTATGAGCATGCCCTACTACTGCTTGACATTTTTGCCACATCATCTTTTCCAATATGATTAACAACAACTGTTGCAAACCCCTGTCAGTATTAAAATAGCAGTTACTTTATTTAAACAGATTTTACACAATTTTCTTGGGGCAGGGTTAGTAACAAGTATTTTGAATAATACATCTATTAAAGGAAAATTGACAGCATTCTCTGATACTATTTTCCCCCAACCTATTAAAACACCATCTTTTCCCCCCAATACGGTGAGATATAGGTCATGTATGTGTATAGACATACACACTTCTTGTGAGATTCATTTTAAAATCCAGACTCAATAAGCACGTGTGTTGAACTGTTCCATTCTGAGAAGTCCACACACCATAACGATCACAAGTGCTATCGTGAGAGAAAATTGATTTTCATCTTGAATTTCCATTCAGTGTACCAAGGATGTGACTTTACAAACTCTATTTCATTTTGTAAGGGAGACAGGGTTATTATTTTCTTGCTGTTTACTTTACAGATAGAATGGAGATTTTTACTAAAAATGGTATCACTTGTAAAATATTCCAATCTTAAATATTCACAAACATCCTTCTTACTCAGAAATTTGTGTTTTGCAAACAATCATGACAGCAAGATCTTTAGACATAAGATCTCAAGTTTAAGGTAAAGGTTTACTTTTAATAAATTAAGTATAAATTCTTTGTGGTATAAAATTGATTCTCCCTCTTAGAAATCTTCATCACTGCAACTTCAATGGAAATTGGGGGGGGAAAGTGGCTTTTTTATTCTTACTTTCATTAAACACTAGACCCTTGCTCTGCACTTTATATAATTTAGTCTACATGGCTATAAAGATACCTGTGCATATTATCAGAGGACTTTAGTAAACTAAATCAGAAACTTACTAGTTCAGAACAGCAAAATGGATGGAAAAGAAAGAGCTGTAAGTTCAAAGAAAACACAAAGACCAGAACTTAAAGATGAAATAATAAGTTAGCCAAATGAAAGGCAATTTTGGCTCTCCTGCTGCCACTTCACAGATTTTTACTCTAGTGTTTGAGGGACATTTCCTTATTCCACATATAAAAGTCAATGTGAGGATTGACTGAAGTCCTTAGTTTTCAATCCCTACAAGATTTCTCATAGCAAAGTATCCTACCATACAATCAAAAAAGAACATAAGTACCAAAATAATAGCAAAGTAATAAATTCAGGATTCAACAACTAAGCAGGCTGATTAGGATATAGGCTCTGGGATCATTAATGCCATGCTGAACTTCCCTAGAGACAGGAAGCTCCTCCCTTCATCTATTCCATTGAACCACCTCCGAGAATTCTGCACTTAATCAACAGTGTGAAATATCAGAGATTCAGTTCTCTGCGATGGCGAAGAGTGTTCGAATTTTTTCGGAAGTCTGAAATGGTTTTAAGGAAACCCAAGGGTATGAGAACAAAGCCATTTTAAGTCTTTCACGATTAAGCTGGTTTTTTTGTGCGCAGTCAAATATTAACTGGCCACAACAGCAATTTGTAAGAGAGAAGCTCTGCAAAACAGACACTAATAAAGGCCAGCTTTTCCCCTCCTTCTTGGTAAGAAAGGGGACTCCAGACGTAACTGGCCTCTCGTCACGCTCACTCTCAGCAGGCTGAATCTCTGTTTCACATTAGTTTGGAACAGTTTCAACAACAAGAATTAAAAATATACACCCTCACTCCTGTTCAAGTATACCCCATAAACAGCAGCTGCAGCACTGAAAGTCAACCAAATCTTTACTTCTTCCAGAAGAAAATGGAACTAAATCTTTTTCTCTGTTATCCTGGGTGAGAGGTCTAATTACCAAAGTATTGCACAGTCATAAGAAACCACTCTTTCCAGCCCTGTTCTACACAGAATCGGGGTCTGCAATTCTATTATCTGAAAACAGGGTTCAAGTAAAATAGATACATGGAGGTTTTTTCCTTTTTTATATTCAGTGTATAAAGACAGATTGCAATACTTTTTAAAAGTCAGCCCATATTTGAGTATAAGCTGTTATAGTCCAAAGTACTTCCAAGATTACACTTTTCTAGTTCACAGGAAGCATGACAATATTTAGAAGAGTTTTTTGGTGCAAGCTAAGGTGATTTATTATTAAGAAGTGAGAATTAATTACTCTTCAGAAAAAAATCCAACACAAGACCAAGATTATCATCTGGCTGATTGGTGTCAAGCCTCATTCCTACAGCTGCTTTTATTATTATTTAGTTACCTTTATTCTGACTATAAACAGTGAAAAAATCCTAACTGCTTTCCATTTAAATGGTTATTCTCAGACATACATACACAATAAAAATCAGAAAATTTATCCAGAAGGAATGTACTCATAAAAGAAACATCGTAAGAATTGCTAGCTCTTTTTTCTTTTTTTTTTTTTTTAAAGAAGCAGAAGTTCTCTTAGGTTTTTTTTTCTTTAAAAGGAAAAAGCCACAAATTAAAAACAAAAAGAAACTTACTGAGAAATTCTGTCTGTGCAGGTTGCACCGTTTTTTAATGCTGGCCAGAGGCACTTCAGCTAAATACAGCACAACAGCGAATTCTACTTGCAGTGCCAGCTGTGCACTTTGCCTAGAGGTTTGGAAAGACCTGCTGTGTGTGCCACCCTAAGAGCCACTGCTGTTAACGACCTTCCTCTGGAGTTCTGCTTATCTAAGCATTGCTGCTGAAGTCAGAGGAGTAAAAATGAACACACAGATATATGTTAATAAGAGTAAATCCTGAATCTGCACCTGCTTCTTTTCTAAACATGCTGGAAAGATGATCACTTTCAAAAGCTAGTCCAATTTTGTCCAAGATGTGTTTTGGATGTTTTGGTTATTCAGATTATTTTTTAATTTTTTTTTTAAACAGTTCTTCAGTTAGGATTTATTAAGGAAAACACACACACAGATGTGCACACAGCTTAAATGACTAATAACAGCATCGCTTACAACTTGTAGGAGTTTCATAATGAATACTGATTATCCACAGGAATAGGTTTGAAGCATTATTTAATGCATTCATCACATACTATCCAAATATTTTGAGAGTACTTTCTTTAAAAAATAAAAAAACAAAAAAACCAAAATAAAATAAAAACACACTGTTCTCCACAAACTTAAAGATAGTACAATGAAAAGTTTAGAGGGTAGCACTTCAGGAAAAAATGAAAGTCCTGTAGAGACAGAACAAAACTATCTTGTGTTATCTGTTTACCTAATCTGAACAGATTTGCACAGACAAGTAAACCTTCCTACATTTTGCTACTTTTCACAAACACTTCAGTCAATTTTCTCAAGTTTTGTTTTTATGTGTATGAAAAACAGAATTAATGTCTGAAACTGAATCTAGAACTTGCCACTTGTAAACTTACTGGACTCAAAAACATAGTTTTTCTACCCTTTCTATTCTCTCCCCTCTTTCAAGCCACCCCCCAGAATTCTAACTCTGACATCTTAAACATCAAACCAAGAAATTCAAGGTTAAGGTTAGTTTGTCTACTGCTATAGGATCAACATACCTCTATCAGCTGTAATACTGACAAGGAGACAAAACTAATTCTGGTTTTAACTGTGCAGATGACAAAGACTTTTAATAGCTGCTATTTTGATTAACCAGCTCTCTCCCAAAGAGCATTCGGAAATAAGCAGATTTAAAATTATACAGTCTGCCTATCTTGTATTTGAATGATTTAATACAGCCAATAGTCCTACATAATTACTAGGTTAATTAAATGTTTTGTTGTATTTAGGCCAGAGCAGAGTTCAGGAAAGGTAAACGTGGAGAGGAAATAGAAGAAATACTTCAGCCCAGAACACGCAAATTCTGCTGGTGGTGACCTTTAAAAAAGTTTCTATTACATAAGGTTGAAAATCCTCATCATCTCTGTGTATAGCATGCTGGCATTATTTTTAGAGCATTTTTTCCTTGTTCCATTTTCCTACCCCGTAATGTGGGTCACATCAATTTGTTTCAGCAACAAGTCCTACTTAAGCCTCTAAAGAAAGAAAACAGAAGATGTAGTTTCAGTTCTTTCTCTCATGGTTTGAAGGAGTTTAAATAGAAGCAAATAAAACTCTAGTTGCCATGCAAATACCTACAACTCTGCTATTCATGAGTCTCTGCTCATGGAAAAAATAACTTTCTAAAGTCCTTTACTTAATGCCTAAAACATCAAAGTTTCGTCTGACACTAAGTCAATTTAATTAGGTGCTAGTTCAGAGAGGTGCTATGCATCTGCAGCTCCTACAGACTTCAAAAGAGTCCGTAGGTGTCCCATACCTACAGTAATGACGCAGTCTTGGATCTGTAAGTAGCTTTTAAAACATGTTGTTAGGAGGCCTCACTCACAAGTAGTATTGCTCTCTTCACAAATGTCACGCTACAAAAGATATAGCTGTGTCCTCCAGTTACTACGAAAAGAAATGGTTCCAGAGTTACAAATTGCTACCTAAGCGTTCTTTAGTAATACTAAAAAACCACCTTAAAAACACTAGTGTAAAAAGTGAGAAAGTGAGATATATTACATTAGTAATTAATTGTTGATTATCATTTAAGCAGAACCTCAGGAAATAAAACTGTAAACCAAGAAAACCACTACTGAATAGTTACAAAACCCCCAGGTATAAAATATTTTATAAAGAAAGCTTCAAACAAACAGCAGCATTTGTTACGCTGCCTAAGTACATGCATAGTAACAATGCAACTGCATATGAAGGAGAGACTAAAACTTGTTTCATTTAAAACAAGGCCGAACCACACGCACTGCAGCCTGTTCAAACTCAGCCTATGCTTATCTGCGTACTTAATTTCCAGTGTGTTTAAAGACACATAAGAGGGTTACAATTTCCACTTTAAAGCACGGCTCAAAACTCTTTCATGCAAAAAAGCTAGTCTGTAGGATGCAGTTAGGAAAAAGACTGCTGCAGGCTATCACACAGATTACCAGTTTGTGATCTTCATCAGGAAAGAACCACTTGATGTAAATCAGAACTTCACCGCTCAAGTTCTCTACAATGAAGAATTCAACATAAGAATTAGCACAGGAACACTTTTCACATGTTTCAATGACTCAAAAAAAGGTCCAGCTGAAAATGAACTTTTCTTCTTTTTGTACAGACGATCAGTGAAGGGGTTTTTAGTTTAAAGAAACAGCAATGTTGAAATCCCATCTCTTCATGCACTCTCTAATTAGAAATAAATAATTTAACATACATGCCTTTTACTGCTACTGAATTTTGTTGCCTTCACCAAACCCCTTAAATACCCGGCCACTACATCAGAAGGCGAGCAGTTTGGCTGGATATGCTATGTTCACATGGCGGCTCCATGATGACATGACTGAATATGAAACTCCAGATTTGGCCTCACCCTCCCCTGATGCTCAACCACTTTGTCATCTCTTCCCTTCTACCCAAATGACTTTCCATAAAGCTGTGCACTGAGCCACTCTGGGGGAAGAACAAGAGTCAGCTTTCGGCTTATCAGGTCCCCGTGTGGTTCACCTCGTGCCTGCACAGATACTAATTCAGGTACAGGGGAGGGAAATCGAAGACTGCAGAGCAAGCTCTGACTAGATTAAGCTGACTGCAGACCTACAGCACTGAACCTTAGAAAGGTTTAACCCCTTATTCCCCAACATGACATACATCCCTGGAGTCTGAACACAGACTAGCTCCCACCTCTGACGAGGAATTTTCAGGTGCGTTCTCAAGAGCAATTGCCAAAATCTGACAAAATATACTCCAACTTTCTGTCTCCCTGAGACTATTAATGATACTTGAGGTTTTCCACCTCACATTTTAAACAAGCTCTAACCCCAAGAGACTGTTGAAAAGGTTACCATTTTTGCCTCCTGCCAAAAAGTACAGGAACGCTGATATCCTTACAGCTGTCAAGCACAAGGCTCCTCCATATCTGAACCACCGTATATTTTAGCCCACAATGCCTTCCTGCATGCAGGAAAGACACATCATACAAACACAGAGCAGGGCCAAGATTTCAGCCCACACTGGAACAAAAGGGGCAGGAGAACTTTGCTTGATGTCTTTATCACGTGGCAGCATCTCCAGAAGCAGGGAGAGAAATCTCCCAGTGCTCCAGAATTCTAAAGGAGAAAAAGTACTGATAGAGGGAAGGATCAGGCTCTCATTAGTTTTATGTTAACCCTGCTACACTTAGGTATCAATCTCAAAACCCCAAATCATATTTTCACGAGAAAAAGCAAAAGAGAGAAATCCAAATGCCAGGCAATATGGAAAAACAAGTCACAAAAGCATACATTGTGGTCAAACTGATTGTTTCTCGTCACAGACCTCAGCAGTGAGTTACCATACCTTTCCATAGATAATGGCATAAGAGAAGTTTCATACGGATAGACCTAAGGGATGACAGGGTTGCCTTTTTAGGATTAAGAGCTCATTTAACTCTAGTTCTGGACAAATGAATGAGGATGTGTATCAAGGTTCAGCTATTCCAATTCAAATCTGGAACACAGAGGAATACCTGTGTTAACAATTTTAAGAATGTTACTAACGTGACTTTAATCTGAGATAAGAAAAATGACTTGTTTGAGAAGTTATTGCCTCAAGTTTTGTACAGGACATTGAAAAAAAAAAAGGGGGAAAAAGGGAGAGGGATAGATGCCAGCAAAACTGGCATTAATTTCACTGATGGCACTGTTGCAACAAGCCATGTGAATTACAGATGTTTGGATCATAACTGTTGCTTCCACTATTGCATTTAGCAGATTATTTTACAATAGGTTAAAATGTTCTCCAGGAAGGCCACCCTGAGAAGACACAAGGCAGACAAATGAATCACACAGAAGAGGTGCCTGTCTGCACTGGCATGGTTTTGCTTGGTATTTTCATGTTATTAGCAGGTGTTTGAGGGTTTCCTGGAGTTTTACTGAAGAAACATATACACATACATACACAGTTGTTATTTAAAGACTTTGTCACTGACATCAGCAATTCACGCTTTGAAAGCTAGTTAGCTATTAGATACCGGGTATACAAATGCCATTGAAGTTCAGAGATCTAGGATTATTCTCACAAACCATAATCAACCTTCCTGGTTAAATCCATCTTGTGCTGAATACATAGACATGGTTTTTATCAGTCTGTGCCAAACTGTTTAAAAACTAGTAATATCTGGCACTAATGGCAAAAATTCAAGATCTTTGATTAGTTGTAAGTAACTCAATTAGGCAACAGGATAAGCTTGCTGAAGAAGTCGCTGCGACATTTCTAAAACAGTATATGAAGATTCCACCAGACACAAAGAATTTCTCATCTGACTGCAACAGTCATACAGCAACTCTAACAAAGTAACAACTCTCCATTGTATACTCTAGAAGAGCAAACATGTTAAACATGTTACAAGAAAATATTCTAACATTGAGTTTAAATAGGCAAATCAAAGCGCTGAGCAGCACACTGACTGAATTAATGAGAATTTGTATTAGTTCAGCAAAAACGAGGAGTTAGACTTGGACAAACCAGTCAAAATATTTGTTAAGCCCCACAGAGGGGCTACACTGGCCAGTAGATCAGATCAGAAATTAGAAAGATGGAATTCTTAGATAGGTGGAAGCACCATATTTACATAGAAACCACAGTGTAAGAAACAGATGTCATACTGCAGAACACCGGGGTAAACAGAGAAACGAGAGAAAGCATGTACATCTCAAAGCTCTGAAAGTGGTAATGTGAAGTTCAATGTTCCCAAGAGCCAACAAAAGAGCCTCAAGCAGGAAAAAGTGACCTGTTTAGCTAGTGAACTTTCTCCACTCTTTAGGTAAATTAAGAAGCTAATGGTGAGCCTCACCCAGAGAAAGTACACTATCAAGTAGACTTTACAATAGAGATAAAATGTCCAAGTTCATGCAAATTAACAGGCACAACTACTTTTCTAGAAGTAATATTAGCACAAAATTGCACATGAGTAAGAACATCAGGTCAACTTGAATGCCTACACCAAAAAAAAAAAATTTTCACCAAAAAAACCCCAAAAAAACCAACCACCAGCTAAATTCAAACAAAGTTGAAAAGCCAGGAATTAATGAAAGGATTAATTAAGGGACCTCAGAAGGTTCAAAAGATGAGTAAAAGGAGTTAAAAGCTTGTCAATACATTTTCATTTGGATATATACGGAAGCTACCTGGTTAAAACAGGAAAAAGTAAAATCAAACACCTTCTGGGGTCTCACGGAGAAAAGTATGGGATGTCAGAAGGTAGTCTCGATCATTATTATGGGGATTAAAGAAAATTTACCAAAACAACAGTAGAGTTCTTCGACTTCAATCTGTGTGATGACAACATAATGTCAGAACCAGCAGAAGCAGGATTTTCTGTTCTTAAATACAGCTGACTGCAAACACAGACAATACTTTGTGTTGGAAACGTGGGCTTTGTATAGTGACCACCTTATTGGAGAACTACTCTCCCAATTACAGTTAGAAATACAAAGAAAATAGACATCAATTATTGCAAAACTATAAGATCAGTAAGAATTATGTTTAAGTAAGTCCTTACATACAAACTATAAGAGAAGACACACCCATGCAGCAACATGATAGATGCCTTATCAGTACTCCTACAAGTAAGCATAGCTTACTAAGTAATTTCTGTTTTTTTCAGCCATCTTTATTTCAGAACTAGCTGGGCTGCTGATCCTCACTTACTGAAAGGCTTCACAACCACCTGCCCAAGAAGTTTCCAAATTCTCATCTCATTAAATTGGAGCAAGTTAATTCATGACCAGGTGACATGCATTTGTTCCAGTGCCAAAACGGTCCCTCATCTAATGAAGCTTAAAGTAATATTCCAGCACATATTTATTACTTCATCTACCTGTTTAAAATTGATTTCCTTCCTTTTGAGAGGCCACAGTTGTGGATCCACTGTGGATTCTGTAGGCTAGTGACAAAAAGCCAAACTTTACTGGAAAGATAATAACAAACACTTGTCTCCCTCTCTAAGTAACCCCAAACTCTCAAATTTTAACCTGGTTTTTGCTTCTGTACTCCAAATAAAGTCATTGGTATATCCATACAATTCTGTAAATGCCACTTTCAAAGAATCAGTAGTGATACAAAGATTAAATACTTTTTTTTATTAGCACTGATTTCACAGCTTCTAGTATATGACTTTTGAAAGTAAAAGGTAGAGTTCTACTTCTAAAAAATCTCAAATTCCAATTTTGAGATTTCAGTGAACCTAAAAACACCTATATGAACACTACATTTAAAACTATTTCAGATTTGATCTATTTGTAAGGTTACTGTCAATATTTTCTGATGCAGAAACCTACAAGCAGATTACTACATTCAGATGCAGGCATTGTCTTCAGCGCACAGATTTTTAGATGGGCTGTCAACTTCAGTGCTGCCAGAGCTATGAGCAATGCCTTGGCAAGAAGCCACATCCCCTCCCAAGAACTGCTGTGAAAGTGAATACTACAACATTAACAAGAACAACCCCAAACTTGAGGTTTCCATGCTCCAGAGTCTCAATTACTAGCCTTCTCAAAATTATCGCCTCATCTTATTTTCACATCCCTCAACTGTGGAAGGCTTACTGGCTGCTGTGAAGATTCTGCTCCCCTCTAGCTGTTTCTTTATTCGCTCAGGAGTAATCATCCATTACCTCCTTCTGCAGCTGCAACTAGGAAAACAGCATCAGCTTCATGCTGTAATTTCTATGGCTGTCCAAGGGATTCTAACTAGGACTTGCTGAAACTATAAAAATATTTGTCTAAGTTTAAGAGGTTACATCTTAGGAGGGTGCCTCACGTGTTACTCGTACTGCTTCATCCCCTCATAGAGAACAGTAAATAAAGAGTCCCCGGTGCAATTACACAAACCAGATCTCTCTTAATACAAAGAGATAAAATTTTACTCAGACTGAAAATAAAAACCCACAGAATATTTTTTTTACTTAGAGATTGTTTCCTGATAAATTTATTTTTCAAATGTTGACCGATCTTTAAAGTGCTATTTAAAAGTATTAACAGAACCATGTTTAGTATTTGAAACTGTACCAGGGATACATGTTCTTAATCCATGACTATTGAAAATTTGCATTTAGCATGATTAATACTGGATGATGATCAGACGACTTCCAGTCCAAGCAGGAAGCGTAATCTAGACTCTACAGCATAGGCCAAAATTGAAAAAGAAGGATTTTTTAAAAGAATATAAATAAACCTTTAATCCACGTCTGTGACCATTACAATATGATCTCTAAACTCTTTCATGTTTAACTAGACTTGAAATCTTTTTTCTTAACTCATCATGTGACAGGTGAACTGACCCTATATGGTCCATCCTCTAGTTAACACCATTGCTCACATTATTGCTATATTCAAAGAGGAACAACAGATACTACTTCAGCATTGTGACCACATTTCATCACTGGAGCTCTGTGGGTGTCAAGCACAAAACCAAAAAAGTCACAATGATTACACATCCAATCTCTGATAAGAGCACTTTCTTTCTTCAATGCACTGTGCGTGGTTGTAGAGTGACTCCAGAAGTATATACTTTTTCCCTTTTTCCATCGTGTTCTGCTATGCTTAAAAACGTTACGACAAATAAAGATTTCCCTACTTAAATTGTCCACACGTTAATAGCTTATGAACAGTCAGGTTTGCTAAGGTGTTCTTTACTGGAGGGGGGGAGGGACAGCGGTCTCAAAAAACCTCCTACTTTCATTTTCCCAAGTGTTATCCTCCTTGGTTCTATGCTTAAATAAACCACCAGCTCAGAGGCTACACCTACAATAGATCTAATAACCAGTGTTGCTAAACGGGTCAGCCTGGGGAGATACTCCAACATCCAAGCTCGAACACAGGAGTAACAGCGGCTGAACTAGCACCAGATAACGGTATCCCGGCTCTACCCCCCCCCCCTCCCCGGCTGCTGCAGGAGAAGGTCAGAGCGCGCTTTCCCGGGATACCCGCGGATGCCGAGAGCCGCCCCGGGCGGGCGACCTGCCCGCCGCTCACCCCACCCCTTTCGGGAGCTTTCGGGGAGCGTCCCCACCGCCTAGGCCCGGCCACGCAAGCCTCTCCTCCCCGTGAACTCCCGGGAAGGACGGGAATGCGAGGGACAGACCCCGGCCATCAGTCCCTGCCCCCCTCCCCCAAGCTCCCGCGGCGCCCGGGGCCGGCAGCAGGGGAAGGGGAGACTGCCCCTCAGCCCGCCGGGAAGAAGGCGCAGCTCCCCCGTTCCCCCCAGCCGCGGTGAGGGGCGTCATCGGCCCCTGCCCCTCCCCCAGCTCCAGCCGCCACCCCGCAGCATGACGCCCGGCTCCGTCCCGCCGGGACACCCCAGGCGGGGCCGCGGGAGCCGCCGCCAGAGCTGCAGCCCCGTCACTCACCTCTCTTGGAGCCGGGGCTGGGGCTGCCACCGGTGCTTCGGGAGCTCTTGCGTGAGGCCATGGCACGTCCTGTCAGGCGGCGAAGGGGGATGGAAAGGGGGGGTGGCGGCTGCGCGCGCGGCGGGAGCAGGGGCGGAGCCGGCAGAGCCGCAGCGAGAACTCCGGAACCGCCGCCGCCACCTGAACCCCGCGTGCGGCAGCGCCCCGAGGCCACAGCAGCGCAGCACCGAGCGCCCCGCGGCCCGGCCCGCCCGCCCGCTGCCAGCCAATCGCGGAGCGTCCATGGGCACGAGACGGGGCGACTCTCGGCTCCGATTGGCGGCGGCGCCAGAGGGGCGGGGCAACGGTGTGTCAGCCCGCGCGTGTCCGACGCGCTGCCCGCCGCCGGTGCCTTTGAACGTGGCAACGCGGGAGCGAGCGGCGGCTTCTCGCGAGGGTTCGGCCGCGCGAACGGGCCGGGGCCGGGGCCGGGGCGGTCGGGCGCGCGCCGGGAGGGGCAGCGTCGTGGCGGTCGGTCAGGGCCCTTCGTCAGCGGCCGCCGCCTCCCCCCCCTGCCCCGCTCCCCTCCCTGCTCGAGGGGAGAGGGGCTGAGGCCCTCAGTGCGACAGAGGGGGGAGCGGGGAGGGCGTGCCCGCGGGCTGGCGGGGCGGCGCGGGGGATCGTGCGGCCCCCGGGTCTTCCAGCTCGGTGAGGAGCACGAGAGCTGGGAGGGTGTCCGTGTGCCGGCCCGGGAGGCTGGACGGACGGACGGACGTGGCTCCGTGCCCGGCAGCCCCCGAACCGGTGGCCGGGGAGGAGCCGGCGGCGGTGCGGGTGGGCGAGGCCGGGCCCTCAGGGCCCCCTGCGGGTGAGGGGGCTCCCCGCCGCCCTCCGCCTGCCAGGGGTGGAAAGCTCGGGAAAGTAAAGGTGGCTGAGCGGGGGTTAGTTATCTCTGCGGAGCCTGCGCAAAGCAGCCTGCCCTGTTCCTGACACCCTCCTCCGCTGTGTTTTAAGTGCTGATTACGCATCCAGTTAAATCCGCAAGTGATGGGAGATCGCTGGTTAAGCCTTTCAGAGGGCGCCTTTTCAACCAACACAGTGAAAGAGTTTGAAGTACGCTACATCAACGTAGGAATTCTCAAACAACCTTTTTGAGGTTTTAAAAATACTTAACCTGTGAGAAAATTAACCTCTCTTTCAGAGGCGTTCAGGATGCTTCTTGTTACTCAGTGATTTGGCTTGAGACTTCACTTAAATAGCAGTTTGGCCTAACAGTAAAACTCAACAGCAAGCCCCGCCTTTGAGTCCTGACCATAAATACAGTGTTTCAGGTCAAAGCAAACCATTTTGTAAATTGGAGCCTTGGCAAACGGATGTGTGGAGAGAGAAGGCTTTTCCCAAACCAAAGGTTGGCGCTGTGTTTTGAAGCGAGTAATGCAATGAAGCTAATCAGATATAATCATTTACTGAAGAGCGTTAGTTTGTAATTCTGAATGAGGTTTGAACTGAAGTGCTTAGTCAAGCAGGATGGCAGTATGGGCACTTTAGCCAGTAGAAGTTAAAGCAACTAGTTTTGTGAGCATCAAAACTAATGAAGCCTACTTCTCGGTATCGCCTATGTGAATTCATTGCTATCTAGTACAGTTGAGTATCCAAACTTTTCACGTGGTTATAGCGCTCCAACAAAGTCTTATTTTCACAGAAGTACTTAATAATTTTGAGATGCTCTCCTTCTGTGGAGTGAGGCTGAAACTGCCCATCAAGTTCAAAAGCTTCTAGGGAGGAGCAGACGTACTCATAACCATGTACATCTCATCGCAGAAGAGGGAACAGGATGAATTACTAACATTTCAGCAAATCGGAAAGGACAATGTAAGGAACAACTCATCCTAAGGAAAGCAAGAAAAAATTGATATAATCTGTAACTGGGATTACTGAAAATATAATAGTTAGAGAATTGCCTGTGTGACTGTTTTCTTGTGAGCAGTAATTACCGTCAAGACAACAGCTCTCTGTGGTTAATGTGGGATAGTTTCCTGAAGCTATACTATGGGAAGTGGCAGTTTGATAAGAGATATTAAGACCATTGCAGCAACTGCATGAGCACTGACACGCAGAAGGATATTGCTAATGTTTTACTGCAAACAAAATTTTATACTGTAAATGGGCTGTAAAATTCCTTACTTATGTTTTCATTGGCACACAGCTGCCAGCATTTCCTAGTTGGTGTATTCAGTGACTGCTTGTACACCCTTCTGTCCAAGAAGACTCTCTTGCAAGATTAAAATATAAAACACAGAGGTGCAAGTGCTCATAGCAGTATTGTATCTTTATGCTGATCACCAGCCGCCTGCATGATCTTGTTATTCTGAGGTTTCTGTTGGTCTCCTAGGAAGATTTTTATCTTCCTGGTCCACAGATAACTCTAAACTGGAGAAGAATGTTAGATAAGAGGATCTTCTAGTGATCAGAGAATCATTTTCATATATTCCTGCCTTGTATCTCTGGTCACGTACTTAAAACCCAATCATAATGTGTGTTTTTGGATTCAGCAGCCTTTCAGGTAAACTTAGCAGAAAGCAGCAGGCCTAGTTTTCCTGCTGGGATCACCTGAAGGCAATTCAGATACAGGCTATGTGATCCATGATGTGCCATTGAAGAAGCTTGGGACATGTTGGTGTGACTTATTCTAGAGACAGTAATTAATTTGATTCAAATTTGCCAGGGTGACTTGCAGCAAATGATAGGATGATCCCTTCTGATGTTAAATGTGATGAAAAATGAAGGAGATTTTTAAATGACATTTTGGGAAAGGATGGAGAGGAAAGCAGACAATGTGGATAGGTGAATGTGCATGGGAATGGCTTGTCATTTTTTAAATCTGCTCAATTGTTTTAGAACTATATGTTTGGTACATTGTAAGGGTATGCAGTAACCCACAAGAAGATAAAAATCATTGTGTTCCCAGGGGAAAAGAAACAGGGCAGAAAAGAATGTAACAATAAGGAAAGAGCAAGGCTGTAAGGCAAAGGCAAAGAAGAAAAGCCAGAAAAAAGCAGGAGGAATAAAACCAAGAGTTGCATAATAAAGGCCAGAGGTATGAGACAGAGCCCACAGCAGTCAGTTGGGGCCTTTCCATTTGAATCAGAAATAAAAACCCCTCCCTCTCGACAAGAATCACATTTACCCCACTCCAAACTGTCCTAATTGATGGCTTGTTGAGACTACAGCTAAACTAAATTTATATTATACTGCGTGTCATAAATCATTATATTAAAAGAATGCCACTGATTAATGAGCCCTGCTTGGAAAATAAACACATGGTTTTACTGTGCATTTTGTTTCCATAAATACCTTTGCATTAATGCAGTCACAGCTGTTTTCCTGGCATGATTCATTCAGTAGCACAGTCACTCTGCATTTTGACAGAAAGAAACCTGTCCAAGGTGATAAGCAGAAGCAGCAATGAAATGATTACACCAGAAAAGTATTCATTCTCTAGTCTCTTAATGTCTAAAAGAACTGCAAATATATGACCTGTCTGTAGCAGGGAGAAGAGATGCTGAGTAAAAGAGGCATTATTAATATGAAAGAACCAGTGACATCCGCTAAAGAAACTATTACTTTAGCCCTATATATTTTTAAATTCCTATATGATAGCTGAATAAGCCATTTTGAATCTCCTTTCACCTGGGCCAAATTCAGTGCTATGGTTTCCTGAGTTTAAGCTGCGTGTTCTATTGACAAATCTAATTCCATTCACACTTTTTATCTGAATTTGTCATAAAGTCATCTGTTACACTGCTGATAGGCCATAGCATTTATTGTATCAAAAAGGTATAAAGGGTAATTGAGGGCTTAGAGGGCTCAGCCTTCTTCTCTTGGTGTTCCTGAGCTGTTATTCATGTGTTTATCATTCTAACTGAATTACAGCTGTCCGTTAGATGATGTGGATTTCTCATAAATAAGTGAGTTTCAATTGATCGTTAAGGGAAAGCCCGTTCTCCAACTAGAGGAGAAAAGTATTGTTATGACTTACTAGAATGAAAAGAGGTAGAGGATTCTCAGGATATGCTAAAAATATGTGAAAAACCCTAAGATTTTCAATAGAAAACTTTGGCATTTAAAATGTCAAGGTTTTTCATCGTCCAGATGATACTTTTGTAATGCATGGTGAGTGAACTAAGCACCTTTCTAGCCATTTGGAAAAGATGTGTTCACCAGCAGGCTTGGTGTTTAAAAATGTGCCTTGGGTGAGCTTAGGGCAAAGAGGGCGAGGAACAGGTTTTGCTGTTTGTTTTCTGGGCTATCAAGTTGACACTTGAACTGCTCATCAGCATTCTGGTTTCTAATGAGGTTGCAGGCAGTACAGAGAACCAACATCCAGCCATTTGCATTTGTCAGCCAGATTTCACCAACCACTTACTGAAACCCAGATCAGATGTTTTGGGAAGAGGGGAAGAAAAGAGAAGCTAAAGAGTGTCTCAGTTATCCAAACCTGAACAACTGAGTCCTTTATGGTGGTGTTCCACTTACAGCTAGTTGAATCTGTGGCAAGGAAAGATGTATTTGAGCTGGTTATTCTTAAGGGGGAATTCTCTCTCCTTATTTTTACAATACTTTTATGGCAGTAGACACCTATTGGGTTTCTACATTCTTCTGTCAACTTAGAATGTTTTCGAAATAGTTGGTGATAGTGACAAATGGAAAGCAGCCATTGTTTGGAGACGAATTCAGAAGGATGTAATTATCCAGAATATAAGGGACACAAAGAACTTGAGCCAGGTGAAGTGTGTCTGGTTCTGGAAAAGCGAAAGTTGAAGTGAAGTTTAGTTTAAAATTGCTAAGGTAAAATGTAGGCTATCTATTATAAAGTCTAGGTCAAAAGCTTGTTCTTCTTTCTCTCAGCTGGGTTTGTGTCTACCTCCCCAGTGAGTAACTCAAATAGCATTTTGGCCTTTGGATCCAGAGTATGGCATTGGTAGTCTGGGATTTGTTACAGCATTGCTGGGATTCTGCGGGTCTTACTGCAGATTTTGCCAGGTCTGATTCGGCTAAATTCATCCCTGTAATTACAGCTGAGCATGAACCAAGCTTCTCAGAGCAAGATTTTGATCTGGTGATTAGATTTTGCATAAACTGTGAAGATTATCTGGAATTTCAGTGAAGCCTTTCATCCTGTCACTATGCACCAGCACAGGAATGTGTGGATTTGTCTCCTCCAGCATGACAGGCTCAGGAGAAAAGAGCAAACATTTCTTTTGCACCTGTGACTGTTACTTGTAATGTGTATTCTTGGAAGGACAATCAGAAACTAGCTTTGAAAGGTCTTTGAACAGGAAGTCATACCTTCCAGATGGATTGAGAGCAACTGATGGTGCTCAAATAATGCAAAACACAGGTTGGCTACAGATAAAGACTACAACAAACCAGGATCAGTATTATTTCAATTGTCTTGGATACAAATAAAATCCTCATTAGAGTGGCAGCAAGAGGATCAGTCTCAGTCAGCCATTCCCAATGCTTCCCATCATACCTGCTACTGAAATGAGCAGGAAAAATAAGGAGAAGGTACTTTGCTGCCAGCGCACTTCCTTCTCTTTTCCAGAGACTTAATTTTTTTAGCTAAAGGGGGGAAGCATGAAAATGGTCTCTAGCCTACAATTGCATTTGATAAAACTGCTGTACAGGCTGCATGATACTAAATGAGCTACCTGAATTGCAAGAATCGCTGATCCAAAGTTCTGGAGTTTTGTTTGTTTAAAGAAGAAAAACCTGCATTGGTCATAAATTAGGATGTTCTTAAGCTTGGAGAATGTGTGGAAGAGAGGGTGAACAGAAATAGCAATGCACTTAATAGGTTGTCCTGATGGGTCGTGCTTTACTGTGAGTGGCTTAGCAGCTTTCCAGAATCACCCTGGAATGTTCTCATCAAATCAGCCACCACCCATAGCTGCTTACCCCAGATGCCGTGTCTGAACTGTAGTTGCTTCAGCTTCACACTTTCTAATATAATCATTTTGGGAATTTCTCCACATTAGAAAACAGTTTGTCCAAAGAGCAGCAGAATACACATTGCCTAAATTCCTGGACATTTGTTTCCTTTGTCTCCCAAAACTCTTTCCCACCTCTGCTTCAGTAGCCCTCTGCCTCCCGCTGAGTACCGGGGTAGCACCCCCATGGGATGTTCAGATAACGTGTGCTGTCTGGGTAGTGCAGAGCCGTAAGGCTGGTGTGTCCTGGTGTGGCTGGCCAGCACATACTTGCTGATTAGTCATCCTGTTGGCAAATTAAAGAACCGAGTCCTCTCTAATGAACTTTGTATCTTTAGTTGTAAATAAATATTGCTCGAGCTTATTTAACATCTGAAATGTACTGCAGCCTTCAGAGGCATTTACGTACTCAGTCATTCCAGAAGGAAAGTGGAGATGCTTCACTTAGCTGTATTTAAAATCATATAAAAACTGAAAGCACCTGCAGGAAACAGGTAAACAATAGCTAGTATTGTTAAAACAAACAAACAAACAAAACCGAAAAGAAACAACCAAAAAATCAAAACTGTAAGTGCTAGAGCTTTCCCTGTGTGAGGCCTTTTCAGTACCAAGCAGTTGCTTGGGGATCCCTTGCAGCTAGTTTCAGTCTGGCTGTAGTATAGGGGCAAGGCAGCAAACGAGATGAGTAGTATTCTCCTCAAAATTACAGATTTCAGTAAACGCACACACACAGAGATGTGACTTCTTAGTACAAATTCTTAGATATATCAGCTAGTGTTAGTATTTCCAGGAACGTCACACGCTCCCTCTTTTTTCAAGGTGAAGGACTATAACTTCAGGTTGCTATTTTCATGAAGTGAACTTTATTTCTGTTTCTCTCTAGGCCTATTTCCCTTTTCAGTGATACATGTAGCAGTTGAAGAAATATAACTTAATTATAGGATCTTGGGACACTCTCTACCCTGTATTCATTAGGGAAATGAATTTCAGGGTTAAAACCTTCTGTCTTTCATTCATTAATCTTTGGAGCTGGATGATATGAGTAGGACATGGATAGGTCTGCGTGGCATTGGCCTAAAACTCACTGTAAATTCATCACTCCTGTAAGACAGATAATGAACATTCACCCCAGAGAAGCTGTGGGTGCCCCATCCCTGGAAGTGTTCAAGGCCAGGCTGGATGAGGCTTGGAGCCACCTGGTCTAGTGGAGGGTGTCCCTGCCCATGGCAGGGGGGTTGGAACTGGATGGTCTTTAATGTCCCTTCCAACCCAAACCATTCTGTGATTCTATGATTCTGTGTTTTCTGCCTGGTTAGATTTTTGTGTATGACTGTAAGTAGCGTATTTGAATACACCTGTTTTGGGTTGTAGATTTTTAGTGTTCTTCAGTAAACATTTTCTGCCAACTGTATGCTTCCATTAGCTCTGCTTCAGTTTCCCACAGGTATGTCTTTCCCTCCTATTGGAGCAGAAGAGTTTCAAGAGCGGTTCATTTTACCATTTCTTTAAATAACCCGTAGTGGGTTTTTGGTTTGGGTTGGGTTTGGGGGTTGGGTTTTTTTTGTTGTTGTTTTGGTTTTGGGTTTTGGTTTTTTTTTTTTTTTCAATTCTTCTGGGTATTTCACTGTAATAGTTTCAGAATTTTCTGTTAAAGAAAATTATACTGGACTGATAAGATTCATACCTGGTTGCACTTACTGACAAGTAAAACCCAATTTCTTGCCAAACTTCTCAAATTGAAAGAACAATTGTTTCACTTATTTGAAGTAGCTAGGCATGCTAACTCTTGCTTCGGTGCAGCCTGACTTAAGAAGACGCTTGGCTGTACTGAACATTCGGTGTAGCAATATTCACACTTACTGTATTATTATTATTCTTGTCTCCCCTCAGTGAGTGGATGGGGATACGTATTTATTCACAGGAATAAGTCTGTGACATAGAAATGTATTTCTTTTACTTGATGTGACAGAGCCAAAACAAGTGGAGCAGGCACCTTTTTTTCCCCAGAAAAAAAGGTGCTTTATTTATCTGTTACTCTGTACTAATATTCCCAGAGAGGGCTTTTATCACCCCTGTTGAAAATTGCAAACAAACTGGAAGCAACGTCTTTGACTAAATGCGTGCAGTTAATATTTGCTGTGATGGAATATGTAAATGTTAACAATATTATGGGTGTGTGTATTAAGCAGTCTGAACTGGGCAGGAACAAAGGCTAATTCCAAAAGCCAACAGAGGTGGGGAGTTGGAGTCAGAGGTGTTTGGTCTGAATGGAATGGGAACTGGTAGCCAGAATAGGCGTGTTTCTTAAGAGCCAATCCGCAGAAGGTCTTTGTGGGGCATTGAGTTGCCAGCTGTCAGTTCCATCTGGCAGCTATAAGGCAGTGCCTTCCTCTGGGGAGCAGGTAATAATAATTCGCCTTACAATTTGAGTATCCTGGGAGGCATGGTGGTCATTATAGTGTATCCTGTGGATTATGAGGAGAGACTTTGCTTTGCAGTGGAAGTGCACCATCGTCCTGATGAAAAGTTCTCTGGTTTGTGGATATAGAAAATCAGTTGCATCGAAGGGCTGTCATTCACTCTTAATTCATATGACTGTGAACTTCAAGACTGATCCTTTTTTCATCCAACTAGTCAAGCTGGTCAAGTTTGAGATTAAATCTGGGAAGACTGACGTTTAAAATAGCAAGTTTAAAAAAAATTGAAAAGGACCTCAAGCAGAATCTACCAACATGACTCATGCTGAAGTTACTTAATTTTCGAGGCCCTTCAGCTTCCCTTCTCTCGCTTTATGCGGAATGGGGGTAGGGTGCCAAGTTCTGTATATTATACAGTCAAGAATAGAAGACTGGCATTCAGAGCGTGAGCGGGTCCCAGCTCCACAAGCTGATGGATGCCTGTCATTTGTCTGACATCTGACTTTCCGTACAAGGATTAAAGTTACTGTTTCTCATCAGTTAAGATGCTGACTTGGTTTGCCCATATGTTAAATTTTATAATAAGCACTGGTGTACTTTCTTCCATGCTCTCCTTTCTTTTTCACATTCCACCATAAAACTCTTTTGCCCCTAAAAAAAAAAAATCAGCCCATGGTGAGGCCTGGTGCAGTGTAACGAATAGGATGGTACTGTTTTCTAGTACCCCTTGACCACCTGTATGTGGTCCTCTATGCTACCTTGTGGTACGAGTTCCTTTCAGAGGGAGCCCATCTCTTCTTGTGATTGTATAGTTCCTGTTGTTCTTGGCTGCTACGGCAATATGAGTGAGAATTCACTGAATGGAGTAATGCCAGTGACAGACTCTGGCCTGTTTCCTACACAAAATCCATAAGCACAGTTCCCGTAATGGCTCCAGGATAGTATCGAGTGGCACGTAGAGCTGGATCATACCAACAGTAGCTTTCTTAGCTTCTGTTGGGTTTTACTGATTTAACTCTGTGAAGTCTCTGGCCATAGGTTTGTGGCCTTCAAATTACGTTAGCTGTTTTGGAATGTACTCTCCTGTGGATTCTAAGAGAAAACCACCATTAAATCTTCCTTGAGGGTAAAGACATACAATTCTTACGCTTCTCCCTCAGAGTTCTTGCTCTGTGTTTCCCTAAAGCAAACTCAAACTCATTGGTTAGTGGTAAAATTTTACACCAACTTGCATTTGCAAAGTCATTCTTTTTATTTCTGATTTTATCAGGCCATTACTTGCTTTGTAATAAGCTGGGTTACAAATCCTGCCATTATCTGTTGCCAGTAGGTGGAGGTGAAGTTGTGAAGGTCCAATTATGCTGCACTGTGAGACTTAAATGCAGACGTACAGGAAGATGGTAATATGAACCTACAACACCTATCACAACACATTAACTGAACCAGTCAAGTGTTAAGCCTAATGTTGAAAAGAAGGTATCTTATTTCAGGAACCTGTTTGCTTTACTCATGACTGGGGACTAAAATGGCATGAATGTTAATTTGGAAAAACAGCCTGTGAACCTTTTGCATGCTGGTACACTTGGAATAAAATATTTTATTAACGGAAGCGTATTTGAGATTTGGGATGGAGCGGAGATGGGTGGGGATGCAGGGAACAAATAGGCAAGGAAAGGTGGTAAGAACAGAGTTAGGGAATTTTATGTGCTTAGACAAGTGAACACCATCCAAACAAAATTTTATTTCCTCAAATCAATATCAAACCCAAATACACATTACTAAATGGATTGAATTGTTCTTAATTACTCTTTTACAAAATCTAAGGGTAAGTCTGCTCAGGAGAGCAGACTTTGGCCTCTTCAGGGAACTGATTGTCAGAGTTCCCAGGGGAGAGGGGCCCAAGAAAGCTGGCAAATATTCAAGGACCTTCTCCTCCAAGCTCAGGAGCAATTGATGTCAATGTGCTTAGTTAATCCAAACAAAAGTATTAATGAGCATTTAATATTCCATTAGACAAATAGGTCCATCAGTGTCCTGTCTGGAGGGTATTGCTGTGGCAAAAAGGTGAGACGGGTATTTGTCTGCCTACAGAAGTCCGTGGTGTTTCTTATCACAGTTTCACGTCACAAATTATAGCAGCCTGGAGGTGGTGTGTTCGCCCCACAAGCAGGGATGAGTCCATGTTTTGAATCCCTAGTTGTGTAAGTTCTTCACTTGTAATATCCAAGTATAGACCAGCTAAGGCTGTTTCCCTTTTTTGTAGTAGGCTGCCATTTCCACTTGGATTAATGAAGAACAGTGAAAGAGGATAGTGCAGCATGCCTGTAACACAGTGACAGAAATGGGCTGAGGGATCCTGTCAGGGAAGGTGTAGGATGTTGGTCTCTGTGAAAGTAAGTAAAGCTCTGAAGTTTTCTTTCTGCGAGAGGGGAAATGATGTTTGCGTCTCCACCTGGAAGACCATTGCATTCTTGCCACATGAGGAAAAACTGCACTGGTCAAGTCGAACCAAGAATCTCCTTTGCATGCTTGGAGTGTCTTTCTTCAGATGGGTCTACCCACTTTTAGCTTTCCTTCATCCCAGGATCCTGTGGTGAAGGAGGGGTATCTTAAGACATAGCAAACTTTGCCATCAGTGATCAATTGCTTAATGATTCCCAGCAATTGGAAAGCGAGTCTCTCTGCTGCCCCCTTCACATTTTTCAAGGCAGCCCGCTCCAGGCTCTCACTTTACCCCTGCAGTCTTGCCTGAGTTTTATCAATATTTTCTGTTATTACAGAACGCAGTTACTGTTCTGCTCAATAAGCAGACAAAAGCTGGCCGATACAGTGTAAATGAATCAGCCTATCTGACAGCTAACCTGCCTGGCTGACACTGGGCTGACACAGATTAATTGTCAAAAAACCTGATACACTTGAAACATTTTCTCGTGGATGTCCACAAGTTTTTGAACTGATGGTATTAATGTTGACCTACAGATTAAATACATATCCCAGGGTGTGCCTGGGAATGTTTCCCATCCTATGCTAGGATATACTGCCAGAGAATGAACTTGACTTAAGGTATTATTGGGATAAGAAAGGAAAGTGGCAGGTGAAGTAATTGGGGTTTTTTTCCCTACCAAGGTCTGTAAAACATCTGAGCATCCTGGACTGATTGCAAAGCCATCTCTCGTGCTCACCCCTGTGACAGTGAGTAGCTGTTTTTTAGCGGGGGTGCCAGTGGCAATATGGAAGCTACTGGGAGTAGAAGTGTCTGTTTATTTTATGTTGTTTCTGAATTATCTGATTTGGTCTGAGAAATATTTGTTAACTTGTTTATGTATTCTGGGTAGCTTTTAAAAGAGTATCAATGATGCCTACAGCATTGAAGGGTGACTTTTAAGTCATGTTATGTAGTAAGTAAAATCCAGTTATGTAAGAAATATATACACACAAGTTATAATCCAGAAAGTATTTCATATTTTTAATATATTTGAACAACTTTATGATGCTGAGCTTATTTGCCTGAGTGTAAAGCTATGCATTTTCATTTTGTGTGATGTGCTCATTTACAGTGTCTGGTGGACCATGAAAATAAATTGGAAGCAAAACATTTAATGTAAATGAAATGACCTTGGAAGACATCTATGTATTGAGGTATATAATAGGACTGTTTTCTTTTTCTCTAAAGAAACATATAATGGTTAAAAGACAAGAGAATAGGATTTGGTATACACAGTTCTGTTGTGTACCTAATCTAGAAATGCTGATAAACTTCTGCTCAAAGAAAAGGTTAAAAACCAAGCATCAAGATCAGTGATACACAGAGCCAGCTGCTCAGGACTACACGTGAGGAACATTCCTTTCTAATCTTTGTAGGTGATCAGATTGTGCCCTGACATGGCACTCTGGAGGGCTTATATTACCTTAAGCTGGCTCAGCAAGTGACTGTTGTTGAGTTGCCAACTCCAGCCCCGTAAAAAACCCTTGTGACCCATATGTGGTATATTCATGTTGTAGGGAATGTAATGTTAGCAGTATAAATCTCTCTTAAGTTAAATTGGATGTCCTTTAGTTTGAAAGGTGATTCGTTAGTTCTAATTCCACAAAACAGAAGTCTCTTTTCATTAGGAACTTCATACTTTTCTGGAGATATAACTTTTGTTCCCCAGACAGAGTGATTCTATAGTTAATTATTTTTTACTGTAGGATCATCTGGGTTTTCCACTGGCTTTATTTTTTGGTCTTTGCTCCTGTTGAGCATTTACTTATTTTAAACTGTAATAACCAAAAGGACCCTAAGTGTTTTCAATAGACTTCAGTATTAATATGTTTAATCCTTCTGGACAGAAACATCAGAGCTGGGGGGATGGAGGGGTGCGAAGATTAGCTGTTTGTCACCAAAGGCAAAGGGGAACAACCTACTGTCTCTAATTTACATAAATCACTGTGTTATTTATTCCTAGTTCCACACCGTACTGTTTTCTTGCTGCTTTAGATGTTCTGGCTAGGTTAATATTTTGTTCTAATGACAGGACAAATGTTGTGCTTTGTTTCAGGGTTAGGGAATCATCCTGACTTAACAGGCAGGGGATTGTGATTGTGAATTGAGAATGGGATTTAAGTTTGGCGGGATGTCCTCCAAAGTTCCTTTCCAGCCATATTTTTTCTATCATTTTGAGGGAAGGGTATGGAGTTCTGTCCAAGAAACCACAAAAGCCTCTCTTAATAAACAAAAGCAACCCAATGGTAGCAGTCTAGTCTAGCGTTCTTGTTCCGAACCCTTCACCTGGATGACAGAAGTTGTGGTCCTTGGGTCTGGAGGATCTGTTTTGGTCCTTGGGATCCTACAGGCTTGGACTGACGTGGGGCCAGGGTGAACTAGTGGCAATTTTTGCAGAACAAAAGGGACTTTGATTGTCAGGCTCAGGAAGATGAGCTGTAGTTGCCCGATGGTAATACTGAGCTGATTTGCAGGAAGGGTTGTCTGAAGTGTAGCTGTGCTGCAGTGTGGGGAGTCAATACTTTCTCTTACCCAAACAGGCAGTACAAACCTGAACACCACCAACCAGGCAGCAGTGGCCCAGTTCATGTCACAGAAAAGAGTCATGTCAGAGGCCACTGGAGCAGAACTGTGTGATACATAAGTCGCTGGACTCAAACAGGTGTGAAAAAAGAGCCAACTTGAGATAATGACGCATTGGACCCATGGGCGCAATTCTTTTCTGACTCAATTGCAGCTCAGTAAACCAGATAGCAGTAGGAATGGTGTTATGACCATACTCCTGTTACACAGTAGATTTTGCTCCTTTTATTGAGTGTATGGCTCATAAATGTGCACATAGAATAGAAATATGATTGTGTGCCTTCTTTCCTCACTCCTCTTTTCCTTAAGTACTACCAGCTCTCAGTTTTGCAGGGGCTGGATAAGGCAGAACCGTGGTAACTGTGATTAATAGACAAGCTAACCGAGCAAACTGTAATGTAAGACGTGATGGGAGAAGGAAAAAACTTGGAAATACAAATGAGATTGTAGAGATCCTCTAGCTGAGCCAAAGTGGGAGGTGGGGATAGTGAAGGTGTGGTTGTACCGCTGCTAGACTAGAGCTGGCCTGCTCCAGACCACTTCAGATGAATCTGCCTCCAATAACGTGGCCACCCCACAACCTAGGTAAAGTCACCAGAAATATTCTGAACAGCAAATGTGTGGGCCCACGCTCACAAAGATTCTCAGAATCTGTGAGTAAAGAAAAGGTGAACAGAGGGGATTGTTTAGCTTCTCAAATCCAGAAGAACAATTCTGAGTGGGGATTCTGGTCTTGTTCTTTTAGAAGAGAAGCTGTAGCAGATTGTATCTCATCTTTGTTGTTCTAGCACTTGTATGAATGATATTTATGTGCTGTATCTTTTGTTCACCCAGGTATCTTGTTTGTATTTTTAATTGCTGTTGGGTGACTGGGATAGGTGAAGGAATTTCTGGGAAAAGAAGTTTTATAATCTGTCCTGCCTAGGGATTAGAGATCCACATGATCAAATCTGTGATCATGATGGGCACAGACTTTGACTGAGCTTCTGGTATATCTTGTGTTTCTTCTCCTTGAAGGTACAAAACAGATCGTTGTGTAAGATGTGATGCAGTAGTGTTATATAGAACATGCAATCCAGATAGAATTGGGATAGAATCCTAAGTGTTGTGTGACTGTAGCACACACATAAACAAAGAGTAGCTCTGGGAAGACAGTTATTGCAGCAGCATGGAGATTTGGGGCTGCTCAGACCTGTAAAAGCAGCCTGTAGGCAATACTCAGAAGGCTGTCGTAAATGATAAGAGTTTCTAGCTGACTGTCAGTGTAACTAAGCACCAAAGAGTCATCTCTGGTTTTGTGCCAAAATAAAGCAGATACAGATTCAGGTCATACAAGGGAACGTGAAAAATCTATAGAAGACACTCACCACAGGAGATCTATACAGTAATACCCAGCACATATCCCTGCACACTCGGCCACTGTATTTAAAATGTGTCATCTTTTTTGAGACTATTCTTTAGTCTGAGAGTCTTTTTTGAGAGACTTTTTGGAGTACCTATACTGTCCAAAAAAACCGCTACTGTTGTAGTCACTTGTTTTGTATGAGTAGAAACCTTACACAGAGCTAGCTGTTGTATGCCTAGGGATAAAAGGTCAGGTTCTTTTCTGAGGAAGAACTGTCCGTGTGATGATTGGCGGGTCATTTTGCACTCCTTAGACCTTGACTGCGATCAGAGGAGACATCTGCTTACTGAGAGGTGGCATAAAGTAGAGACACGGTCTGACCTAGCAGGTTCCCAAATACAGTTCAGCATTTCATGGACTTAGCAGCTCAGTTTTGAAGACAGCGTGTGTATAAATGAGCTTAGCACAGTTCCTGAGCTAATGAGCTCTGACTCTTTGCCGCTGCACAATAACTGGGGCACAGAGCTGCACTAATGCAGTTTTGTTGCTCCGTGGCCTGGAGCTGGCTCATCGTTCTTAGATTTCTATGGGGCGTGCTGGCCCTGCACCATGCTCAGCACAGTCAGAGACCCTTGAGGTCTGCCTGCACCCATCAGCGTGGAGTGCTTCGGGACGTTGTTTTCAGTGTCCTTTGAATGAGTCCCAGCTGAGTCTGGTTGTTCTGCTCTTTAGGGCTCCTCTAGTAACTTTTTGGGCAGTAAGTGGGGTGGGTCTTCTTCAGGCTTGTGATTTACCAGCTTTTTGTAAAGGATAACATTGCTTTGTTCCAGAGAAAGCTGGGTTGAAGACACCTTACTGGATCCCAAAGCAGTGACAAAAGCTTGCTTAAACTCCTGGTTTTTCTTTAGTCTTTCAACTCTATTATCAGACGTGTGAATGTGCCGTTTTGGCAAGGTGTCATTTTCCAGTTCATTGCTTTGGAATGCCATGTGAGAAATGTGCATTCACATTACAAGCCGCTTTAATGGGTAATTGGATAAGTGCGATTTAATGAGAGAGATGAAATTTTTTAAATCAATGTTTGTGTAATTCATCTGTCAAGAAATTAACCTTATGCTGTAACATAACGTTGAGGGAGACAAAATAAAATAATGAGATGAATAAATTATCATGTACCGAGCATTTGTGTTAGATACGCTCTTTCTTCTTTCCAGTTGTTGCTGTTAATAATGCTTTTTGCAAGAAAAGGAAACGATGATGGGGCAAATGAAGGTTTAATTGAGACTTTCATTTTGTTTCAGTCCAGATTTTGACAATGGCTTCTTTGCTAGAAGTGGCCAAGTTGCCTCCTGTCTGGGACTCAGAACCCCAATGTTCAGATGCCCAAATACTGGAGCACACAACTTCCCCCAAGATAAAGATATGTTCAGATTTTTAAGCGGTTGCTTAAGAATGATCTCAGTGAGATTTTGATGCTTGGTTAGCGTTCTTTTGCTAATGTTTGTCTGCGGCCTTTGGTGGTAAATTCCAGGTTGTGACAGCAAGCTCTGTCACCAGTACTGAACGCTTTTGGCTGTAAGTCGTGCACCTGAAATAACTGGCAAAGAGTGAGACAGCATTTGCTGGGGATACTCAATGCTTAGTCCTACCCTCCAGAGTTCCCTTTGGATTACTTTTCACTCTTCATTTTCTTGCATTCCTCTCTGAATCTGATCACCAGATTGCTTACATCTGTCCTCGGCCGCTTTCCCTTGGGCGCGCTCTCATCCCAGGCTACACAGGACAATTGAGTCTTTGGCAAGCTTGTTTTTAATTGCTCTGGTCAGGGGCTGCAGCCGCTGGGTGAACTGGCAGTGGCGGGAGCACACGTTGTTCAAGTGAGTGTGCACCCAGCTGCTGCCAACTTCCCGCAGCAGGACCTGAGTCTGTCGGGTGGCCACTCAAGGGGTGCACACCTTCCCCCACTGAGCTCCTGCCATCCCCGTTTCTCTTACCATGGGAAGACCCGGAGAGGTTCCCACGGCTGCGCACCTGCTGACCGTGAGCATGATCCTGCCCTTGTTCGCAGCGCGTGCATCTGCACTTGGGAGCTGGGCCGTCGTCTCGGCTTCCCTGCACATTCTACCCCATCTCCGTGTGAGTTCTCTTCCTGGGCCAGCGCCCAGGGAAAGCTCCCACAGAGTGCCGTGTTTGACTGGGGGCTGCAGCCACAGGCGGGAGCACGGATAACGCCGCTGCATCTATCGGGCTGAACGGATTGGGGTGGTCCGCAAAAGGGTTGAGGTTCCTAGGGGTGATCACCGGTGCTGACCGAGTGGCCTGATCGACCCCCGCAGCTGCTTGGCGCTCTGCCCTCATGGCCCGTAAGGTGTCGGTGACTAACTTCCAGGTGGTTGCCAACCCCATTGCTGTCTGATCCCCCTTGGCTGCCGCTTGCCATATTTTCTCCCCGACCTCTTCCCAAGTCTCAGGTTTGAATGCTAAGGCAGGGTCAGGAGCGTAACCCTGTTCCTGGCACCATCTCAACAGCTTCCTAATGGTGCTTTCATCATATTGAATCCCTCTGTTAGAGAGGATATGTAGCAGGATCTTAACGACTGCTCCTTCTTCCTGACTCAGTTGCTGACCCATGCTACCCCAGCTGCTCACCTCTTGGGCGAGAGTCCTGCCGCGATGATTTCTTCTGCTCCCTCAGGCTGTCCTCCGACCCCCTGCACCCGTACAGCCCAGCAGCTTCCAGCCGGTCTCGCCTCGCCTCCGCAGTTGATCTCCTTCTTTGCTGATCACATCGGGGTCTCCACTTGACGAAGCGATCGATGATGGACTCCAACACAACTCGATGAGAGTTGTAACTGAAGACCTTTATTCGCGAGAAGCGGCTGCAATATATACAGTTTGAATTCCTGATCACGCGCTCAAGCCTTGCTGATTGGTTACATTGGTTTTGCCATACGTTGTCCACGCGCCTTAAGCTAATACATGATTGGCTAGCACTATCCGCCCCCGTCACCGTCTACATCCTGGAGCCCTCAGCTTGGTTCCTGGTTTTGCTCTTGCTTCATCACTCCTCTTCCTCTTTTTGTGTTCTCAAGTACGCTTCAAGGTCGTGGGCGGCGGCCTGCTGCGGCCTAATGCTGACTGCAGCCTACTCTTGCTCTGGTATCATATGACCATCCTCTGCCAAAAATGATCCCACAACTTGGGATCCTGTCACACCACAAGCACCTGCTCAAGCCAGGGGCCAGCTCCTGCCCTATGACATCACAAACACTTGCAGAAGCCAGGTGCCTACTCCTGGCCTATCAGCTCCTCAGGTACCAGTGACCTCACAAGCACCTGCACAGCAGGAGCCTCCTCACGCCCAGTAACTAAAAGGGTTTCTTTTCTCACTGCCTCAGGTTAGGTTATGATTGCATTTCATACAGTAGAAAATCAAAGAATTTTGTTCTAGGCATTTTTCCTGGGGCGGGGGGCTGTCTCGACTTCCCTAGAAACATATACAGTTACTTCCCACCTTTGAGGCCCACCTATTGGGTCAAATCCCACTTTGATTTTGGGTCAAATCCCACTAGCTCCCTGTTAGGATGCTTCCACAATTAAACCTTCATCTTGAGCTGTCTTCCACTGAACAGGACCAGCTCCAGGATCTGAATATACACAGTCCGTCCCCGAGATTCTTTCAGAAATGCAGTTGATCTTGATGCACCTCATTGACATTTACCACCTCACTTTAAAAATGTTGTGTCCCTGGTACCGGTAAACAAAACTATCATCTCCTGTGAGAATGGTAAAGTGAATATGCTAATGGATTTCCTCCTACGGCAATATAAACTGTGAACTCCATCCTGCACAGCAGAGAAAGACTTCGTTTTGAGCGCCTGATTTCTTTAGGCATTTTAGCGAACCATGTTTAACACAAGCCACACTTTTCTCAACATCAAAAATGACAATAAGGTATTCTATTAATTTTACTGTTGAGATGAACGTGATTGCATCCAGATAGCTTGGAAAGGACCGTGGATGGTGACGGGTATATATCCCTGATACTGACCGAAGGAATATTCCCTTTTGAGAGGTAATTCTAACTTCCAGAAAAAGTCATCAAGAAGGATTTGTTTGATTTCAACAGGAAAGAGCCCAGCTCCTTGTCAAGTTGAGAGAACAAGGCAGAGAAGACAAGGACTGGACTTTTGGATTCTTAAAGGCACCTGTGCCTTTTTATCCTGACCTCAAAGCTCACAGAAACTCTTCAAAAAATAAAGTGAGGCCCTGAACTTTCATAAGAGACAGACACGTGTTTGTGCTGATTGACTGTGATGTTTATTCTTGTATGTAAAGGCTGAAATGTTCAGTTAAAGCTTTGGGCAACAGCGCAAGTGGGGCGGGAAGGAGGACGTTCAGCTGCAGAGGCCTCTGGGCGCCGTTTACAAGGAACCGCCTTGGCAGCAGTTCACTGTAGCCCGAATGCTGAAAAACTGTTTTTTGAAAAACTGTCTCAGGCCACGTTCAGAAAGCACCAGAATGTAGTAAATGTTTCTATTGATTTTGCATTATTAAATCCTGAAAAATAACCCAGCTTTGCATGATATCTAATTTATTTGATTTGGCACGTTAATCATTCTGTCCTGAAGACCAAAATGAACACCGCAGCGCTTCTTCACTCTGGAATTCGATGCCTGCAGAGGAATTCATTTTTTTTCAGTTTATTTATTCAGGAATATGAAAAAGCTCTGGTTTTAAAGTGTTCAACTGCTTCACCATTTCCACTGATATGAACTGCTAGTCTCTTGGGGACTACTATTTTAGGGTCCTGACAAAAAGTGGGTAGGACCCAGCTGAGTCTTAACGATGGCGAGAAGTGGACTGGGGCCGCAGTGGGCCGTGGAGGAGACAGGTCTTAATGATGCGTATTGAAACTGGAAGACCAGATGTGCATTTGGGACACCGATGACCAAGTGAGCGTTATATTGCAGGCGTTTGCGCATTTGGCATCCACATTAAAATACAACCCAGGTCATACAACCTAAAACGTCTCGGTTGCACTCACCACATCTCTAGTGCTGATTTGTCAGAACTGAAGGTGACAGTCACGCGCCCTGTCCTTAAGGCCGTAATGTCACTTTCTCTCCTGTAGTGTATCTCTGTCTGGAGGCGTATTGAGATAATTACACCTTTCATTTGTACTTTAAACCCATTGGCTTTGCCTGAAAAATAACCTAGCTTGCATTCAAGTGATGGATACTCTACTATAAAATAAATATTACCAAGGAGTTAATGACTTTTATGTTCAATCCAATATTCACAAACTATATCCTCACGCCTTTTAACCTGAAATCTCTTTTAAGAAAAGATGTTTAAATTCCACATCTGGAAAACAGATTTTTTTTTTTTTTTTACCCTGTCTCAAATACAGTAAAATAACTTCTGAACAGACCTGAGCTCTTTAAATGACTGCTCAACTCTTCCTTTCCACCGTGCTTCACTGCTGACCTCTAATGAGCAGTAAGCAGATGCCGGAATTCTTTCCAGAGAAGAAAGCATACCCTTTTCTGAAGTTACCAAACGCTGAACTGGAGAATACATTTGTACTCTGGAGTAAGCAGTGCTAAGAGGATATTATTGCAGAAGGGCTATTGAGTTTTAATCTCACTGTGTCCCTGCATAATCATTTCCACCTATTGAGAGGGACATGGGCAGTTTTACGCTTACGCTTAGACTGAGGGTTGTTAAAAGTCACGGAAGCAGCAGCACGATACTTACACCGCTGGGGAAAGAACAAACAACACCACAAAAGTCATATTACAATATTAACACAAGTTCCTTCCCATACGGGTTTAGGCTTTCAGAGCAAGTAGGAATGCTTCCAAGAGTTGCTGGATTAGATTCCTGTGTCATTCTTCCTAAGGAGCTGCTTTCCATTGGAACATGTGATATAACCGGGAGATGGTACTTTTTAACCAGCGTGAACTAGTAAAATTTCATCAGGTCAGAGTCAAATCTGCAAAGACAGGACATGACACTCAAGTCCGGAGCGCTTCTAGAACCAGGTGTGCAAACCTCATGGGAATACAAGTGAAACCTGAGTGTTTGTGAGAAGCAGCTTTGTAGTATATTGCAAAAAGAGGAGACCCTTGAAATAGTCTCACACATCTCTCCCTCGGTATGTGCTTGGCTGGTCAGGAATTTTGCTCCTGAGGAATACTGTATACTGTGTCAAGCACGTGACACTGAAAACCGTATTAGGTTTTCAAAGTATTCCATAGACTTCAGATGGTTAACGTGTTTTCAGTTCTGATATTTATTGTAAATGCATGTCAGTTGTCCCGATGTTTTAGCTGTTTACCCCTCATGCTATTGCATCATGAAGTTGTCATTGTATAATTTGACCCTCTTGTACAATGTGTAGGGTAACAGCTCTTACGTTACCGTCCTCCCTGCGGGAGGATAAAGCTCTAGTGGACACGGGTGCACAGTGTACCCTCATGCCATCCAGCTGTGGAGGGGTACAGACCATTAGTATTTCTGGTGTGACTGGGAGCTCTCAACAACTGATCGTGATGGGGGCTGAAATAAGCCTGACTGGGAAGGAGTGGCAAAGCCCGCCGTCCCCCCGCCTTGTGACTGTCTGAGATGCCCCGTGCATCTTTGGCATAGACTGTCTCAAGAGAGGGTACTTTAAGGACCCGAAAGGGTACCGGTGGGCTATAGAGACTGAGGACATTGAGCAGCTGTCTGTTCTGCCCGGTCTCTCAGGGGACCCTTTTGTTTGGGATTGCTGAAAGCTGCAGACCAACAGGTGCCAATTGCTACCACAACAGTGCACCGGTGACAGTATCGCACTAACTGAGACTTGTTGCTTCCCATCCAGAAGCTGATTTGTCAACAGGAGAGCCAAGGGGCGATCAGCAAAACCCACTCACCCACACACCCCATCTGGCCAGTGCGTAAGTCTGATGGAGAATGGAGACTGACAGTGGACTATCGTGGCCTGAATGAAGTCACGCCACCACTGAGTGCTGCCGTGCCGGGCATGCTGGAACTCCAGTACGAGCTGTAGTCAAAGGCAGCCAAGTGGTATGCCACGACTGACATTGCTAACGCCTTCTTCTCCATTCCTTTGGCAGCAGAGTGTAGGCCACAGTTTGCTTTCACCTGGAGGGGCGTCCAGTACACCTGGAATCGACTGCCCCAGGGGTGGAAGCACAGCCCTACCGTCTGCCATGGACTGATCCAGACTGCACTGGAACAGGGTGCAGCGCCAGAGCATCTGCAATACATTGGTGACATCATTGTATGGGGCGACAGAGCAGATGAAGTTTTTGAGAGAGGGAAGATCATCCAAATCCTCCTGAAAGCTGGTTTTGCCATAAAGCAAAGTAAGGTCAAGGGACCTGCATGGGAGGTCCCTAGGAGTAAAATGGCAAGATGGACGTCGCCAGATGCCCATGGACGTGATCAACAAAATCACAGCCATGTCCCCACCAATGAGCAGAAAGGAAACTCAAGCTTTCCTAGGTGTTGTGGGTTTCTGGTGGATGCATATTCCAAATTACAGCCAAATTGTAAGCCCTCTCCACGAAGTGACTCTTAAGAAAAACGATGTCAAGTGGGGCCCTGAGCAGCGACAAGCCTTTGAACAGATCAAGCAGGAGATGGTGCACGCAGGAGCCCTTGGACTAGTCCAGACAGGGCCAGAGGTAAAGAATGTGCTCTACACCGCAGCCGGGGAGAATGGCCCTACCTGGAGTCTCCGGCAGAAAGATCCAGGGAAGACCCGAGGTCGACCCCTGCGATTTTGGAGCTGTGATACTGGTAGCTTATGAGGGAGTCCGATCTGCCTCAGAGGTGGTTGGAACCGAAGCACAGATCCTCCTGGCACCTCGACTGCCAGTGCTGGGCTGGATGTTCAAGGGCAGAGTCTCTTCCGCTCATCATGCCACTGACGCTACATGGAGTAAGTGGCTTGCCCTGATCACACAATGAGCTTGAATAAGAAATTCCAGTCGCCCAGGAATCTTAGAAGTGATCAGGGACTGGCCAGAAGGCAAAGACTTTGGGATGTCACCAGAGGAGGAGGTGACACGGGCTGAAGAAGCCCCTTTGTACAACGAGTTGCCGAAAACCAAGAAGCAATATGCCCTGTTTACGGATGGGTCCTGCCCTGTTGTAGGGAAACATCAGAGGTGGAAAGCTGTTGTGTGGAGTCCCACACGACAAGTTGCAGAGACTGCGGAAGGCCAAGGTGAATCGAGTCACTTTGCAGAGGTGGAAGCCATCCAGCTGGCTTTGGACATTGCTCAACGAGAGAAATGGCCAGTGCTTTACCTCTGCACTGACTCATGGGTGGTGGCAAGTGCACTGTGGGGGTGGCTACAGCAATGGAAACAGAGCAGCTGGCAGCGCAGAGGCAAACCCATCTGGGCTGCCGCGCTATGGCAGGACATTGCTTCCCGTCTAGACAACCTGGTTGTCAAAGTGCGTCCTATAGACGCCCACGTATTCAAAAGCCGAGCCGCTGAAGAACATCGATACAACCAGCAGGTGGATCAAGCGGCTAAGATTGCAGTGGCTCAGGTAGATCTGGACTGGCAACCTAAAGGTGAGCTGTTTATGGTTAGGTGGGCCCATGACACCTCGGGCCACCAGGGGAGAGATGCCACGTACAGATGGGCTCGTGACCGAGGGGTGGACTTGACCATGGACGCCATTGCGCAGGTTATTCACGAGCGTGAAACGTGCTGCAGTTAACCAAGCCAAGAGGGTAAAGCCTCCTTGGTATGGGGGGCGATGGCTGAAATATAAAAATGGGGAGGCCTGGCAGGTTGACACACTGCCCAAAACCTGCCAGGGCAAGTGCAATGTGCTCATAATGATCCACAGGGTGGCTGGAAACATATCCTGTGTCCCATGTCACTGCCCAAAACACCACCTTGGGCCTTGAAAGGCAAGTCCTGTGGCAACACGGCACCCCAGAAAGGATTGAATCAGATAATGGGACTCATTTCTGAAGCAGCCTCATGGACACCTGGGCTGAAGAACACAGAACTGAGTGGGTGTACCACATTCCCTACCGTGCACCTGCCTCAGGGAAGGTGGAGCGGTGCCATGGGCTGTTAAAGACCACCCTGAGAGCAATGGCGGGCGGAACACTCAGGAATTGGGATGCCAACCTAGCAAGGCCACTTGGTTAGTTAACACCAGGGGATCCGTCAATCGAGCTGGCCACGCACACTCAAACCCCCTACGGACGGTAGCAGGAGATAAGGTCCCTGTAGTACGTACTAGAAGCATGCTGGGAAAAACGGTTTGGGTTCCTCCCACCTCGGGCAAAGGCAAACCCATCCGTGGGGTTGCTTTTGCTCAAGGACCTGGGCGCACTTGGTGGGTGATGAGAGAAGATGGGGAAGTCCGCTGTGTGCCGCAGGGGGATTTGATTTGGGGAGAAAATAGCCCATAAATTGCAGTGCATGTGGGACATGAATTGGTGCCACTAACCCCTGGTTTTGAGCTTTATGTTACAGGCACCTGCTATGGTAGAAACTACCCCACCCTACAGAGGTCCAGCCTGGCCAGGAGCACAGCAGTGACCTGGCCTGAGCTGGCTTCGGCGCCCAACGATCCCACGCAACCCTTCCACCTGTGCCTGTCCTGAGTGACCCCACACTGATGAAACCTGAAGTCATGGACTAATGGACATTGTGCCGAGACGGTCCATAGACTGAGGGAATGATGTGTGTGTGGGATGTGATGGGAAAGGGGGAGTGGGCTGATGAGACTTTATGGAACAGCGTGGGGCGTGAGCATGATGTAAATGGTGTGAAACAAGGGGTGGAGAACGTGGTGGTTTCAGGCGGGATCAAGCTGCTCTCCTGCACAGAGCTGGCCCGCCCACAGCGGCCGAGGGATTTTGTTTCATTCCAAGATACGTCAGGCTCAGTGGTCAGGCTGGGCGCACGCGCAATTTGGGAGGCGCCAAAGTGGCCCTGGGGAGTGGATTTGTTTAGGCTTTTGAGGCTAGCAGGTAGCTGTGCCGATGGAGGTTTTTGTTAGCTCTTGGAGGTCTCTTAGCAGAGAAGCAGCTTCTTTTGTTAGGCTGGTGGGAGAGTTGGTGGGTTTACTTCCTCTCGGGCTCTGGGGCTTGGGGGGATTTTTCTCTCCACTCTGGCTCAGGGGTGTGGGGTTTTTTTCTCTCTGCTCTTGGGCTCGGGGTTGTTTTTTTCCTCTCTGCTTGGATTTTTCTTCCTCTTTTGGAATCTTAAAAAGATGGCCCAGGTGGTGGGGACCATCAGTGGCAATGTTTGTAATGCCTTGGTTCCTTGGCTCTCTCGCACTTGGGAGAAGACAACATGAATCACACACCGGCAACCTGAGCCTCTAAGTGAGCAGCACTGGGGATGCTCTGTTCCCGGGCACTTCTTTCCCTGAGATCTCTACATGCTAATGTAATAGGCTCAGCAGGTAGAGAAGGCTTCCACCCGTCTGGACCAACAGGGTGGGCTTTCATAAAGGAAGTCTTGAGTTCAAAATTTCCAAAACCCCCGAACCTCTCTGTTCATTCTGCACTGTCACACTCTACAGAAATCAGAAGCGCCACTTGGGACTGGGTTAGGTTGTGATGGCAATTTTGATGCTTGGTTAGCGTTCTTTTGCTAATGTTTGTCTGCGGCCTTTGGTGGTAAATTCCAGGTTGTGACAGCAAGCTCTGTCACCAGTACTGAACGCTTTTGGCTGTAAGTCGTGCACCTGAAATAACTGGCAAAGAGTGAGACAGCATTTGCTGGGGATACTCAATGCTTAGTCCTACCCTCCAGAGTTCCCTTTGGATTACTTTTCACTCTTCATTTTCTTGCATTCCTCTCTGAATCTGATCACCAGATTGCTTACATCTGTCCTCGGCCGCTTTCCCTTGGGCGCGCTCTCATCCCAGGCTACACAGGACAATTGAGTCTTTGGCAAGCTTGTTTTTAATTGCTCTGGTCAGGGGCTGCAGCCGCTGGGTGAACTGGCAGTGGCGGGAGCACACGTTGTTCAAGTGAGTGTGCACCCAGCTGCTGCCAACTTCCCGCAGCAGGACCTGAGTCTGTCGGGTGGCCACTCAAGGGGTGCACACCTTCCCCCACTGAGCTCCTGCCATCCCCGTTTCTCTCACCATGGGAAGACCCTGAGGGGTTCCCACCACTGTGCACCTGCTGACCGTGAGCGTGATCCTGCCCTTGTTAGCAGCGCGTGCGTCTGCACTTGGGAGCTGGGCCGTCATCTCGGATTCGCCGCAGGCTCATCCCCATCTCCGTGTGTGTTCTTTTCCTGGGGCAGCGCTGAGGGGAAGCTGCAGCAGAGTGCCGTGTTTGACTGGAGGCTGGAGCCGCTGGGTGAACTGGCACTGGCGGGAGCACACGTTGTTCAAGTGAGTGTGCACCCAGCTGCTGCCAACTTCCTGCAGCAGGACGTGAGTCTCTCGGGTGGCCACTCAAGGGGTGCACACCTTCCCCCACTGAGCTCCTGCCACCCCCGTTTCTCTTACCATGGGAAGACCCGGAGAGGTTCCCGCCGCTGTGCGCCTGCTGACCGTGAGCGTGATCCTGCCCTTGTTCGCAGCGCGTGCGTCTCCACTTGGGAGCTGGGTCGTCGCCTTGGCTTCTCTGCAGGCTCATCCCCATCTCCGCGTGTGTTCTTTTCCTGGGGCAGCGCCGAGGGGAAGCTCCCACCGAGTGCCGTGTTTGACTGGAGGCTGGAGCTGCTGGGTGAACTGGCACTGGCGGGAGCACACGTTGTTCAAGTGAGTGTGCACCCAGCTGCTGCCAACTTCCTGCAGCAGGACGTGAGTCTGTCGGGTGGCCACTCAAGGGGTGCACACCTTCCCCCACTGAGCTCCTGCCACCCCCGTTTCTCTTACCATGGGAAGACCCGGAGAGGTTCCCGCCGCTGTGCGCCTGCTGACCGTGAGCGTGATCCTGCCCTTGTTCGCAGCGCGTGCGTCTCAACTTGGGAGCTGGGTCGTCGCCTTGGCTTCTCTGCAGGCTCATCCCCATCTCCGCGTGTGTTCTTTTCCTGGGGCAGCGCCGAGGGGAAGCTCCCACCGAGTGCCGTGTTTGACTGGAGGCTGGAGCTGCTGGGTGAACTGGCGCTGGCGGGAGCACACGTTGTTCAAGTGAGTGTGCACCCAGCTGCTGCCAACTTCCTGCAGCAGGACGTGAGTCTGTCGGTTGGCCACTCAAGGCGTGCACACCTTCCCCCACTGAGCTCCTGCCACCCCCGTTTCTCTTACCATGGGAAGACCCGGAGAGGTTCCCGCCGCTGTGCGCCTGCTGACCGTGAGCGTGATCCTGCCCTTGTTCGCAGCGCGTGCGTCTCCACTTGGGAGCTGGGACGTCGTCTCGGCTTCGCTGCAGGCTCATCCCCATCTCCTCGTGTGTTCTTTTCCTGGGGCAGCGCCGAGGGGAAGCTCCCACCGAGTGCCGTGTTTGACTGGAGGCTGGAGCTGCTGGGTGAACTGGCACTGGTGGGAGCACACGTTGTTCCAATGAGTGTGCACCCAGCTGCTGCCAACTTCCTGCAGCAGGACGTGAGTCTCTCGGGTGGCCACTCAAGGGGTGCACACCTTCCCCCACTGAGCTCCTGCCACCCCCCTTTCTCTTACCATGGGAAGACCCGGAGAGGTTCCCGCCGCTGTGCGCCTGCTGACCGTGAGCGTGATCCTGCCCTTGTTCGCAGCACGTGCGTCTCAACTTGGGAGCTGGGTCGTCGCCTTGGCTTCTCTGCAGGCTCATCCCCATCTCCGCGTGTGTTCTTTTCCTGGGGCAGCGCCGAGGGGAAGCTCCCACCAAGTGCCGTGTTTGACTGGAGGCTGGAGCTGCTGGGTGAACTGGCGCTGGCGGGGGCACACGTTGTTCAAGTGAGTGTGCACCCAGCTGCTGCCAACTTCCTGCAGCAGGACGTGAGTCTCTCGGGTGGCCACTCAAGGGGTGCACACCTTCCCCCACTGAGCTCCTGCCACCCCCGTTTCTCTTACCATGGGAAGACCCGGAGAGGTTCCCGCCGCTGTGCGCCTGCTGACCGTGAGCGTGATCCTGCCCTTGTTCGCAGCGCGTGCGTCTCAACTTGGGAGCTGGGTCGTCGCCTTGGCTTCTCTGCAGGCTCATCCCCATCTCCGCGTGTGTTCTTTTCCTGGGGCAGCGCCGAGGGGAAGCTCCCACCGAGTGCCGTGTTTGACTGGAGGCTGGAGCTGCTGGGTGAACTGGCACTGGCGGGAGCACACGTTGTTCAAGTGAGTGTGCACCCAGCTGCTGCCAACTTCCTGCAGCAGCACGTGAGTCTCTCGGGTGGCCACTCAAGGGGTGCACACCTTCCCCCACTGAGCTCCTGCCACCCCCGTTTCTCTTACCATGGGAAGACCCGGAGAGGTTCCCGCCGCTGTGCGCCTGCTGACCGTGAGCGTGATCCTGCCCTTGTTCGCAGCGCGTGCGTCTCCACTTGGGAGCTGGGACGTCGTCTCGGCTTCGCTGCAGGCTCATCCCCATCTCCTCGTGTGTTCTTTTCCTGGGGCAGCGCCGAGGGGAAGCTCCCACCGAGTGCAGTGTTTGACTGGAGGCTGGAGCTGCTGGGTGAACTGGCGCTGGCGGGGGCACACGTTGTTCAAATGAGTGTGCACCCAGCTGCTGCCAACTTCCTGCAGCAGGACGTGAGTCTCTCGGGTGGCCACTCAAGGGGTGCACACCTTCCCCCACTGAGCTCCTGCCACCCCCGTTTCTCTTACCATGGGAAGACCCGGAGAGGTTCCCGCCGCTGTGCGCCTGCTGACCGTGAGTGTGATCCTGCCCTTGTTCGCAGCGCGTGCGTCTCAACTTGGGAGCTGGGTTGTCGTCTCGGCTTCTCTGCAGGCTCATCCCCATCTCCTCGTGTGTTCTTTTCCTGGGGCAGCGCCGAGGGGAAGCTCCCACCGCGTGCCGTGTTTGACTGGAGGCTGGAGCTGCTGGGTGAACTGGCACTGGTGGGAGCACACGTTGTTCAAGTGAGTGTGCACCCAGCTGCTGCCAACTTCCTGCAGCAGGACGTGAGTCTGTCGGGTGGCCACTCAAGGCGTGCACACCTTCCCCCACTGAGCTCCTGCCACCCCCGTTTCTCTTACCATGGGAAGACCCGGAGAGGTTCCCGCCGCTGTGCGCCTGCTGACCGTGAGCGTGATCCTGCCCTTGTTCGCAGCGCGTGCGTCTCCACTTGGGAGCTGGGACGTCGTCTCGGCTTCGCTGCAGGCTCATCCCCATCTCCTCGTGTGTTCTTTTCCTGGGGCAGCGCCGAGGGGAAGCTCCCACCGAGTGCCGTGTTTGACTGGAGGCTGGAGCTGCTGGGTGAACTGGCGCTGGCGGGAGCACACGTTGTTCAAGTGAGTGTGCACCCAGCTGCTGCCAACTTCCTGCAGCAGGACGTGAGTCTGTCGGTTGGCCACTCAAGGCGTGCACACCTTCCCCCACTGAGCTCCTGCCATCCCCGTTTCTCTTACCATGGGAAGACCCGGAGAGGTTCCCGCCGCTGTGCGCCTGCTGACCGTGAGCGTGATCCTGCCCTTGTTCGCAGCGCGTGCGTCTCCACTTGGGAGCTGGGACGTCGTCTCGGCTTCGCTGCAGGCTCATCCCCATCTCCTCGTGTGTTCTTTTCCTGGGGCAGCGCCGAGGGGAAGCTCCCACCGAGTGCCGTGTTTGACTGGAGGCTGGAGCTGCTGGGTGAACTTGCGCTGGCGGGAGCACACGTTGTTCAAGTGAGTGTGCACCCAGCTGCTGCCAACTTCCTGCAGCAGGACGTGAGTCTGTCGGTTGGCCACTCAAGGCGTGCACACCTTCCCCCACTGAGCTCCTGCCATCCCCGTTTCTCTTACCATGGGAAGACCCGGAGAGGTTCCCGCCGCTGTGCGCCTGCTGACCGTGAGCGTGATCCTGCCCTTGTTCGCAGCGCGTGCGTCTCCACTTGGGAGCTGGGTCGTCATCTTGGCTTCCCTGTGGCTTCTTCCCCATCTCCGAGTGTGCTCTTTTCCTGGGGCAGCGCTGAGGGGAAGCTGCCACAGAGTGCCGTGTTTGACTGGAGGCTGGAGCCGCTGGGTGAACTGGCACTGGCGGGAGCACACGTTGTTCAAGTGAGTGTGCACCCAGCTGCTGCCAACTTCCTGCAGCAGCACGTGAGTCTGTCGGGTGGCCACTCAAGGCGTGCACACCTTCCCCCACTGAGCTCCTGCCACCCCCGTTTCTCTTACCATGGGAAAACCCGGAGAGGTTCCCACCACTGTGCGCCTGCTGACCGTGAGCGTGATCCTGCCCTTGTTCGCAGCACGTGCGTCTCCGCTTGGGAGGTGGGCTGTTGTCTTGGCTTCCCTGTGGCTTCTTCCCCATCTCCGAGTGTGTTCTCTTCCTGGGGCAGCGCCAAGGGAGAGTTCCCACAGAGTGCCGTGTTTGAATGGGGGCTGGAGCCGCTGAGTGAACTGGCACTGGCGGGAGCACCCGTTGTTCAAGTGAGTGTGCACCCAGCTGCTGCCAACTTCCTGCAGCAGGACGTGAGTCTGCCGGGTGGCCACTCAAGGGGTGCACACCTTCCCCCACTGAGCTCCTGCCATCCCAGTGTTTCTCAACTTGGGTTGACCCGGAGAGGTTCCCACCGCTGTGCGCCAGCTGACCGTGAGCGTGATCCTGCCTTTCTGCGCAGCACGTGCGTCTCCGCTTGGGAGGTGGGCTGTTGTCTTGGCTTCCCTGTGGCTTCTTCCCCATCTCAGAGTGTGTTCTCTTCCTGGGGCAGCGCCGAGGGAGAGTTTCCACAGAGTGCCATGTTTGACTGGGGGCTGGAGCCACTGGATGAACTGGCACTGGTGACAGTTTGTATGACAAAGGATGTAAGGATGCACTCCAGTAAGACATCAATGGCAATCCCGCCACCTGAAATTATTGTAGCTCGACAAAATGGTTAAAATAGCCCCCTGCAGAGCTGCAGGCTGATGGCCCGACTGTCCCTGTCACAGAACTCCAATTTACGACAAATAGCAAGGCCTTTTGAAAGGCTGCATTGTGTGTCACCTTCTCTGAAGAGGACCTGCTGCTTCCCCATGGCTAGTCCTAGAGGCCGAGCACTCTGGCTCTGCAGCCCACACTTGCCCATGTTGTATACAGGAGTGACCGGCTTTCAGCCGCTACTTTTAACGGCTGCCTTTGCCATCGCCTTTTCTGTCTCCCTTCCTGCTGCATCAGCCATGGTGGGCTTCTTGTCGTTCTAGGCTGAGCCCAGCACCTCAGGCTACACCGCCACCCCCCTACTTACCTACCCTAGGATATGGCAAAGAAATAAGAATTGGCAAATAGGAACTCTTCCCGCAGCCCTGGCCAGCCTGTAAAGGTGTAATAGCTCAGCCTACAGCTCAGAAGGTACAGACCAGCTTATACATTTATCCCGTATCTCCCCACTCTATGATCTGTCCCAAGAGTCAAATCATAATTACCTCTGCAAAGGTCTGGAGATAGAGAAGTAGCCATGCCAATAGCAAAGGAGGAGCCAAGTTACCCTGAAGGCCGCCTCAGCCCAACTGGCTTGTGCTGGCCCACGTTGCAGCACCTCAAGCCCAGGCCAGGCGGTGACCTCACAAGCACCGGGCGGGTGCCCTTTGTGACACGGGAGTGTCCCCTCAAGTCACGTGACCATGCAGCCTCCACAGCCCAGGCACCTCCCACAGCCGGCAGCCGCTGGGCTTCCCCGCGTGCTGCTGGCAAAGGGCTGTTTGTCTGCCGGCAGAGCTGCCGCCTCTTTCCCGAGCCAGATGAATCAAACCCTGCCCACGGCGGTGAGTGTGCCTGTTCACAGCTTTGGCTGGAGCATACGAGTGTCTGAGGGTTTCTTTTCCACTCCTCCCAGGTACAGGACTGTGTCCATGACACTCGTGTAGCAAAGCACCTGGTCTTTTACAGGTTCATTTCCAAATAATTTTACCTACCCCCCGCCAAGGTAGAGCCACGAGAGGACTGAACTAATGCTGCCAGAGGAACACCTGCAGCAACTGCGCTGGGTGGACCTTGGCTGGCTGCCAGGCCCCCACCCAGCTACTCTCTCACCCTGGAACTCGAAAAAAAGGCGTGTGGGGGGCTCTTTAGCATCGTGTTTAACCCCTTGACTCACTCAGAGGGCAGTGAGTGTTGCTCCTGCCCTGACGAGGCAGCTGGTTGTTATTCCTGTCCCGCTTGAGCTGTCCGGTTTGGCCCTTGCCCCGCTCACAGCATCTGGTTTTCCCAAGTCCTGCTTGGGGCAGTTAGTTGTGCTCTTGCTCAGCTCTGGGCAGTAAGCTTTGCCCCTGCTCTGCTCAGGGAGGCTTTTTTCTTTTTATGTCTTCGCTTATGGCCTCCAGTTCGGCCACTGCCTTGCTCGGGTGGCTTCCTTTCACCATGCCCCTTTTGGGATGGCTGAGCTTTTCCCCTCTTTGTCTTGTGGAGGCTCATTACATTACCCTTCCCACCACAGCATGCCTGGATTTACTCCAGCCCTGCTCACGTGGCCTTTTATGCCCCTGCTCAAACTGAGGTGGCTAGTTTTGCCCCTGCCCTGTATGGGGCATTTAGTATTGTCACTGCCCTGCGCAGGGTATCTCTTCTTCCCCTGGCTCCTCCTGGGGAATCTCGTTTGAATCCTGCCCCCAACCTGCTCAGAGTGGATATCATTGCCATTGCCCACTGAGGGTCCTGGTTTGCCCCAGCCTTTCCCTGTCACACAGTGCCTCCTGGCCCAGCACCTCTCATTTCCCTCCAGTCCTGGCTTGGGCATTTCTCCTGACTGAGTGGTGTCACACTGGGGCAGAGGCTGGGGAGGTTTCACCCTGGTCCCCTCCCAAGCTCAACCCCACACCTGGCTTTGGTCTGTGGCACTGCTGTGGGGCTGGTGGGGATGGGATGAACACTTGCCTGGCCCTGGAGGGCTCCTTGTCCCCCACTTTTGCAGGCAGACAGCAGCAGGCAGCTCTCTGTGTTTTCTGCAGGTGCTGCTGCCTGGGTGCTCAGGGGGCTTCACAACGCAAAACGTGCCAGCCCAAGTGCCAGGAGCTCACTGGACGTACAACATTCGTGCTCCTACCAGTCCCCCCAGTTACCGGTTTCCACCAATTGACTCACAGAGGGAAACTACCCCATGAATCACATATGCAAGTTCAAGACGGGTTTTTAATTCTGGCTTTGGTTTTTCTGCCTGTGGGGACCAAATGAGTATTGTTGTTCCAAGGTGATCCCAAAAGCTGAACAGGCGTTAAAAGTCTTCCTGGAGGGACCTGGGGGCAGGTGGGCCAGCCGGCAGAGCTCCATGTCTCTAGAAGGACCCTCTGAGCTCTTCCCTGACAGAGGTGGTCCTGGGAGGAGGGACGGGATGGGCTGCTGGTGCCCTTTGTGCAGCTCGGTCCAAAGCTGCTTGGGGACGGTTTTACAGTCATAGAATCATGAGCTTGGACAAGGACGTTGGGATCACTGAGTCCGACCATTCACCTAACACTACCAAGTCCACTACACCATGTCCCAGTTGTGCTGCTTTGATGTACTGGTGGCTGGGTAGCTCCTACGGCCGACGTGGGAACCTGACTTTGCAGGTGTTTATGTCGCCGGTGGCAGGAACGCTCATACCCATCACCTACTCAAGCACATATGACATCACAAGCACCTGCACAAGCCAGCTGCGTGCTCCGGCCCTGGTAGCTCTCAGCCACCATTGACATCACAAGCACGGGCGTAGCCCAGCTGCACACTCCTGCCTGTCAGCAGCTCAGCCCTCGGTGAGAAGATGAGCTGCTGCAGTGGGCCGGTCACTTGGTGACGAGGCGATCGATGATGGACTCCAACACAACTCGATGAGAGTTGTAACTGAAGACCTTTATTTGCAAGAAGCGGCTGCAATATATACAGTTTGAATTCCTGATCACGCGCTCAAGCCTTGCTGATTGGTTACATTGGTTTTGCCATACGTTGTCCACGCGCCTTAAGCTAATACATGATTGGCTAGCGCTATCTGCCCCCGTCACCGTCTACATCCTGGAGCCCTCAGCTTGGTTCCTGGTTTTGCTCTTGCTTCATCGCTCCTCTTCCTCTTTTTGTGTTCTCAAGTACGCTTCAAGGTCGTGGGCGGCGGCCTGCTGCGGCCTAATGCTGACTGCAGCCTACTCTTGCTCTGGTATCATATGACCATCCTCTGCCAAAAATGATCCCACAACTTGGGATCCCGTCACACCACAAGCACCTGCTCAAGCCAGGGGCCAGCTCCTGCCCTATGACATCACAAACACTTGCAGAAGCCAGGTGCCTACTCCTGGCCTATCAGCTCCTCAGGTACCAGTGACCTCACAAGCACCTGCACAGCAGGAGCCTCCTCACGCCCAGTAACTAAAAGGGTTTCTTTTCTCACTGCCTCAGGTTAGGTTATGATTGCATTTCATACAGTAGAAAATCAAAGAATTTTGTTCTAGGCATTTTTCCTGGGGCGGGGGGCTGTCTCGACTTCCCTAGAAACATATACAGTTACTTCCCACCTTTGAGGCCCACCTATTGGGTCAAATCCCACTTTGATTTTGGGTCAAATCCCACTAGCTCCCTGTTAGGATGCTTCCACAATTAAACCTTCATCTTGAGCTGTCTTCCACTGAACAGGACCAGCTCCAGGATCTGAATATACACAGTCCGTCCCCGAGATTCTTTCAGAAATGCAGTTGATCTTGATGCACCTCATTGACATTTACCACCTCACTTTAAAAATGTTATGTCCCTGGTACCGGTAAACAAAACTATCTCCTGTGAGAATGGTAAAGTGAATATGCTAATGGATTTCCTCCTACGGCAATATAAACTGTGAACTCCATCCTGCACAGCAGAGAAAGACTTCGTTTTGAGCGCCTGATTTCTTTAGGCACTTTAACGAACCATGTTTAACGCAAGCCACACTTTTCTCAACATCAAAAATGACAATAAGGTATTCTATTAATTTTACTGTTGAGATGAACGTGATTGCATCCAGATAGCTTGGAAAGGACCGTGGATGGTGACGGGTATATATCCCTGATACTGACCGAAGGAATATTCCCTTTTGAGAGGTAATTCTAACTTCCAGAAAAAGTCATCAAGAAGGATTTGTTTGATTTCAACAGGAAAGAGCCCAGCTCCTTGTCAAGTTGAGAGAACAAGGCAGAGAAGACAAGGACTGGACTTTTGGATTCTTAAAGGCACCTGTGCCTTTTTATCCTGACCTCAAAGCTCACAGAAACTCTTCAAAAAATAAAGTGAGGCCCTGAACTTTCATAAGAGACAGACACGTGTTTGTGCTGATTGACTGCGATGTTTATTCTTGTATGTAAAGGCTGAAATGTTCAGTTAAAGCTTTGGGCAACAGCGCAAGAGGGGCGGGAAGGAGGACGTTCAGCTGCAGAGGCCTCTGGGCGCCGTTTACAAGGAACCGCCTTGGCAGCAGTTCACTGTAGCCCGAATGCTGAAAAACTGTTTTTTGAAAAACTGTCTCAGGCCACGTTCAGAAAGCACCAGAATGTAGTAAATGTTTCTATTGATTTTGCATTATTAAATCCTGAAAAATAACCCAGCTTTGCATGATATCTAATTTATTTGATTTGGCACGTTAATCATTCTGTCCCGAAGACCAAAATGAACACCGCAGCGATTCTTCACTCTGGAATTCGATGCCTGCAGAGGAATTCATTTTTTTTCAGTTTATTTATTCAGGAATATGAAAAAGCTCTGGTTTTAAAGTGTTCAACTGCTTCACCATTTCCACTGATATGAACTGCTAGTCTCTTGGGGACTACTATTTTAGGGTCCTGACAAAAAGTGGGTAGGACCCAGCTGAGTCTTAACGATGGCGAGAAGTGGACTGGGGCCGCAGTGGGCCGTGGAGGAGACAGGTCTTAATGATGCGTATTGAAACTGGAAGACCAGATGTGCATTTGGGACACCGATGACCAAGTGAGCGTTATATTGCAGGCGTTTGCGCATTTGGCATCCACATTAAAATACAACCCAGGTCATACAACCTAAAACGTCTCGGTTGCACTCACCACATCTCTAGTGCTGATTTGTCAGAACTGAAGGTGACAGTCACGCGCCCTGTCCTTAAGGCCGTAATGTCACTTTCTCTCCTGTAGTGTATCTCTGTCTGGAGGCGTATTGAGATAATTACACCTTTCATTTGTACTTTAAACCCACTGGCTTTGCCTGAAAAATAATCTAGCTTGCATTCAAGTGATGGATACTCTACTATAAAATAAATATTACCAAGGAGTTAATGACTTTTATGTTCAATCCAATATTCACAAACTATATCCTCACGCCTTTTAACCTGAAATCTCTTTTAAGAAAAGATGTTTAAATTCCACATCTGGAAAACAGATTTTTTTTTTTTTTTTACCCTGTCTCAAATACAGTAAAATAACTTCTGAACAGACCTGAGCTCTTTAAATGACTGCTCAACTCTTCCTTTCCACCGTGCTTCACTACTGACCTCTAATGAGCAGTAAGCAGATGCCGGAATTCTTTCCAGAGAAGAAAGCATACCCTTTTCTGAAGTTACCAAACGCTGAACTGGAGAATACATTTGTACTCTGGAGTAAGCAGTGCTAAGAGGATATTATTGCAGAAGGGCTATTGAGTTTTAATCTCACTGTGTCCCTGCATAATCATTTCCACCTATTGAGAGGGACATGGGCAGTTTTACGCTTACGCTTAGACTGAGGGTTGTTAAAAGTCACGGAAGCAGCAGCACGATACTTACACCGCTGGGGAAAGAACAAACAACACCACAAAAGTCATATTACAATATTAACACAAGTTCCTTCCCATACGGGTTTAGGCTTTCAGAGCAAGTAGGAATGCTTCCAAGAGTTGCTGGATTAGATTCCTGTGTCATTCTTCCTAAGGAGCTGCTTTCCACTGGAACATGTGATATAACCGGGAGATGGTACTTTTTAACCAGCGTGAACTAGTAAAATTTCATCAGGTCAGAGTCAAATCTGCAAAGACAGGACATGACACTCAAGTCTGGAGCGCTTCTAGAACCAGGTGTGCAAACCTCATGGGAATACAAGTGAAACCTGAGTGTTTGTGAGAAGCAGCTTTGTAGTATATTGCAAAAAGAGGAGACCCTTGAAATAGTCTCACACATCTCTCCCTCGGTATGTGCTTGGCTGGTCAGGAATTTTGCTCCTGAGGAATACTGTATACTGTGTCAAGCACGTGACACTGAAAACCGTATTAGGTTTTCAAAGTATTCCATAGACTTCAGATGGTTAACGTGTTTTCAGTTCTGATATTTATTGTAAATGCATGTCAGTTGTCCCGATGTTTTAGCTGTTTACCCCTCATGCTATTGCATCATGAAGTTGTCATTGTATAATTTGACCCTCTTGTACAATGTGTAGGGTAACAGCTCTTACGTTACCGTCCTCCCTGCGGGAAGATAAAGCTCTAGTGGACACGGGTGCACAGTGTACCCTCATGCCATCCAGCTGTGGAGGGGTACAGACCATTAGTATTTCTGGTGTGACTGGGAGCTCTCAACAACTGATCGTGATGGGGGCTGAAATAAGCCTGACTGGGAAGGAGTGGCAAAGCCCGCCGTCCCCCCGCCTTGTGACTGTCTGAGATGCCCCGTGCATCCTTGGCATAGACTGTCTCAAGAGAGGGTACTTTAAGGACCCGAAAGGGTACCGGTGGGCTATAGAGACTGAGGACATTGAGCAGCTGTCTGTTCTGCCCGGTCTCTCAGGGGACCCTTTTGTTTGGGATTGCTGAAAGCTGCAGACCAACAGGTGCCAATTGCTACCACAACAGTGCACCGGTGACAGTATCGCACTAACTGAGACTTGTTGCTTCCCATCCAGAAGCTGATTTGTCAACAGGAGAGCCAAGGGGCGATCAGCAAAACCCGCTCACCCACACACCCCATCTGGCCAGTGCGTAAGTCTGATGGAGAATGGAGACTGACAGTGGACTATCGTGGCCTGAATGAAGTCACGCCACCACTGAGTGCTGCCGTGCCGGGCATGCTGGAACTCCAGTACGAGCTGTAGTCAAAGGCAGCCAAGTGGTATGCCACGACTGACATTGCTAACGCCTTCTTCTCCATTCCTTTGGCAGCAGAGTGTAGGCCACAGTTTGCTTTCACCTGGAGGGGCGTCCAGTACACCTGGAATCGACTGCCCCAGGGGTGGAAGCACAGCCCTACCGTCTGCCATGGACTGATCCAGACTGCACTGGAACAGGGTGCAGCGCCAGAGCATCTGCAATACATTGGTGACATCATTGTATGGGGCGACAGAGCAGATGAAGTTTTTGAGAGAGGGAAGATCATCCAAATCCTCCTGAAAGCTGGTTTTGCCATAAAGCAAAGTAAGGTCAAGGGACCTGCATGGGAGGTCCCTAGGAGTAAAATGGCAAGATGGACGTCGCCAGATGCCCATGGACGTGATCAACAAAATCACAGCCATGTCCCCACCAATGAGCAGAAAGGAAACTCAAGCTTTCCTAGGTGTTGTGGGTTTCTGGTGGATGCATATTCCAAATTACAGCCAAATTGTAAGCCCTCTCCACGAAGTGACTCTTAAGAAAAACGATGTCAAGTGGGGCCCTGAGCAGCGACAAGCCTTTGAACAGATCAAGCAGGAGATGGTGCATGCAGGAGCCCTTGGACTAGTCCAGACAGGGCCAGAGGTAAAGAATGTGCTCTACACCGCAGCCGGGGAGAATGGCCCTACCTGGAGTCTCCGGCAGAAAGATCCAGGGAAGACCCGAGGTCGACCCCTGCGATTTTGGAGCTGTGATACTGGTAGCTTATGAGGGAGTCCGATCTGCCTCAGAGGTGGTTGGAACCGAAGCACAGATCCTCCTGGCACCTCGACTGCCAGTGCTGGGCTGGATGTTCAAGGGCAGAGTCTCTTCCGCTCATCATGCCACTGACGCTACATGGAGTAAGTGGCTTGCCCTGATCACACAATGAGCTTGAATAAGAAATTCCAGTCGCCCAGGAATCTTAGAAGTGATCAGGGACTGTCCAGAAGGCAAAGACTTTGGGATGTCACCAGAGGAGGAGGTGACACGGGCTGAAGAAGCCCCTTTGTACAACGAGTTGCCGAAAACCAAGAAGCAATATGCCCTGTTTACGGATGGGTCCTGCCCTGTTGTAGGGAAACATCAGAGGTGGAAAGCTGTTGTGTGGAGTCGCACACGACAAGTTGCAGAGACTGCGGAAGGCCAAGGTGAATCGAGTCACTTTGCAGAGGTGGAAGCCATCCAGCTGGCTTTGGACATTGCTCAACGAGAGAAATGGCCAGTGCTTTACCTCTGCACTGACTCATGGGTGGTGGCAAGTGCACTGTGGGGGTGGCTACAGCAATGGAAACAGAGCAGCTGGCAGCGCAGAGGCAAACCCATCTGGGCTGCCGCGCTATGGCAGGACATTGCTTCCCGTCTAGACAACCTGGTTGTCAAAGTGCGTCCTATAGACGCCCACGTATTCAAAAGCCGAGCCGCTGAAGAACATCGATACAACCAGCAGGTGGATCAAGCGGCTAAGATTGCAGTGGCTCAGGTAGATCTGGACTGGCAACCTAAAGGTGAGCTGTTTATGGTTAGGTGGGCCCATGACACCTCGGGCCACCAGGGGAGAGATGCCACGTACAGATGGGCTCGTGACCGAGGGGTGGACTTGACCATGGACGCCATTGCGCAGGTTATTCACGAGCGTGAAACGTGCTGCAGTTAACCAAGCCAAGAGGGTAAAGCCTACTTGGTATGGGGGGCGATGGCTGAAATATAAAAATGGGGAGGCCTGGCAGGTTGACACACTGCCCAAAACCTGCCAGGGCAAGTGCAATGTGCTCATAATGATCCACAGGGTGGCTGGAAACATATCCTGTGTCCCATGTCACTGCCCAAAACACCACCTTGGGCCTTGAAAGGCAAGTCCTGTGGCAACACGGCACCCCAGAAAGGATTGAATCAGATAATGGGACTCATTTCTGAAGCAGCCTCATGGACACCTGGGCTGAAGAACACAGAACTGAGTGGGTGTACCACATTCCCTACCGTGCACCTGCCTCAGGGAAGGTGGAGTGGTGCCATGGGCTGTTAAAGACCACCCTGAGAGCAATGGCGGGCGGAACACTCAGGAATTGGGATGCCAACCTAGCAAGGCCACTTGGTTAGTTAACACCAGGGGATCCGTCAATCGAGCTGGCCACGCACACTCAAACCCCCTACGGACGGTAGCAGGAGATAAGGTCCCTGTAGTACGTACTAGAAGCATGCTGGGAAAAACGGTTTGGGTTCCTCCCACCTCGGGCAAAGGCAAACCCATCCGTGGGGTTGCTTTTGCTCAAGGACCTGGGCGCACTTGGTGGGTGATGAGAGAAGATGGGGAAGTCCGCTGTGTGCCGCAGGGGGATTTGATTTGGGGAGAAAATAGCCCATAAATTGCAGTGCATGTGGGACATGAATTGGTGCCACTAACCCCTGGTTTTGAGCTTTATGTTACAGGCACCTGCTATGGTAGAAACTACCCCACCCTACAGAGGTCCAGCCTGGCCAGGAGCACAGCAGTGACCTGGCCTGAGCTGGCTTCGGCGCCCAACGATCCCACGCAACCCTTCCACCTGTGCCTGTCCTGAGTGACCCCACACTGATGAAACCTGAAGTCATGGACTAATGGACATTGTGCCGAGACGGTCCATAGACTGAGGGAATGATGTGTGTGTGGGATGTGATGGGAAAGGGGGAGTGGGCTGATGAGACTTTATGGAACAGCGTGGGGCGTGAGCATGATGTAAATGGTGTGAAACAAGGGGTGGAGAACGTGGTGGTTTCAGGCGGGATCAAGCTGCTCTCCTGCACAGAGCTGGCCCGCCCACAGCGGCCGAGGGATTTTGTTTCATTCCAAGATACGTCAGGCTCAGTGGTCAGGCTGGGCGCACGCGCAATTTGGGAGGCGCCAAAGTGGCCCTGGGGAGTGGATTTGTTTAGGCTTTTGAGGCTAGCAGGTAGCTGTGCCGATGGAGGTTTTTGTTAGCTCTTGGAGGTCTCTTAGCAGAGAAGCAGCTTCTTTTGTTAGGCTGGTGGGAGAGTTGGTGGGTTTACTTCCTCTCGGGCTCTGGGGCTTGGGGGGATTTTTCTCTCCACTCTGGCTCAGGGGTGTGGGGTTTTTTTCTCTCTGCTCTTGGGCTCGGGGTTGTTTTTTTCCTCTCTGCTTGGATTTTTCTTCCTCTTTTGGAATCTTAAAAAGATGGCCCAGGTGGTGGGGACCATCAGTGGCAATGTTTGTAATGCCTTGGTTCCTTGGCTCTCTTGCACTTGGGAGAAGACAACATGAATCACACACCGGCAACCTGAGCCTCTAAGTGAGCAGCACTGGGGATGCTCTGTTCCCGGGCACTTCTTTCCCTGAGATCTCTACATGCTAATGTAATAGGCTCAGCAGGTAGAGAAGGCTTCCACCCGTCTGGACCAACAGGGTGGGCTTTCATAAAGGAAGTCTTGAGTTCAAAATTTCCAAAACCCCCGAACCTCTCTGTTCATTCTGCACTGTCACACTCTACAGAAATCAGAAGCGCCACTTGGGACTGGGTTAGGTTGTGATGGCAATTTTGATGCTTGGTTAGCGTTCTTTTGCTAATGTTTGTCTGCGGCCTTTGGTGGTAAATTCCAGGTTGTGACAGCAAGCTCTGTCACCAGTACTGAACGCTTTTGGCTGTAAGTCGTGCACCTGAAATAACTGGCAAAGAGTGAGACAGCATTTGCTGGGGATACTCAATGCTTAGTCCTACCCTCCAGAGTTCCCTTTGGATTACTTTTCACTCTTCATTTTCTTGCATTCCTCTCTGAATCTGATCACCAGATTGCTTACATCTGTCCTCGGCCGCTTTCCCTTGGGCGCGCTCTCATCCCAGGCTACACAGGACAATTGAGTCTTTGGCAAGCTTGTTTTTAATTGCTCTGGTCAGGGGCTGCAGCCGCTGGGTGAACTGGCAGTGGCGGGAGCACACGTTGTTCAAGTGAGTGTGCACCCAGCTGCTGCCAACTTCCCGCAGCAGGACCTGAGTCTGTCGGGTGGCCACTCAAGGGGTGCACACCTTCCCCCACTGAGCTCCTGCCATCCCCGTTTCTCTCACCATGGGAAGACCCTGAGAGGTTCCCACTGCTGTGCACCTGCTGACCGTGAGCGTGATCCTGCCCTTGTTAGCAGCGCGTGCGTCTGCACTTGGGAGCTGGGCCGTCATCTCGGATTCGCCGCAGGCTCATTCCCATCTCCGTGTGTGTTCTTTTCCTGGGGCAGCGCTGAGGGGAAGCTGCCGCAGAGTGCCGTGTTTGACTGGAGGCTGGAGCCGCTGGGTGAACTGGCAGTGGCGGGAGCACACGTTGTTCAAGTGAGTGTGCACCCAGCTGCTGCCAACTTCCTGCAGCAGGACGTGAGTCTCTCGGGTGGCCACTCAAGGGGTGCACACCTTCCCCCACTGAGCTCCTGCCACCCCCGTTTCTCTTACCATGGGAAGACCCGGAGAGGTTCCCGCCGCTGTGCGCCTGCTGACCGTGAGCGTGATCCTGCCCTTGTTCGCAGCGCGTGCGTCTCAACTTGGGAGCTGGGTCGTCGCCTTGGCTTCTCTGCAGGCTCATCCCCATCTCCGCGTGTGTTCTTTTCCTGGGGCAGCGCCGAGGGGAAGCTCCCACCGAGTGCCGTGTTTGACTGGAGGCTGGAGCTGCTGGGTGAACTGGCGCTGGCGGGAGCACACGTTGTTCAAGTGAGTGTGCACCCAGCTGCTGCCAACTTCCTGCAGCAGGACGTGAGTCTGTCGGGTGGCCACTCAAGGGGTGCACACCTTCCCCCACTGAGCTCCTGCCACCCCCGTTTCTCTTACCATGGGAAGACCCGGAGAGGTTCCCGCCGCTGTGCGCCTGCTGACCGTGAGCGTGATCCTGCCCTTGTTCGCAGCGCGTGCGTCTCCACTTGGGAGCTGGGACGTCGTCTCGGCTTCGCTGCAGGCTCATCCCCATCTCCTCGTGTGTTCTTTTCCTGGGGCAGCGCCGAGGGGAAGCTCCCACCGAGTGCCGTGTTTGACTGGAGGCTGGAGCTGCTGGGTGAACTGGCGCTGGCGGGAGCACACGTTGTTCAAGTGAGTGTGCACCCAGCTGCTGCCAACTTCCTGCAGCAGCACGTGAGTCTCTCGGGTGGCCACTCAAGGGGTGCACACCTTCCCCCACTGAGCTCCTGCCACCCCCGTTTCTCTTACCATGGGAAGACCCGGAGAGGTTCCCGCCGCTGTGCGCCTGCTGACCGTGAGCGTGATCCTGCCCTTGTTCGCAGCACGTGCGTCTCAACTTGGGAGCTGGGTCGTCGCCTTGGCTTCTCTGCAGGCTCATCCCCATCTCCGCGTGTGTTCTTTTCCTGGGGCAGCGCCGAGGGGAAGCTCCCACCGAGTGCCGTGTTTGACTGGAGGCTGGAGCTGCTGGGTGAACTGGCGCTGGCGGGAGCACACGTTGTTCAAGTGAGTGTGCACCCAGCTGCTGCCAACTTCCTGCAGCAGGACGTGAGTCTGTCGGGTGGCCACTCAAGGGGTGCACACCTTCCCCCACTGAGCTCCTGCCACCCCCATTTCTCTTACCATGGGAAGACCCGGAGAGGTTCCCGCCGCTGTGCGCCTGCTGACCGTGAGCGTGATCCTGCCCTTGTTCGCAGCGCGTGCGTCTCCACTTGGGAGCTGGGACGTCGTCTCGGCTTCTCTGCAGGCTCATCCCCATCTCCTCGTGTGTTCTTTTCCTGGGGCAGCGCCGAGGGGAAGCTCCCACCGAGTGCCGTGTTTGACTGGAGGCTGGAGCTGCTGGGTGAACTGGCACTGGTGGGAGCACACGTTGTTCCAATGAGTGTGCACCCAGCTGCTGCCAACTTCCTGCAGCAGGACGTGAGTCTCTCGGGTGGCCACTCAAGGCGTGCACACCTTCCCCCACTGAGCTCCTGCCACCCCCCTTTCTCTTACCATGGGAAGACCCGGAGAGGTTCCCGCCGCTGTGCGCCTGCTGACCGTGAGCGTGATCCTGCCCTTGTTCGCAGCGCGTGCGTCTCAACTTGGGAGCTGGGTCGTCGCCTTGGCTTCTCTGCAGGCTCATCCCCATCTCCGCGTGTGTTCTTTTCCTGGGGCAGCGCCGAGGGGAAGCTCCCACCAAGTGCCGTGTTTGACTGGAGGCTGGAGCTGCTGGGTGAACTGGCACTGGCGGGAGCACACGTTGTTCAAGTGAGTGTGCACCCAGCTGCTGCCAACTTCCTGCAGCAGGACGTGAGTCTCTCGGGTGGCCACTCAAGGGGTGCACACCTTCCCCCACTGAGCTCCTGCCACCCCCGTTTCTCTTACCATGGGAAGACCCGGAGAGGTTCCCGCCGCTGTGCGCCTGCTGACCGTGAGCGTGATCCTGCCCTTGTTCGCAGCGCGTGCGTCTCAACTTGGGAGCTGGGTCGTCGCCTTGGCTTCTCTGCAGGCTCATCCCCATCTCCGCGTGTGTTCTTTTCCTGGGGCAGCGCCGAGGGGAAGCTCCCACCGAGTGCCGTGTTTGACTGGAGGCTGGAGCTGCTGGGTGAACTGGCGCTGGCGGGAGCACACGTTGTTCAAGTGAGTGTGCACCCAGCTGCTGCCAACTTCCTGCAGCAGGACGTGAGTCTGTCGGGTGGCCACTCAAGGCGTGCACACCTTCCCCCACTGAGCTCCTGCCACCCCCGTTTCTCTTACCATGGGAAGACCCGGAGAGGTTCCCGCCGCTGTGCGCCTGCTGACCGTGAGCGTGATCCTGCCCTTGTTCGCAGCGCGTGCGTCTCCACTTGGGAGCTGGGACGTCGTCTCGGCTTCGCTGCAGGCTCATCCCCATCTCCTCGTGTGTTCTTTTCCTGGGGCAGCGCCGAGGGGAAGCTCCCACCGAGTGCCGTGTTTGACTGGAGGCTGGAGCTGCTGGGTGAACTGGCACTGGTGGGAGCACACGTTGTTCCAATGAGTGTGCACCCAGCTGCTGCCAACTTCCTGCAGCAGGACGTGAGTCTCTCGGGTGGCCACTCAAGGCGTGCACACCTTCCCCCACTGAGCTCCTGCCACCCCCCTTTCTCTTACCATGGGAAGACCCGGAGAGGTTCCCGCCGCTGTGCGCCTGCTGACCGTGAGCGTGATCCTGCCCTTGTTCGCAGCGCGTGCGTCTCAACTTGGGAGCTGGGTCGTCGCCTTGGCTTCTCTGCAGGCTCATCCCCATCTCCGCGTGTGTTCTTTTCCTGGGGCAGCGCCGAGGGGAAGCTCCCACCAAGTGCCGTGTTTGACTGGAGGCTGGAGCTGCTGGGTGAACTGGCACTGGCGGGAGCACACGTTGTTCAAGTGAGTGTGCACCCAGCTGCTGCCAACTTCCTGCAGCAGGACGTGAGTCTCTCGGGTGGCCACTCAAGGGGTGCACACCTTCCCCCACTGAGCTCCTGCCACCCCCGTTTCTCTTACCATGGGAAGACCCGGAGAGGTTCCCGCCGCTGTGCGCCTGCTGACCGTGAGCGTGATCCTGCCCTTGTTCGCAGCGCGTGCGTCTCAACTTGGGAGCTGGGTCGTCGCCTTGGCTTCTCTGCAGGCTCATCCCCATCTCCGCGTGTGTTCTTTTCCTGGGGCAGCGCCGAGGGGAAGCTCCCACGGAGTGCCGTGTTTGACTGGAGGCTGGAGCTGCTGGGTGAACTGGCGCTGGCGGGAGCACACGTTGTTCAAGTGAGTGTGCACCCAGCTGCTGCCAACTTCCTGCAGCAGGACGTGAGTCTGTCGGGTGGCCACTCAAGGGGTGCACACCTTCCCCCACTGAGCTCCTGCCACCCCCGTTTCTCTTACCATGGGAAGACCCGGAGAGGTTCCCGCCGCTGTGCGCCTGCTGACCGTGAGCGTGATCCTGCCCTTGTTCGCAGCGCGTGCGTCTCAACTTGGGAGCTGGGACGTCGTCTCGGCTTCGCTGCAGGCTCATCCCCATCTCCTCGTGTGTTCTTTTCCTGGGGCAGCGCCGAGGGGAAGCTCCCACCGAGTGCCGTGTTTGACTGGAGGCTGGAGCTGCTGGGTGAACTGGCACTGGTGGGAGCACACGTTGTTCAAATGAGTGTGCACCCAGCTGCTGTCAACTTCCTGCAGCAGGACGTGAGTCTCTCGGGTGGCCACTCAAGGCGTGCACACCTTCCCCCACTGAGCTCCTGCCACCCCCGTTTCTCTTACCATGGGAAGACCCGGAGAGGTTCCCGCCGCTGTGCGCCTGCTGACCGTGAGCGTGATCCTGCCCTTGTTCGCAGCGCGTGCGTCTCAACTTGGGAGCTGGGTCGTCGCCTTGGCTTCTCTGCAGGCTCATCCCCATCTCCACGTGTGTTCTTTTCCTGGGGCAGCGCCGAGGGGAAGCTCCCACCAAGTGCCGTGTTTGACTGGAGGCTGGAGCTGCTGGGTGAACTGGCGCTGGCGGGAGCACACGTTGTTCAAGTGAGTGTGCACCCAGCTGCTGCCAACTTCCTGCAGCAGGACGTGAGTCTCTCGGGTGGCCACTCAAGGGGTGCACACCTTCCCCCACTGAGCTCCTGCCACCCCCGTTTCTCTTACCATGGGAAGACCCGGAGAGGTTCCCGCCGCTGTGCGCCTGCTGACCGTGAGCGTGATCCTGCCCTTGTTCGCAGCGCGTGCGTCTCCACTTGGGAGCTGGGACGTCGTCTCGGCTTCGCTGCAGGCTCATCCCCATCTCCTCGTGTGTTCTTTTCCTGGGGCAGCGCCGAGGGGAAGCTCCCACCGAGTGCCGTGTTTGACTGGAGGCTGGAGCTGCTGGGTGAACTGGCGCTGGCGGGAGCACACGTTGTTCAAGTGAGTGTGCACCCAGCTGCTGCCAACTTCCTGCAGCAGGACGTGAGTCTGTCGGGTGGCCACTCAAGGCGTGCACACCTTCCCCCACTGAGCTCCTGCCATCCCCGTTTCTCTTACCATGGGAAGACCCGGAGAGGTTCCCGCCGCTGTGCGCCTGCTGACCGTGAGCGTGATCCTGCCCTTGTTCGCAGCGCGTGCGTCTCCACTTGGGAGCTGGGTCGTCATCTTGGCTTCCCTGTGGCTTCTTCCCCATCTCCGAGTGTGCTCTTTTCCTGGGGCAGCGCTGAGGGGAAGCTGCCACAGAGTGCCGTGTTTGACTGGAGGCTGGAGCCGCTGGGTGAACTGGCACTGGCGGGAGCACACGTTGTTCAAGTGAGTGTGCACCCAGCTGCTGCCAACTTCCTGCAGCAGCACGTGAGTCTGTCGGGTGGCCACTCAAGGCGTGCACACCTTCCCCCACTGAGCTCCTGCCATCCCAGTGTTTCTCAACTTGGGTTGACCCGGAGAGGTTCCCACCGCTGTGCGCCAGCTGACCGTGAGCGTGATCCTGCCTTTCTGCGCAGCACGTGCGTCTCCGCTTGGGAGGTGGGCTGTTGTCTTGGCTTCCCTGTGGCTTCTTCCCCATCTCAGAGTGTGTTCTCTTCCTGGGGCAGCGCCGAGGGAGAGTTTCCACAGAGTGCCATGTTTGACTGGGGGCTGGAGCCACTGGATGAACTGGCACTGGTGACAGTTTGTATGACAAAGGATGTAAGGATGCACTCCAGTAAGACATCAATGGCAATCCCGCCACCTGAAATTATTGTAGCTCGACAAAATGGTTAAAATAGCCCCCTGCAGAGCTGCAGGCTGATGGCCCGACTGTCCCTGTCACAGAACTCCAATTTACGACAAATAGCAAGGCCTTTTGAAAGGCTGCATTGTGTGTCACCTTCTCTGAAGAGGACCTGCTGCTTCCCCATGGCTAGTCCTAGAGGCCGAGCACTCTGGCTCTGCAGCCCACACTTGCCCATGTTGTATACAGGAGTGACCGGCTTTCAGCCGCTACTTTTAACGGCTGCCTTTGCCATCGCCTTTTCTGTCTCCCTTCCTGCTGCATCAGCCATGGTGGGCTTCTTGTCGTTCTAGGCTGAGCCCAGCACCTCAGGCTACACCGCCACCCCCCTACTTACCTACCCTAGGATATGGCAAAGAAATAAGAATTGGCAAATAGGAACTCTTCCCGCAGCCCTGGCCAGCCTGTAAAGGTGTAATAGCTCAGCCTACAGCTCAGAAGGTACAGACCAGCTTATACATTTATCCCGTATCTCCCCACTCTATGATCTGTCCCAAGAGTCAAATCATAATTACCTCTGCAAAGGTCTGGAGATAGAGAAGTAGCCATGCCAATAGCAAAGGAGGAGCCAAGTTACCCTGAAGGCCGCCTCAGCCCAACTGGCTTGTGCTGGCCCACGTTGCAGCACCTCAAGCCCAGGCCAGGCGGTGACCTCACAAGCACCGGGCGGGTGCCCTTTGTGACACGGGAGTGTCCCCTCAAGTCACGTGACCATGCAGCCTCCACAGCCCAGGCACCTCCCACAGCCGGCAGCCGCTGGGCTTCCCCGCGTGCTGCTGGCAAAGGGCTGTTTGTCTGCCGGCAGAGCTGCCGCCTCTTTCCCGAGCCAGATGAATCAAACCCTGCCCACGGCGGTGAGTGTGCCTGTTCACAGCTTTGGCTGGAGCATACGAGTGTCTGAGGGTTTCTTTTCCACTCCTCCCAGGTACAGGACTGTGTCCATGACACTCGTGTAGCAAAGCACCTGGTCTTTTACAGGTTCATTTCCAAATAATTTTACCTACCCCCCGCCAAGGTAGAGCCACGAGAGGACTGAACTAATGCTGCCAGAGGAACACCTGCAGCAACTGCACTGGGTGGACCTTGGCTGGCTGCCAGGCCCCCACCCAGCTACTCTCTCACCCTGGAACTCGAAAAAAAGGCGTGTGGGGGGCTCTTTAGCATCGTGTTTAACCCCTTGACTCACTCAGAGGGCAGTGAGTGTTGCTCCTGCCCTGACGAGGCAGCTGGTTGTTATTCCTGTCCCGCTTGAGCTGTCCGGTTTGGCCCTTGCCCCGCTCACAGCATCTGGTTTTCCCAAGTCCTGCTTGGGGCAGTTAGTTGTGCTCTTGCTCAGCTCTGGGCAGTAAGCTTTGCCCCTGCTCTGCTCAGGGAGGCTTTTTTCTTTTTATGTCTTCGCTTATGGCCTCCAGTTCGGCCACTGCCTTGCTCGGGTGGCTTCCTTTCACCATGCCCCTTTTGGGATGGCTGAGCTTTTCCCCTCTTTGTCTTGTGGAGGCTCATTACATTACCCTTCCCACCACAGCATGCCTGGATTTACTCCAGCCCTGCTCACGTGGCCTTTTATGCCCCTGCCCAAACTGAGGTGGCTAGTTTTGCCCCTGCCCTGTATGGGGCATTTAGTATTGTCACTGCCCTGCGCAGGGTATCTCTTCTTCCCCTGGCTCCTCCTGGGGAATCTCGTTTGAATCCTGCCCCCAACCTGCTCAGAGTGGATATCATTGCCATTGCCCACTGAGGGTCCTGGTTTGCCCCAGCCTTTCCCTGTCACACAGTGCCTCCTGGCCCAGCACCTCTCATTTCCCTCCAGTCCTGGCTTGGGCATTTCTCCTGACTGAGTGGTGTCACACTGGGGCAGAGGCTGGGGAGGTTTCACCCTGGTCCCCTCCCAAGCTCAACCCCACACCTGGCTTTGGTCTGTGGCACTGCTGTGGGGCTGGTGGGGATGGGATGAACACTTGCCTGGCCCTGGAGGGCTCCTTGTCCCCCACTTTTGCAGGCAGACAGCAGCAGGCAGCTCTCTGTGTTTTCTGCAGGTGCTGCTGCCTGGGTGCTCAGGGGGCTTCACAACGCAAAACGTGCCAGCCCAAGTGCCAGGAGCTCACTGGACGTACAACACTTGTGCTCCTACCAGTCCCCCCAGTTACCGGTTTCCACCAATTGACTCACAGAGGGAAACTACCCCATGAATCACATATGCAAGTTCAAGACGGGTTTTTAATTCTGGCTTTGGTTTTTCTGCCTGTGGGGACCACATGAGTATTGTTGTTCCAAGGTGATCCCAAAAGCTGAACAGGCGTTAAAAGTCTTCCTGGAGGGACCTGGGGGCAGGTGGGCCAGCCGGCAGAGCTCCATGTCTCTAGAAGGACCCTCTGAGCTCTTCCCTGACAGAGGTGGTTCTGGGAGGAGGGACGGGATGGGCTGCTGGTGCCCTTTGTGCAGCTCGGTCCAAAGCTGCTTGGGGACGGTTTTACAGTCATAGAATCATGAGCTTGGACAAGGACGTTGGGATCACTGAGTCCGACCATTCACCTAACACTACCAAGTCCACTACACCATGTCCCAGTTGTGCTGCTTTGATGTACTGGTGGCTGGGTAGCTCCTACGGCCGACGTGGGAACCTGACTTTGCAGGTGTTTATGTCGCCGGTGGCAGGAACGCTCATACCCATCACCTACTCAAGCACATATGACATCACAAGCACCTGCACAAGCCAGCTGCGTGCTCCGGCCCTGGTAGCTCTCAGCCACCATTGACATCACAAGCACGGGCGTAGCCCAGCTGCACACTCCTGCCTGTCAGCAGCTCAGCCCTCGGTGAGAAGATGAGCTGCTGCAGTGGGCCGGTCACTTGGTGACGAGGTGATCGATGATGGACTCCAACACAACTTGATGAGAGTTGTAACTGAAGACCTTTATTCGCAAGAAGCGGCTGCAATATATACAGTTTGAATTCCTGATCACGCGCTCAAGCCTTGCTGATTGGTTACATTGGTTTTGCCATACGTTGTCCACGCGCCTTAAGCTAATACATGATTGGCTAGCGCTATCTGCCCCCGTCACCGTCTACATCCTGGAGCCCTCAGCTTAGTTCCTGGTTTTGCTCTTGCTTCATCGCTCCTCTTCCTCTTTTTGTGTTCTCAAGTACGCTTCAAGGTCGTGGGCGGCGGCCTGCTGCGGCCTAATGCTGACTGCAGCCTACTCTTGCTCTGGTATCATATGACCATCCTCTGCCAAAAATGATCCCACAATTCCCCCTTTTTGTTTTTGCACTACCCAAGCCCCCTGCACAGCTTCCTCTATCCTACAGCTTACTATTTTTAAAATACATGGTACTACAATCACGACGATCAATATTATTAACAGAATTATAGCGCCTTGCGTTAGTAAATCCTTCAGCCACCCAGTGATACCCCAGCCCCGCAGCCATTCGGATAGGCCGCCATCAGTGATCGTGAGTTTCCTCATGTTGTCCTGGAGCATTCGTAGCTTTTTGTGTATTGGCTCGGAGTGGTCCGACAAATTCATACAGCACGTACCCTCAAACTCCTCGCAGCCATGTCCATGCGCTAATAATAAGAAATCAATTGCAGCTCTATTTTGTAGAGTAGCGTGTCTAATGCTGTCTACGTCTACTAAAAGCGCTGTCACAATTTTGGAGGTTATATTCAATTGTTTTGATGCCCAGCACCCTTGTTTCTTTAAGTCACCCAACGCTTTCCCTACTGCCACGTTAGGAGCAAATAGGGAAGCTGCCACTATGATGTTGGTGCTCCACAATGCACGATTCATCAAAATATGTTATAGACCTTCTTGATCGGGTGCTATTAGCTAACGCCGTCCTAGTTCTATTTAGCATCTCTCTATAAGATGGTGTAAACATCGAGATCTTTCCAATATAACAAGGACCACCTACTGGTCTGGCTGGTATCCCTGGCGAGGCTCTGTCCCCGCAGATTAAGAATATGCCTGGGGGCAACATTTTCGCGGTACCGTTGTTCCACATACGAATAGCTACTCCCTTCTGACAATACGCCGAATCGTTGATATACCAATTTGAAATTGGATTGACTACAGTGCTTCCCATGGTTTGCTTCGTCACCCAGTTCCGTGTGTCAGAACTGACGCTGGCTCTGCTGGTTACTAGAATTCCCAGTGGCCCGCCAAACAGCATACAGCTACCATTGGCCGGGACTGACCCTAATAGATCCAGTTCTTGCGGATCCAGGCTGCTAATGTTCAGGTGGTTTACCAGTGCCATCATCTGGCGTGCTCTGTGCAACGGGACTGAGCTCCAGGGATTCGGATACTTGAGGGCCTTTCCGTGGTATGTGTTATTATCCCACTGCTCTAGGGCGCTGTTGTTCATTGTAGTGAATGTGTTATTGCTAACGTATCCTCTAAAGATTGATGGATCCTAGATCGGCACCCCTATCAGGCATGTTCTAAAGGGGTCCCCTGGTGTGGCAAGAGATAAGCAAAGCACATCTTGGCCTGCTTGGTTGGCGAACGTTACCCAAACATTTTGTCTTGGCGAGATATTGGCTACACCGGCCGTTCCTGTGATAATAATACTGCAGATCAAGATTTTGGCGCCGAGGCCATCCGTGGCTTCACCCGCTTTGCCGGTACCCAGCGCGTTCCCTTATCTGTAACGACACAAGCATAGCCCCTTCCCCAGGTTAGTAACCGTACAGGCCCTTCCCAGTTTCCTGATTGTGGATCCTTGACCTGCACCTGTATCTCTGCATCCTGTCCCAAGGTCTGATTGAAGCCCCCGTAAATGTTTTACTGTCGGAGGTACCTCCTCACCTCTGGGCAGTCTCAAAAAATGTAAGACATATGCTGCTTTTTGTAATCGTTCATGTGGCGTTAGTCCTATCTCTCCCCCTTTTTGTTTTAACAACTGACGTTTGAGCGTCTGGTTCATACGTTCGACAATAGCTTGACCTGCAGGAGAGTGCGGGATACCGGTAACGTGACGAATACCCCACCATTGAAAAAATCCTGCGGTAGCTTTGCTGGCATACCCCGGACCATTATCCGTTTTGATTTCTTTTGGTACCCCTAGGGCCATGAATGCCGAGCGGAGGTGTTTCTGGACATGCCTACTGGTTTCTCCTGTCTGAGCAGTCGCCCAAACAGCATGGGAAAAGCAATCAACAGATACATGAACATATTTTAGTTTACCAAATTCCGCTACATGTGTAACGTCCATCTGCCACAAAGGTAGGGCATGGATCCCTCTCGGATTTACTGCGCCGACCGTAACGGGGCCTACTTGTTGACAGTCCGTGCAGACTTGGACGATTCCCTTTGCATCCGTTAATGAAATTTGAAACTGTTTGGCTAAAGCTTTTGCAGGTTGGTGGAAAACCTGCTGTGACTGTGATGCCTGTCCCATGCGGTTTGGCAACGGTCCAGCCCATACTGGAGCAACTAATTGGTCAGCTACAATGTTTCCCTGACTTAATTCTCCGGGCCGGTTCGTATGACTTCTCATATGGGTGATATAATACGGATCTGTACGTTGTTCCAACAAATACCACAGCGTTCTAAATTGCTGCTACATGCAGGTCCTCCTGGCTGACATGCTTCAACTCTGACCTTTCCATGCGACGTACTACTCCCACTACATACAGTGAATCTGATACTACGTTCAGCGGCTCCTCTGACCACAACTTAAACGCTTCAATAACTGCTTGTAACTCTATTTTTTGAACTGAACCTTCTTTCCTGACTTCCACCTGCTTCCACTCGCCAGTTTCTTTCCATACCAGGACTCCTTTCCCTGAGCGACCTCCTCCATCCGTAAACACCGTGCGACCCTTTACCGGAGTTTCACTACATTTCGGCTTCTCTTCCAGACTCCATTCATACAGGAAGGTAAACACTTTGTGCGGGGGATAGTGTACTTTAATGTTACCCAAAAATCCTTGCAAGGCCAATTGTATTGGTACTGAGTGTCGGACTGCCCAGTCGAGATAATCCGGCTGTAACGGCAATAAAATTGTCTCTGGTTCCCGTCCGCTGATTTCCACCGTTCTAGCTCTGCCTTTCATCACCACGTTACCTATGCTCTCCAGTCGGGTACTGATTGTTTTTCGTGGTTGTGATGCCAGGAACGCCCATTCCAAAATTTTCAGTGGATCATTATCCGTGACAACCCGTTGCATGATGATGCCATAGGGCTGACGCGGCTGATTGATCACAGCTAGGGTGACTGGCTCTCCCTCTGCCCTTCTGTCTCCATGGGATGTCGCAGCCTTGTCCATGATGACGTCTAAAGCTTTTCTAGCCTCTGAGTCCAATTTTCTAGGCGTGTTTATATCGCCCGCTCCTCTTAGCAGCGCTACCAGTGGGGCCGTCTCATCATTCAAGATCCCACACACATTCCGTATCCAATTTAAATCTCCCACCAGTTTTTGTACATCATTCAAGGTTTTCACCTCAGTTCTGAGCTGCAGTTTTGGCGGAATGATCTGTGTTTTTGTAATTTCCCACCCCAAATAGCTCTCAGCCATCACTGACATCACAAGCACGGGCGTAGCCCAGCTGCACACTCCTGCCTGTCAGCAGCTCAGCCCTCGGTTAGAGGATGAGCTGCTGCACTGGGCCGGTCACTTTTGATCCCGTCACACCACAGGCACCTGCTCAAGCCAGGGGCCAGCTCCTGCCCTATGACATCACAAACATTTGCATAAGCCAGGTGCCTACTCCTGGCCTATCAGCTCCTCAGGTACCAGTGACCTCACAAGCACCTGCACAGCAGGAGCCTCCTCACGCCCAGCATCCTGCCTGTTTCCCCTCCACCTCCATCCCTGCTGCCCAGCTCCCTGTGCTCTCCTCTCACCCAGGCACCTTTCTCACCCACTCCACCACCCCCCCCAGTGCCTCTGACTGTGTTTGCGTGGCAGATGTTACCTCAGAAGCACTGGCTCAGATGGGTAACCTCCATCTTCTTCTCTTCCCCTGTTGTCATGGGGACACCATGCACCAGCTGTTTGATGCACTTCTTGACCTCATGGGCCCTTTTGTCCTGCCTCCCTTCTGCTGGTAAATCGTGTTCCTGCAAGAGAAGTGGCCACCAGTGGGTGTCCTCGAGCTGGACAGCTGGTAGGAACTGTCACCGTCAGCCCCAGCTGTGCTGAGGTCTTCTCCTGGCACAGGCGCAGCTCTGGCTGTGCTGGGTGTGTACCGTGCTGCCTGATGGAGAACAGCAACACTCGGAGTGACCCCTGGGCAGTGTCCAGCTGGGAAGAGCTGATTTGAAGGCAGATTTTCTGCAGGTCCTGAGGATGGTCTGGGAGTGTTCCCTGTCCACCATCTTGGCCACAGCTCCCATGTCTGGCTTCTTCCAGCAGCATTTTGGAAAGCCCGTTCCCAGCTGCCAGGCCAAGGCCATAGGGCAGAAACAGCCCCCACACCCAAGGGCCCCAGCCCCCAGCTGGCTTCTGACCCCATACTACTGAAACGTCCCAACAAGCTCCCCCTCCAAATTCATTATTTCAGTTTTAAGAAAAAAACCTGGTGTGCTTCCAGATTCAGTAAAGACTGTTACAGGACAATTTGGGTTCAGTTCCAGAACAGTTCCAGAACAACATTTCACAATCTCAGCCACCACTTCCATGATCATCTTGTCAGTGACCCACAGACACGGTGTTGTAAAAAAATCTAACATCATCCAGGGATGAGGAAAATGCTTCAGGCGCAGAGGAACATGTCAGGGCACATGGGCCATTCCTGAGCAGCAGCTTCCAGCTGGTCTATTTGGCTCACCTGCTCCTCCTGGCCAAAGAGATGGGTGAGGCTGAAATAGTCTGGAGGGAACTACTGGGGGTCTCTGCAGGCAGAGGGGGTCCATGTCTGCTCTGCTTCCTTCTCTTTCAGCACTCCTGCCCCCGTGGAAAGACAATGACCTCTCAGTCGGACCCCTGGCAACTCAGGCCATTTGCATCCTGACAGGAGAGATGCCAATGTCGGGATGGAGCCTGCGATTGCTGTGCTGCTGGGCCCTGCTGAGCCTTGGAGACATTAGAGTCCCCTCTCAAATATGTCTGTATTTAAATATTTTTAATATTTTTTTGAAATAAAGCTGGAACAACAAGCCCAGTCCCACTGTGTCCTTCCCATGGGGACAACCCTGCGTGTGCTGAGCAGACAGTGTCATTCCTGGCCGCTGCCTGCAGGACAGCACGCCCAGGCCCAGGGTGTCCCTGCACAAAGCCCCAGCTGCCCTGCTAGACCACAAAACCCAGAGGGGAGGAGGAGAGAAGCTTTAGCCCAGCCTGCCCCTCCTGAGACATCTCAGGGCATGAAAATGCACCCACGCCCTGCCAAGATGGCAATTAATTTCTCGCAGCATCCAAATCCTCTGTTGTGCTGATAAGCTGTGCTGGTTTTGTCTGGGATAGAGCTAATTTTCTTCACAGTAGCTGGTATGGGGCTGTGCTTTGGGGTCGTGCTGGGAACAGCGTCGATAATACAGGGATGTTTTAGTTACTGCTGAGCAGTGCTTACACGGCATCAAAGCCATTTTCTAGGGCCCACAGTCTCATTTTGAGGGTCCAAACCTTGAAGGCAGATCTGGTTGCCTAGCAACATCTGCCCAGAATGGGAGTCCATGGACCCAGGGCAGCCAATGGCATGTGAGGAAGTGGGGGCAAGGCAAGTGATTGAATGTAACCAGGCAGCCAATCAGATGAAATGTCACTGCAGGGGAGGGTGGGCACTGGTGGGCCTACCTCTCAGGCAGACAGTAAGAGGGAGTATTACCTGAAAAGGAGGGTGAGCCTGAAACCAGGGCAGACTGACAGCTCAGATGGCCAGTCGGAAGTCATTAAATCAGGTGCAGGGTGGGCACTGCCGCGCAGCAACCTGACCACCTGGGGGCCAAGCAGAGGCAGCATCACCTCAGGGGAGAAGACTGGCAGCCCTCCTGACCTGTGCTCAGGAAGACTAACAGGAGAAGAAGGCGGGTTCTGCTGCGGGCCCGGCTGAGCTGCAGCATGGAGCATATGGGTCCTGCCCCGAGGCCAAGCAGGCCCCAGCTGAGGCTGGGGGCCATTCACACACACCCCCTTCCACCTTTCTCTCCCTTCCCTGCCTTGGGCCACCCCCGTGTTCTGCAACCCACCATCTCCACAGGAGCTGCCAGCTCGCAGAGAGTCAATATCCCTTGGCCATGCCACTAGACAGTAGCCATGGGCGAGCGGGTTTCTTACTGCCATTGTCACTCACATCCAAGTGAAGGTGAGAAGGACATGAAGGTGAGGCTGCCGGGATGGAAGCAGGGTGGACAAGGATGCGTGGGGGGGTGATGCTTGCCAAGGGGCCACCCACCATCACCTCATTCACATCGCCTCCCCACAGCCCAAGCAACCCCCCAGCGGTCTGAAGGGTGGTGAGGAGGGGAAGGACGTGGCTGCCATCCAGCATCTCCCGCTGGGCTGGGCAGGGCTGGGATCTCACTCTCAAAGCAGGGGAGTCCGAGGCTTGATGCTCTCTACCCCTCTCTCCCCACAGCTACTGCACATTATCTCCTTCCTGCCACGGCCCGAGCGGCTGAGTGGGCCAGACCTGCTGCTGCCTCCATGTGTGTGACAGTGAGGCGCCTGGTGCCACTGCTGCACTCCCCCCCACTCCCAGGGCCAGTGCCTGGCCCTGCAAGGGGCTGCCATCTTCAACTATGTTTCCTCCAATGTCAAGCGAGCAGGGGCTGCTGGTGCTTTGTCCCCCTGCCTCATATTTAGAGTGCAAAGCTTTGATTCTAACATTGACAGCTTTCCTTTTAGGTCCCAAAGCTTCATTTCGAGGGTCCAAACCATCATCTTTTCAGGCAGAAAGCCTCTGTTTAGGCTCCAAAGCTACATTTACAGTGACCAAAGCCTTATTTTAATGGTCCAAAGGCTGAGTAGTAGTTTGCAACGTCTCCTTTTCAGAGTGCAAAGCAGCATTTTCATGCTCCCAAGCAGCATTTTTAGGATTCAGGCAGTTATTTTGAGAACAAATGGCATCTTTAATGTCCAAATCCTCATTTTTATGCTCCAACCCCCTCTTTTAGATCCCAAAGCCTCTTTGTTAGAGTCTAAAGCTTTGATTCTAGCACTGGAAGACTCCTTTTTAGGTCCTAAATCCTCATTTTTAGGATACAAACCTTCACTTATAAGTTCCAACCCTGACTTTTAAGGTCCAAAGACTCATTTCAAGGGCCCAGAGCATCATTTTTAAGGCCTGCAGTCTGATTCTGATGGTCCAAAAGATTCACTTTTAGAGTCCAAATCCTTACTGGACTTGTCCTGAGTTTCCAAATCCTCACCTTTCCATGTTCCAAATGCCTCTTTTAGAACTCAAAGCTTCATTTTTTGAGCATGTAGCTTTGATTCTAGCATTGAGAGCCTACGTTTTACGGTCAAAAGACTCATTTTTATGGGCAGTGAGTCCCAAGCCCAGTACCCTGCCTGCTGACCCCACAGGTATCCATGTCCCTCTGTGCCCCAGTATGAAGCTCAGCCCAGAACTGGTGAATTGCTGGGTTTGCTGCTGTTACAACCTGGACAACTGTGCTACTGCCTTGTATTTATTGCTGTGTTCTTATTCAGCAATAAATGGTTGACCCCTGAAGTTGTCCATGGGGAGTCTCTAATCACACCCCCAGGTGGCTTGGAGCCACCTCAAGCCCTTGCAAGAGGTTCAGTTCTTCCGGGGGCTGGAGGGCGCTGGGCTGGTCCCAGTACAGCCAGCTGTCTGAGTTGGACAGCCACTGGGGCCGGGCTGGGGGCAGACGGGCCGGATGCCTGTCCGGGCTGGCAAGGGTCATTCCCCTGGTATTGGTGGCGTGAGAGCTGGTTTTCCAGGCACAGGTGGGGACTGCTGACATGGGGTCTGGCTCTCAGGGGTGTTGGGGTGGGCGGTCCAGCTCTCTGTATGTGAGGGGCATCTGCTGTTGTCAGGCCGGGATCCTGAAGCTGTGGAGAGGCGCCTGCGGAGAGAGGAGGCTGCTGAGGCCCTGCCACGGCTGTGGTGCCGGGCAGGTGCGAGGGCGCAGGGCAATGCTGGGTGCACCGTGGGGTGTGAACTCCCGGCTGCACAAGGGAGCTATGGGCACCCAGAGTTCCATGCAGAAAACAGGACACCCTTCACCCCTTGACTGGGGCTCTGCTTGCCTGCCCATGGTTCATCTCCTCTCAGACCTCACCATCCTGACCTGCCTGCTCTGCACTCCTCTCAGGTAAGGAGACCTGACCCTGGCAGATCGAGGGAACCAAAGCTGGGGCCAGCACTGCAGGACCAGGAGAGCCTCCGGTTCACCTTTCTCAGCTTGCCTGGCAGAGACCGGTACATGGCTCCCCTGCCCATCCCTGACCAGACAGGGTGACAGCATTGGCTCTCTGTTGGATGAGTTCTCCCAGGTAACTGGGGACAGGACAAGAGGAAAAGGCCTCAGGTTGCGTCAGGGGAGGTTTAGATTAGACATTAGGAAAAAGTTCTTCACTGGAAGAGTGGTCAGGCACTGGAACAGGCTGCCCAGGGACGTGGTGGAGTCACCATCCCTGGAGGTGTTCAAGGGATGTGTAGACACTTGAGGACATGGTCTAGTGGGTGTGGGAGTGTTGGGGTGATGGTTGGACTAGATGATCTTATAGGTCTGTTCCAACCTGTGTGATTCTGTGATTCTCTGAGGTGCTCTCCATCTTCTCTCAGAACACGTATCCAAAGATAAAAGCCCTGTCTGTGCTGAGAACACACACACTGACAGTGTTCAGGTGCAGATGGGACAGAGTGATCCTCTACAAAGTAAGACTGATAGGAAGGTTACTCAACACGTTCTGAGTTGCTGGCACACCTTGGCCGAGGTAGACATCTGGGATTTACGGCATCACCTAACAGGGCGATTTCTGCTGGTAGGTTCACTGGTAGGGAGTTGTCACTGTTGCAATTCTCACTTCCTGTGGCCACGTCATCCTCCGTTGTTTTACTTTCTGACCTTGCCCTGCCTACATCTGTTGCTGGGTCTTCTCTTGTCCAGGCAGGGTCCCTTTTAACTAACACTTGCCACAGTAAGAAGGGGTTTCAGAAAGAATGCCCATGAATTGAGAGGTCAGTTAAAACACCTTACAGCAGAAATCTCAGTTGGGCCTGGTCAGTAGCTAGCGTGACACTCCAGAATACCCTAACTCTAAATGAATCATGGCCAATAGCAGCCATCTCATACAGAAGTTTGGCAAAAACTTCTTGACAGCTCACTGTTTTCTTTTCCTCCACAGAGAGATTTGACACCACAAAACCATCCCCAACAGCACGGAGCCCGAGGCTGCCAGGGGGCCTTCTATGCAGTACATCTGGAAATCTTTAGGGTCCACAGCATTGTAGTTTCTCTTGACATCCACACCTGGAGGAACAGTAATGCTCGTTAGTGTGTCCTGCGCACTACTGGTAATCTCACAAGAGGTGTGATGCTGCCAGGAAATGTCCTTTCTCAATTTGTTAGCATCAGTGAACATCCTGGGGCTGCGACATTCCTCTGGTTTCAGCAGAAAGAAAGGAGCCTCCCAAAGCAATTGCAAATCAATGCACTCTGGAGTCTGTCTTTGTGTTTTCAGCTTTGCTCCCACTCGGAGGTGACAGTAATCCAGTGTTCTCAGCATCATGAGTTTGCTCCCCCTTCTTGGCCACCCTTCACATTTGTGCAGTTTCTTTCATGCTCCCCTCTCTGAGGGGGACGGTAGCAGGGGAGCCCTGCAGTGGGCAGAGCCTTCTACTAATATCTTCTTAAGACTACTACGCAACCATCTTTACACGGCGTTGAAGGAACCTCCATTCAAGGGTAAGGATAAAGCAGAAACTGTCCCCTGGCGCAAACAACTTCAAATATCCAGTGACTGACAATGTTGTCTAATTGTGGGCATTTCTCCAGGACTCCCACATCCTTTTATCCAGGGTGCCAGGAGCCAGGAGAATTTCACTAGCTCTTGTCCTTTGTCATCTGTCTAATACAAAATTTCTGTTTCCAGTGACTGAGCAATTCAAACCCCAGGAAGAATATACTATACCTGAGAATTGCTACAAGGTCTCTCCTAAATTGCTGTCTTCATCTGTGACAATAATGACATTCACAGGGTTAAAAACAGGAAAAAAAAAAAGTGGCGGTGGGGGGGAAGTTTTAACAGTTTCAACTGCTGTCAGAAAAATCAAAGGAGGACATAGTATTTCCCAAAAGAGATTGGTAATCAGTAGAACAAGAAGTTGTTTTTAAGAAGGGACATGGGAAGACCAGTGCAAGTGAACAATGGAGGGCTGCGGCCAGAGTCCCTCTGGGCCAGCAACACACAGCAACCTCCACCAAAACCAGATGCTGCCTTGCAAGCCATTTCGTAACAGCCAGCGCAGAGCAGCTCTGCCCTTTCTGAACTTACCAAATGCCGAACCGCAGAATGCATTTGTATTCTGGGATAAGCAGAGCTAACAGGGTATTATTCCAGAAATGCTCTTGAGTTTTAATTTCACTGTGTCCCTGCATAATCATTTCCACCTACTGAGTGAGACATAAGCAGTTTCACACTTATGGCTGAGGGTAGGTAAAAGTCATGGAAGCAGCAGCATGATATGTACACCACTGGGGAAAGAACAAACAACTACAAAAAGACACATATTAATGTGTAGCTCTCTGCCTACATAGCACGGAGACAGACGCTGAAAAAAGCTGAATTGCTCAGGAGGAGCTGGGAGAACACTTTTCCCTTGATGCTGCCTGTTTAGAAGAGGCAGGAAGATCTGGGTGGAGAATTTTGTCAGAACTATTGCTGAAATGAAGGCTTTCCAATTGATGCCGCAGTGCTGTGCTACACTCCTGCATCAGTACACTGCTGTCATGGTGTTACTGTACCTATGCTTCAACAGCAAGGCACCACCAACACCTCACTCAGCGTTCGCTTCCTCCCCAGGGCGGTGGGAGGCTCTTACCCATCCACTTACCCAGGCAGGAACTGAGTCACAGTTGGGCTTCTGGAGGCTGCAGCCTCCCTGCACTCAGCAGGAGCTTAAACTGGCAAAGAGGGGATCACACCTTTCCTCAGCCTCAAAGAGAGCATTACGGTTAGGGAGAAACCCCTTCAGAGAAACTTCAGGAAGTTTTCTAACCCCTACCCGGGAACAGTTTGGATAGAAAACAAACGAGTGGGTGTGTGGAATTACAATTGCAAATGCGCCAGTTTTAAAATTTGAATTATTTGTTTCTCTTCCTTGGAGACAAAAACCTTACTCACAGCAGAAAACCAGCATGGTTGTAATTACTTTCGAAACCTTCAAAATCAGGTAAATACTATAAGTGGGAAAAATAACATAAAAGAAGTATTGGATATGTGCAACATACCTAATAATTAGGAGACAAAGAGGATAATAGCTTCTGACTTATTTTTGAAAATAACAAATGATTCTGCCCTTACTACGAATAACAGCTCTGCATGGAGAAAGATCTAACTTGCATTACGGTGTTCTGACACGTTTCTGAATAGACTGTGAAAAACAAAACAGTTAATTCCCCTTTAGAGGCTGTTTAATAGCAATATAGTGCTTTTAGGTATTTCTCCCAAGCTTCACGTTTTGTCAGCAGTTAAGGTGAATATTTATGTTAACCAATCCTAAAGGCACTCATATTAATATATCAAAAAAACCTCTTGATCGATAGTCCTGAGCAAGATACTTTTCTTATTCCAAAATAAATATTTCAACCCTACCCTTATTATAAAAGTAAGCAGTGCTGTGTAGGTGTCCTAGAATGTAAACACATGCTCAGCTAGAATAAACAGGACTTACTTGTTGCCACAGAGTCTGAAGACAGACTAATTCACTGGGTAATGACTCAGGTTTTAGTGAGATGCTTGAGAGCAGATGAGATGTTAAAACGCCGTGGAATGAAAAAAAGACAATGATAGATTAAACAGTTTTATAGTACATACAGATTTTTATTGCAGAATGACAGAGAACGCACCCGTGAATGCAAACCCAACATAGGGACGTCGCAGTGCCTGCCCTGTGATGAATATATGTGTGTCGTGGTTTAACTCCGGCTAGCAAAATACCACGAAGCCTCTCTCACAAATCCCCCTCCCCTCCTCCAGTGGAGGGGAAGAATCGGAGGAAAAAGAAATAAGGAAGCTCGTAAAATTGAGATAAGAACTATTTACTAATTAAATCTAAATCAATGTATACAGGTACTACTGCTAATAAATACTTAAAATAGTAGAAAATGAAACATGTAGTACAATATATACAATATGATACAATATGATACAATTTCCCACCATCCACTGACCAATGCACACCCAGATGTTGAGGGATGAAAATCAGACCCCGAGAGCCTGAGAACCACAGCCCGAGAGTGATCACAGTCCGAGAGCCGCGGCCTGAAGGCCGGAGCCCGGGAGCCTACGCAGCAGATTCCGACCAAACCTTATCACTGATAACACGGCCAGAAAACTCAAAACAACCCACCAGCTCCCACACGAAGGAGCCAGCACAGGAGTTGGCAAAGCAGCTAACGCAGGAGGGTGAGCAAGTGCCCAGAGAGATGAGCAAGGGAGTAAGGGAGAGAGAGAGAAGGGAAGAGTAATGGCTACCGGACCCTCTTCCCCACCCAAAGAGACCGGAACATGACGTACTATGGGATGAAATACTTCCTTGGTTAGTCTGGGTCAGCTACAGTATCCGAAGCAGACAAAAGACCTTGAGTTCAGTACAAGCCATCCCCAGCACCAGCTGAGGCCTTATCAATGTTTTCACTTACTGTCCAGCAACAGAGTTCCCTGGCAACCAGAGTAAAGGGAGTTAGCCCTTTCCTGACTGAACCCAGCACATTCTCCACCCCTTATTTCATACCATTTACATCATGCGTATTTTCATACCATGCACAAATTCACATGAACCAGCTTCCCCATTCCCATCCCATCCCACACAGATATCATTCCCTTGGTCTATGAACCATACTGGCAAAATGTCCATTAGTCCATGACTTTGGGTTCTATCAGGTGGTCACTCAGGACAGAAAAGGTGAAGTGTTGCGTGGGATCGTTGGGCACCGATGCCAGCTCAGGTCAGGTCACTACTGCCCTTCTGGCAAGGCTGGACCTCTGTAGATTCAGGTGATCTCTGCCAGAGTGATTACTACAACACAGAGTTCAGAACAAGGGTTATTTGCAGCAGTTAATGTCCATCATACAATTTAGTTCATGGGCTAGTTTCACCCAGAATCAAATCTCCTTGAGGCACACATCGGACTTGCCCGTCTTCTCTCATTATCAACCAAGTACCTCCAGGTCCTTGAGCGAAAGCAACCCCACGGATGGGTTTGCCTTTGCCCAAGGCAGGAATAACCCAGACTGTTTTTCCCAGCATGTTCTTAACATGCACTACAGGGACCTTATCTCCTTCCACAGTGCGCAGAAGTTTTGATTGAGCTGGGCCAGCACGGTTGGCAGATCCTCTGGTGTTGACTAACCAGGTGGCCTTTGCCAAATGTGTATCCCAGTTTTTGAAAGTCCCACCCTCCTTGCCCTCAGGGTGGTCTTTAACAGCCCATTGCACCGTTCGACCTTCCCAGAGGCAGGTGCATGGTAGGGGATGTGATACACCCACTCAATGCCGTGCTCTTTGGCCCAAGTGTCTACGAGACTATTTCGGAAATGAGTCCCATTGTCTGATTCAATCCTCTCTGGGGTGCCATATCACCACAGGACTTGCTTTTCAAGGCCTAGGATAGTATTCCGGGCAGTGGCATGGGGCACAGGATACATTTCCAGCCACCCCATGGTTGCTTCCACCATTGTGAGCACATGGCACTTGCCTTGGTGGGTTTTAGGCAGTGTGATGTAGTCAACCTGCCAGGCCTCCCCATATTTATATTTCAGCCATCACCCCCCATACCAAACAGGCTTCACCCTCTTGACTTGTTTGATGGCAGCACGTCTCACATTCATGAATGACCTGCGCAATAGCGTCCATGGTCAAGTCCACCCCTCGGTCACGAGCCCATCTGTACGTGGCATCTCTCCCCTGGTGGCCCGAGGTGTCATGGGCCCACCTAACCATAAACAGCTCACCTTTAGGTTGCCAGTCCAGATCTACCTGAGCCACTGCAATCTTAGCCGCTTGATCCACCTGCTGGTTGTATCGATGTTCTTCAGTGGCTCGGCTTTTGAATACGTGGGCGTCTATAGGACGCACTTTGACAACCAGGTTGTCTAGACGGGAAGCAATGTCCTGCCATAGCGCGGCAGCCCAGATGGGTTTGCCTCTGCGCTGACAGCTGCTCTGTTTCCATTGCTGTAGCCACCCCCACAGTGCCTTTGCCACCATCCAGGAGTCAGTGTAGAGATAAAGCACTGGCCATTTCTCTTGTTTAGCAACGTCCAGAGCCAGCTGGATGGCTTTTACCTCTGCAAACTGACTGGATTCACCTTGTCCTTCTGCAGTCTCTGCAATTTGTCGTGTAGGACTCCACACAGCAGCTTTCCACCTACGATGTTTCCCTACAATGCGGCAGGACCCATCAGTAAACAGGGCATATTGTTTCTCATTGTCTGGCAACTGGTTGTACAAAGGGGCTTCTTCAGCCCGTGTCACCTCCTCCTCTGGTGATATTCCAAAGTCTTTGCCTTCCGGCCAGTCCATGATCACTTCTAAAATTCCTGGGCGACTGGGATTCCCTATACGGGATCGTTGTGTGATCAGGGCAAGCCACTTACTCCACGTAGCATTGGTGGCATGATGAGCAGAAGAGACTCTGCCCCTGAACATCTAGTCCAGCACTGGCAGTCGAGGTGCCAGGAGGAGCTGTGCTTCAGTTCCCACCACTTCTGAGGCAGATCGGATTCCCTCATAAGCTAACAGTATCTCTTTTTCGGTTGGAGTGTAGCGGGCCTCAGATCCCCTGTATCCCTGGCCTCAAAATCCCAGGGGTCGACCTCGGGTCTCCCCTGGATCTTTCTGCCGGAGACTCCAGGTAGGGCCATTCTCCCCAGCTGCGGTGTAGAGCACATTCTTTACCTCTGGCCCTGTCCAGACTGGTCCAAGGGCTTCTGCATGCACCATCTCCTGCTTGATCTGTTCAAAGGCCTGTCGCTGCTCAGGGCCCCATTTGACATCGTTTTTCTTCTGGGTTACTGCATAGAGAGGGCTTACAATTTGGCTCTAATTTGGAATATGCATCCACCAGAAACCCACAACACCTAGGAAAGCTTGAGTTTCCTTTTTGCTCGTTGGTGGGGACATGGCTGTGATTTTGTTGATCACGTCCATGGGCATCTGGCGACGCCCATCTTGCCACTTTATTCCTAAGAACTGGATCTCTCGTGCAGGTCCCTTGACCTTACTTTGCTTTATGGCAAAACCAGCTTTCAGGAGGATTTGGATGATCTTCTCTTTCTCAAAAACTTCATCTGCTCTGTCGCCCCATACAATGATGTCATCAATGTATTGCAGATGCTCTGGCGCTGCACCCTGTTCCAGTGCAGTCTGGATCAGTCCATGGCAGATGGTAGGGCTGTGCTTCCACCCCTGGGGCAGTCGATTCCAGGTGTATTGGACGCCCCTCCAGGTGAAAGCAAACTGTGGCCTACACTCTGCTGCCAAAGGAATGGAGAAGAAGGCGTTAGCAATGTCAGTCGTGGCATACCACTTGGCTGCCTTTGACTACAGCTCGTATTGGAGTTCCAGCATGCCCGGCACGGCAGCACTCAGTGGTGGCGTGACTTCATTCAGGCCACGATAGTCCACTGTCAGTCTCCATTCCCCATCAGACTTACGCACTGGCCAGATGGGGCTGGTAAAGGGGGAGCGGGTTTTGCTGATCATCCCTTGGCTCTCCAGCTGACGAATCAGCTTCTGGATGGGAAACAAAGAGTCTCAGTTAGTGCGATACTGTCGCCGGTGCATTGTTGTAGTGGCAATTGGCACCTGTTGATCTGCAACCTTTAGCAATCCCACAACAGAAGGGTCCTGTGAGAGACCAGGCAAGATGGACAGCTGCTCAGTTTCATCAGTCTCTAAGGCAGCTATCCCAAAAGCCCACCGGTACCCTTTTGGGTCCTTAAAGTACCCTCTCTTAAGATAGGCAATGCCAAGGATGCACGGAGCATCTGAACCAGTCACAATAGGGTGCTTTTGCCACTCCTTCCCAGTCAGGCTTATTTCAGCCTCCAACACAGCCAATTGTTGGGAACCCCCAGTCACACCGGAAATGCTGATGGGTCGTACCCCCTTATAGCTTGATGGCATGAGGGTACACTGTGCACCCGTGTCCACTAGAGCCTTATACTGCTGTGGCTCTGATGTGCCAGGCCATCGAATCCACACAGTCCAATAAACACGGTTGTCCCTTTCCTCCACCTGGCTGGAGGCAGGGCCCCTCTAAAAGTTAACTGATTCACAGTCACTCATGTCTTGGAGGGATGGATTATTGCTCCGCTTTTGTTTGGCTACGGGAGCAACAGTTTTCTTGGAAGAGTCCTTACTGGTGTGCTTTTTCCCTTTCAGTTCACATACTCATTCCTCTAAGCATGAGGTAGGTTTTCCATCCCACTTCCTCATATCCTCTCCGTGGTCACGTAGGTAAAACCACAGGGTACGGCGTGATGGATACCTTTTATATTCCTGTCTTTGAGGAAAGGAACGCTTCCTTCTAATGGCTGAGACACTGGCTCGTGCAGATGGGGATTGGAACATCTCCTTTCTGAATTGCTTAAACTCCTTGGACAGCTCCTCTATAGCTGAGACACAGGCCCGCATGGGGGAAGAAACAATGTCCTCATATCCCCGGAACTTTTGAACTACCTCCTCTGCTATTGGGTCTTCATCCCTTTCCCAAGTCAATACTGCAAATGCGGCGGCTATCGAGGGTGGTCCATTCTGCATTAACTTCCGCCACATGGGTCGTGTGCACCTGATTCTATCTGGATCTATCCTCCCATCATCACGATAAACTAACTCTAGCACAGCTAGTTCCCTCACGTACTGGATAGCTTTCTCCATGGTGGTCCATCTGTGTACGTGATATGGCATGTCTTCCTCAAAGGGGTACCTTTCCCTCACACTATCCAGGAGCCTCCTCCAGAGGCTTACATTCTGTGTCTCCCTCCCAATTCCTCTGTCAATGCCACTCTCTTTAGCAAGTGACCCCAGCTGCTTGGCTTCTCTGCCCTCTAAGTCAATGCTACTGGCCCCGTTATCCCAGCAGCGGAGCAGCCAGGTAATAACATGTTCACATTGCTGACGGCCAAAGTCTCTCCGGATATCCCGGAGCTCCTTCAAGGCTAAGGATCGCATGGTTATATCTGCATCACTCTCATCCTCTGTCCCTGTCACTGCCCCTTGGGATGGCCCTGCTGTCTCCCCATCGACCTGTACCAGACGCCCTGATTTACGCTTCCATTTCTTTTTCTGTACTGGGTCTACTAACACTGGTGCTGGGTGATGCTGGCAGTACCACACAGGGGTCTGCACGGCTGCATTGCACCCTGCAGTGTGTAGGGCTGTTGTGGGAGGCGGACCTGCTGTGGGAGGCGGAGCTGCTGTGGGAGGTGGAGCCGCAGTGGGAAGTGGAGCTGGCGCAGAGGGTGCAGTGGCTGCTGTGTCTGTCGAGGAGAGTTGCCATCGCCGCGGAGGTATAGGTGGTGCAGGAGGTGCAGTGGCTGCAGCGGCTGCAGCGCCCATCGAGAAGGGTTGATGTAGCTGCAGGGGTGGAGGTGGCGCAGGCGGTGCAGTGGCTGTAGTGTCTGTCAAGGGGCGTTTACGTCGCCGTGGGGGTGGAGTTGGTGCGGAGGATGGGCTACTTGTGAGCGGTGATGTAGCCATGGGGGATGAAGCCGGCACACAGGGCCTGCCTCTTCCCCAAACACCAGTTGCAGATGGGGCAGTATTCCAAAACATTTCTTTAACTTTACACAAGACCAAAATAACATTCAGAAACAAGCTGATCCCTAGCAATAGGTCACCCCGAGACCATGAAAAATTTCCAAAATACTCATACACTTGCGCCATTGACCATAGAGAAGAGGGAGAAAATTGGAATAATTTCCACATATCCACCCAACTGAATAATTCCTTCACATGCAACCCACTAAATGATTTCTCCTCTACAGGCTGTGTCCCAGAAGTGAAAAGGGAAAAGGTATAATTAGTGAAAGTCGTTATGACATTACATGAGAAACATGCAAACGCTGCCAGACTGCATACAGATACATGATTATTCCCCAAACCAGCAGTATACAGACCAGCCAAATCAGACTCTTCAGTCTGGTCAGAGCATACATCATCAGTATCATAAGGAGCACCCAAGGCAGTAAATCCCACCGTTCTATCATCCACTTAAAGATCCAAGAACTTAACGTGCTGACCAACCACCACAACATCTCTATAACCAATACTTATCACACAATCTGCTTTAACACACAGTAATCAGCTCTGTTCTTATCTCAACCCTTCGAGCCCCACGTTGGGCGCCAAAAAGGACTGTCGTAGTTTAACTCCGGTTAGCAAAATACCACGAAGCCGCTCTCACAAATCCCCCTCCCCTCCTCCAGTGGAGGGGAAGAATCGGAGGAAAAAGAAATAAGGAAGCTCGTAAAATTGAGATTAGAACTATTTACTAATTAAATCTAAATCAATATATACAGGTACTACTACTAATAAATACTTAAAATAGTAGAAAATGAAACATGTAGTACAATATATACAATATGATACAATATGATACAATTTTCCACCATCCACTGACCAATGCACACCCAGATGTTGAGGAATGAAAATCAGACCCCGAGAGCCTGAGAACCACAGCCCGAGAGCGATCACAGCCCGAGAGCCGCGGCCTGAAGGCCGGAGCCCGGGAGCCTACGCAGCAGATTCCGACCAAACCTTATCACTGATAACACGGCCAGAAAACTCAAAACAACCCACCAGCTCCCACACGAAGGAGCCAGCACAGGAGTTGGCAAAGCAGCTAACGCAGGAGGGTGAGCAAGTGCCCAGAGAGATGAGCAAGGGAGTAAGGGAGAGAGAGAGAAGGGCAGAGTAATGGCTACCGGACCCTCTTCCCCACCCAAAGAGACCGGAACATGACGTACTATGGGATGAAATACTTCCTTGGTTAGTCTGGGTCAGCTACAGTATCCAAAGCAGACAAAAGACCTTGAGTTCAGTACAGGCCATCCCCAGCACCAGCTGAGGCCTTATCAGTGTTTTCACTTACTGTCCAGCAACAGAGTTCCCTGGCAACTAGAGTAAAGGGAGTTAACCCTTTCCTGACTGAACCCAGCACAATGTGGTCTGTCAAAGCTCCCGGTTACACACGTCGGATCAAAGCTCAAACTCACTCACGTTTTAGTTTTGGGAACTGCAGCCCGCAATCACATAAAGGAGAGCTGCACCCCAGAGTTATAGGACAGAGTTATAGGGTGCAGCCTGGGCGCCTGTCAACAGTCTCCCAGACAGTTGGGTAGTGTATCAGTCCCTAGAAAGGCTGCTGCAAACCGCGCTCTGCTCTCAGCCTGTCATAGGTACGAGTCTGTTTCCATTTGTAAGGTATGAAAGCTGGCTTTTCGGTTCACAGTTTTCCATTTTGTAGTCCCTAGTGCAAATCCCAAACCACTGGCCAAACAGACTGCCATTATACAAACCAGAAATAAATCTGGAAACCTTGCTTCAGGACAAGAGGTGAGTTAATGTTTAATCAACAGCAGTGACAGAACACTCCTAGGTTCAAACGGAAATGTAAGATAACCTCTCACTGTAAGAGCCCATTGCCAGCCCATGGGGGCAGGCAGCTCTACTCGTTGTGTCAGATAAAACCTTCTGCCTTATGACAAGAGTCTTTTACTGATCTTTGAATGTAAGCAGCTGTGTTGGGCTGACCCTGGCTGCAGGCCAGGTGCCCATCAAAGATGCTCCATCACTCCCCTCCTCAGCTGGGCAGGGGAGAGAAAATACAAGGAAAGGCTCCTGTGTCGAGATAGGGACAGGGAAAGATCACTCACCAATTACCACCACGGGCATAATAGACTCAACCTGGGGGAAAAAAAAAATCTAATTTAATTTATTACCAATCAAATCAGAGTAGGATAATGAAAAAAAACCCCAAATCTTAAAACCACCTTCCCCCCACCCCTCCCTTCTTCCCAGGTTCAGCTTTGCTCTCCATTTCTCTCCCTACTCCCTCCCAGCAGCCCAGGGGCACAGGGAATGAGGGTTGTGGTCAGGCCATCACACGTTGTCTCTGCCGCTCCTTCCTCCTCAGGGGGAGGGATCCTCACACTCTGCCCCTGCTCCAGCCTGGGGTCCCTCCCATGGGGTGCAGTCCCACAGGAGCAGCCTGCTCCAGCCTGGGCTGCCCACGGGGTCACAGCCTCCTTCAGGCATCCCCCTGCTCCAGCACGGGGCCCTCCCTGGGCTGCAGGTGGGTGTCTGCTCCCCCATGACTCTCCATGGCTGCAGGGGCACAGCTGGTCTTACTATGACCTGCACCACAGGCTGCTGGGGAATCTCTGGTCCAGCGCCTGAAGCGGTTTCTCCCCCTCCTTCTCCACTGACTTGGGTGTTGGCAGGGCTGTTCCTCTCCCATATTCTCACTCCTTTCTCTGGCTGCAATTGCTGTTGCACAGTAACTCTTTTTCCTCCTTAAACACATTACCCCAGAGGCGCTACCACCATCACTGATGAGCTCAGCCTTGGCCAATGGTGGGTCTGTCTTGGAGCCGGCTGGCACTGGCTCTGTCGGACATGGGGGAAGCTTCTGGCAGTTTCTCACAGAAGCCACCCCTGTAGCCTCATCGCTACCAAAACCTTGCCATGCCAACCCAATACAGCAGCACAGATCACCAAGGTCCGGCAAAACAATTCCAAGCCTCCTCCTTTTCTTAATCCCCAGGAAGTCCAAGAATATTTTCTATGTTTCTTAAGAGAAATCATACCTGGTTGCACTTATTGACAAGTAAAACCCAATTTCTTGCCAAACTTCTCAAATTGAAAGAACAATTGTTTCACTTATTTGAAGTAGCTAGGCATGCTAACTCTTGCTTCGGTGCAGCCTGACTTAAGAAGATGCTTGGCTGTACTGAACATTCAGTGTAGCAATATTCACACTTACTGTATTATTATTATTCTTGTCTCCCCTCAATGAGTGGATGGGGATATGTATTTATTCAAAGGAATAAGTCTGTGACATAGAAATGTATTTCTTTTACTTGATGTGACAGAGCCAAAACAAGTGGAGCAGTATTTATCTGTTACTCTGTACTAATATTCCCAGAGAGGGCTTTTATCGCCCCTGTTGAAAATTGCAAACAAACTGGAAGCAACGTCTTTGACTAAATGCGTGCAGTTAATATTTGCTGTGATGGAATATGTAAATGTTAACAATATTATGGGTGTGTGTATTAAGCAGTCTGAACTGTGCAGGAACAAAGGCTAATTCCAAATTAGCTGCCTGGTTACATTCAATCACTTGCCTTGCCCCCACTTCCTCACATGCCATTGGCTGCCCTGGGTCCATGGACTCCCATTCTGGGCAGATGTTGCTAGGCAACCAGATCTGCCTTCAAGGTTTGGACCCTCAAAATGAGACTGTGGGCCCTAGAAAATGGCTTTGATGCCGTGTAAGCACTGCTCAGCAGTAACTAAAACATCCCTGTATTATCGACGCTGTTCCCAGCACGACCCCAAAGCACAGCCCCATACCAGCTACTGTGAAGAAAATTAGCTCTATCCCAGACAAAACCAGCACAGCTTATCAGCACAACAGAGGATTTGGATGCTGCGAGAAATTAATTGCCATCTTGGCAGGGCGTGGGTGCATTTTCATGCCCTGAGATGTCTCAGGAGGGGCAGGCTGGGCTAAAGCTTCTCTCCTCCTCCCCTCTGGGTTTTGTGGTCTAGCAGGGCAGCTGGGGCTTTGTGCAGGGACACCCTGGGCCTGGGCGTGCTGTCCTGCAGGCAGCGGCCAGGAATGACACTGTCTGCTCAGCACACGCAGGGTTGTCCCCATGGGAAGGACACAGTGGGACTGGGCTTGTTGTTCCAGCTTTATTTCAAAAAAATATTAAAAATATTTAAATACAGACATATTTGAGAGGGGACTCTAATGTCTCCAAGGCTCAGCAGGGCCCAGCAGCACAGCAATCGCAGGCTCCATCCCGACATTGGCATCTCTCCTGTCAGGATGCAAATGGCCTGAGTTGCCAGGGGTCCGACTGAGAGGTCATTGTCTTTCCACGGGGGCAGGAGTGCTGAAAGAGAAGGAAGCAGAGCAGACATGGACCCCCTCTGCCTGCAGAGACCCCCAGTAGTTCCCTCCAGACTATTTCAGCCTCACCCATCTCTTTGGCCAGGAGGAGCAGGTGAGCCAAATAGACCAGCTGGAAGCTGCTGCTCAGGAATGGCCCATGTGCCCTGACATGTTCCTCTGCGCCTGAAGCATTTTCCTCATCCCTGGATGATGTTAGATTTTTTTACAACACCGTGTCTGTGGGTCACTGACAAGATGATCATGGAAGTGGTGGCTGAGATTGTGAAATGTTGTTCTGGAACTGTTCTGGAACTGAACCCAAATTGTCCTGTAACAGTCTTTACTGAATCTGGAAGCACACCAGGTTTTTTTCTTAAAACTGAAATAATGAATTTGGAGGGGGAGCTTGTTGGGACGTTTCAGTAGTATGGGGTCGGAAGCCAGCTGGGGGCTGGGGCCCTTGGGTGTGGGGGCTGTTTCTGCCCTATGGCCTTGGCCTGGCAGCTGGGAACGGGCTTTCCAAAATGCTGCTGGAAGAAGCCAGACATGGGAGCTGTGGCCAAGATGGTGGACAGGGAACACTCCCAGACCATCCTCAGGACCTGCAGAAAATCTGCCTTCAAATCAGCTCTTCCCAGCTGGACACTGCCCAGGGGTCACTCCGAGTGTTGCTGTTCTCCATCAGGCAGCACGGTACACACCCAGCACAGCCAGAGCTGCGCCTGTGCCAGGAGAAGACCTCAGCACAGCTGGGGCTGACGGTGACAGTTCCTACCAGCTGTCCAGCTCGAGGACACCCACTGGTGGCCACTTCTCTTGCAGGAACACGATTTACCAGCAGAAGGGAGGCAGGACAAAAGGGCCCATGAGGTCAAGAAGTGCATCAAACAGCTGGTGCATGGTGTCCCCATGACAACAGGGGAAGAGAAGAAGATGGAGGTTACCCATCTGAGCCAGTGCTTCTGAGGTAACATCTGCCACGCAAACACAGTCAGAGGCACTGGGGGGGGTGGTGGAGTGGGTGAGAAAGGTGCCTGGGTGAGAGGAGAGCACAGGGAGCTGGGCAGCAGGGATGGAGGTGGAGGGGAAACAGGCAGGATGCTGGGCGTGAGGAGGCTCCTGCTGTGCAGGTGCTTGTGAGGTCACTGGTACCTGAGGAGCTGATAGGCCAGGAGTAGGCACCTGGCTTATGCAAATGTTTGTGATGTCATAGGGCAGGAGCTGGCCCCTGGCTTGAGCAGGTGCCTGTGGTGTGACGGGATCAAAAGTGACCGGCCCAGTGCAGCAGCTCATCCTCTAACCGAGGGCTGAGCTGCTGACAGGCAGGAGTGTGCAGCTGGGCTACGCCCGTGCTTGTGATGTCAGTGATGGCTGAGAGCTATTTGGGGTGGGAAATTACAAAAACACAGATCATTCCGCCAAAACTGCAGCTCAGAACTGAGGTGAAAACCTTGAATGATGTACAAAAACTGGTGGGAGATTTAAATTGGATACGGAATGTGTGTGGGATCTTGAATGATGAGACGGCCCCACTGGTAGCGCTGCTAAGAGGAGCGGGCGATATAAACACGCCTAGAAAATTGGACTCAGAGGCTAGAAAAGCTTTAGACGTCATCATGGACAAGGCTGCGACATCCCATGGAGACAGAAGGGCAGAGGGAGAGCCAGTCACCCTAGCTGTGATCAATCAGCCGCGTCAGCCCTATGGCATCATCATGCAACGGGTTGTCACGGATAATGATCCACTGAAAATTTTGGAATGGGCGTTCCTGGCATCACAACCACGAAAAACAATCAGTACCCGACTGGAGAGCATAGGTAACGTGGTGATGAAAGGCAGAGCTAGAACGGTGGAAATCAGCGGACGGGAACCAGAGACAATTTTATTGCCGTTACAGCCGGATTATCTCGACTGGGCAGTCCGACACTCAGTACCAATACAATTGGCCTTGCAAGGATTTTTGGGTAACATTAAAGTACACTATCCCCCGCACAAAGTGTTTACCTTCCTGTATGAATGGAGTCTGGAAGAGAAGCCGAAATGTAGTGAAACTCCGGTAAAGGGTCGCACGGTGTTTACGGATGGAGGAGGTCGCTCAGGGAAAGGAGTCCTGGTATGGAAAGAAACCGGCGAGTGGAAGCAGGTGGAAGTCAGGAAAGAAGGTTCAGTTCAAAAAATAGAGTTACAAGCAGTTATTGAAGCGTTTAAGTTGTGGTCAGAGGAGCCGCTGAACGTAGTATCAGATTCACTGTATGTAGTGGGAGTAGTACGTCGCATGGAAAGGTCAGAGTTGAAGCATGTCAGCCAGGAGGACCTGCATGTAGCAGCAATTTAGAACGCTGTGGTATTTGTTGGAACAACGTACAGATCCGTATTATATCACCCATATGAGAAGTCATACGAACCGGCCCGGAGAATTAAGTCAGGGAAACATTGTAGCTGACCAATTAGTTGCTCCAGTATGGGCTGGACCGTTGCCAAACCACATGGGACAGGCATCACAGTCACAGCAGGTTTTCCACCAACCTGCAAAAGCTTTAGCCAAACAGTTTCAAATTTCATTAACGGATGCAAAGGGAATCGTCCAAGTCTGCACGGACTGTCAACAAGTAGGCCCCGTTACAGTCGGCGCAGTAAATCCGAGAGGGATCCATGCCCTACCTTTGTGGCAGATGGACGTTACACATGTAGCGGAATTTGGTAAACTAAAATATGTTCATGTATCTGTTGATTGCTTTTCCCATGCTGTTTGGGCGACTGCTCAGACAGGAGAAACCAGTAGGCATGTCCAGAAACACCTCCGCTCGGCATTCATGGCCCTAGGGGTACCAAAAGAAATCAAAACGGATAATGGTCCGGGGTATGCCAGCAAAGCTACCGCAGGATTTTTTCAATGGTGGGGTATTCGTCACGTTACCAGTATCCCGCACTCTCCTGCAGGTCAAGCTATTGTCGAACGTATGAACCAGACGCTCAAACGTCAGTTGTTAAAACAAAAAGGGGGAGAGATAGGACTAACGCCACATGAACGATTACAAAAAGCAGCATATGTCTTACATTTTTTGAGACTGCCCAGAGGTGAGGAGGTACCTCCGACAGTAAAACATTTACGGGGGCTTCAATCAGACCTTGGGACAGGATGCAGAGATACAGGTGCAGGTCAAGGATCCACAGTCAGGAAACTGGGAAGGGCCTGTACGGTTACTAACCTGGGGAAGGGGCTATGCTTGTGTCGTTACAGATAAGGGAACGCGCTGGGTACCGGCAAAGCGGGTGAAGCCACGGATGGCCTCGGCGCCAAAATCTTGATCTGCAGTATTATTATCACAGGAACGGCCGGTGTAGCCAATATCTCGCCAAGACAAAATGTTTGGGTAACGTTCGCCAACCAAGCAGGCCAAGATGTGCTTTGCTTATCTCTTGCCACACCAGGGGACCCCTTTAGAACATGCCTGATAGGGGTGCCGATCTAGGATCCATCAATCTTTAGAGGATACGTTAGCAATAACACATTCACTACAATGAACAACAGCGCCCTAGAGCAGTGGGATAATAACACATACCACAGAAAGGCCCTCAAGTATCCGAATCCCTGGAGCTCAGTCCCGTTGCACAGAGCACGCCAGATGATGGCACTGGTAAACCACCTGAACATTAGCAGCCTGGATCCGCAAGAACTGGATCTATTAGGGTCAGTCCCGGCCAATGGTAGCTGTATGCTGTTTGGCGGGCCACTGGGAATTCTAGTAACCAGCAGAGCCAGCGTCAGTTCTGACACACGGAACTGGGTGACGAAGCAAACCATGGGAAGCACTGTAGTCAATCCAATTTCAAATTGGTATATCAACGATTCGGCGTATTGTCAGAAGGGAGTAGCTATTCGTATGTGGAACAACGGTACCGCGAAAATGTTGCCCCCAGGCATATTCTTAATCTGCGGGGACAGAGCCTCGCCAGGGATACCAGCCAGACCAGTAGGTGGTCCTTGTTATATTGGAAAGATCTCGATGTTTACACCATCTTATAGAGAGATGCTAAATAGAACTAGGACGGCGTTAGCTAATAGCACCCGATCAAGAAGGTCTATAACATATTTTGATGAATCGTGCATTGTGGAGCACCAACATCATAGTGGCAGCTTCCCTATTTGCTCCTAACGTGGCAGTAGGGAAAGCGTTGGGTGACTTAAAGAAACAAGGGTGCTGGGCATCAAAACAATTGAATATAACCTCCAAAATTGTGACAGCGCTTTTAGTAGACGTAGACAGCATTAGACACGCTACTCTACAAAATAGAGCTGCAATTGATTTCTTATTATTAGCGCATGGACATGGCTGCGAGGAGTTTGAGGGTACGTGCTGTATGAATTTGTCGGACCACTCCGAGCCAATACACAAAAAGCTACGAATGCTCCAGGACAACATGAGGAAACTCACGATCACTGATGGCGGCCTATCCGAATGGCTGCGGGGCTGGGGTATCACTGGGTGGCTGAAGGATTTACTAACGCAAGGCGCTATAATTCTGTTAATAATATTGATCGTCGTGATTGTAGTACCATGTATTTTAAAAATAGTAAGCTGTAGGATAGAGGAAGCTGTGCAGGGGGCTTGGGTAGTGCAAAAACAAAAAGGGGGAATTGTGGGATCATTTTTGGCAGAGGATGGTCATATGATACCAGAGCAAGAGTAGGCTGCAGTCAGCATTAGGCCGCAGCAGGCCGCCGCCCACGACCTTGAAGCGTACTTGAGAACACAAAAAGAGGAAGAGGAGCGATGAAGCAAGAGCAAAACCAGGAACCAAGCTGAGGGCTCCAGGATGTAGACGGTGACGGGGGCAGATAGCGCTAGCCAATCATGTATTAGCTTAAGGCGCGTGGACAACGTATGGCAAAACCAATGTAACCAATCAGCAAGGCTTGAGCGCGTGATCAGGAATTCAAACTGTATATATTGCAGCCGCTTCTTGCGAATAAAGGTCTTCAGTTACAACTCTCATCGAGTTGTGTTGGAGTCCATCATCGATCGCCTCGTCACCAAGTGACCGGCCCACTGCAGCAGCTCATCTTCTCACCGAGGGCTGAGCTGCTGACAGGCAGGAGTGTGCAGCTGGGCTACGCCTGTGCTTGTGATGTCAATGGTGGCTGAGAGCTACCAGGGCCGGAGCACACAGCTGGCTTGTGCAGGTGCTTGTGATGTCATATGTGCTTGAGTAGGTGATGGGTATGAGCGTTCCTGCCACCGGCGACATAAACACCTGCAAAGTCAGGTTCCCACGTCGGCCGTAGGAGCTACCCAGCCACCAGTACATCAAAGCAGCACAACTGGGACATGGTGTAGTGGACTTGGTAGTGTTAGGTGAATGGTCGGACTCAGTGATCCCAACGTCCTTGTCCAAGCTCATGATTCTATGACTGTAAAACCGTCCCCAAGCAGCTTTGGACCGAGCTGCACAAAGGGCACCAGCAGCCCATCCCGTCCCTCCTCCCAGAACCACCTCTGTCAGGGAAGAGCTCAGAGGGTCCTTCTAGAGACATGGAGCTCTGCCGGCTGGCCCACCTGCCCCCAGGTCCCTCCAGGAAGACTTTTAACGCCTGTTCAGCTTTTGGGATCACCTTGGAACAACAATACTCATGTGGTCCCCACAGGCAGAAAAACCAAAGCCAGAATTAAAAACCCGTCTTGAACTTGCATATGTGATTCATGGGGTAGTTTCCCTCTGTGAGTCAATTGGTGGAAACTGGTAACTGGGGGGACTGGTAGGAGCACGAGTGTTGTACGTCCAGTGAGCTCCTGGCACTTGGGCTGGCACGTTTTGCGTTGTGAAGCCCCCTGAGCACCCAGGCAGCAGCACCTGCAGAAAACACAGAGAGCTGCCTGCTGCTGTCTGCCTGCAAAAGTGGGGGACAAGGAGCCCTCCAGGGCCAGGCAAGTGTTCATCCCATCCCCACCAGCCCCACAGCAGTGCCACAGACCAAAGCCAGGTGTGGGGTTGAGCTTGGGAGGGGACCAGGGTGAAACCTCCCCAGCCTCTGCCCCAGTGTGACACCACTCAGTCAGGAGAAATGCCCAAGCCAGGACTGGAGGGAAATGAGAGGTGCTGGGCCAGGAGGCACTGTGTGACAGGGAAAGGCTGGGGCAAACCAGGACCCTCAGTGGGCAATGGCAATGATATCCACTCTGAGCAGGTTGGGGGCAGGATTCAAACGAGATTCCCCAGGAGGAGCCAGGGGAAGAAGAGATACCCTGCGCAGGGCAGTGACAATACTAAATGCCCCATACAGGGCAGGGGCAAAACTAGCCACCTCAGTTTGGGCAGGGGCATAAAAGGCCACGTGAGCAGGGCTGGAGTAAATCCAGGCATGCTGTGGTGGGAAGGGTAATGTAATGAGCCTCCACAAGACAAAGAGGGGAAAAGCTCAGCCATCCCAAAAGGGGCATGGTGAAAGGAAGCCACCCGAGCAAGGCAGTGGCCGAACTGGAGGCCATAAGCAAAGACATAAAAAGAAAAAAGCCTCCCTGAGCAGAGCAGGGGCAAAGCTCACTGCCCAGAGCTGAGCAAGAGCACAACTAACTGCCCCAAGCAGGACTTGGGAAAACCAGATGCTGTGAGCGGGGCAAGGGCCAAACCGGACAGCTCAAGCGGGACAGGAATAACAACCAGCTGCCTCGTCAGGGCAGGAGCAACACTCACTGCCCTCTGAGTGAGTCAAGGGGTTAAACACGATGCTAAAGAGCCCCCCACACGCCTTTTTTTCGAGTTCCAGGGTGAGAGAGTAGCTGGGTGGGGGCCTGGCAGCCAGCCAAGGTCCACCCAGCGCAGTTGCTGCAGGTGTTCCTCTGGCAGCATTAGTTCAGTCCTCTCGTGGCTCTACCTTGGCGGGGGGTAGGTAAAATTATTTGGAAATGAACCTGTAAAAGACCAGGTGCTTTGCTACACGAGTGTCATGGACACAGTCCTGTACCTGGGAGGAGTGGAAAAGAAACCCTCAGACACTCGTATGCTCCAGCCAAAGCTGTGAACAGGCACACTCACCGCCGTGGGCAGGGTTTGATTCATCTGGCTCGGGAAAGAGGCGGCAGCTCTGCCGGCAGACAAACAGCCCTTTGCCAGCAGCACGCGGGGAAGCCCAGCGGCTGCCGGCTGTGGGAGGTGCCTGGGCTGTGGAGGCTGCATGGTCACGTGACTTGAGGGGACACTCCCGTGTCACAAAGGGCACCCGCCCGGTGCTTGTGAGGTCACCGCCTGGCCTGGGCTTGAGGTGCTGCAACGTGGGCCAGCACAAGCCAGTTGGGCTGAGGCGGCCTTCAGGGTAACTTGGCTCCTCCTTTGCTATTGGCATGGCTACTTCTCTATCTCCAGACCTTTGCAGAGGTAATTATGATTTGACTCTTGGGACAGATCATAGAGTGGGGAGATACGGGATAAATGTATAAGCTGGTCTGTACCTTCTGAGCTGTAGGCTGAGCTATTACACCTTTACAGGCTGGCCAGGGCTGCGGGAAGAGTTCCTATTTGCCAATTCTTATTTCTTTGCCATATCCTAGGGTAGGTAAGTAGGGGGGTGGCGGTGTAGCCTGAGGTGCTGGGCTCAGCCTAGAACGACAAGAAGCCCACCATGGCTGATGCAGCAGGAAGGGAGACAGAAAAGGCGATGGCAAAGGCAGCCGTTAAAAGTAGCGGCTGAAAGCCGGTCACTCCTGTATACAACATGGGCAAGTGTGGGCTGCAGAGCCAGAGCGCTCGGCCTCTAGGACTAGCCATGGGGAAGCAGCAGGTCCTCTTCAGAGAAGGTGACACACAATGCAGCCTTTCAAAAGGCCTTGCTATTTGTCGTAAATTGGAGTTCTGTGACAGGGACAGTCGGGCCATCAGCCTGCAGCTCTGCAGGGGGCTATTTTAACCATTTTGTCGAGCTACAATAATTTCAGGTGGCGGGATTGCCATTGATGTCTTACTGGAGTGCATCCTTACATCCTTTGTCATACAAACTGTCACCAGTGCCAGTTCATCCAGTGGCTCCAGCCCCCAGTCAAACATGGCACTCTGTGGAAACTCTCCCTCGGCGCTGCCCCAGGAAGAGAACACACTCTGAGATGGGGAAGAAGCCACAGGGAAGCCAAGACAACAGCCCACCTCCCAAGCGGAGACGCACGTGCTGCGCAGAAAGGCAGGATCACGCTCACTCTCAGCTGGCGCACAGCGGTGGGAACCTCTCCGGGTCAACCCAAGTTGAGAAACACTGGGAAGGCAGGAGCTCAGTGGGGGAAGGTGTGCACGCCTTGAGTGGCCACCCGACAGACTCACGTCCTGCTGCAGGAAGTTGGCAGCAGCTGGGTGCACACTCACTTGAACAACGTGTGCTCCCGCCAGTGCCAGTTCACTCAGCGGCTCCAGCCCCCATTCAAACACGGCACTCTGTGGGAACTCTCCCTTGGCGCTGCCCCAGGAAGAGAACACACTCGGAGATGGGGAAGAAGCCACAGGGAAACCAAGACAACAGCCCACCTCCCAAGCGGAGACGCACGTGCTGCGAACAAGGGCAGGATCACGCTCACGGTCAGCAGGCGCACAGCGGCGGGAACCTCTCCGGGTCTTCCCATGGTAAGAGAAACGGGGGTGGCAGGAGCTCAGTGGGGGAAGGTGTGCACCCCTTGAGTGGCCACCCGGCAGACTCACGTCCTGCTGCAGGAAGTTGGCAGCAGCTGGGTGCACACTCACTTGAACAACGTGTGCTCCCGCCAGTGCCAGTTCACCCAGCGGCTCCAGCCTCCAGTCAAACACGGCACTCTGTGGCAGCTTCCCCTCAGCGCTGCCCCAGGAAAAGAGCACACTCGGAGATGGGGAAGAAGCCACAGGGAAGCCAAGGCGACGACCCAGCTCCCAAGTTGAGACGCACGCGCTGCGAACAAGGGCAGGATCACGCTCACGGTCAGCAGGCGCACAGCGGCGGGAACCTCTCCGGGTCTTCCCATGGTAAGAGAAACGGGGGTGGCAGGAGCTCAGTGGGGGAAGGTGTGTACGCCTTGAGTGGCCACCCGAGAGACTCACGTCCTGCTGCAGGAAGTTGGCAGCAGCTGGGTGCACACTCACTTGAACAACGTGTGCTCCCGCCAGCGCCAGTTCACCCAGCAGCTCCAGCCTCCAGTCAAACACGGCACTCGGTGGGAGCTTCCCCTCGGCGCTGCCCCAGGAAAAGAACACACGCGGAGATGGGGATGAGCCTGCAGAGAAGCCAAGGCGACGACCCGGCTCCCAAGTTGAGACGCACGTGCTGCGAACAAGGGCAGGATCACACTCACGGTCAGCAGGCGCACAGCGGCGGGAACCTCTCCGGGTCTTCCCATGCTAAGAGAAACGGGGATGGCAGGAGCTCAGTGGGGGAAGGTGTGCACCCCTTGAGTGGCCACCCGAGAGACTCACGTCCTGCTGCAGGAAGTTGGCAGCAGCTGGGTGCACACTCACTTGAACAACGTGTGCTCCCGCCAGTGCCAGTTCACCCAGCGGCTCCAGCCTCCAGTCAAACACGGCACTCTGTGGCAGCTTCCCCTCAGCGCTGCCCCAGGAAAAGAGCACACTCGGAGATGGGGAAGAAGCCACAGGGAAGCCAAGATGACGACCCAGCTCCCAAGTGGAGACGCACGCGCTGCGAACAAGGGCAGGATCACGCTCACGGTCAGCAGGCGCACAGCGGCGGGAACCTCTCCGGGTCTTCCCATGGTAAGAGAAACGGGGGTGGCAGGAGCTCAGTGGGGGAAGGTGTGCACCCCTTGAGTGGCCACCCGAGAGACTCACGTCCTGCTGCAGGAAGTTGGCAGCAGCTGGGTGCACACTCACTTGAACAACGTGTGCTCCCACCAGCGCCAGTTCACCCAGCAGCTCCAGCCTCCAGTCAAACACGGCACTCGGTGGGAGCTTCCCCTCGGCGCTGCCCCAGGAAAAGAACACACGCGGAGATGGGGATGAGCCTGCAGAGAAGCCAAGGCGACGACCCAGCTCCCAAGTTGAGACGCACGCGCTGCGAACAAGGGCAGGATCACGCTCACGGTCAGCAGGCGCACAGCGGCGGGAACCTCTCCGGGTCTTCCCATGGTAAGAGAAACGGGGGTGGCAGGAGCTCAGTGGGGGAAGGTGTGCACCCCTTGAGTGGCCACCCGAGAGACTCACGTCCTGCTGCAGGAAGTTGGCAGCAGCTGGGTGCACACTCACTTGAACAACGTGTGCTCCCGCCAGCGCCAGTTCACCCAGCAGCTCCAGCCTCCAGTCAAACACGGCACTCGGTGGGAGCTTCCCCTCGGCGCTGCCCCAGGAAAAGAACACACGCGGAGATGGGGATGAGCCTGCAGAGAAGCCAAGGCGACGACCCAGCTCCCAAGTTGAGACGCACGCGCTGCGAACAAGGGCAGGATCACGCTCACGGTCAGCAGGCGCACAGCGGCGGGAACCTCTCCGGGTCTTCCCATGGTAAGAGAAACGGGGGTGGCAGGAGCTCAGTGGGGGAAGGTGTGCACCCCTTGAGTGGCCACCCGAGAGACTCACGTCCTGCTGCAGGAAGTTGGCAGCAGCTGGGTGCACACTCACTTGAACAACGTGTGCTCCCGCCAGCGCCAGTTCACCCAGCAGCTCCAGCCTCCAGTCAAACACGGCACTCGGTGGGAGCTTCCCCTCAGCGCTGCCCCAGGAAAAGAACACACGCGGAGATGGGGATGAGCCTGCAGAGAAGCCAAGGCGACGACCCAGCTCCCAAGTTGAGACGCACGCGCTGCGAACAAGGGCAGGATCACGCTCACGGTCAGCAGGCGCACAGCGGCGGGAACCTCTCCGGGTCTGCCCATGGTAAGAGAAACGGGGGTGGCAGGAGCTCAGTGGGGGAAGGTGTGCACCCCTTGAGTGGCCACCCGAGAGACTCACGTCCTGCTGCAGGAAGTTGGCAGCAGCTGGGTGCACACTCACTTGAACAACGTGTGCTCCCGCCAGCGCCAGTTCACCCAGCAGCTCCAGCCTCCAGTCAAACACGGCACTCGGTGGGAGCTTCCCCTCGGCGCTGCCCCAGGAAAAGAACATACGCGGAGATGGGGATGAGCCTGCAGAGAAGCCAAGGCGACGACCCAGCTCCCAAGTTGAGACGCACGCGCTGCGAACAAGGGCAGGATCACGCTCACGGTCAGCAGGCGCACAGCGGCGGGAACCTCTCCGGGTCTTCCCATGGTAAGAGAAACGGGGGTGGCAGGAGCTCAGTGGGGGAAGGTGTGCACCCCTTGAGTGTCCACCCGACAGACTCACGTCCTGCTGCAGGAAGTTGGCAGCAGCTGGGTGCACACTCACTTGAACAACGTGTGCTCCCGCCAGTGCCAGTTCACCCAGCAGCTCCAGCCTCCAGTCAAACACGGCACTCGGTGGGAGCTTCCCCTCGGCGCTGCCCCACGAAAAGAACATACGCGGAGATGGGGATGAGCCTGCAGAGAAGCCAAGGCGACGACCCAGCTCCCAAGTGGAGACGCACGCGCTGCGAGCAAGGGCAGGATCACGCTCACGGTCAGCACGCGCACAGCGGTGGGAACCTCTCCGGGTCTTCCCATGGTAAGAGAAACGGGGGTGGCAGGAGCTCAGTGGGGGAAGGTGTGCACCCCTTGAGTGGCCACCCGAGAGACTCACGTCCTGCTGCAGGAAGTTGGCAGCAGCTGGGTGCACACTCACTTGAACAACGTGTGCTCCCGCCAGCGCCAGTTCACCCAGCAGCTCCAGCCTCCAGTCAAACACGGCACTCGGTGGGAGCTTCCCCTCGGCGCTGCCCCAGGAAAAGAACATACGCGGAGATGGGGATGAGCCTGCAGAGAAGCCAAGGCGACGACCCAGCTCCCAAGTTGAGACGCACGCGCTGCGAACAAGGGCAGGATCACGCTCACGGTCAGCAGGCGCACAGCGGCGGGAACCTCTCCGGGTCTTCCCATGGTAAGAGAAACGGGGGTGGCAGGAGCTCAGTGGGGGAAGGTGTGCACCCCTTGAGTGTCCACCCGACAGACTCACGTCCTGCTGCAGGAAGTTGGCAGCAGCTGGGTGCACACTCACTTGAACAACGTGTGCTCCCGCCAGTGCCAGTTCACCCAGCAGCTCCAGCCTCCAGTCAAACACGGCACTCGGTGGGAGCTTCCCCTCGGCGCTGCCCCACGAAAAGAACATACGCGGAGATGGGGATGAGCCTGCAGAGAAGCCAAGGCGACGACCCAGCTCCCAAGTGGAGACGCACGCGCTGCGAGCAAGGGCAGGATCACGCTCACGGTCAGCACGCGCACAGCGGTGGGAACCTCTCCGGGTCTTCCCATGGTAAGAGAAACGGGGGTGGCAGGAGCTCAGTGGGGGAAGGTGTGCACCCCTTGAGTGGCCACCCGAGAGACTCACGTCCTGCTGCAGGAAGTTGGCAGCAGCTGGGTGCACACTCACTTGAACAACGTGTGCTCCCGCCAGCGCCAGTTCACCCAGCAGCTCCAGCCTCCAGTCAAACACGGCACTCGGTGGGAGCTTCCCCTCAGCGCTGCCCCAGGAAAAGAACACACGCGGAGATGGGGATGAGCCTGCAGAGAAGCCAAGGCGACGACCCAGCTCCCAAGTTGAGACGCACGCGCTGCGAACAAGGGCAGGATCACGCTCACGGTCAGCAGGCGCACAGCGGCGGGAACCTCTCCGGGTCTTCCCATGGTAAGAGAAACGGGGGTGGCAGGAGCTCAGTGGGGGAAGGTGTGCACCCCTTGAGTGGCCACCCGAGAGACTCACGTCCTGCTGCAGGAAGTTGGCAGCAGCTGGGTGCACACTCACTTGAACAACGTGTGCTCCCGCCAGCGCCAGTTCACCCAGCAGCTCCAGCCTCCAGTCAAACACGGCACTCGGTGGGAGCTTCCCCTCGGCGCTGCCCCAGGAAAAGAACATACGCGGAGATGGGGATGAGCCTGCAGAGAAGCCAAGGCGACGACCCAGCTCCCAAGTTGAGACGCACGCGCTGCGAACAAGGGCAGGATCACGCTCACGGTCAGCAGGCGCACAGCGGCGGGAACCTCTCCGGGTCTTCCCATGGTAAGAGAAACGGGGGTGGCAGGAGCTCAGTGGGGGAAGGTGTGCACCCCTTGAGTGTCCACCCGAGAGACTCACGTCCTGCTGCAGGAAGTTGGCAGCAGCTGGGTGCACACTCACTTGAACAACGTGTGCTCCCGCCAGTGCCAGTTCACCCAGCAGCTCCAGCCTCCAGTCAAACACGGCACTTGGTGGGAGCTTCCCCTCGGCGCTGCCCCACGAAAAGAACATACGCGGAGATGGGGATGAGCCTGCAGAGAAGCCAAGGCGACGACCCAGCTCCCAAGTTGAGACGCACGCGCTGCGAACAAGGGCAGGATCACGCTCACGGTCAGCAGGCGCACAGCGGCGGGAACCTCTCCGGGTCTTCCCATGGTAAGAGAAACGGGGGTGGCAGGAGCTCAGTGGGGGAAGGTGTGCACGCCTTGAGTGGCCACCCGAGAGACTCACGTCCTGCTGCAGGAAGTTGGCAGCAGCTGGGTGCACACTCACTTGAACAACGTGTGCTCCCGCCAGTGCCAGTTCACCCAGCAGCTCCAGCCTCCAGTCAAACACGGCACTCGGTGGGAGCTTCCCCTCGGCGCTGCCCCAGGAAAAGAACACACGCGGAGATGGGGATGAGCCTGCAGAGAAGCCAAGGCGACGACCCAGCTCCCAAGTTGAGACGCACGCGCTGCGAACAAGGGCAGGATCACGCTCACGGTCAGCAGGCGCACAGCGGCGGGAACCTCTCCGGGTCTTCCCATGGTAAGAAAAACGGGGATGGCAGGAGCTCAGTGGGGGAAGGTGTGCACCCCTTGAGTGGCCACCCGAGAGACTCACGTCCTGCTGCAGGAAGATGGCAGCAGCTGGGTGCACACTCACTTGAACAACGTGTGCTCCCGCCACTGCCAGTTCACCCAGCGGCTCCAGCCTCCAGTCAAACACGGCACTCGGTGGGAGCTTCCCCTCGGCGCTGCCCCAGGAAAAGAACACACACGGAGATGGGGATGAGCCTGCGGCGAATCCGAGATGACGGCCCAGCTCCCAAGTGCAGACGCACGCGCTGCTAACAAGGGCAGGATCACGCTCACGGTCAGCAGGCGCACAGCGGTGGGAACCCCTCAGGGTCTTCCCCTTGTGAGAGAAACGGGGATGGCAGGAGCTCAGTGGGGGAAGGTGTGCACCCCTTGAGTGGCCACCCGAGAGACTCACGTCCTGCTGCAGGAAGTTGGCAGCAGCTGGGTGCACACTCACTTGAACAACGTGTGCTCCCGCCACTGCCAGTTCACCCAGCGGCTGCAGCCCCTGACCAGATCAATTAAAAACAAGCTTGCCAAAGACTCAATTGTCCTGTGTAGCCTGGGATGAGAGCGCGCCCAAGGGAAAGCGGCCGAGGACAGATGTAAGCAATCTGGTGATCAGATTCAGAGAGGAATGCAAGAAAATGAAGAGTGAAAAGTAATCCAAAGGGAACTCTGGAGGGTAGGACTAAGCATTGAGTATCCCCAGCAAATGCTGTCTCACTCTTTGCCAGTTATTTCAGGTGCACGACTTACAGCCAAAAGCGTTCAGTACTGGTGACAGAGCTTGCTGTCACAACCTGGAATTTACCACCAAAGGCCGCAGACAAACATTAGCAAAAGAACGCTAACCAAGCATCAAAATTGCCATCACAACCTAACCCAGTCCCAAGTGGCGCTTCTGATTGCTGTAGAGTGTGACAGTGCAGAATGAACAGAGAGGTTCGGGGGTTTTGGAAATTTTGAACTCAAGACTTCCTTTATGAAAGCCCACCCTGTTGGTCCAGACGGGTGGAAGCCTTCTCTACCTGCTGAGCCTATTACATTAGCATGTAGAGATCTCAGGGAAAGAAGTGCCCGGGAACAGAGCATCCCCAGTGCTGCTCACTTAGAGGCTCAGGTTGCCGGTGTGTGATTCATGTTGTCTTCTCCCAAGTGCGAGAGAGCCAAGGAACCAAGGCATTACAAACATTGCCACTGATGGTCCCCACCACCTGGGCCATCTTTTTAAGATTCCAAAAGAGGAAGAAAAATCCAAGCAGAGAGGAAAAAAACAACCCCGAGCCCAAGAGCAGAGAGAAAAAAACCCCACACCCCTGAGCCAGAGTGGAGAGAAAAATCCCCCCAAGCCCCAGAGCCCGAGAGGAAGTAAACCCACCAACTCTCCCACCAGCCTAACAAAAGAAGCTGCTTCTCTGCTAAGAGACCTCCAAGAGCTAACAAAAACCTCCATCGGCACAGCTACCTGCTAGCCTCAAAAGCCTAAACAAATCCACTCCCCAGGGCCACTTTGGCGCCTCCCAAATTGCGCGTGCGCCCAGCCTGACCACTGAGCCTGACGTATCTTGGAATGAAACAAAATCCCTCGGCCGCTGTGGGCGGGCCAGCTCTGTGCAGGAGAGCAGCTTGATCCCGCCTGAAACCACCACGTTCTCCACCCCTTGTTTCACACCATTTACATCATGCTCACGCCCCACGCTGTTCCATAAAGTCTCATCAGCCCACTCCCCCTTTCCCATCACATCCCACACACACATCATTCCCTCAGTCTATGGACCGTCTCGGCACAATGTCCATTAGTCCATGACTTCAGGTTTCATCAGTGTGGGGTCACTCAGGACAGGCACAGGTGGAAGGGTTGCGTGGGATCGTTGGGCGCCGAAGCCAGCTCAGGCCAGGTCACTGCTGTGCTCCTGGCCAGGCTGGACCTCTGTAGGGTGGGGTAGTTTCTACCATAGCAGGTGCCTGTAACATAAAGCTCAAAACCAGGGGTTAGTGGCACCAATTCATGTCCCACATGCACTGCAATTTATGGGCTATTTTCTCCCCAAATCAAATCCCCCTGCGGCACACAGCGGACTTCCCCATCTTCTCTCATCACCCACCAAGTGCGCCCAGGTCCTTGAGCAAAAGCAACCCCACGGATGGGTTTGCCTTTGCCCGAGGTGGGAGGAACCCAAACCGTTTTTCCCAGCATGCTTCTAGTACGTACTACAGGGACCTTATCTCCTGCTACCGTCCGTAGGGGGTTTGAGTGTGCGTGGCCAGCTCGATTGACGGATCCCCTGGTGTTAACTAACCAAGTGGCCTTGCTAGGTTGGCATCCCAATTCCTGAGTGTTCCGCCCGCCATTGCTCTCAGGGTGGTCTTTAACAGCCCATGGCACCGCTCCACCTTCCCTGAGGCAGGTGCACGGTAGGGAATGTGGTACACCCACTCAGTTCTGTGTTCTTCAGCCCAGGTGTCCATGAGGCTGCTTCAGAAATGAGTCCCATTATCTGATTCAATCCTTTCTGGGGTGCCGTGTTGCCACAGGACTTGCCTTTCAAGGCCCAAGGTGGTGTTTTGGGCAGTGACATGGGACACAGGATATGTTTCCAGCCACCCTGTGGATCATTATGAGCACATTGCACTTGCCCTGGCAGGTTTTGGGCAGTGTGTCAACCTGCCAGGCCTCCCCATTTTTATATTTCAGCCATCGCCCCCCATACCAAGGAGGCTTTACCCTCTTGGCTTGGTTAACTGCAGCACGTTTCACGCTCGTGAATAACCTGCGCAATGGCGTCCATGGTCAAGTCCACCCCTCGGTCACGAGCCCATCTGTACGTGGCATCTCTCCCCTGGTGGCCCGAGGTGTCATGGGCCCACCTAACCATAAACAGCTCACCTTTAGGTTGCCAGTCCAGATCTACCTGAGCCACTGCAATCTTAGCCGCTTGATCCACCTGCTGGTTGTATCGATGTACTTCAGCGGCTCGGCTTTTGAATACGTGGGCGTCTATAGGACGCACTTTGACAACCAGGTTGTCTAGACGGGAAGCAATGTCCTGCCATAGCGCGGCAGCCCAGATGGGTTTGCCTCTGCGCTGCCAGCTGCTCTGTTTCCATTGCTGTAGCCACCCCCACAGTGCACTTGCCACCACCCATGAGTCAGTGCAGAGGTAAAGCACTGGCCATTTCTCTCGTTGAGCAATGTCCAAAGCCAGCTGGATGGCTTCCACCTCTGCAAAGTGACTCGATTCACCTTGGCCTTCCGCAGTCTCTGCAACTTGTCGTGTGGGACTCCACACAACAGCTTTCCACCTCTGATGTTTCCCTACAACAGGGCAGGACCCATCCGTAAACAGGGCATATTGCTTCTTGGTTTTCGGCAACTCGTTGTACAAAGGGGCTTCTTCAGCCCGTGTCACCTCCTCCTCTGGTGACATTCCAAAGTCTTTGCCTTCTGGCCAGTCCCTGATCACTTCTAAGATTCCTGGGCGACTGGAATTTCTTATTCAAGCTCATTGTGTGATCAGGGCAAGCCACTTACTCCATGTAGCGTCAGTGGCATGATGAGCGGAAGAGACTCTGCCCTTGAACATCCAGCCCAGCACTGGCAGTCGAGGTGCCAGGAGGATCCGTGCTTCGGTTCCAACCACCTCTGAGGCAGATCGGACTCCCTCATAAGCTACCAGTATCACAGCTCCAAAATCGCAGGGGTCGACCTCGGGTCTTCCCTGGATCTTTCTGCCGGAGACTCCAGGTAGGGCCATTCTCCCCGGCTGCGGTGTAGAGCACATTCTTTACCTCTGGCCCTGTCTGGACTAGTCCAAGGGCTCCTGCATGCACCATCTCCTGCTTGATCTGTTCAAAGGCTTGTCGCTGCTCAGGGCCCCACTTGACATCGTTTTTCTTAAGAGTCACTTCGTGGAGAGGGCTTACAATTTGGCTGTAATTTGGAATATGCATCCACCAGAAACCCACAACACCTAGGAAAGCTTGAGTTTCCTTTCTGCTCATTGGTGGGGACATGGCTGTGATTTTGTTGATCACGTCCATGGGCATCTGGCGACGTCCATCTTGCCATTTTACTCCTAGGGACCTCCCATGCAGGTCCCTTGACCTTACTTTGCTTTATGGCAAAACCAGCTTTCAGGAGGATTTGGATGATCTTCCCTCTCTCAAAAACTTCATCTGCTCTGTCGCCCCATACAATGATGTCACCAATGTATTGCAGATGCTCTGGCGCTGCACCCTGTTCCAGTGCAGTCTGGATCAGTCCATGGCAGACGGTAGGGCTGTGCTTCCACCCCTGGGGCAGTCGATTCCAGGTGTACTGGACGCCCCTCCAGGTGAAAGCAAACTGTGGCCTACACTCTGCTGCCAAAGGAATGGAGAAGAAGGCGTTAGCAATGTCAGTCGTGGCATACCACTTGGCTGCCTTTGACTACAGCTCGTACTGGAGTTCCAGCATGCCCGGCACGGCAGCACTCAGTGGTGGCGTGACTTCATTCAGGCCACGATAGTCCACTGTCAGTCTCCATTCTCCATCAGACTTACGCACTGGCCAGATGGGGTGTGTGGGTGAGCGGGTTTTGCTGATCGCCCCTTGGCTCTCCTGTTGACAAATCAGCTTCTGGATGGGAAGCAACAAGTCTCAGTTAGTGCGATACTGTCACCGGTGCACTGTTGTGGTAGCAATTGGCACCTGTTGGTCTGCAGCTTTCAGCAATCCCAAACAAAAGGGTCCCCTGAGAGACCGGGCAGAACAGACAGCTGCTCAATGTCCTCAGTCTCTATAGCCCACCGGTACCCTTTCGGGTCCTTAAAGTACCCTCTCTTGAGACAGTCTATGCCAAGGATGCACGGGGCATCTCAGACAGTCACAAGGCGGGGGGGCGGCGGGCTTTGCCACTCCTTCCCAGTCAGGCTTATTTCAGCCCCCATCACGATCAGTTGTTGAGAGCTCCCAGTCACACCAGAAATACTAATGGTCTGTACCCCTCCACAGCTGGATGGCATGAGGGTACACTGTGCACCCGTGTCCACTAGAGCTTTATCCTCCCGCAGGGAGGACGGTAACGTAAGAGCTGTTACCCTACACATTGTACAAGAGGGTCAAATTATACAATGACAACTTCATGATGCAATAGCATGAGGGGTAAACAGCTAAAACATCGGGACAACCGACATGCATTTACAATAAATATCAGAACTGAAAACACGTTAACCATCTGAAGTCTATGGAATACTTTGAAAACCTAATACGGTTTTCAGTGTCACGTGCTTGACACAGTATACAGTATTCCTCAGGAGCAAAATTCCTGACCAGCCAAGCACATACCGAGGGAGAGATGTGTGAGACTATTTCAAGGGTCTCCTCTTTTTGCAATATACTACAAAGCTGCTTCTCACAAACACTCAGGTTTCACTTGTATTCCCATGAGGTTTGCACACCTGGTTCTAGAAGCGCTCCGGACTTGAGTGTCATGTCCTGTCTTTGCAGATTTGACTTTGACCTGATGAAATTTTACTAGTTCACGCTGGTTAAAAAGTACCATCTCCCGGTTATATCACATGTTCCAGTGGAAAGCAGCTCCTTAGGAAGAATGACACAGGAATCTAATCCAGCAACTCTTGGAAGCATTCCTACTTGCTCTGAAAGCCTAAACCCGTATGGGAAGGAACTTGTGTTAATATTGTAATATGACTTTTGTGGTGTTGTTTGTTCTTTCCCCAGCGGTGTAAGTATCGTGCTGCTGCTTCCGTGACTTTTAACAACCCTCAGTCTAAGCGTAAGCGTAAAACTGCCCATGTCCCTCTCAATAGGTGGAAATGATTATGCAGGGACACAGTGAGATTAAAACTCAATAGCCCTTCTGCAATAATATCCTCTTAGCACTGCTTACTCCAGAGTACAAGTGTATTCTCCAGTTCAGCGTTTGGTAACTTCAGAAAAGGGTATGCTTTCTTCTCTGGAAAGAATTCCGGCATCTGCTTACTGCTCATTAGAGGTCAGTAGTGAAGCACGGTGGAAAGGAAGAGTTGAGCAGTCATTTAAAGAGCTCAGGTCTGTTCAGAAGTTATTTTACTGTATTTGAGACAGGGTAAAAAAAAAAAAAAAATCTGTTTTCCAGATGTGGAATTTAAACATCTTTTCTTAAAAGAGATTTCAGGTTAAAAGGCGTGAGGATATAGTTTGTGAATATTGGATTGAACATAAAAGTCATTAACTCCTTGGTAATATTTATTTTATAGTAGAGTATCCATCACTTGAATGCAAGCTAGGTTATTTTTCAGGCAAAGCCAATGGGTTTAAAGTACAAATGAAAGGTGTAATTATCTCAATACGCCTCCAGACAGAGATACACTACAGGAGAGAAAGTGACATTACGGCCTTAAGGACAGGGCGCGTGACTGTCACCTTCAGTTCTGACAAATCAGCACTAGAGATGTGGTGAGTGCAACCGAGACGTTTTAGGTTGTATGACCTGGGTTGTATTTTAATGTGGATGCCAAATGCGCAAACGCCTGCAATATAACGCTCACTTGGTCATCGGTGTCCCAAATGCACATCTGGTCTTCCAGTTTCAATACGCATCATTAAGACCTGTCTCCTCCACGGCCCACTGCGGCCCCAGTCCACTTCTCGCCATCGTTAAGACTCAGCTGGGTCCTACCCACTTTTTGTCAGGACCCTAAAATAGTAGTCCCCAAGAGACTAGCAGTTCATATCAGTGGAAATGGTGAAGCAGTTGAACACTTTAAAACCAGAGCTTTTTCATATTCCTGAATAAATAAACTGAAAAAAAATGAATTCCTCTGCAGGCATCGAATTCCAGAGTGAAGAATCGCTGCGGTGTTCATTTTGGTCTTCGGGACAGAATGTTTAACGTGCCAAATCAAATAAATTAGATATCATGCAAAGCTGGGTTATTTTTCAGGATTTAATAATGCAAAATCAATAGAAACATTTACTACATTCTGGTGCTTTCTGAACGTGGCCTGAGACAGTTTTTCAAAAAACAGTTTTTCAGCATTCGGGCTACAGTGAACTGCTGCCAAGGCGGTTCCTTGTAAACGGCGCCCAGAGGCCTCTGCAGCTGAACGTCCTCCTTCCCGCCCCTCTTGCGCTGTTGCCCAAAGCTTTAACTGAACATTTCAGCCTTTACATACAAGAATAAACATCGCAGTCAATCAGCACAAACACGTGTCTGTCTCTTATGAAAGTTCAGGGCCTCACTTTATTTTTTGAAGAGTTTCTGTGAGCTTTGAGGTCAGGATAAAAAGGCACAGGTGCCTTTAAGAATCCAAAAGTCCAGTCCTTGTCTTCTCTGCCTTGTTCTCTCAACTTGACAAGGAGCTGGGCTCTTTCCTGTTGAAATCAAACAAATCCTTCTTGATGACTTTTTCTGGAAGTTAGAATTACCTCTCAAAAGGGAATATTCCTTCGGTCAGTATCAGGGATATATACCCGTCACCATCCACGGTCCTTTCCAAGCTATCTGGATGCAATCACGTTCATCTCAACAGTAAAATTAATAGAATACCTTATTGTCATTTTTGATGTTGAGAAAAGTGTGGCTTGCGTTAAACATGGTTCGTTAAAGTGCCTAAAGAAATCAGGCGCTCAAAACGAAGTCTTTCTCTGTTGTGCAGGATGGAGTTCACAGTTTATATTGCCGTAGGAGGAAATCCATTAGCATATTCACTTTACCATTCTCACAGGAGATAGTTTTGTTTACCGGTACCAGGGACATAACATTTTTAAAGTGAGGTGGTAAATGTCAATGAGGTGCATCAAGATCAACTGCATTTCTGAAAGAATCTCGGGGACGGACTGTGTATATTCAGATCCTGGAGCTGGTCCTGTTCAGTGGAAGACAGCTCAAGATGAAGGTTTAATTGTGGAAGCATCCTAACAGGGAGCTAGTGGGATTTGACCCAAAATCAAAGTGGGATTTGACCCAATAGGTGGGCCTCAAAGGTGGGAAGTAACTGTATATGTTTCTAGGGAAGTCGAGACAGCCCCCCGCCCCAGGAAAAATGCCTAGAACAAAATTCTTTGATTTTCTACTGTATGAAATGCAATCATAACCTAACCTGAGGCAGTGAGAAAAGAAACCCTTTTAGTTACTGGGCGTGAGGAGGCTCCTGCTGTGCAGGTGCTTGTGAGGTCACTGGTACCTGAGGAGCTGATAGGCCAGGAGTAGGCACCTGGCTTCTGCAAGTGTTTGTGATGTCATAGGGCAGGAGCTGGCCCCTGGCTTGAGCAGGTGCTTGTGGTGTGACGGGATCCCAAGTTGTGGGATCATTTTTGGCAGAGGATGGTCATATGATACCAGAGCAAGAGTAGGCTGCAGTCAGCATTAGGCCGCAGCAGGCCGCCGCCCACGACCTTGAAGCGTACTTGAGAACACAAAAAGAGGAAGAGGAGCGATGAAGCAAGAGCAAAACCAGGAACTAAGCTGAGGGCTCCAGGATGTAGACGGTGACGGGGGCAGATAGCGCTAGCCAATCATGTATTAGCTTAAGGCGCGTGGACAACGTATGGCAAAACCAATGTAACCAATCAGCAAGGCTTGAGCGCGTGATCAGGAATTCAAACTGTATATATTGCAGCCGCTTCTTGCGAATAAAGGTCTTCAGTTACAACTCTCATTGAGTTGTGTTGGAATCCATCATCGATCGCCTCGTCACCAAGTGACCGGCCCACTGCAGCAGCTCATCTTCTCACCGAGGGCTGAGCTGCTGACAGGCAGGAGTGTGCAGCTGGGCTACGCCCGTGCTTGTGATGTCAATGGTGGCTGAGAGCTACCAGGGCCGGAGCACGCAGCTGGCTTGTGCAGGTGCTTGTGATGTCATATGTGCTTGAGTAGGTGATGGGTATGAGCGTTCCTGCCACCGGCGACATAAACACCTGCAAAGTCAGGTTCCCACGTCGGCCGTAGGAGCTACCCAGCCACCAGTACATCAAAGCAGCACAACTGGGACATGGTGTAGTGGACTTGGTAGTGTTAGGTGAATGGTCGGACTCAGTGATCCCAACGTCCTTGTCCAAGCTCATGATTCTATGACTGTAAAACCGTCCCCAAGCAGCTTTGGACCGAGCTGCACAAAGGGCACCAGCAGCCCATCCCGTCCCTCCTCCCAGAACCACCTCTGTCAGGGAAGAGCTCACAGGGTCCTTCTAGAGACATGGAGCTCTGCCGGCTGGCCCACCTGCCCCCAGGTCCCTCCAGGAAGACTTTTAACGCCTGTTCAGCTTTTGGGATCACCTTGGAACAACAATACTCATTTGGTCCCCACAGGCAGAAAAACCAAAGCCAGAATTAAAAACCCGTCTTGAACTTGCATATGTGATTCATGGGGTAGTTTCCCTCTGTGAGTCAATTGGTGGAAACCGGTAACTGGGGGGACTGGTAGGAGCACGAGTGTTGTACGTCCAGTGAGCTCCTGGCACTTGGGCTGGCACGTTTTGCGTTGTGAAGCCCCCTGAGCACCCAGGCAGCAGCACCTGCAGAAAACACAGAGAGCTGCCTGCTGCTGTCTGCCTGCAAAAGTGGGGGACAAGGAGCCCTCCAGGGCCAGGCAAGTGTTCATCCCATCCCCACCAGCCCCACAGCAGTGCCACAGACCAAAGCCAGGTGTGGGGTTGAGCTTGGGAGGGGACCAGGGTGAAACCTCCCCAGCCTCTGCCCCAGTGTGACACCACTCAGTCAGGAGAAATGCCCAAGCCAGGACTGGAGGGAAATGAGAGGTGCTGGGCCAGGAGGCACTGTGTGACAGGGAAAGGCTGGGGCAAACCAGGACCCTCAGTGGGCAATGGCAATGATATCCACTCTGAGCAGGTTGGGGGCAGGATTCAAACGAGATTCCCCAGGAGGAGCCAGGGGAAGAAGAGATACCCTGCGCAGGGCAGTGACAATACTAAATGCCCCATACAGGGCAGGGGCAAAACTAGCCACCTCAGTTTGGGCAGGGGCATAAAAGGCCACGTGAGCAGGGCTGGAGTAAATCCAGGCATGCTGTGGTGGGAAGGGTAATGTAATGAGCCTCCACAAGACAAAGAGGGGAAAAGCTCAGCCATCCCAAAAGGGGCATGGTGAAAGGAAGCCACCCGAGCAAGGCAGTGGCCGAACTGGAGGCCATAAGCGAAGACATAAAAAGAAAAAAGCCTCCCTGAGCAGAGCAGGGGCAAAGCTTACTGCCCAGAGCTGAGCAAGAGCACAACTAACTGCCCCAAGCAGGACTTGGGAAAACCAGATGCTGTGAGCGGGGCAAGGGCCAAACCGGACAGCTCAAGCGGGACAGGAATAACAACCAGCTGCCTCGTCAGGGCAGGAGCAACACTCACTGCCCTCTGAGTGAGTCAAGGGGTTAAACACGATGCTAAAGAGCCCCCCACACGCCTTTTTTTTCGAGTTCCAGGGTGAGAGAGTAGCTGGGTGGGGGCCTGGCAGCCAGCCAAGGTCCACCCAGCGCAGTTGCTGCAGGTGTTCCTCTGGCAGCATTAGTTCAGTCCTCTCGTGGCTCTACCTTGGCGGGGGGTAGGTAAAATTATTTGGAAATGAACCTGTAAAAGACCAGGTGCTTTGCTACACGAGTGTCATGGACACAGTCCTGTACCTGGGAGGAGTGGAAAAGAAACCCTCAGACACTCGTATGCTCCAGCCAAAGCTGTGAACAGGCACGCTCACCGCCGTGGGCAGGGTTTGATTCATCTGGCTCGGGAAAGAGGCGGCAGCTCTGCCGGCAGACAAACAGCCCTTTGCCAGCAGCACGCGGGGAAGCCCAGCGGCTGCCGGCTGTGGGAGGTGCCTGGGCTGTGGAGGCTGCATGGTCACGTGACTTGAGGGGACACTCCCGTGTCACAAAGGGCACCCGCCCGGTGCTTGTGAGGTCACCGCCTGGCCTGGGCTTGAGGTGCTGCAACGTGGGCCAGCACAAGCCAGTTGGGCTGAGGCGGCCTTCAGGGTAACTTGGCTCCTCCTTTGCTATTGGCATGGCTACTTCTCTATCTCCAGACCTTTGCAGAGGTAATTATGATTTGACTCTTGGGACAGATCATAGAGTGGGGAGATACGGGATAAATGTATAAGCTGGTCTGTACCTTCTGAGCTGTAGGCTGAGCTATTACACCTTTACAGGCTGGCCAGGGCTGCGGGAAGAGTTCCTATTTGCCAATTCTTATTTCTTTGCCATATCCTAGGGTAGGTAAGTAGGGGGGTGGCGGTGTAGCCTGAGGTGCTGGGCTCAGCCTAGAACGACAAGAAGCCCACCATGGCTGATGCAGCAGGAAGGGAGACAGAAAAGGCGATGGCAAAGGCAGCCGTTAAAAGTAGCGGCTGAAAGCCGGTCACTCCTGTATACAACATGGGCAAGTGTGGGCTGCAGAGCCAGAGCGCTCGGCCTCTAGGACTAGCCATGGGGAAGCAGCAGGTCCTCTTCAGAGAAGGTGACACACAATGCAGCCTTTCAAAAGGCCTTGCTATTTGTCGTAAATTGGAGTTCTGTGACAGGGACAGTCGGGCCATCAGCCTGCAGCTCTGCAGGGGGCTATTTTAACCATTTTGTCGAGCTACAATAATTTCAGGTGGCGGGATTGCCATTGATGTCTTACTGGAGTGCATCCTTACATCCTTTGTCATACAAACTGTCACCAGTGCCAGTTCATCCAGTGGCTCCAGCCCCCAGTCAAACATGGCACTCTGTGGAAACTCTCCCTCGGCGCTGCCCCAGGAAGAGAACACACTCTGAGATGGGGAAGAAGCCACAGGGAAGCCAAGACAACAGCCCACCTCCCAAGCGGAGACGCACGTGCTGCGCAGAAAGGCAGGATCACGCTCACTCTCAGCTGGCGCACAGCGGTGGGAACCTCTCCGGGTCAACCCAAGTTGAGAAACACTGGGATGGCAGGAGCTCAGTGGGGGAAGGTGTGCACGCCTTGAGTGGCCACCCGACAGACTCACGTCCTGCTGCAGGAAGTTGGCAGCAGCTGGGTGCACACTCACTTGAACAACGTGTGCTCCCGCCAGTGCCAGTTCACTCAGCGGCTCCAGCCCCCAGTCAAACATGGCACTCTGTGGGAACTCTCCCTTGGCGCTGCCCAAGGAAGAGAACACACTCGGAGATGGGGAAGAAGCCACAGGGAAACCAAGACAACAGCCCACCTCCCAAGCGGAGACGCACGTGCTGCGAACAAGGGCAGGATCACGCTCACGGTCAGCAGGCGCACAGCGGTGGGAACCTCTCCGGGTCTTCCCATGGTAAGAGAAACGGGGGTGGCAGGAGCTCAGTGGGGGAAGGTGTGCACCCCTTGAGTGGCCACCCGAGAGACTCACGTCCTGCTGCAGGAAGTTGGCAGCAGCTGGGTGCACACTCACTTGAACAACGTGTGCTCCCGCCAGTGCCAGTTCACCCAGCGGCTCCAGCCCCCATTCAAACACGGCACTCTGTGGCAGCTTCCCCTCAGCACTGCCCCAGGAAAAGAGCACACTCGGAGATGGGGAAGAAGCCACAGGGAAGCCAAGACGACAGCCCACCTCCCAAGCGCAGACGCACGTGCTGCGAACAAGGGCAGGATCACGCTCACGGTCAGCAGGCGCACAGCGGTGGGAACCTCTCCGGGTCTTCCCATGGTAAGAGAAACGGGGGTGGCAGGAGCTCAGTGGGGGAAGGTGTGCACCCCTTGAGTGGCCACCCGACAGACTCACGTCCTGCTGCAGGAAGTTGGCAGCAGCTGGGTGCACACTCACTTGAACAACGTGTGCTCCCGCCAGCGCCAGTTCACCCAGCAGCTCCAGCCTCCAGTCAAACACGGCACTCGGTGGGAGCTTCCCCTCGGCGCTGCCCCAGGAAAAGAACACACGCGGAGATGGGGATGAGCCTGCAGAGAAGCCAAGGCGACGACCCGGCTCCCAAGTTGAGACGAACGTGCTGCGAACAAGGGCAGGATCACACTCACGGTCAGCAGGCGCACAGCGGCGGGAACCTCTCCGGGTCTTCCCATGGTAAGAGAAACGGGGATGGCAGGAGCTCAGTGGGGGAAGGTGTGCACCCCTTGAGTGGCCACCCGAGAGACTCACGTCCTGCTGCAGGAAGTTGGCAGCAGCTGGGTGCACACTCACTTGAACAACGTGTGCTCCCGCCAGCGCCAGTTCACCCAGCAGCTCCAGCCTCCAGTCAAACACGGCACTCGGTGGGAGCTTCCCCTCGGCGCTGCCCCAGGAAAAGAACACACGCGGAGATGGGGATGAGCCTGCAGAGAAGCCAAGGCGACGACCCAGCTCCCAAGTTGAGACGCACGCGCTGCGAACAAGGGCAGGATCACGCTCACGGTCAGCAGGCGCACAGCGGTGGGAACCTCTCCGGGTCTTCCCATGGTAAGAGAAACGGGGGTGGCAGGAGCTCAGTGGGGGAAGGTGTGCACCCCTTGAGTGGCCACCCGACAGACTCACGTCCTGCTGCAGGAAGTTGGCAGCAGCTGGGTGCACACTCACTTGAACAACGTGTGCTCCCGCCAGCGCCAGTTCACCCAGCAGCTCCAGCCTCCAGTCAAACACGGCACTCGGTGGGAGCTTCCCCTCAGCGCTGCCCCAGGAAAAGAACACACGCGGAGATGGGGATGAGCCTGCAGAGAAGCCAAGGCGACGACCCAGCTCCCAAGTGGAGACGCACGCGCTGCGAACAAGGGCAGGATCACGCTCACGGTCAGCAGGCGCACAGCGGTGGGAACCTCTCCGGGTCTTCCCATGGTAAGAGAAACGGGGGTGGCAGGAGCTCAGTGGGGGAAGGTGTGCACCCCTTGAGTGGCCACCCGAGAGACTCACGTCCTGCTGCAGGAAGTTGGCAGCAGCTGGGTGCACACTCACTTGAACAACGTGTGCCCCCGCCAGCGCCAGTTCACCCAGCAGCTCCAGCCTCCAGTCAAACACGGCACTCGGTGGGAGCTTCCCCTCGGCGCTGCCCCAGGAAAAGAACACACGCGGAGATGGGGATGAGCCTGCAGAGAAGCCAAGGCGACGACCCAGCTCCCAAGTTGAGACGCACGCGCTGCGAACAAGGGCAGGATCACGCTCACGGTCAGCAGGCGCACAGCGGCGGGAACCTCTCCGGGTCTTCCCATGGTAAGAGAAACGGGGGTGGCAGGAGCTCAGTGGGGGAAGGTGTGCACCCCTTGAGTGGCCACCCGAGAGACTCACGTCCTGCTGCAGGAAGTTGGCAGCAGCTGGGTGCACACTCACTTGAACAACGTGTGCTCCCACCAGCGCCAGTTCACCCAGCAGCTCCAGCCTCCAGTCAAACACGGCACTCGGTGGGAGCTTCCCCTCGGCGCTGCCCCAGGAAAAGAACACACGCGGAGATGGGGATGAGCCTGCAGAGAAGCCGAGACGACGACCCAGCTCCCAAGTTGAGACGCACGCGCTGCGAACAAGGGCAGGATCACGCTCACGGTCAGCAGGCGCACAGCGGCGGGAACCTCTCCGGGTCTTCCCATGGTAAGAGAAACGGGGGTGGCAGGAGCTCAGTGGGGGAAGGTGTGCACCCCTTGAGTGGCCACCCGACAGACTCACGTCCTACTGCAGGAAGTTGGCAGCAGCTGGGTGCACACTCACTTGAACAACGTGTGCTCCCGCCAGCGCCAGTTCACCCAGCAGCTCCAGCCTCCAGTCAAACACGGCACTCGGTGGGAGCTTCCCCTCAGCGCTGCCCCAGGAAAAGAACACACGCGGAGATGGGGATGAGCCTGCAGAGAAGCCAAGGCGACGACCCAGCTCCCAAGTGGAGACGCACGCGCTGCGAGCAAGGGCAGGATCACGCTCACGGTCAGCAGGCGCACAGCGGTGGGAACCTCTCCGGGTCTTCCCATGGTAAGAGAAACGGGGGTGGCAGGAGCTCAGTGGGGGAAGGTGTGCACGCCTTGAGTGGCCACCCGAGAGACTCACGTCCTGCTGCAGGAAGTTGGCAGCAGCTGGGTGCACACTCACTTGAACAACGTGTGCTCCCACCAGCGCCAGTTCACCCAGCAGCTCCAGCCTCCAGTCAAACACGGCACTCGGTGGGAGCTTCCCCTCGGCGCTGCCCCAGGAAAAGAACACACGCGGAGATGGGGATGAGCCTGCAGAGAAGCCGAGACGACGACCCAGCTCCCAAGTGGAGACGCACGCGCTGCGAACAAGGGCAGGATCACGCTCACGGTCAGCAGGCGCACAGCGGCGGGAACCTCTCCGGGTCTTCCCATGGTAAGAAAAACGGGGATGGCAGGAGCTCAGTGGGGGAAGGTGTGCACCCCTTGAGTGGCCACCCGACAGACTCACGTCCTGCTGCAGGAAGATGGCAGCAGCTGGGTGCACACTCACTTGAACAACGTGTGCTCCCGCCACTGCCAGTTCACCCAGCGGCTCCAGCCTCCAGTCAAACACGGCACTCGGTGGGAGCTTCCCCTCAGCGCTGCCCCAGGAAAAGAACACACACGGAGATGGGGATGAGCCTGCGGCGAATCCGAGATGACGGCCCAGCTCCCAAGTGCAGACGCACGCGCTGCTAACAAGGGCAGGATCACGCTCACGGTCAGCAGGCGCTCAGCGGTGGGAACCCCTCAGGGTCTTCCCCTGGTGAGAGAAACGGGGATGGCAGGAGCTCAGTGGGGGAACGTGTGCACCCCTTGAGTGGCCACCCGACAGACTCAGGTCCTGCTGCGGGAAGTTGGCAGCAGCTGGGTGCACACTCACTTGAACAACGTGTGCTCCCGCCACTGCCAGTTCACCCAGCGGCTGCAGCCCCTGACCAGAGCAATTAAAAACAAGCTTGCCAAAGACTCAATTGTCCTGTGTAGCCTGGGATGAGAGCGCGCCCAAGGGAAAGCGGCCGAGGACAGATGTAAGCAATCTGGTGATCAGATTCAGAGAGGAATGCAAGAAAATGAAGAGTGAAAAGTAATCCAAAGGGAACTCTGGAGGGTAGGACTAAGCATTGAGTATCCCCAGCAAATGCTGTCTCACTCTTTGCCAGTTATTTCAGGTGCACGACTTACAGCCAAAAGCGTTCAGTACTGGTGACAGAGCTTGCTGTCACAACCTGGAATTTACCACCAAAGGCCGCAGACAAACATTAGCAAAAGAACGCTAACCAAGCATCAAAATTGCCATCACAACCTAACCCAGTCCCAAGTGGCGCTTCTGATTTCTGTAGAGTGTGACAGTGCAGAATGAACAGAGAGGTTCGGGGGTTTTGGAAATTTTGAACTCAAGACTTCCTTTATGAAAGCCCACCCTGTTGGTCCAGACGGGTGGAAGCCTTCTCTACCTGCTGAGCCTATTACATTAGCATGTAGAGATCTCAGGGAAAGAAGTGCCCGGGAACAGAGCATCCCCAGTGCTGCTCACTTAGAGGCTCAGGTTGCCGGTGTGTGATTCATGTTGTCTTCTCCCAAGTGCGAGAGAGCCAAGGAACCAAGGCATTACAAACATTGCCACTGATGGTCCCCACCACCTGGGCCATCTTTTTAAGATTCCAAAAGAGGAAGAAAAATCCAAGCAGAGAGGAAAAAAACAACCCCGAGCCCAAGAGCAGAGAGAAAAAAACCCCACACCCCTGAGCCAGAGTGGAGAGAAAAATCCCCCCAAGCCCCAGAGCCCGAGAGGAAGTAAACCCACAAACTCTCCCACCAGCCTAACAAAAGAAGCTGCTTCTCTGCTAAGAGACCTCCAAGAGCTAACAAAAACCTCCATCGGCACAGCTACCTGCTAGCCTCAAAAGCCTAAACAAATCCACTCCCCAGGGCCACTTTGGCGCCTCCCAAATTGCGCGTGCGCCCAGCCTGACCACTGAGCCTGACGTATCTTGGAATGAAACAAAATCCCTCGGCCGCTGTGGGCGGGCCAGCTCTGTGCAGGAGAGCAGCTTGATCCCGCCTGAAACCACCACGTTCTCCACCCCTTGTTTCACACCATTTACATCATGCTCACGCCCCACGCTGTTCCATAAAGTCTCATCAGCCCACTCCCCCTTTCCCATCACATCCCACACACACATCATTCCCTCAGTCTATGGACCGTCTCGGCACAATGTCCATTAGTCCATGACTTCAGGTTTCATCAGTGTGGGGTCACTCAGGACAGGCACAGGTGGAAGGGTTGCGTGGGATCGTTGGGCGCCGAAGCCAGCTCAGGCCAGGTCACTGCTGTGCTCCTGGCCAGGCTGGACCTCTGTAGGGTGGGGTAGTTTCTACCATAGCAGGTGCCTGTAACATAAAGCTCAAAACCAGGGGTTAGTGGCACCAATTCATGTCCCACATGCACTGCAATTTATGGGCTATTTTCTCCCCAAATCAAATCCCCCTGCGGCACACAGCGGACTTCCCCATCTTCTCTCATCACCCACCAAGTGCGCCCAGGTCCTTGAGCAAAAGCAACCCCACGGATGGGTTTGCCTTTGCCCGAGGTGGGAGGAACCCAAACCGTTTTTCCCAGCATGCTTCTAGTACGTACTACAGGGACCTTATCTCCTGCTACCGTCCGTAGGGGGTTTGAGTGTGCGTGGCCAGCTCGATTGACGGATCCCCTGGTGTTAACTAACCAAGTGGCCTTGCTAGGTTGGCATCCCAATTCCTGAGTGTTCCGCCCGCCATTGCTCTCAGGGTGGTCTTTAACAGCCCATGGCACCGCTCCACCTTCCCTGAGGCAGGTGCATGGTAGGGAATGTGGTACACCCACTCAGTTCTGTGTTCTTCAGCCCAGGTGTCCATGAGGCTGCTTCAGAAATGAGTCCCATTATCTGATTCAATCCTTTCTGGGGTGCCGTGTTGCCACAGGACTTGCCTTTCAAGGCCCAAGGTGGTGTTTTGGGCAGTGACATGGGACACAGGATATGTTTCCAGCCACCCTGTGGATCATTATGAGCACATTGCACTTGCCCTGGCAGGTTTTGGGCAGTGTGTCAACCTGCCAGGCCTCCCCATTTTTATATTTCAGCCATCGCCCCCCATACCAAGGAGGCTTTACCCTCTTGGCTTGGTTAACTGCAGCACGTTTCACGCTCGTGAATAACCTGCGCAATGGCGTCCATGGTCAAGTCCACCCCTCGGTCACGAGCCCATCTGTACGTGGCATCTCTCCCCTGGTGGCCCGAGGTGTCATGGGCCCACCTAACCATAAACAGCTCACCTTTAGGTTGCCAGTCCAGATCTACCTGAGCCACTGCAATCTTAGCCGCTTGATCCACCTGCTGGTTGTATCGATGTTCTTCAGTGGCTCGGCTTTTGAATACGTGGGCGTCTATAGGACGCACTTTGACAACCAGGTTGTCTAGACGGGAAGCAATGTCCTGCCATAGCGCGGCAGCCCAGATGGGTTTGCCTCTGCGCTGACAGCTGCTCTGTTTCCATTGCTGTAGCCACCCCCACAGTGCACTTGCCACCACCCATGAGTCAGTGCAGAGGTAAAGCACTGGCCATTTCTCTCGTTGAGCAATGTCCAAAGCCAGCTGGATGGCTTCCACCTCTGCAAAGTGACTCGATTCACCTTGGCCTTCCGCAGTCTCTGCAACTTGTCGTGTGGGACTCCACACAACAGCTTTCCACCTCTGATGTTTCCCTACAACAGGGCAGGACCCATCCGTAAACAGGGCATATTGCTTCTTGGTTTTCGGCAACTCGTTGTACAAAGGGGCTTCTTCAGCCCGTGTCACCTCCTCCTCTGGTGACATTCCAAAGTCTTTGCCTTCTGGCCAGTCCCTGATCACTTCTAAGATTCCTGGGCGACTGGAATTTCTTATTCAAGCTCATTGTGTGATCAGGGCAAGCCACTTACTCCATGTAGCTTCAGTGGCATGATGAGCGGAAGAGACTCTGCCCTTGAACATCCAGCCCAGCACTGGCAGTCGAGGTGCCAGGAGGATCCGTGCTTCGGTTCCAACCACCTCTGAGGCAGATCGGATTCCCTCATAAGCTACCAGTATCACAGCTCCAAAATCGCAGGGATCGACCTCGGGTCTTCCCTGGATCTTTCTGCCGGAGACTCCAGGTAGGGCCATTCTCCCCGGCTGTGGTGTAGAGCACATTCTTTACCTCTGGCCCTGTCTGGACTAGTCCAAGGGCTCCTGCGTGCACCATCTCCTGCTTGATCTGTTCAAAGGCTTGTCGCTGCTCAGGGCCCCACTTGACATCGTTTTTCTTAAGAGTCACTTCGTGGAGAGGGCTTACAATTTGGCTGTAATTTGGAATATGCATCCACCAGAAACCCACAACACCTAGGAAAGCTTGAGTTTCCTTTCTGCTCATTGGTGGGGACATGGCTGTGATTTTGTTGATCACGTCCATGGGCATCTGGCGACGTCCATCTTGCCATTTTACTCCTAGGGACCTCCCATGCAGGTCCCTTGACTTTACTTTGCTTTATGGCAAAACCAGCTTTCAGGAGGATTTGGATGATCTTCCCTCTCTCAAAAACTTCATCTGCTCTGTCACCCCATACAATGATGTCACCAATGTATTGCAGATGCTCTGGCGCTGCACCCTGTTCCAGTGCAGTCTGGATCAGTCCATGGCAGACGGTAGGGCTGTGCTTCCACCCCTGGGGCAGTCGATTCCAGGTGTACTGGACGCCCCTCCAGGTGAAAGCAAACTGTGGCCTACACTCTGCTGCCAAAGGAATGGAGAAGAAGGCGTTAGCAATGTCAGTCGTGGCATACCACTTGGCTGCCTTTGACTACAGCTCGTACTGGAGTTCCAGCATGCCCGGCACGGCAGCACTCAGTGGTGGCGTGACTTCATTCAGGCCACGATAGTCCACTGTCAGTCTCCATTCTCCATCAGACTTACGCACTGGCCAGATGGGGTGTGTGGGTGAGCGGGTTTTGCTGATCGCCCCTTGGCTCTCCTGTTGACAAATCAGCTTCTGGATGGGAAGCAACAAGTCTCAGTTAGTGCGATACTGTCACCGGTGCACTGTTGTGGTAGCAATTGGCACCTGTTGGTCTGCAGCTTTCAGCAATCCCAAACAAAAGGGTCCCCTGAGAGACTGGGCAGAACAGACAGCTGCTCAATGTCCTCAGTCTCTATAGCCCACCGGTACCCTTTCGGGTCCTTAAAGTACCCTCTCTTGAGACAGTCTATGCCAAGGATGCACGGGGCATCTCAGACAGTCACAAGGCGGGGGGACGGCGGGCTTTGCCACTCCTTCCCAGTCAGGCTTATTTCAGCCCCCATCACGATCAGTTGTTGAGAGCTCCCAGTCACACCAGAAATACTAATGGTCTGTACCCCCCCACAGCTGGATGGCATGAGGGTACACTGTGCACCCGTGTCCACTAGAGCTTTATCCTCCCGCAGGGAGGATGGTAACGTAAGAGCTGTTACCCTACACATTGTACAAGAGGGTCAAATTATACAATGACAACTTCATGATGCAATAGCATGAGGGGTAAACAGCTAAAACATCGGGACAACCGACATGCATTTACAATAAATATCAGAACTGAAAACACGTTAACCATCTGAAGTCTATGGAATACTTTGAAAACCTAATACGGTTTTCAGTGTCACGTGCTTGACACAGTATACAGTATTCCTCAGGAGCAAAATTCCTGACCAGCCAAGCACATACCGAGGGAGAGATGTGTGAGACTATTTCAAGGGTCTCCTCTTTTTGCAATATACTACAAAGCTGCTTCTCACAAACACTCAGGTTTCACTTGTATTCCCATGAGGTTTGCACACCTGGTTCTAGAAGCGCTCCGGACTTGAGTGTCATGTCCTGTCTTTGCAGGTTTGACTTTGACCTGATGAAATTTTACTAGTTCACGCTGGTTAAAAAGTACCATCTCCCGGTTATATCACATGTTCCAGTGGAAAGCAGCTCCTTAGGAAGAATGACACAGGAATCTAATCCAGCAACTCTTGGAAGCATTCCTACTTGCTCTGAAAGCCTAAACCCGTATGGGAAGGAACTTGTGTTAATATTGTAATATGACTTTTGTGGTGTTGTTTGTTCTTTCCCCAGCGGTGTAAGTATCGTGCTGCTGCTTCCGTGACTTTTAACAACCCTCAGTCTAAGCGTAAGCGTAAAACTGCCCATGTCCCTCTCAATAGGTGGAAATGATTATGCAGGGACACAGTGAGATTAAAACTCAATAGCCCTTCTGCAATAATATCCTCTTAGCACTGCTTACTCCAGAGTACAAGTGTATTCTCCAGTTCAGCGTTTGGTAACTTCAGAAAAGGGTATGCTTTCTTCTCTGGAAAGAATTCCGGCATCTGCTTACTGCTCATTAGAGGTCAGTAGTGAAGCACGGTGGAAAGGAAGAGTTGAGCAGTCATTTAAAGAGCTCAGGTCTGTTCAGAAGTTATTTTACTGTATTTGAGACAGGGTAAAAAAAAAAAAAAAATCTGTTTTCCAGATGTGGAATTTAAACATCTTTTCTTAAAAGAGATTTCAGGTTAAAAGGCGTGAGGATATAGTTTGTGAATATTGGATTGAACATAAAAGTCATTAACTCCTTGGTAATATTTATTTTATAGTAGAGTATCCATCACTTGAATGCAAGCTAGGTTATTTTTCAGGCAAAGCCAATGGGTTTAAAGTACAAATGAAAGGTGTAATTATCTCAATACGCCTCCAGACAGAGATACACTACAGGAGAGAAAGTGACATTACGGCCTTAAGGACAGGGCGCGTGACTGTCACCTTCAGTTCTGACAAATCAGCACTAGAGATGTGGTGAGTGCAACCGAGACGTTTTAGGTTGTATGACCTGGGTTGTATTTTAATGTGGATGCCAAATGCGCAAACGCCTGCAATATAACGCTCACTTGGTCATCGGTGTCCCAAATGCACATCTGGTCTTCCAGTTTCAATACGCATCATTAAGACCTGTCTCCTCCACGGCCCACTGCGGCCCCAGTCCACTTCTCGCCATCGTTAAGACTCAGCTGGGTCCTACCCACTTTTTGTCAGGACCCTAAAATAGTAGTCCCCAAGAGACTAGCAGTTCATATCAGTGGAAATGGTGAAGCAGTTGAACACTTTAAAACCAGAGCTTTTTCATATTCCTGAATAAATAAACTGAAAAAAAATGAATTCCTCTGCAGGCATCGAATTCCAGAGTGAAGAATCGCTGCGGTGTTCATTTTGGTCTTCGGGACAGAATGATTAACGTGCCAAATCAAATAAATTAGATATCATGCAAAGCTGGGTTATTTTTCAGGATTTAATAATGCAAAATCAATAGAAACATTTACTACATTCTGGTGCTTTCTGAACGTGGCCTGAGACAGTTTTTCAAAAAACAGTTTTTCAGCATTCGGGCTACAGTGAACTGCTGCCAAGGCGGTTCCTTGTAAACGGCGCCCAGAGGCCTCTGCAGCTGAACGTCCTCCTTCCCGCCCCTCTTGCGCTGTTGCCCAAAGCTTTAACTGAACATTTCAGCCTTTACATACAAGAATAAACATCGCAGTCAATCAGCACAAACACGTGTCTGTCTCTTATGAAAGTTCAGGGCCTCACTTTATTTTTTGAAGAGTTTCTGTGAGCTTTGAGGTCAGGATAAAAAGGCACAGGTGCCTTTAAGAATCCAAAAGTCCAGTCCTTGTCTTCTCTGCCTTGTTCTCTCAACTTGACAAGGAGCTGGGCTCTTTCCTGTTGAAATCAAACAAATCCTTCTTGATGACTTTTTCTGGAAGTTAGAATTACCTCTCAAAAGGGAATATTCCTTCGGTCAGTATCAGGGATATATACCCGTCACCATCCACGGTCCTTTCCAAGCTATCTGGATGCAATCACGTTCATCTCAACAGTAAAATTAATAGAATACCTTATTGTCATTTTTGATGTTGAGAAAAGTGTGGCTTGCGTTAAACATGGTTCGTTAAAGTGCCTAAAGAAATCAGGCGCTCAAAACGAAGTCTTTCTCTGTTGTGCAGGATGGAGTTCACAGTTTATATTGCCGTAGGAGGAAATCCATTAGCATATTCACTTTACCATTCTCACAGGAGATAGTTTTGTTTACCGGTACCAGGGACATAACATTTTTAAAGTGAGGTGGTAAATGTCAATGAGGTGCATCAAGATCAACTGCATTTCTGAAAGAATCTCGGGGACGGACTGTGTATATTCAGATCCTGGAGCTGGTCCTGTTCAGTGGAAGACAGCTCAAGATGAAGGTTTAATTGTGGAAGCATCCTAACAGGGAGCTAGTGGGATTTGACCCAAAATCAAAGTGGGATTTGACCCAATAGGTGGGCCTCAAAGGTGGGAAGTAACTGTATATGTTTCTAGGGAAGTCGAGACAGCCCCCCGCCCCAGGAAAAATGCCTAGAACAAAATTCTTTGATTTTCTACTGTATGAAATGCAATCATAACCTAACCTGAGGCAGTGAGAAAAGAAACCCTTTTAGTTACTGGGCGTGAGGAGGCTCCTGCTGTGCAGGTGCTTGTGAGGTCACTGGTACCTGAGGAGCTGATAGGCCAGGAGTAGGCACCTGGCTTCTGCAAGTGTTTGTGATGTCATAGGGCAGGAGCTGGCCCCTGGCTTGAGCAGGTGCTTGTGGTGTGACGGGATCCCAAGTTGTGGGATCATTTTTGGCAGAGGATGGTCATATGATACCAGAGCAAGAGTAGGCTGCAGTCAGCATTAGGCCGCAGCAGGCCGCCGCCCACGACCTTGAAGCGTACTTGAGAACACAAAAAGAGGAAGAGGAGCGATGAAGCAAGAGCAAAACCAGGAACTAAGCTGAGGGCTCCAGGATGTAGACGGTGACGGGGGCAGATAGCGCTAGCCAATCATGTATTAGCTTAAGGCGCGTGGACAACGTATGGCAAAACCAATGTAACCAATCAGCAAGGCTTGAGCGCGTGATCAGGAATTCAAACTGTATATATTGCAGCCGCTTCTTGCGAATAAAGGTCTTCAGTTACAACTCTCATTGAGTTGTGTTGGAATCCATCATCGATCGCCTCGTCACCAAGTGACCGGCCCACTGCAGCAGCTCATCTTCTCACCGAGGGCTGAGCTGCTGACAGGCAGGAGTGTGCAGCTGGGCTACGCCCGTGCTTGTGATGTCAATGGTGGCTGAGAGCTACCAGGGCCGGAGCACGCAGCTGGCTTGTGCAGGTGCTTGTGATGTCATATGTGCTTGAGTAGGTGATGGGTATGAGCGTTCCTGCCACCGGCGACATAAACACCTGCAAAGTCAGGTTCCCACGTCGGCCGTAGGAGCTACCCAGCCACCAGTACATCAAAGCAGCACAACTGGGACATGGTGTAGTGGACTTGGTAGTGTTAGGTGAATGGTCGGACTCAGTGATCCCAACGTCCTTGTCCAAGCTCATGATTCTATGACTGTAAAACCGTCCCCAAGCAGCTTTGGACCGAGCTGCACAAAGGGCACCAGCAGCCCATCCCGTCCCTCCTCCCAGAACCACCTCTGTCAGGGAAGAGCTCACAGGGTCCTTCTAGAGACATGGAGCTCT